>CM032330.1:4328346-4928346 GCA_019022515.1 Quercus aquifolioides | reverse complement strand
TCTGCACCTTGTGTTGAAGTTTGGAAATCTGTGTATTTAATACATGAATGTCCTGTCTGAAATTGTGAGCTCTTGTTCTATTTGGTTTTGTTGGGTTTATTATTTTGTATAGTATTGCACAGGTCGTAAACTAGAGGTGAAGTTAGTTACTCATTAGTTTCCTCATATCTACTTGCTCTCCTTAATTGGGTGATTGCAGGCACTTCAAATTATCAAAAAAAAAAGAAAAAAAGAAAAGAGCAGGCACTTCGGATTGTAGGATTGCCAATAGGGCTAGAAGGCTCTGCAGTAAAAAGGATGAAGGTAGGTTTTCCCTTGCTCAATTACTTGTAAATATAAATCTTGTATTTAACTCGGGCATGATATGATTATTGTTGTTAGATTTTGAAATCCCATAATGTATATTACTTGTATTAGTTTGACTCAAGTGTTATGATGCATGTAAAAATTAGATGTATCGACATAATTTGACTAAGGGATTCAGTTTTAATTGTCTCAAAATTTAACATACTTTGACATTTGTTCCATTATGGAATGAAATAGCAGGCGTCACATTGCATGCAAGTTACGATTTACAATATGTGTCTTGACCTTTTCGATCTTTACTTGTGTGAATACTGGTTAGTGTGGCTTTGGTTGACTTTGTGCAAACATTTCCTTGTTTTCGCCCACGTGTTCGTTACTTTACACAAAAAAAAGTGTCCATGTGTTTGTGGTCATTCTGCTGATTAATAGACACCTATGATTCTCTCTCACCAAATTCTTGGCTTAAAGATTTACTTAAGTTACATGATTTTAGGCAAGGATTTAGCAACTTAGATCATGGTGAGGACTGAGGAGGGTCAAATTAATACTAGCAGCATTATATTTTAAAATAATTATATTGAAAAATATGTGATATTCTTTTAATTAATGAATTGAAAAGAAGAAAAAAATTGAAAGGAAAGACAAAGACAAGAAATTGATACCATCAACTCAGATTTTTCTTTTTCTTTTTTCTTTTTAATAAAATTATTATGTTTTATATCATTGCTAATGTTTTATGGTGAATGGTAAAACAAGTCAATTTTTTAGCTAGGTGGACATAAATCCTATATGAAACGCAAAGTATGTCTATGTACACTGAATTTTTTGTCCCATTTTAGTGACTAGTCAATTGTCAAAACATTAAAATGCTCATTTAAGGGTTACACTTGTTTGACAAACCTCTTAATGTGAAAAGGAAGTTGGAAACACTTATTCGGTCATAAAAGCAACCAGTCAGAGAAAAGGGGTACTAAAATGTACTAAAATATATTATTCGGTCATAATTTTTGTTTTTGCACTTGCAGGGAAGCCTTTGATAGGCAAGAATAATCTATGAAGGGGAAGCTAAATCAAGGCCTTGTGGAATGTATGAGCTGACAAGGTATTCTGTTTATGTCAGATTGTACATGAAAGAATAAAATATAAGCAGGACTAGGTTTTGTTTGCAAAGATCGAGCAAGACAAAAGAATCTTAGCTAGCTACCAAGGTGGCGATCATCTGTTTGGCTGTGAAAGAAGCTCTGGAGGCAACAAAAAACAAAGGATTTACAAGGTTATTACTCTTCTAGCTAATGTTGAAACAGTGGCCTTATGGTGGAATACAAGGCTTCCTAGATAGCAAAATGCAAGCAGTTGTGAAGGATGTATGAAACATAGGCTGTCAAATGGAAGGAATATGGTTAAGAACATAGAATGTTCAGAAACTACAAGATAGTTGGGGGCATGTTTTGGGAGTGGCTATCCGTGATGGCGGGTGTCATTGTATTGGGGCTATGTGTGCAGGAATAGAAGCAGGCAATGATTGGATTGAAGAACATGCTCTAGGATTATGCAGTGCAGTGGAGCTGGGGCATTTTCATTTCTTAGTTGGGATTTTTGTGTACTACTACCACTATCATTTTTTGTTTTTTGTTTACTGTTTTTGTACTGTTGACTGTGAATATTATTATTATTATTATTATTATTGAAAAAGTAGATGTTAACAAAACTTAAATATTAAATATTAAATATTAATTGGTTTCCGAAAAAAAATATATTAACTAGTAATTTTGTACTTCAAAAAGTACGAAAAATGACTTCAATTAAAAAAAAATTGTAATATAAAAGTTAAATAAATATTATTTAAATGATATTAAAAAAAAAAGTACATAGTTTTCCCTCAAACTGTATGCAGCCAGTCTTGGTGAAAAGTTTCAATTAAAGGTGGTAGAAACACTGACCATAAAAGAATATATTCATGCACAAATTTATAATTTTACATAAATACAAATTCGCAGTCTCTTTTCAAGATAAAAAAATTTATTGGTAAATAGTGAAAAAGAGGAAATGTGGTTTGAACTACAAATATAAAATACCACAAAAGATACTATTACAATTAAACTTATCACTTGAACCCCACCTCTTTCACAACTTAGTACTTAAAGCATATACCAATTCACAAGTTTCAAGTTTCAACTTATTAATGTCTTATTATTATAGGTTCTGGATAAAGAGGCCAGTGAATGTGATAGTAAACACACCAAATAAATTAATTATAAAATATTCGTCTTTTTGATAATAATGAAGTGAGGCAATATATATATATATATATACCTTACATGAGCTTAAATGGGACTTCTAGTTGCTAGGGCTTCCTCATTTGATAATTAAAAAATATTTACCTTTGGGTGACTTTATATAGGGCCAAATCAATTATTTAAAAAAAAAAAAATCAATTCATATACTTTTAAATTTTTTTTGAAAGAGTTATAACAAAAGTTGGGTCCTTAAAAATTGAAAAATGGTTCTATATGTGTGTTGCATATTATTCAGTTGGCTTTTATCATATGACTTATTAATTATATTATATAAGATAATTTTCAATTAAAAAAAATTAGACTTATAAAAAAAAGTATTGGATAATTGATTAAAAAAATGCATTGGATAATAAACAGAACATTTTATTTTGTGAAAGAATCACAAAATAAACACAACTTAATTATTTATAACACATATCTTTAAGGTACATTATTTTTTGTAATCAAATTTATCTATTGTCCATTAAAACATTATCTCTTTGCTCTAAAAGGAGAGAGAACTCCTAAAATAGAAAATGTTGGAAAACTTTTGTAAATTTCGAAAAGAAAAAAAAAGGAGAAAAAAAAAAAAAGTTAGAGGATCCTAAAATCATATTCAGAATAATTACTCGATTTATAATATTCTTTTTTATTTAAAAATTTTTTTTTAGTACTTTTTTTTTAGAGAGTTTCAGCTTATGGTGTCTGCTCCTGATAATAGCTATTTATCATCAGATCAAAACACCAATCAGTTTTTGACGTAGATGGGTATTGAACCCCAGATCTCTTATACAACCATCAGAGACTTTACCAGTTGAGCTAACTGGAACCCACTTAGTACTTCTTTTATTATAAGCGTTTTGATCTTTAAAGTTTAAACGGCTAGTGCCATATATGTACTTATTTTACCATTAGATCTTTTCTATCTTTGATTCTTTAAAAAAGAAGAAGATATTTTCTCATTAAATGTATTATACATAAATATAAGTTTAAACAATCATACAAATTTTTAGAAGATTTTATCTTATATAAATAAATAATTAAAAATAAATAAAGAGATAGTATTATTTAAAGAGATAAACAATAATTCATCAAAAGATAAAAGTGAGGGGGAGGAAGATAATCATGATAAGTAATACTATAAGATTATTACAAAAAAAAAAAATCATACATTTTATAAAATAATATAAAATAGATAAATTAATGTGGGGATAAGAACCCAAATTTGTATATTGGGCCTTGAGCCTTATCCGAGGACGTGGATATGTCTGAGGATGAATAAATGATTGGGAGAGGCCCTAAAGTTGAGAATCACGTAAGGAAAGAAGGCTGGAATATAGTCCGAGGAGTATCTCCTTCTCGGATATGATAAATATCGGTCAAGCATACATTTGGGCAATTTAGGTGATCTTCCAGGGAGTTCCAACGATCAGGATAAACCTCATGCACGTACAAAGATCTTCTAGGGAGTTCCAACGATCAGGATGAACCTCATGCACGTACAAAGGTGATAAGAACACAGAAATATCTAAAAGAAAAGCTGTTACCACCGCATTAAATGCACTGCAACAACTTTTCTAACTGCATTAATTCGGAGAAGACCCCTGAACAGTGCAATCTCAACTACCACCCTTCACAGAGAGCCAAAGAAAATGTCTGATGGGACATGTACTTAAGTGAAGGCTTAGATGATTAACAAGTATACGATCAGGATAGCCTGAAAGGAACTATATAATATAAAAGACCTCCCATAAGAGGGGGATCCGAAAAAATAGGGAGAAGGAAGAGAAAAAGAATTATTGTAGCACTAAGAACTGTGTTAGCTTTCAGAACTATTGGTTTAATTCATAATTCATCTCCTCAGATAATCATTTCATCAAGTTTTAAGTGTGTTTTCGTGCTAGTTCATGACCCTACAATTAATTAAAGAAAAATTTTAGGACGGAAAACAGAAAAATAAATAATTTATTAATAATTTATATTTAGTTTTTTTTTTTAATGAAAATTTATATTTAGTTTTTTTTAGAAGAAAATATATATTTAGAGTGTTTAACTTTTTATCAATAAAACTATAAATTCTATAAGTTTATAATAAAAGACTTTGGATATTTACCTTTGGTGATTACATGAGTCATGGGATTTGAGATTACTTCAGATTCCTTTGTCGTTGGGGCTAAAAATATTCCTTTCTCATTTATAGGAACTCAGTAACAGGACCAGCATGTGAGTGGGCATTGAGAAACACTAGAATGGGTACTACTTGAGCTAATGATAGAGGCAAGAAAAATTTCCGGCCAAGTCCCATTAATTGATCATAACGATATTGTGGAAATGCTACACGGACCCATCTATATATATATATATATATATAATAATAGGTAAAGCAGAGAGAAAATCCAATTAAATTTCAAATTGGAATTCAATAAGAGTCTAATTTTTCGCTATGTGTCTCATCTAATCTAAATTTTAGAATTTTGTGCTAAGTGAGTTAATTTAGTGTAAAAATTGAATTTCAAATAAAGTTTAATTTTGCGCCACATGTCCCATCTAATCTAAATTTTTAAATTTTTATGCCAAATTAGTTAATTTAGTGTAGAAAACGAGGAGTCCAATATAATAAACCCTAAAAAACATAATCATATAACTAAAAAAAATTCAAATTTATAAGACATATATATATATATATATATATATTAATAGGTAAAATTTAGAGAAAATTGAATTAGAATTTGAAATTATAATCCAATTTTGCGCCATTTGTCTAAATTTATGTGAGAATTACACCATAATTATCCATTTAATCTTGTGCCATGCGTCTACTTAAGTTTTTTAATCTTTGTGTCAATTGAGTTAATGACTGCAAAATACTAAGAATCTAATATTAATGAACTATAAAATTTAAAAAAAAAAATCACATATACTCAATAAAAATCATCACACGTTTCTCAAAAAAGAAATAAAATAAAAATCACCACATAACAAAAATCTCCACACATTCTATCTTATTAAAAATTAGAAAAAAAAATTATCATAAGTAGTGTGGGGCCAGAAAGAGTCGGGCAACCCCGGCCCACTTCGAACCAGGCCCAAAGGCCCACGCCGAGGAGGCATCCAAGGTCCGAGGACGAAAATGTAAAGCCCAGTTGCCCAGGAAATATTGCCGAGGATGATTACTTCCTCGGACGTCCGAGATCAGAAAGTGAGCAAGCAGCACACCATCAAGGTGAGCCTCCCCGAGCATCCAAAGGGCAAATAGTAAGTACCAATCGCCGGACATGGAAGCGTGGTGGAGGAGCAAGTCCCAGATGAACTGTCACCTCCACATTAAATGCCCTCAACTAATGCCCTGGCCGCATTAATGAGGATAGGACCCCTGAACAATGCTGTCTTGGGTGTTGCAACCCACAAGAGGGATGGGAATGCGGCTGATGGGATAGGCTCTCAAGTGGTGACCTGGCTGATCAACAAATGTAGGGCTAGGATCAACTGAGAGAGATGTATATAATGTAAGAAGTCCCTCTTGAAGAGGGGACGGAGAGAAAAACTAGAGGGAAGAAATACTATAGCGACTTATGTTCTCTCAAACTTTGTAACCATTCTTCAAAGAAATAATAACAACTCCAAGCTCTGAAAGGCCAGTCCGAAGAGCATTATTGCGCATCCCAGTTGACGTTTAAGTTATTAAGCACTCACGTATAACCATGCATGGCCGCTGCATTCCTCACTAGGGCCTAGTTCTTGAACCCATTTTCTATTAATTCATTGCAGGGTTAGCTGGGCTTGGGTCCACTCTCTCAATCCGTAGAAGTGCCCAAAACCGGTCCCTACAATTGGCGCCGTCTGTGGGAAGAACTTGTGCGTTAGTAAGGACAACAGCCAAGCATGGTTGGATCAGGCCCTCACCAAGGAAATCCCCATCGACCTGAACCGGCTAAATCCCAGCACCAGGGTAACTATGGCGACCCCGGGGGCGGTCAGAATGAGAACGGACGATTTCGAGAAGGAAGCGTGCATACCTCAACTGAGAGCGGAAGCCAAACCCACCGGGACGGGCACGTTCCCCAGAAGTACGACAATGGCCAGGCCACGCAATCGGAAGAGGCCCATAGCCACGCTTCCCAGAGGAAGGATGATAAGGTGGCCATGTAGCGCGAGATAGATGATCTGAAGAGGAAGCTGCGCCGTACGCAGCGAAGACGGTCCGAACCCAGCCCTGACCTGCCCTCTGACGACGAGAGTGATGACGAATACAGGCAAAGGTCAAGAACGCCCCCCAGCGAGACTTTTTCCCACGAGGAGGAGCGCTACCAGAGGCGTAGGCGTGCCAACCCAACCCCCAGGGGCTTAGGGGGTGACGCCATGAGCAAGGCGCTGGATCAGCTCTCTAAGTCGCCCTTCACGCGTCGTATAGAGGAGGCAGTGCTTCCTCGGCGGTTCCAGCAGCCAACCTTCACTACTTACAACGGCAAAACGGATCCCGTGGAGCATGTGAGCCAGTTCAACTAGAGGATGGCTGTCCACTCTAAGAACGAGGCGCTGATGTGCAAAGTCTTCCCATCCAGCTTGGGACCTGTGGCAATGAGGTGGTTCAACGGTCTAAGGACGAATTCCATAGACTCGTACAGGCAGCTGACCCAGGCTTTTGGTTCCCGCTTTGTTACGAACAGCAGGCCTCCTCGGCCCATGAGCGTGTTACTGTCCCTATCCATGCGTGACGGGGAGACCTTCAAGGCTTACTCGGACAAGTACTGGGAAATTTACAACGAGCTGGACGGCAAGTACGACGCTGTCACCATCAATACATTCCAGAATGGACTACCCATGGGGCACGGCCTCAGGAAGTCCTTAACCGGTAAGCCCGCCACCAGCGTGCGGCAGTTGATGGATCGGATCGACAAGTACAAGCGGGTAGAGGAAGATATGCTACAGGGCAAGGGCAAGGAGAAGGTTATCCCTCAGGAGATGAGGTATTTCAGGTCGGACCTGTATAGCAACGCCCGCCCGAGGAGGGATTTCGGTGGGCAATCCGGGGTGACCAATGCCCAGACTATCGGCGTCGTATTCTGAGAACCCGTACATAGGGTGCTGGAAAAGATAAAGAACGAGCCATATTTTAGGTGGCCGACTAAGATGTCCGGAGAACCTGATAAGCGCAACCAGAACCGTTACTGCCAATACCACCAGGACCACGGACATGCTACGGAGGACTGCAGGAACCTTTGGAACCACCTGGACCAGCTAGTCCGGGAGGGAAAGCTGAAGCACCTTCTGCACCATTCCAACGGCCAGCAAGGCCAGACCTACCAAGAGCCTCGGAGGGACGCCGCCATGGGGCAGCTTGCTGGGACGATCAATGTAATCTTGGCGGCACCAGGAAGAACAGGCACACGCCCTTCGCAAGTGTTGTCTGTGGCCCAACTGCCTGTCGAGGGCTCCCGGACAGGGCCGAAAAGAGCCAGGAGGAGTTTTCCCCCAGCCTTGAGTTTCTCGGAGGAGGACAAGATTGGGACAACCCAGCCCCACGATGATGCTCTAATCGTTACCCTCAGAATCGGGGGCTACGACGTGAAAAGAGTGATGGTGGATGGTGGCAGCGCAGCCGAGGTCATGTATCCAGACCTCTACAAGGGGCTGGGGCTAAAACCGGAGGACCTCACACCTTATAGCTCCCCCCTAATGAGCTTCGACGGAAAGCTCGTCACCCCAAAGGGCATGATCAGGCTGCCCATACAAACAGGCCCAGAGGTGGTGGAGGTGAACTTTGTAGTGGTGGACACATACTCCCCCTACACGGCCATCGTAGGAAGACCCTAGCTACACACCTTGGGGGGCGTTGCCTCCTCCTTGCACCAGAAGGTGAAATTCCCATCAGGGGATCAGGTTCTAGAGATCCGAGGTTGCCAGCCCACAGCGAGGCAGTGCACGATGGCTGCCATATCCTATCGGCTTGATGCACAGCCCTCGGCCCCTGCCGAGGAAGGTTTATAGCAATCAAAGACCCTGGAGGCGCCTCCTGATACAACCGCCGAGGATGCCAAATGTGAGAACCTGGAGAAGGTGGTAATTGACGATGACCTGGAGAAGTTCTTCCAGGTCGGGGCCCAGCTGCCTCCCCAGGAGAAGGAAGAGTTACGAGTTCCTCAAAAGGAACCTTGACGTGTTCGCATGGGACCCTTGCGATGCCCCTGGGATTGATCCATCCTTCATCTGTCACCACCTTAATGTCAGCCCATCCGCGATCCCCAAGAAGCAGCCACCCCGGCGCCCATCAAAGGAGCATGCTGACGCGATCAGGGAAGAGGTCAATAAGCTTAAGCGCGCGGGGGCGATCATTTTACCCAGAATGGTTGGCCAACACTGTGGTGGTCAAGAAGAAAAGTGGGAAGTGGAGGGTTTGTGTAGACTTCACAGACCTGAACAAAGCATGCCCAAAAGACCCCTTCCCAATGCCACGAATAGACCAGCTAGTAGATGCGACGGCGAGCCATCCTCGGATGAGTTTCCTAGATGCCTTTCAGGGCTATCATCAGATCCCGCTAGCTTTGGAGGACCAAGAGAAGACAGTCTTTGTGACGCCCATTGGGAACTACCACTACAAGGTTATGCCGTTCGGCCTAAAAAACGCCGGATCCACCTACTAGAGGATGATGACGAGAATGTTTGAGCCGATGTTGGGCAAGAGCATCGAGGTCTATGTTGACGATATGGTGGTGAAGAGCAAACTGGTGTCCGAACACTTGGGGGACCTCGACCGCACATTTGACGTCCTAAGAAAGCACAAGCTCCGCCTTAATGCCTCAAAGTGCTCGTTTGGCGTAGGCTCTGGCAAGTTTTTGGGATACATGATCACCCACCATGGGATCGAAGTCGACCCTGACCAAATCAAGGCCATTCATAATTTGAAGCCTCCGCAAAACCCCAAAGAGGTCCAAAAGCTTACTGGGATGATCGCGGCGCTGAACCGATTCATTTCCAGGTCGGCTGACAGGTGCAGGCCCTTCTACCTCCTGATCAACAAGTGGAGAGGATTTGAGTGGTCCGAGGATTGTGCCGTAGCTTTCCAGCAACTTAAGGAGTATCTATCCCGGCCGCCTATCATGTCCAATCCTAAGGCCGACGAGGTCCTATACGCATACCTTGCGGTGGCGCCCCACGCAGTGAGCCTAGTACTGGTACGGGAAGACAATGGCATTCAAAAGCCAGTTTACTACGTCAGCAAGTCGCTGCACGAAGCGGAGGTCAAATACCTACCCCTAGAGAAAGTCATACTGGCTGTGGTCCACGCCACGAGAAAGCTCCCCCATTACTTCCAAGCTCACACGGTGGTTGTCCTAACCCGATTGCCCTTGAAGTCTGTACTCCGGATCGCTGACTACACAGGAAGAATCGCGAAGTGGAACACAATTCTGGGGGCTTTCGACGTCAAGTACATGCCTCGGACCTCCATAAAAGGCCAGGTTCTAGCAGATCTGACGGCTAAGTTCGCTAAACCAGTCGTAGAAGTGACAGCCGAGGAGAAGAGCTGTGATGAGAAATCAGTTGGGGCAATCTCCATCCCGGAGTCACCATGTTGGAAAGTATATGTTGATGGCGCGACAAACCAAAGGGGGTCCGAAGTGGGGCTGGTCTTAGTATCCCCTAAAGATCATGTCATAGAGAAGTCCCTAAGGCTCGGATTCACGGCCACAAACAACGAGGCCGAATACGAGGCATTACTGCAAGGGATGGTCATGGTGCAAAAGATGGGAGGAAAGTCGATAGAGATGTTCTCAGACTCGAGGTTGGTGGTAGGACAGGTAAAGGGGGAGATGGAGGCCAGAGATTCGAGAATGCAAGAATACCTGAGCCAAGTCAAGCGCTTGCAGTTGGAGTTTGGCCTCTTCAACTTGTCCTATATTCCTAGGAGTGGGAACAGCCATGCCGATTCATTAGCCACACTCGCAACCTCCTCGGCAGAGGCTCTACCTCAGATCATACTTGTGGAGCATCTGGAGAGGGCGAGTGAAGTGCCAAAGGGAGCGATCCCCGTCCATCAGGTTGAGATGGGTCCCAGCTGGATGGACCCCATAGTGAGGTTCCTCAAAGATGATGTCCTGCCTGAGGAGAGGTCAGAGGTAGAAAAAATACGAAGGAAAGCTCCTCGGTTCTGGTTGTCCGAGGATCACAAACTATACAGGCGCTCCTACTCTGGGCCATATCTACTGTGCGTCCACCCCGAAGCGGCAGAATTCTTGCTCGAAGAGCTGCACGAAGGAATCTGTGGAAGCCACACAGGGGGGAGATCCCTGGCTCACCGAGCCGTCTCACAAGGATACTGGTGGCCGGGGATGCAGCAAGAGGCCCAGGAGTATGTCAAGAAGTGTGACCAATGCCAAAGGTTCGCCCCAAATATCCATCAGCCAGGAGGGGTCCTCAATCCTTTGTCCAGTCCATGGTCGTTCACCCAATGAGGCTTGGACATTGTAAGACCTTTCCCTAGAGCACCAGGGAATAAGAAGTATCTGTTGGTGGCCACGGACTACTTCACCAAGTGGGTCGAGGCCGAGCCACTGGCCAACAACAGGGACGTAGACGTGAAGAAATTCCTTTGGAGGAGCATTGTTACACGATTCGGGGTCCCTCATACCCTCATCTCGGATAATGGGCTCCAATTCGATAGCAAGGCCTTCAGGAGGTACTGTTGTGAACTTGGGATCACAAACAGATACTCAACGCCAGCCTACCCACAGGGGAACGGACAGGCCGAGGCGGTCAACAAGGTCATCGTCAATGGGCTTAAGAAGAGACTGGATGATACCAAAGGGAGATGGGTAGAAGAGCTGCCCCACGTCCTCTGGACGTACCGGACTACGCCCCGGCGCTCAACGGGGGAAACACCTTTTGCCATGACTTATGGTGCTGAGGCAGTGATCCCCCTGGAAATAAACTTCCCGACACTAAGGACGAGCTCCTTCACTCCAGGCAGCAATGATGAATTGCTGGGGCGGAGCCTGGACCTGGTAGACGAACGAAGAGAGCGAGCAACGATCCAGCTGGCCTATTACCAGCAGAAGCTCAAACAAGGATATGACGCCAATGTAAAGCTCAGACCACTAGCACCGGGGGACCTGGTGCTGAGAAAAGTCGTAGGAGCTGCCAAGAACCCTTCTTGGGGAAAGCTGGGACCCAACTGGGAGAAGCCCTACCGAATTACCTCAGTAGCAGGGATAGGAGCATACTATTTAGAATATTTAGATGACAAACCTGTACCTCGTCCATGGAATGTAAATAACCTGAAAATGTATTACTATTAATGAAGAAGCCTCTTTTGATTCAGATGTTCTGCCTGTCATGATTACACGTCTCGCGTCCTAACGGAAAATATACCTGGGCACTAGACAGAACCAAGGTCTTGCATGGTCCACAGACTCAAACCTATGGGAAAACTATTTACTTACAGAAGAACAGAAGCGTTAGACAGAACCAAGGTCATGCATGGTCCTCGGACTCAAACCTATGGGGAAACTAAACACTCAAATATACCTGGGTACTAGACAGAACCAAGGTCTTGCATGGTCCACAGACTCAAACCTATGGGAAAACTAGTTACTTACAGAAGAACAGAAGCGTTAGACAGAGCCAAGGTCATGCATGGTCCTCGGACTCAAACCTATGGGGAAACTAACCACTCAAATATACCTGGGTACTAGACAGAACCAAGGTCTTGCATGGTCCACAGACTCAAACCTATGGGAAAACTAGTTACTTACAGAAGAACAGAAGTGTTAGACAGAACCAAGGTCTTGCATGGTCCTCGGACTCAAACCTATGGGGAAACTAACCACTCAAATATACCTGGGTACTAGACAAAACCAAGGTCTTGCATGGTCCACGGACTCAAACCTATGGGAAAACTAGTTACTTCAGAAGACTAAGTGTTAGACAAAACCAAGGCACTGCATGGTCCTCGGACTCGGGCCTATGGGAAAACTAACTACTTCAGAAAGCTAAGTGTTAGACAGAACCAAGGCACTGCATGGTCCTCGGACTCAAGCCTATGGAAAAACTAACTACTTCAAGACTAAGTGTTAGACAAAACCAAGGCATTGCATGGTCCTCGGACTCAATCCTATGGGGAAACCAACTACTTCAGAAGACTAAGTGTTAGACAGAACCAAGGCACTGCATGGTCCTCGGACTCAGGCCTATGGGAAAACTAACTACTTCAAGACTAAGTGTTAGACAGAACCAAGGCACTGCATGGTCCTCGGACTCAGGCCTATGGGAAAACTAACTACTTCGAAGGGATCCTAAGTGTCTGCTCGAAGAAATTCTACCTGGTCCTGAGGACACGAAAGGTCCGCCCGAGCATACATGCCCTCTCGTTATAATAATTGATGCCGCGATTGGCCGAGATACAATTGAAGTTAAAATTATACAAGTAAAAAAAAGAAGAGTGGATAACGCGCAAGTGAACAAACAGTCAGCATAAGTCAGAATAGAGAAATAAAGCTCGCATTTCATTAAGTCCAAAGAAATTACATGGTAAAAGTCACACTACACCGTTCAAAAAAAAAAAAAAAAGAGAACAAGAACAAAATGAATAGCAAAACAGAAGCAAAGACAGGGCAGATGCGTCCTTGCGATGTCCAAAAGGGGGTAAAACAGAGGGGCCAAGAAGCCTACTCCTTCCACTTAATTGTCCGCTCCGGTGGGTGGCTGGCCCATAGCAGCCTCAGGATCCTCTGAGCTCTGACTGAGTGGGATGGCCTGCAGAGGCATGGCAGGAATAGCTGCCCCCTCAGCAGAGGAAACCTGGGCATCGGGGGAGGGCTTTGCAACCTGCTGGGACGCTTCCTTGTTAAAGCCTTCACTCAGTTCAACCACCACGGGGGGATTACTCCCTTGAATTGGCTCACCAGTGGGTCCAGCATCCGAGGCCCCCTCACCTGGAGTAGCAGCAATTTTCACAGCAGCCTCCTTGGCCTCAGAGCCATCTGGGGCAGCCTCGCGGATGGCAGGGGGGTAGTACACACTCTCCTCCTTCCACAGGTCAGAAGAGGCCTCCACCCCAGCTTGTCTGAGGGCTTCACGCCAAGTCTGGGAGCAGTAGCGCCTGCATACCTCAGGGACTTGGGATTTGTAGGCAGCTGCTGTCTTAGTTGCCCCGGCAGCATAAG
Source organism: Quercus aquifolioides (assembly GCA_019022515.1). Classification (NCBI taxonomy): domain Eukaryota; kingdom Viridiplantae; phylum Streptophyta; class Magnoliopsida; order Fagales; family Fagaceae; genus Quercus; species Quercus aquifolioides. The sequence continues at coordinate 4,914,605 of CM032330.1, read as the reverse complement.
CTGCCTCCTCAGCTTCCTCCTTAGTGGCTCAGGCCTCTTCCCTACCTTGGTCTGCCTCAAACTTGGCCCTCACATCTTCCTTTTTGGCCCATTCAGCCACCTTCTTGGCCTCCTCAGCATCAGCCATCTTCTTCGTCAGGCCAGCTATCAGCTCCTCGGCGAGCTTCAGCTGCTCCTCTACCTAACCCAGACGCTTCGTCTGAGATTCGGCCTGCTTCTGGGCACCCTCAAGGCCTGACACTGCGCTGTCCCGAGCCCTGGTCATTGCCTTCAGCTCCTCCCTGGCCTTGGCAAGGTCGTCCTCGGAGGTCTTGAGGATCCGAGTGGCCTCCAAGCGCTTCTCACGCTCTGCATCTATGGCCTTTCCATGGTCATGGGCCGCCTCCTCCAGCCTATAGATGGCCTAGACAGCTTGCCAAACAAAACGGACACACAATAAGCCGAGCTCAAAAAAGAAAGAAAGCCAGAAAAAACTGAAGCCAGAAAAAACACAAGTGTTGAGGGTCTTACCATCCCCAAGTATCGCTTGAGGCTGAGGAAGACCTCCTTACTCCTCATGGTCCCCAGCTGCGCCATGTCCGCAGGAAGTAGCAGGCATCTCTCCACCGCGTCGGCCACGTACGCGCCTTTGCCCTCTCTAAAATCCCTGAGGGAGGAGTCATCCCTCAAAGGTGTCCCACGGAGCATTGGAGCGGGAAGCCAGGCCTGAATCTCGGGCTGGGCATCGACCTGGCTGTCCTGGCCTCTGGAGTCTATCTTCAGCTTCTTTGAGGGCCGCCGGGTGTCATCCCCCTCCCGCGTGGGCCCAGACTTGTCCTCAATAGGCCTCTTGCCCTTATCCTTCTTCTGCTTAGGATCAGCGGGCTCGTGCCTGGACGGCGGATTCGTTTGAGGCGGAGGAGGAGGAGGCCTAGATTGAGTAGAGACCGATCTGGTCTGGGCAGGACAAGTCTTAGGAGAAGGGGGAGGAAGCTTCGGCTTGGACTTCCCCGGTTGTCCTTCGATCAGGTCGAGCAGACTGGCTTAGGATTTCTTCTTGTAACCCATCTCAAGCCGAGAAGATGTCTCTGACGCTAGAAGGTCTGCTTTGGTTAGATGAGGATCACCCAAGTCTCCAGAAGGGTCCTCGGACTGGTGGACTTGTTCAAACACATCAAAATCGTCCTCGGCAGGACCAAAATCTGCAACTTCCTCTTCCCTCTCTAAGTTCTCTTCCGCGGCCTCTGCAAATCTGGGGGAAGAAGAGGGGTCTGCTAATGTGACGCCTTCTGAAGTGGAGGGATCCTCAGGAAACTCAAACCCGTCCTCGGTCACAGTTATTTTCTGCAGCCGAGGATCCTTTGCTCTGACCATGTGCTTTGGGGCCGCGAACGATTTTTGGAGCGGGGTGTACCTCAAAATTTTGTGAGCGACTCTAACTTGATGGTCAGCTTCGTTTTCGAAAACCGCCGACCTGAGCACCTTCTGCAAATCCTCCTTGTTGATCAGGCTGAAGTGGCGCGTGAAGGCGTGCGGATCTGCAAAAAGAAGACACATTCACGTTAGTAACCAAACAGTGCAAAAAAGAAATGACGCATGAAACAAATTAGAATCTTTGAACCCCCTCCTACTCCCACTGCCCCACCTGGTGTCCCCTTTGTCGTCGGGCAGTGAAGGCCATTGTGCCACCCTCCGGACACGATGAGAAAATCCTCATTCAGCCCCTTGTTGGACTCAGGGAGGCACTGGATAAGCCAGACCCTATCGTCCCTCGTCCTCATGTAGTACGACTTGTTCTTCAGGTGTTGAAGGTTGTAACAGTAGTTCACGTCGTGATGGGTCAACCTTAGCCCCATCTTCTCATTCAGAGCGTCCACACAACCCAGGATTCTGAAGATGTTGGAAGCGCACTGGGTGGGGGTTAACCAGAAGTATGTAAGGTAACCCCTCGTCACCGGCCCCACGGGGATCCTCATCCCCCCTTCGAGGAAGGCGATGATGGGAATCACCACCTCGCCCTCCTGCCTTCGAAGGAGCCACTCCCCTTCCTCACAATACCTCAAGCCCACGTTGGCCGGTATCTTATAATCGGCGATGAATTTCTCCATCGCCTCCTCAGTGTAGACGTACTTCTTAAGCCTACCCATCCCAAACGACGCCTAAGAGAGCTAAGGAAAGAGCAAATGAAAGACAAGGAGGAATAGAGAGGAAGAAAGCTCAGAGAGGGATAGAGCGACTTACAGAAATGAGGAAAGGCTCCTCGGACAGACTTTTTATGCTGAAGATGTAGGTGGAAGTTTGGCTAGACTCAGACTGTATGCGCAAGAGCTCTTGATTGTGAATGAAAGAAGAGAAAAGCAATTCGAATGGGTATTTATACGCCAGATCGAAGAGCCACGCGGTTTTTCCCGCCCATAAATGCTAGGCGAATCCCCACCATTAGATTGTCATCTGCCCGTTGAACGTGGGGAGCACAAAGCCGCCTAAATTTAATGAAGGACACGTTACGCGCACCGAAGCGTTAGTAACGCACCTTGGGCAGATGAAAAGGCTCCAGTATTGACAAGGGACAAGACTCGATTGGAAACGGAGTAGGTCCGAGGATGTCAAAATCCTCCTTTCCGCCCGAGGATGCGGACAGCAAGATTTTGAGGGGCTATTGTGGGGCCAGAAAGAGTTGGGCAACCCCGGCCCACTTCGAACCAGGCCCAAAGGCCCACGCCGAGGAGGCATCCAAGGTCCGAGGATGAAAATGTAAAGCCTAGTTGCCCAGGAAACATTGCTGAGGATGATTACTTCCTCGGACGTCCGAGATCAGAAAGTGAGCAAGCAGCACACCATCAAGGTGAGCCTCCCCGAGCATCCAAAGGGCAAATAGCAAGTACCAATCGCCGAACATGGAAGCGTGGTGGAGGAGCAAGTCCCAGATGAACTGTCACCTCCACATTAAATGCCCTCAACTAACGCCCTGACCGCATTAATGAGGATAGGACCCCTGAATAATGCTGTCTTGGGCGTTGCAACCCACAGGAGGGATGAGAATGTGGCTGATGGGACAGGCTCTCAAGTGGTGGCCTGGCTGATCAACAAATGTAGGGCTAGGATCAACTGAGAGAGATGTATATAATGTAAGAAGTCCCTCTTGAAGAGGGGACGGAGAGAAAAACCAGAGGGAAGAAATATTGTAGCGACTTGTGTTCTCTCAAACTTTGTAACCATTCTTCAAAGAAATAATAACAACTTCAAGCTCTGAAAAGCCAGTCCGAGGAGCATTATTGCACATCCCAGTTGACGTTTAAGTTATTAAGCACTCACGTATAACCATGCATGGCCGCTGCATTCCTCATTAGGGCCTAGTTCTTGAACCCATTCTCTATAAATTCATTGCAGGGTTAGCTGGGTTTGGGTCCACTCTCTCAACCCGTAGAAGTGCCCAAAACCGGTCCCTACAAGTAGTATTAAATTTAGATAAGAATTTTAATATGTGACTAATTAAGTTTACTTTAAAAAATATTTTGATTAATTATCTATATTTTATGATAAAAATTGTATTTAATTTTAAATGTATCTATATGTATGCATGAATGCATGTGTTACAAGCTTTAAAAAAAATTAATTTGACTAATTAATTTTATTTTTATAATAAAAATTTTGGTTTAATTTTAAATGCATCCATACGTTTGCATGGAGTTACATGCTAGTATATATAAAAATAGAAACAGAATCACCTTGATACTAAACCATCCCACTATTTTAGCCCACAGATTAGGTTTATTCCTCGAAGATTCACATTGACTCTACTTATATATATAATCATCCCCATGAAAATGTTTTTCTTATGAGTTTTTAAATTTTATTTTTATTAAGAACAAAGTAGTACTGGTTAGAATTATTTCAACATGCTAAACCACATACCAATGTCTCTACTATTAAAAATGGGTAAGTATGAAATTGAATTGCAGGGTGAAAAGGTTAAGGTAAGTGTTGTTGATGTTGCTTCTATGGTTGATGTTAAGATAAGTGAGTTACAATCTTCATAAAAGGCTTTGCCGAGGCGTGTTGTAGGACTTGATGTTAAGACTGTTCCAGTTGAATCTACTAAGTATAGTGGCAGCATTTTGATTCTTTGTGTTGGGACTAGTTGCTTGGTCATCCAAGTTTTGCTACTTAAACTGTTTTCCTTGTTCCCTCTTGAAACAATCTAATTCAATTTGGAAAAAGCAAAATATGTTTAAGTAGTTCCAAAATGATAAAATCTTGAACATATCAATGTCATAATTAAATTACATTAACTAATATCCGATATGTTTAATAACCCATAACACTACTACAATTGATAATTTCCGTGCGTAAGCATGGGTTACACACTAGTATTAACTAGTATATAGCCCCGTGCATATGCACGGGTACAATTAAAAACAATCGCAATTACATGATTTAATTCAAATTATACATGATATTAGTTACACCTTTTATAAACCATACGTTTTTAAAATATGTAATAGTTTCTCATTATATATACTAGCATGTAGTCCGTGCTTACGCACAGAAATATTAACAATTGTGATGATAAGATGTTTATCTTGGTAGATTTAGTTTCCACATTGAGCATTATGAATGGAGGTAACTTAACACCAACATTTAAAAATCAAATTGGACACATAGCACAAAATTAAACTACAATTAGAAATTAATTTGATTCGATTTGAATTCTAAAATTGAACTTCAACTTAATATAATATATATGATTATATTTTTGTCCACTTTTAACAAATTAACAAAATCTTAATCCAGACACACTAAAAACTATTAAAAAAATAAGAATTGATCATTGAGCTTGGAATCTTCTTGGAGGCGCCAATGAAGCGCTAATGTATGAGAGTGTGAAGCAAGGAATAGTGGGATTGAACATTGTGTTTGAACCTGGCCTTGCTCTGAGAAATCCGTTGGTAGAGTTTGAGAAAGGAGGAGACATGGGATGACGACATGGAATTAGGAGGAGATGATGTTTTACTTTTATAGTCTTTCTCGTTGGACTCCTTGGTTCTGGTTGTGGGATTAGAAGAGCTCCAGACTCTATTGAGATCACTCATAAAAGTGTGCAGGTGAGATGTTCTTACTTAGGCCAATGAGTATTATTATTGTGGTTTTCTTGGCTTTCGTGTTAAATGTTAATGCATCATTTATTTGGGCACAAAAATTAGTAAATTTAGATAAGATACATGACACAAAATTAGAGTCCAATTTATAATCTCCATAAAAGTGTGCAGGTAAGATGTTCTTACTTAGGCCAATGAGCATTATCATTGTAGTTTTCTTGGCTTCCGTGTTAAATGTTAATGCATCATTTATTTGGGCACAAAAATTAGAAAATTTAGATAAGATACATGTCACAAAATTGGAGTCAAATTTATAATCTAATTAGATTTTTTTTTTTTTAAGTTTTGGTTAGGACAAGTGGCGCAAAATTGAGAATCCAATTGAAATCTAATTGGATTTTCTCTCAGTTTCACCTATTATTATATATATATATAGATATGTGTGTGTGTATATATATATATATATATGTAAAATTTAGAATTTAATTAGATTTAGACTTTTTGGTTTTTGTACCCAATAATTCCCTTGCTACAAAATTTAAAAATTTAGATGGCCATGAGGCACAAAATTGGACTTCAATTGAATTTGGCCTCTTTGATATTTACACTCAATAATTCACTTGACACAACAATTATAAATTAGATAAGACACATGGCACAAAATTGAGAATCTAATTGGATTTTCTCTAAACTTTGGATTTTAATATATATATATATATATATATATGTATTAATTACACACATATATGGATTCAAATTATACCTAGTTTAAGAGTTAGACATTTTTTAAGTCATAGATGAGTTTTACTCTCTCTCTCTCTCTCTCTCTCTCTCTCTCTTTTAATTCTTAATTTTAAAATTTTTTATATACACATGATTTTACTCTCTCTTTTTTTGTCATTTCTTTGTTAAGTTTTTTTTATGGTTTATTTATATTATAATATTCGTCTTTTGCACAGCATTATAACTCACCCAGAACAAAAATTTTAAAAACTTAGAAAGGACACGCGGCATAAAATTAGATAACAATCGGAATCCGATTTATAATCTAATTGGATTTTCTTAATCTATATATATATAAAACCGAAGCCTTTGAAGCTCTCACAATTTTCCACGTCAGCACAATATTTAAATAAAATTACCATTTTATTTAAATAAAATTATTTTTGTTTAGGCCAAACTTAACAAGGAGTGAAACTCCATCTCTCTAACAAGTCCAACTTAAACTCAAGCTCATTATTTTTTTTAAACAAAATTATTTTTGTTTAATCTAAACTTAACAAAGAGTGAAACTCTATCTTTCTAACAAGTCCAACTTAAACTCAAACTCAAATGTTGATAATTTTTCTTTAATATTTTTTGGTCTTTTAGAAGTTTTAAAATCTGAATTTTTGAGTTATTTTTTTGCAGTATTTGAAATTGTTTGACAAATTTTTTGTATACTATATAATAAAAGTTGGGCTTAAAAGCCGTGATTGTACCAAGTGGCTGCACCATATTGCATAATTTTTTTTTTATATTTTTATATTTTTTTAAAATTATATAATTTTTCTTCTCCTATATTTCTAAGTTGATAAATTTCTTAATTAATTACAATTCAAATTCTTCATCTGATCCATCTAATCCTTATTTAAAAGAAAACATTTATATATAAAAGAATGTAGCACGTGTATTATAAAAAAAGAAAAAGAAAAAAAGAAACATGTATTAAAAAAAACAAAAAAAAAACAACGTAGTGTAATCTAATCCTTCTCAAATTCTTCATCTAATCCATCTAATCCTAATATAAGAGAAAAAAAAAAATAGCAGTGTGTATTATAAAGATTATATATATATATATATATATATATAAAAGCAACGTAGTGTAATCTAATCATTCTCAAGTTCTTCATCTAATCTATCTAATATTTATTTATATTCCATAAAAAAGAAAAGATAGCAAGTTATTTGTTCATGCCAATTTACCAAAACTGCTTTTGGATAAAGTTAAAAAAACATTGTAAAAAATGCTTCGTTTTTTTTTTTTTTTTTGGGGTCAAAAGAAGCGTTTTTCACTCTCTCCCTGCAAAACAAAAAAGATTTTAACAAGAATTAGCTAGACAGGGGTAAGACTACACCACCTCTTTTTCTACAATAAATGTTGAATTTAGGTTTTTTTTCATGCATATACACAAACATGTAGCATGATTTTTACTTTCAATTATATAATTGTAATTCATTTAGCAATTATTTAAAAAAAAAAAAATGCGTTTTATGAGTTTATACTCACGGGACTTAAATTAAAGTTTTCGTGTCTTCTCTCATGCTTTCAAGGACAAAAATTAAATTCTCATGTGAGTCTCTCTACTTCAAAAATTTAAATATTTAGTAATTTAGATTGTTCTTAATTATTGAATTGAGATTTCCACTTTAATATGATTTCAATTGTTATTTTTGATAGTTTTTAATTATTAAATTCAAGGTTTATCCATTTAAATACATGTGATTAATTGAGCCTTAAAGTTCAATGTATTATTGAAAATCATTATATATATATATATATATATATTTTTTTTTAGGTATTTCTACCATCTTCCACTCATTTTATATATATATATATATACATGTGTCCGTGTGCGCGCACGTCACACATAATATGCATTTATTATATAACTTAAAAGTAAAATATTAATTTATTTTTAAGTAAATTAATAAAAAAAATTTATTTACATACAAATTTTGATTAAATCGTGCATCGTACAGGCATAATGCTAGTTATTTATATAGTTATAGATGAGTTTACTCTCTCTCTCTCTCTAAGTTTTTATTTTATTTTTATTTTTGGATATGCACTTGAGTTTATTCTTTTTTTTATTTTTATTATTGGGTTTTTGATGATTTATTTATATTAGACTCTTTGTCCTTTGCACAACATTAACTCAACTATAACTAAAAATTTTAAAAACTTAGATAGGACACTGAAGCAAAATTAGACAACAATTAGAATCTAATTTAGAATTAAATTAGATTTTCTCTCAGTTTTGACTTTAATTACATATATATATATATATATAGATTACAATTACACATATATGGTTAAGAAATTAATTGGACAATTTAAAAAATAAAAGGAATTAAATTGAAATTTAGCCTAATAATAATAATAATAAATAAAAAAGAAAGAAAGAAAAAGAAAGAAGAGACGACAGCGTATTGAGTTAGAATCGAAAGGTGTCAAAGGAATCAGCAAAACAATGCCAACGGTGTTTGTTTGTTTCCACAAAGTTGGTAGCTAAGTTAGACCTCTACTGCTTCGCTCTAAAACTAAAACTAAAAACAAAGTTGGCAGCTAAGGTAAAATTCCATTCTTCAAACCCTAAAATACCTCTTTCTCATTCTTTACTCTTACCTTCGAACTCACTCATTTGCTCTTCGATCTGCCACTCCACCACCATGACTTCTCCCCCTTTCGATTTTTGAAGTTCCGAAGCTAAGCCGAAACCAAACCCGACACGACCCGAGTTGGTAGCTGAGACTGTCGTCATTGGGAAATGGGTAAATCAACATCCTCTCTTCTTTTTATATGCAATCGTTTGATTATTAGATTAAGCCTTCCATTTCGTGCTTTTACTTCTCATTATTGTTCTACTATTAGAGAAAATGCGAAAACCCTATATCAGAATCGGAATCAGTTGTTGAAATCTGTGAGAGATCACTCCAAATCTGGAACCTTTAAGAATCTTGATCATGCCTTAGGTCTGTTTGATACAATGCTTCACATGCACCCTTTGCCTTTCATTGGAGATTTTACTCAATTGTTGGGTGCGGTTGTAAGAATGAAGCATTACGCTGTAGTCATTACTCTAATTCAACGATTGGAATCATTTGGAATCTCGCCCAATGTTTATACTCTCACTGTTTTGATTAATTGCTACTGCCATATGAGCCGGGTCGATTTTGGATTCTCTGTCTTAGCAACAATTTTGAAACTTGGTTATCAGCCTACCCAAACTACTCTAAACACTCTTGTTAAAGGTCTCTGTCTTCAAGGTAATATTTCTGGAGCTGTGAGTTTGGTAGAGGAATTGGAGAACAAAGGGTACCAACCTAATGCAATTACTTGGAGGACGATAACAAACGGCCTGTGTAAGAATGGCCAAACTGGTGTGGCTATTAAGTTGCTCTGGATGCTTGAAAAAAGGAATTTTGAACTTGATGTGGTGCTCTATAACATGGTCATTGACGGTTTATGTAAGGACAAATTGGTAAATGAGGCTTTGAAACTTTTATCTGAAATGATGAGTAAAGGCATTCAGCTAGATGTTGTCACTTACAATTGCGTAATTCAAGGACTATGCAATTTTGGCCGGTGGAGGGAGGCGACTACTTTGTTGAATGAGATGGTTCAAAGGAAAATCATGCCAAATGTGAGAACCTTCAACATATTGGTGGACTCACTTTGCAAGAAAGGGATGTTGACTGAGGCAAAAGAAGTTTTTGAAGTGATGATTCAAAGAGGCACTGAGCCTGACAAAGTCACTTACAATTCTTTGATTGATGGTTATTGTTTGCAAAACCAAATGGATGAGGCAGTTAAGGCATTTAATATGATGGTTGAGAAGGGTTGTTCACCCGATCCCCATACCTATGCCATCTTGTTAGATGGCTGTTTTAAGAATAGACGAATTGTTGAGGCAATGGCATTGTTTCAGGGGATGGAAGACAAAAGGCTGGACTGTGATATTGTGATATATAACATTTTGATTGATGGTTTCTGCAATGTTGGGGAACTTACAACTGTAAGAGAAATCTTTAGTGGTCTTCCTGCAAAAGGATTGCAACCTAATGTTCAAACTTACAATATAATGATCAAAGGATTTTGCAAGAATGGACTAGTTGATGAAGTGAATGAGCTGCTTGAGAAAATGGATAGCAATGGTTGTTCACCTAACGAGCGCACGTATAACACAATAATTCAAGGGTTATTGCAACATAGTGAGACATCAAAGGCAACGAAATATCTCAAAATAATGGTTGACAAGGGTTTTTCACCAAATGCGACCACTGCAACCTTGTTTATTGACTTGCTGTCATCGAATCAAGTTGATGAAAATATTCAAGAATTGCTTCCGAAGTTCGTGTGAAGGTTTTTTAGGTTCTCAAGATCAAGGACAACATTCATATTTAACCAATCACAAGTAATTATGTGAGTGATGTATATTTGCTTCTAGTAAAATTTAATACTTTTTATGAGATGGTATTTCTTTCCAATTCTGTGCACAAGATTGTTTGTTCCTTTTACTATCTGATCTTTTATTGTGATTTTGTTTTGCACTCATTTTGTTGCATTAAACCCTTTCTCATGGATAGGTGTTTCAAATTTTTTCTAATGTAATGTTAATGCGAAATATCATACCCTTGTATAGGTATGCACTCCCTAAACCAGCCCCAAAATTCTTAAACCCTTAGTGATTAGGTTTGCACCAAATTAGTTCTTGAATCAATTTCAGTTTTACAAAAGTAGTCTGGTTATAATTTGCTTATCAAATTTAGTTTTAAAGTAGGTCATGGGTGCTTGTAAGTTAAACTAATGTTTTAAAACCACAATAGATTGAGCTGTCTAACTTCTTAAATATCAATTATTTTAAGTTACTGTCTCTTTCACTTTCTTACCTTTTAGTTATCTTTTGCCAAAAGGCAGGATCTATTTTGTGTGCAACCTTCATAATTTTGATGTCCTGTTTGCGCTTACTACGATTGAGTGTTACTAGAGATTCTTGAACCTTTATTCATTTGAGGGTATGTTGGATAGCTGTTCTGAAGTAAGAGTGCCATTATTAGTAAATTTTGTTTTTTATTTTTTCATGATGAGGAATCTCACCAAGGCAAGGCCCTTTGGACCCACCCCTAGGGACAAATTTAGTTATTTTTTATATAACACAAGAACAACAGTGAAACAAATAGTATAATTAGTTTGGCCCTTTTGGTTGCTTTATGCCTCCCTCCCTCGCCCATTAGATAAAGCTATATTGGAGTAAACTTATTATTTACTTTGTACTGTATGTAATCATATCAACGTATTGACTAATGATTAAGGACTAGGTATTTTCATTGCAAGTTATTCTTTTACCTTGGTGATATTTATTGTCTTGTATTGGCACTAGGTTGTTTGTTGCTATTCTAGTTTTGTTATCTTTCCTTGGAACTATGTTGAGCACTAGTGTTGTAGATTTGAACTTATTTTTGTGAAAATTATCTTGAACTTCAGTTGATGCAACATTGTGAACATGAAATTAGTTTTATGTATTTGTGAAATGACATAATAATTTCTGGAGCTGTGAGGTTGGTAGAGGAAATGGAGAACAAAGGGTACCAACCTAATGCAATTACTTGTGGGACGATAGTAAACGGCCTGTGTAAGAATGGCGAAACTGGTGTGGCTATTAAGTTGCTCAGGATGCTTGAAAAAAGGAATTTTGAACCTGATGTGGTGCGTTATAGTACGGTCATTGACAGTTTATGTAAGGACAAATTGGTAATAGAGGCTTTGAACCTTTTATCTGAAATGATGAGTAAAGGCATTCAGCCAAATGTTGTCACTTACAGTTGCGTAATTCAAGGACTATGCAATTCTGGCCGGTGGAGGGAGGCTGCTACCTTGTTGAATGAGATGCTTCAAATTAGGAAGATCATGCCAAATGTGCGAACCTTCAACATATTGGTGGACACGCTTTGCAAGAAAGGGATGTTGACTGAGGCAAAAGAAGTTTTTGAAGTGATGATTCAAAGAGGCACTGACCTTGACAAAGTCACTTACAATCTATGAAGCACAAGTGCGTTTTGGGACTCGGGTGCGGGTGCGAGACTTGGCAATTTTTGAAAAAGGTGGGTTTGGTATACCTACAATCCCCTTGTTACTATTACTTGCCTCATGTAATGCTTTCTTTTCTCACTAAATTTGTCATTATAGTTAGTCTAAACTAGCCGCAAACCCACGCGATGCGTGGGAATATAAATATTACATAATGATATGTAATATATAAAAAGTAACAATTACTTCAAGTATTGTCTATCCCAAGCCAAATACTTAAATTGAACAGACTCATATAAGACCCACAACACAAAAGAGGTAGTAATAAAAGAGGGGAAAAAAAACCAACAATCAAAAGAAACAATACTATTAATCTAATTCTTACATTAAATTATAAGTAATAGACATCAGTTGTGAATTTAAATTTGTGCCAAGGAACTGCATAAATCAATAAAGACACATTCCACAGGTGCAAGTTATTAACAGTTTTGTACCAAGGAACTGCATAAATCAAATTATTTGCATCGAGGGGCTTGTTGATTTTTTGTGTTTTTTTGTGTTTTGTGTTTTTTTTTTTTTTCTAGCGACAAATTCCGAACCCGAAGAAGTACATTCTTGAAAGTGGGAAACTTTTACACCCACAATTAGGAGAGAAGATTGCAAAAGCTGAAAGGTCCATGGGACAATCGAGTGACATCCTAAAAAATCCACATACAATAACTATGAGATATGGTGGGAATTAGAAAACTCCCCACCTTTGCCCAAACATGTCTTTAGAATTTCAATGATACACACAATATGTTCCTAAACCCAGGTATATGGACTATATGACATAGTGAAAAGATAAAACCTATATTTTTTCTCAAAACATGTCTTAAAAAAATACAAAATTAATTGAATCACTCGAAACAGGAATTCAATCATATAAACAGAGAAATAGGTACATAGTTAGCTATGTTCATATATGTTAATTATGTAGGAAAAAACTCACAAACTTCATGCAGAGATGCAAAGGGAAAAACTGCAAAGATGTTCACCTACAAATATCATAATGATCAAAATAAATAAAATCCATTATACAAAATTTAACATTTAAATAAATAAATAAAGCAAGAAGGTATGGTATGTGTTTAAAAAATGAAAGTACCTAGAGTCTGTGTGAATTAAAATAAAAAAGAATATGAAAAACATAAAAGTGGTGTGTGTGTGTGCTATAATTCTTCTCAAGCTATGAAAAATTACAGTCTGCATCTCTCTCTATTCCTCTATTAGTTATTTTCTCTAATTTTCCTCTTTTATTCTTTCAATTCTCTTGGAGGTCAGGTTACCTCGAATTAGCCATAAACTCTTGAATTAGGATCTTAACTATGGGGTCTTTTTATAAAGGACAACTACAAAACACTAAGGTAGTTGTCCTGAACCTAGACATTCTGAAACTCATGACCTTAGAAGGGATACACCAAAAAAAAAGGGAAAAAGAAATTCCAATCACTAAACTGATATATACAAATATAAGAGTATGGCCTTGAACTTTAAGTTATCATAGTTAGAGGTGGGAGGTGTTTAGGCAAATCCAAATTGAAATAGCTAAAAGAGGATCTCTGCCAGTTATATAAAGGGTACAACTTATTTCTCTCTTTTCTTCTTAAATATTCCGTTCTTATATGTTAAAGAAAAGAGAAAAATTATTGAGTTGCAACCTAAAAGAGCTTAAGCATATATTATAGTTCTGCTTTTGTATAACTATAAATACACTAAGACAAATAAATAAAATGAAACTGAGTTAGTATAAAGCTAGGCCCCACCATTAGATTTTCCCAAAAATAAAAAATTAATTGAATCACCCGAAATAGGAATTCAATCATATAAACAGAGAAATAGGTACATAGCTAGCTATGTTCATATATGTTAATTATGCAGAAAAAAACTCACAAACTTCATGTTGCGATGGAGAGGGCAAAAAAATTAGGGACTGCAAAAATTGCAAAGATGTTCACCTGCAAATATCATAATGATCAAAATAAATAAAACGCATTATACAAATTTTAACATTTAAATAAATACATAAAAAAGCAAGCAGGTCCGACAGTATATCTGGACCATCTGCAGCACTGGAGAAGAAACAACTCATGCTACCAGATACAACAATAACAGATGATAGCAAATATAAGGCCCCCAACTATGTGCACAATACCTGTCAAGGGACACATCATAAGTAGACTTAGTATCATGTTTTCTGCCCATCCCATAACCGATTTTAATAGCATCTTCCAAGACAATTTGTCTACTTACAAATATTGGTGCCTACACAAAGCAAATTTTAAACTGATAATAGAATCTTTAAAGAAACATTCATACATAACCAAGGAATGTTATTAGATCTGTTGAAGTCTTAAAGGACATCAAGAAGGATAAGGGGGTGGCATTGTTGTGCAGTCCCTGTCAGATTTCATGACACACACACACACACACACACACACACTATATACACACACACACACACACACACACACACACTCAAACAACAGCCTATTAAAATTTTATAAAAACCCACCAATTGGAAACTCCATTCACATCAAGGTAACTTCAACTGTCTTGAACTCGAAAGTCTGAATTTCATTATTGTGCAAAATTGACTTGTACCAAATGCAATGCTAATCTGTGGAAAATATATACCTTGCATCTATTTGCCACATTTATTGCATCTGAGGGACGTGCATCCACACTTAGGATGTCATTTTTCCTAGGCTACAGATAACAAATGCCTTGATGTAACATAAAACTGAATTGAACATAATCAAGACATACTAATCGTAAATTTCTAACCACCTTGCTAAAATATAGTCTGGCAAAGTAAAGCATTAACAATTCTTTTTGTAATTCTCACCATAGTAACATGAAACCAAAGGGGAAAAGAAGAAAGAGAAAACTTTAAAATAATTGAATAGATTTATACCCCAGTTTTCATATAAAAAAGGACTTAATAAAACAGATGTGCAGTAATATTAAGCTAGAAATTGAGAGACATACACCCAGTCATATTCATACCTTGGACCTCATAAGTTCTTTTTCAATCAACAAACTAATTGAAGTTTGCAATATTTGTTCTATTATCAAGATCCAGTGTTACATCGTGGGAGCATATCAGCACTCCATCTTAACTGCAGACTACCGAGGATGTTTGCTTCTATGAAATCTGCCCCCTCTTCAATAGCTCTCACCTAGTGTTGCGTTCAAGTTTAAAAGGTTTTAAACGCCTTTTAGTTCTTTTGTTTTTATCTGGTGATACCACCAATAAAAACAAAAGAACTAAAGGGCGTTTTTTACACTAACAGTAGGAAACAGAGGATACATAGAAAATAGAGGATAAACTTTCTGTATTTTATTGATAAATCAACAGCCTATAAATAGGCTAATACATAACTGAAAGCAACATGAAAATAGGCACTATCCAACGTGCACCAACAAACTCCTTTTGACTAGGCCAACTCCTATTAACTAGGAAACAAATAGAAACAAACTACTGAACTCCTAAAGACTAGGACAACCCAAATCCATTCTTATGTCTGCTGCTACTAATTTATTCAACAAATTCATATTGAAGAATTATCACAGATTTTTCTCTCAAAAATTCTCTCTCTTTCTCTCTCTCTCTTCCTCTCTCTCTTTGAGCTTCTTGATAGAGGAAGTACAGAATTGGTGAGGAAGAAGAATAAGGAGTTGTGATTGAAATCTGAGGAAGATGAAGACTAACGGCTAGTTTTGACAATGGTCCTAAGACCAAAACGGTGTCGTGTGACTTGAAGGAAAAAGGAGATTTACTGAGTTAAAGTGAAATGGTGATGTTCTGGTATTAATACAAATGACACCATTTTGATTTGTCTTCCTCAGATTTCCAGGTTCAAGAACTACTTTGCTCTTCAAGGATGCTCGAGGTTGGTTCAGAAATAAAGAGAGCTTCAGTTTCAATCATAACCGTCTTTCCTTGAATTCAGGATTTTGATTGTTACGTTATGGTTATGATAGAGTTTCTAGAAGGTTCTTGACTTTATGTATTCTCAGGCTCTATAAATAGAGCTCTGTATAATGTATTGAACTTGAGCTTGTATAATCAATTTTCCTCATTTTCCAGAAATCTCTTTCTCTCTCTCTCTCTACTTTCTGTTATTGTTTTTCCGCCATTGATAACCACCTTGAAGCTCCAAAATCTCACACTTCTCTGTGGTTTCACTTCTTTGTTCTTGATCTTGCTATTCTCAGTATAAAGAATTCTCTGCTATGGTTTCCATAGCGATTGGCACTGTCGGAGCCATTTCTGCTTATTTCTTTGGGCGAGCCTTTTCCAGTCATAGTTTAAACGAATCGGATCCAATCAAGGGGCAACCACTACCTCTTTCCTATTGCCTGTCGGTTTTCGGCTGTGGCCTAGTATTCTAGTACTATTATGGCCAAAACTCCATTATACTAGTGGTGTGGTATCTGTTCATTCTAGAGATGAAGACAGGGATCCACCCCAAAAGGATATTGGTGAAGTAGCAACACTGATTACTGCAATCACAACCATCAACCTATGTGGTTCTTTGGAATTGGCTAGCAGAAAGCTACCTTTGCTGGTTCATTTTCTTGTCCTCTTTCAGTTGAGTAGTAACCTGGCACTACTACTCATCTGGGCCTCGTTGTCAATTCGTAAATATATCATATCTAGTTCCAATTTGTTCACTACCAAAACAGATAAGAGAATAGTTGATACCAAAATATTACTTGAGAAGTTCAAAAAGACTACCTTGCAACACTACTCCTTGTTGTGATCTAAAGAAAAAATTGATATTAAAGGCACGAGGGACGGAGGATCTAAACGAATAATTGATGTTACAATCTTGAGGAAGGGAAGAATTTTAAGAAAAAGTGATGTTAAAGGTGCGGGGGTTAAAGGTGCAGGGGAGGGAACTGCCGCTAGAAGTGAGATAAGGCCCGCGGCTAATCTTGGTGAAGCTGGAGCAAGCGAACATGCCGGAGATGGTGATGGGGTTGATGCTATAACAAGTGGAAGCAACCATGGCAGTGAAGCTGGTGGAAGAGAGGAAAGTGGAGGCGGGGGCGAAGGCTGAGGTGACCCTGAACATGGAGTTGCAAAGAGGAACAATGAAATGTCTCTCAAAATTTTTAAGATATCTGAGATGTCCATTATGCTCACTGCCCAAACAACTGCTACTGTTATTGGTTTCCACCTAACCCATCCATCTTCCTCAACTAAGGTTTTGTTGGTCGTTGTATTGGTTGATCAGTTGGTGGCTTACCTTTGTGGCTTGACTGGCATGTTGCTTGAACTTTAGTATCCACGCGCTGCTCAAGTTTTCACAAACGTTGGTTTTGCATGTATTGCCTTGGGCTACATACTGATGGTAGCCATGTTTGTGGATTGGTATCTTGTTCTGATTACCGTACTCTTTTTTGGTATTGTCTGGATTATCTTCTTTCAGCGCGTTTGATAGCACGGTGATTAGCCCAAACCTATTGCTAAACCTTTGTACGTATTATTAGCTTTATTTGCATTTGCGAAAAAAAAACCAAACATCATAGTCTCCTTTCAAGCAAAAGCAGAAGCCATCAAATGTTCAATCCACCTGCTTTATTTGATTGCATTCATTGGGGCATTGGGCTTTTAGTTGTATTCATTGGGATATTAGGCTTTTAGCCTTAGAATGTGTTCAAAGAAAAGTTAGCTCAATTTTGATATGTTTTTCGGTTTTTATACAGTTTACTTGGTAATTGCGTTTATAGATTTTCGCTTAAACTGTATACCAAATTTCAAATTCACATGGTAATATAGCGTAGTAGAATATTTCTCATATTACCTATTTAAAATTAAAATGGTGTCTTCAGCCAAAAAAATTAAAATTGGTGTGGGAAATGCTTTGCAACAAGGACTTTAGGAGACTTTAACATTAAAACTCACTTCGGTCCATTCATTCTATTACGGTTCAATTCAGTCCATTATGATCCATTTCGGTCCATTCAATGCCTTTTGGTACACTTTGGTCCATTATGGTCTATTCAATCCAATTCAGTTTATTATGTTCCACTTTCGTACATTCTGTCAATTATGGTTCACTTCGGTCCATTTCTCTCCACGTTGGTCCATATTAGTCCACTTTAGTCCATTATAGTCCAATTTAGTCCATTCGAGACACTTTAACTCATTCGGTAAACTTTAGTCTATTTAGTCCACTTCGGTCCACGTTGGTCCATTCGATCCACTTTGATCTATTTTCATTTCAATCAATTTTGTGAGTTTTAAATTAAGTCAATTTCATGAGTTTCTAGATCTATGATGTGGTAAATCTTGTCAAAAAAAGAAAAAAAAAACTTGTCTTGTCTAGAACGAAGAGGATTCATTTTCAATTCATTATCGGGGCTATCAATTTCCCCCTCCCCCTTTTTTTGTTTTATTTCTTCTTTCTCAGTTTTGTGTAAATAGATATATATATATATATATATATATGACTAATTTTCACACCAATCTATAGAGATGTCACCCTTTATTTGCCTAAAAAATCAGATCTTCATTCTGTAATGTACCTTATATTGGTTGCAATCATCTGAACAATACCAGATAGTTTAATCTTTTTGTGCCATCTGTGGCTTTTTCTTATCTTACTTTGTTGATACATATTTGACATGGTTATAAAGCAATGATACAGGTTTGTGTACAATTACGATTCTTATTGATCTCAAAACTGGGGATTTTTTTCCCTGATAGTTCCTACTTCATAAGTGATTTTTTGTTTTTCATTTGTTCATAGGATTTTGTGATTTTAAATTTTTATAGTCACCATCTTTGTTGGTGTCTTTTTGGTATTTCATTGGTTTGGTAAAAACCTCGTTCATCATCACACAATCAAAATCAATTCTCTTTTGATCACCTCATGTTCTTAGGTTTTGAATTGTGCAGTTACTTTGTTTTGCGATATTTTTAATATCATGACCAGTTGGAGTGGATGGTGTATCTTATATTGTTTTAAATGGTGAGGTGGTAATTTGATTGTTTATTACATGTAATAGAAATTTTCAAGGAGATGATTATAATTGAAGAGTAAATCACGAATCATAATACCTGTAGAACCTAAAAAATGACTATAATGCCTCCAAAACCTAAGAATGACCAAAATACCCCTTAAAAGCTAAAAATGACCAAAATACCATCAGAACAAAAAAAAAATGACCACATGACCTTGAAACTTAAAAAATGACCAAAATGACAATAAAACCTAAAAATGATTGAAGTACTCCACGAAACCTAAAAAATGACTAAAATACTCTAAAAGACCGTAATGCCCCTATACCTAGGGAATATCTTAAAATATCCTTAGAAAATTAAAAATGACCAAAATACCCCTAGTATCTAAAAATGACAAAAATGACCCCGAAAACCTTAGAAAGATCGAAATTCCCTCGAAACCAAAAAAATGACCAAAATCCCTTGATTCCCTACAAAATGACTGAAATACCCTTAAAACCTATAAAATGATCAAAATACCCTTAGAACTTAAAAAAAAATGAGTGTAATGCCTCCCGAAACCTAAGAATGACCAAAAGACCCCTAAAACCTCAAAAATGACCGTAATGCCCCCAAATCATAAAAATGATTGAAATTATCATAAAATGTAAGAAAAGGACGGAAATACCCTTTAAAAATAACCAAGAATAGCCACTAATGCTGCATCTTTAGTTTTATTTAAATCATAAATGCTTATGCATAACAATTTTGGTATATGCATATTGCAGATTTATGAGTGCACTGTACACTTTGCTTGACGGATCTGCACGGTGGTTTTAAAAGTGGTTGGAATGTCTTGGGATGGTCCCATACTTATAGAACGTTTCTTTCAAGAAATATAGACCAGTGGCTTTTGTTGTTCTATTAATGAGCAGAGTGTTTGTTACACATATAGGGTTTTATAAGGATTACATTTTTCTAATTTTTGGCTAATTAAAAAGGACCAAAGCTAGGAATTGCTTATTATTTTTGTAGGCTGACCGACATTTCTGGACAGGGTTGCCAAAGAAAGTAATTAAAAAATAAATTAATAGACGGGTGTGGAGGCAATGTTGAATCACTCAATCACATGAAATGAATGAATAATGCAGAGACAAACAATAACGTTTTTCTTTTTTTAACATCAAAACTAATTGTCATTGAACATAATACAAAGATCGTTAAAATAGTAAAATTTTGCGTTGTAAATTCTTTAGCAAAATGCAGAATAGCCTGAGATAGCCAAAACTGAGTCTAGAATCCTGGAATAAGCATTTTTGAAGTGCCAACAGTTGTTGCTCTGGGTAAAGCTTTTGTTCTTATTGCTCCGGGTTTTGATAGCAACTAGGATAAGGCTTCTGCATCCAGAAAACATCTTGCATCTTCTAGGCATCATCCTAAAAACACGCACTAAGCAGATCATGCGTTGTAGCAATTCTTAGCAGGTCTGTTGAGTTTCTTTGCATCATCCTGAAAGATCAACACCAAAAATTACTTATGTTGCACAAAAAATATGACAATGAGCCAATCAAATATGGAAATCCAAATTAGTTCATTCTTTGAAAAAAAAAAAATCTTACATGGAGTATAAATCCTATGTTGTCATTGTAATCAAGGACTCCTTACACTGTTTGCCAATACTTATCTGCAGCAAAAAAAATTGACATGGGCCATGCACGTTTAATCAGAATCAAGACAATCATTGAAAAAACAAATGGTGTTTGAACCACGCTGGATAATATCAAATTCTTAGATTGACTTAGGAAGCACTAAGTCAATTCCTAATAATGTACTAGCAGAATAATATTGATATTATCCCGAAGTTTCAAATGATGAAAATGGCAGCTTATTTTATGGAATCAAGGAATTGTTTCGGATGAAAGTTTGGGGTGGTGGAAAAGTGTAATTTGCCCTGAAAAGAACAAGAAGAAAGCCAGATGATCCTATGAGCTCACCCAACTGCTCCCTTTAGTATCAAACTCACTGAGTACTTGGATACATAAGACAACTATTCCAACTTGCATATATAACATTTCTTTCTCTTTCTCTACCTTCTTGCCATCCAAGTAGAGGATTAAAAGGGGGGAGAAATAAAGGAATAGACATAGTAAAATATAAACTAAGGATCTATGTTTATACTCATATATACAGAACCAAAGTTGCATTTATTATTCAGCATCCATACGAAGTAGAAGTCATCTGGTGGGTCCAAAAGAGTACCAATTGCCTGTGCAGCATCATTTGTAGCATTCTTCGTCCATAGAGATACCTGCCTAGTTCTGACATTGACAACTACTCCACAAATTTCATCTCCATGATCAAATTGTTATCCAATCATCATAGCTAGCAACTAATTCCAGCACATTCAGAAAATTAGATGCCACATAAAAGTGTTGATTCAGAGTTCAAATCACTAGGGTGGTCTGAAACATACTGTATATAGCCAACAGGTATCAGATTTCCCACCAAGATCCAAACAATAATCTGCAGAAAATACAACCAATTCAGTTACACTTATTATTCAAGACACAATCTTCAGTAAAATATATATTTTACTTCTAAGCCAAAAGGGACTGCCAAAATAATCAAGAGTACTTGCTTTTACCATATTAAAATTGAAAACTATAATTTATCACATTGTACTCAATATCCTACAAGAAAGACACATATTTGCTAGTCTGGTAAAAAGGCCACAAACCTTCTCAAGTACCTCCAAAAAACACTAAAATAGCCAAAATTCAAGATGGGTCTAAAAAGAAACTCAAAAACATCACTAACTATGATATGACCTTTACACAAACCAAAAATCTGTTCAATGCTTCAGATGAAGAGAGTGGGGAAATGTCAAACGCTCTTTAAACCAAGAAATATCCTGCAGGAAGCTGAAATCAAAACAGTTTGTGCACACAACACATACGTATGTGATAACAAAAAATAAAAATTCAGCCTCCCATTCATTAGAAAAATAAAAAACAATTCACTAAATCGCTGTATGAAAGATAAAAATTCAATCTCCCATTCATTAAAAAAAAAATATATATATATATATATATATATATTCAATTCACTAAATCACTAACTCATAAAAAGTATCCTATTCATTCTTTTATACTAATCTTTGAGTGACCGAAAATAATCCTGGAGTGGAATGTTTCTAGCAATTTCAATAATTTTGGAACGTTGATCATTATTCTTTGAAAGCACTAGATTTGCTGCCAACTTGTACCATAAACGTTCCGACCAGCTCTCCTACAAAAAATTAGACACGTAAGTAAGAAGTAGTTTAAACAAATTATGTGAAAATTTGTATTTAGTTCAAAGAAATTTATTACCAACAAGTGAAAATGCTTGCTGAAAGTATTTGTAAACATGTGTTTTATAACATACATCCCGCAATCATACATTAAAAATGAAAAAATGTTAAAATTCTGCAATTTGAAAAATGCACACAACAATTATCCATATGTACTAGTACAATTTGGTACCTACCCATTATTTTGTTGAGGATTCAAGATGGGTGATTTCAATGTAAATCTGGTAATACTATCAATATAGTTTTCTTTCTCCAAAAAACTCAATGACTTATCAAGGCCTGTAACCTATCGCAAGTTGGATTTTAAAAGATAACATTATTGCTATCATAGAGAAGACAATCAAAAGGTTGGAAGAGGAGAACAGTGTAGCAAAAAGATCTATTGCAGAGATGCAGCAAGTGCATCAAAAGAAGAAAGGGAATATATGTCGCTATGCATGCTCTATATACATATGTTTAGTTTCCATCTTCTTATTTAGTACGGCTATGCAAATTAGGACCAACAAAAGAATGTATTTGCCATAATTTTATGATGTGTAAGGACATGCGATGGTATTATGTGAGTTGTATGTTGTAATGCAGTATTTGTACATCAAAATGCTACAATTTTGTAATGTTTGGAATTTATAATCTAAAGAAATGTAACAATATTAGTAGAACCATGTCATACATCTCTATTTGTCATAAGGCTCCAAGAAACTATTTGTAGTTATATAGTCAATGGGCTCACTGGGCACCATGATCAATGTGATTTACAGATTATACATATTATATGTAAAATATTGACAATGATCCTCAAATGTAAGAAATAGAGAGAACTACATATTATATGTAATATATTGACAATGATCCTCAAATGTAAGAAATAGAGGACAATTAATACATATGATGTCAGTTGTATTTAAAATTTTCTTAAATGTCAAATAATTTTTTCCTGACAATAGGATTTGAACAGGATTTAATGTATTTAGTTTGGGTTTCTGGCTACTATGGTCATTTGCTGTTGTCTGTGTATGTTATATAATTTTTCCCTTTTATTTATCATATACTCTACTAATTTCTAGGATGGAAAAACTATCTTCGAGAAGCACAAATGTACCGATGTTGATTGCCATTCCAGGCAGCAATTGTTAAAGCGCACCCAGAAAAATGACCCTTAAGTCTTTTTCTCCTGCTTCTTTAGGACCATACAATTATTATCTCTATATTTCTTGTGTTTGTTAACAACCAAAAGATAGGAAGCTAACGGATCCAAATCAAGAAACCAAATAAAATACTGCACAAAGACTAAAAGAAAGAGAGAAAAATACCTTTTAGATTTAGTACAGAGATATCTGAACATAGGAAGCTAACTGAAGCATAGATCTAATGTACCACACAAAATACTAACTACCTTAACTGTTTTGGCAATTATATCACAAAATACTAGCTGCCCTAACAGTTTTGGCAGTTATATTATAAAATACAAGAAACAATTCTAGGTGTTCCACTTTCCCTCTCGAGCTTCCATTGCAACCATGAAATTCTGAATGTTTAAACCAAAAAATAAATAATTTACCCACTTCAAGGAGGCCCACTAATTTAATTTTCACTTCAATGGCTTAACTTTGTTCTCCCAACCAGATTCCATAGAAATGGCAGTTGGCACTCAATCTCCACTCAATAAACTACTATGCAATTGTATTCCCCCCCCCCCCCCCCCCCCCCCCCAAGAAAACAAAGGGAGGCCTTCATTTCAAATGACACAAAATTAAGTATGCCTACTATCATAAAGGGTGATCCCATAAACTCATGTTTACACTACCTATGCTGAGTTTATACAGAATTCAAAAAAAATTGGATGAATATAATGTAGTGAAAAATAAAATGTTTACGCAAGATCAAAGAAGAGATAGAAGAAAAATAGACACAATGAATTTACGTGATTCAACAATATGTCTATGTCCACAGGCAGCGACAAAAAAGAAAGTTTGACTATAACAAATAGACACTCTTGCAAGACCCAAACCCCAAACACAACCTTATTTCTCTTTCACAAAGAATAGAGAACGCCCTATTGTATTTGAACATACTGCTGCGGCATAGTCTTTCTTACAATCAATATTGCCGGATTCCCTTAAGGCATTAGTTAACAAACAATTTTAAAAAGTTTTGATACTTTTATGGGAAATGTAAAACACTGTCAAAATAATTCAAGTGTTTTTTCCTTTATCATAAAAAGTTTCTAAAAGTATTTCCTAATAAAAACTTTCACATGCTGTAGCATATCGTCCAAATATCAAATTTTGTGTATTGGGGATGTGGTTCCTCACATTGGTGTTTTGTTTTTAGTTGCTGGGGCTCCTCTTATATCTTCCCAAGAGATAGGAATTCTGTTTGCTAATCACTTATTTATCAGAGTGGAATGGTAAGAGATGTTTTCATGCTCCTCTTATACCTTTCTCATTTTTGTCTTGCTGTTTTTCTATTTGGCATGTTGAGTTTACTGTCAATTCCTTTAATAGAAGTGATGAAATCGAAGTATACTTTGATAGACATCTCAAAGATTTATCTACAATTTCACTAAAAGAGAGATCATAAGATTTATGAAACACTAAACACTTTCTACTCTTTTATGTTTTCTGTCCTATGTTACAATTCTGTATTATGACTGGTTTACTAGTTTGAGCTGAGGAAAACTTTGCAAGAATATGGCATGAAAAATTGCATGACCACAACAATATATATATAGGGATCGGAACATTGTTACAGAAAGGGAATAGAATGATTGTTTTGACTGGGATTTGAAGATGATGAATGGTTTATGGAGAAGAGATCTTAGGAATAATCAGGACAAGTCTTTCTAATTGAATAAGTTCTTTTCTTCATCATCTTATCCACCAACGTCAAGCTGATTTTTTCCCAGGACAAAGGGCCTCTTATGATATTTATGGTTCAAGAAATCTTACGTTAAAAAGGCAAAGTAGATACATTAGTTGCAGAGTTTGATCTAGACTATCTAGGGAAAGCTTTTGACAGATTAGAATGTTGTTCAGTCATGATATCTTAATGTCATATAATTTTTATGAGCTTACATCTTTTTTCAGATTACTTATGTCCCTAGCTTGGGTGAAAGGTATTTGCAATCACACCACTAGAAGGTATTTATATATATATATATATATATATCAATAACAAGCACCAAAAAACACTCTACAAACAATCCTTTCATCATGATTTCAAGTTCAAAAACCAAAAGCAGTAAAACCCCCAAACCCACCAAAGAATTCACCATCTCTCTTTAGCCACCTGCCTCTTCTCTCACTTCTGCTTAAACCACCTGTCTCACTCTCATCAACTCTTCCAATGAAAGCACACAATTCCTCCTTAACAACACTAACTCAACATCCATATCCCCCTTCTTCAATTCCTATAAATGAAACCCTTTCAATGCCTCAACTCTCAAGCACTAGCCAGCAAAAATCCGTCATAATTATCAATTAATAGCTAGCATTGATTGATCAAAGTTCTTTATGTGTTCCATTACTTTAATGTGAGTAATGCTAGAGCCACAAATTATTTTCCAAATATTTTACAAATTGTTAATGTGGCATGCTCCACATCAGCTATTAAATACATGCATCATTGTACAATAACAGCTAAGACTAAATTACTCTTCCAATGGCTACCCATTTTAAAGAAGACCTTGCTAGTTCTTGTTAAAGAAGTTTTAGGAGACCCCACCAAGTACGAAATTCAAACTATGTCATGGTCATAACATTTATTAATTTCCACAATTAAATGTTTGCTAAAAATTAAAAATTCCAAACATGCGTAACTAAATGAATTCCAGTAAACATTAAAAACTATTGTCTGTAAATCACATCTATCACTTTTACTTTTAGTTAACTTTGTAACATGGTAGAGTGCTCCTAACTGTCCACTGCAATGTTGTCACAGGTATGAATGGAGACACCAAAAAAATTGACAAATTTTCATGATGGTAACAGAAATTGCTTTCAATGTAGTATCTATACATTCATGTGGTTAGTCCAAAGTCTTTTGGACTCTAGAATTCCAGTCAGGTTTCTGCGATTACTTTATTTTTTATTTATATATAATCCTGCCACTGTAATGACCTCAGAGAACTTATAATTTATATCTCATGGCTGGAACTATATTCCTGATTCACAGGAAGCTGTGAATCTCTAGTCTTAGTAGTAACTCACAACTCACCAGTTAGAACTATGGCTTCGATTGGGACATTATCTCAAAAATTTTTTCATTGGCACTATGATGATGAGACAATACAGTCTATGTTTCTATAGAAAGTTGTGATTAGTATGATGGTTGTATGTTCTCTCTGAAAATAAATTTTATAATGCAACTATTGTGGCTGTGATAGTGGGTGTTTTGTGGTTTATATACGGTTTTTAGGGGCTAAGTTTTATTTTTTTTGGAATTCTGGAAGGTTTAAGTTCAACCTAAAGTCATGGTAGAGTTTAGTTGAAAGTGAATGCTTAACTGCATGGAAGTACTAGAATTTTGATGATGAATTGCAGAGTTCAATAAAAAGCAGTGATTAGTGAAAGAGAATTTTACAATTTGGGTCACTGTGTAGGATGGCAAGTAGTTTTGTTTTCTGGCGGGGTCTATTCTAACAGGAAAAAGTTTGGTGAATGTGCTTTTGAGTGCAGGGACAGATCAGGGAATAAGCAGATTATGGATTGCTACAGCAGAACTGTGTCATCTAAAAGTGAAGCAACTTTCATTTCACTTAGAGAACCGATGATGGCAATCTAGAGAAAGGGACTTCATAGTGCCATTGTGCTGATGTAGAATAAAAACTTCTTGCAAAAGCTCCTTGAAGATGGTTGCATAAACTGGAGATTGGAACCTGTTTTCGAAGTTATAAGGGTATTAAGGAGTGAGTTTGGTAATGTACTTAATTATGTAGATAGAGAATATTGGAATGGGTTGTTGAATTAGTTTAATGTTGTTTCAAATTATATTAATATAACCTGGGAGGGGCATAGTTTGCTGGTGATGTTTATGTTGTTTTCAGACTTTGTATTTGTGCTTTACTTGTATCCAAAAATAAATAAATTACTTTTCTAATGAACTTCTTTATGCATAAAAATATTGTTGTTACCTTACTCTTTATTCTTCAATAATGCCAAGAGCCCAGGTGGTTTTCTGTTGATATTTATTTTTGTATTATATTCTTGATCCTAAAGGAGATTCAAGGGTAAAAGATTGTGTGTTTTTCTTGTGCTACACAACAGTCTCATTGGGCAATTCTGTGTTTTTAGACCTACCTTAGTTGGCCTTTTGCCCAATCTCCAAATCTCTAACGGATTGGGCTTGAAACTCACTGCAATACAAAATCGAATTCGAAACCCAAAATCCATTACAGCATAAGGTAGGCATGAGAGCCCAAATTTCCTTACCACACAGAATGGACTTAACAGCCCAAAAATCTATTACTTCACGTTTTGAGCCCAAGACCCCACATTCTTTCATCTCATGGGTTGGGCTTGAAGCCCATGATGCTCTTCCTCAAAACCCAAGGCCCTAATCTACTCTAAGCAAACCCTGGTAGGCAAAAATCTTACTAAAAAAAGCAAATGGGCCATTTAGTCCTTTAGGGTTGAAAAGCCCTTCACTGATTTAAGAAGAGGCCCAAAGAGACCCAAGTCCGTTGAATAAAAAAGGAGAAAAGATAAAGTAGAAAGGGTAGGGTCAGCTAGAAGCTAATGAGATAAAGTGATAAACTATTCCGAGAAAGAATAACCATTTGTTAGACCATTCGCATTAGCCTCTCTAAAAAAGGGTTAAGAGATAGAATTTAGGAAATGAACACCAAAAGAAGTAACGAACTTTCATATTAACTTCCTTACTCATTCCCTAAAATAATTTACACATTCCTAAAATAACAATTTGTTATAGCATTTTTATATATTGAAGGAAGTATTGTTGATTTCCCAAACATTTATTTTATTCCTTTTTCTGTGTTTTAAAAAGTGAGAGAAATAACAAAAAGTAATTTTAAAAATCTAATATTTTAATAGAAAAAGGAGATGTGAGTGTTTTAAAAAATAGTTAGCTAAAATAGAAAAAGTCAATTCTTGTCCTAAAATAGGAAAAATTTTTAGGAACGCCAACATTTAAATGCTCTGACAATCAAGATTCCACTTTTCCAACTAAAAATCTTACTACCCGCTCATGGTAAAAGATGACAACCCCTATCTTACTTTTAGCACATTGGGAAAGTAAAAGAAGCTATCCTTACTAATTTTAGCCATAGTTTAAAAATAATGAGAAACCATTGCCTAAACTCTAGGAAAAATCTAAAGATTCACATTTCTTCTCATTTGAATAAGACTTCGGTGCAAAATCAATTATTCATAATCATAACTATGTGAATCTTAAAAAGGGAAAACATGAGAATTCATGGTTTGGATGGCCAAAAAGTATGTTCAATAGAGTTCTAACAGTTCAAAATTAATTGATCACATGAACTTAGCACATCTTCTCCAACCTTATGGACCTTTGACAAGCTAATGTGTAACAAGTTACATTTGGTTAGCATCCCAATACTTGATAGGACTTAAGATGATGAGACTCCTTTTGATCTTTGCATAAAGCTTAATCAAACATTAAATCCACTCAAGATGACTAAACATTCATGCTCTAACTATCTAGATCACTCGCCCCATTTAGGAAATGAGATCAAAAGGCTTAAGGAAGACCATCTTACTATTCTTAGTAAAGAACTAATAAAGTAGGCAAAACCCCTTATCTACAAATGATTCTCATTGATTATCAAAAAAAAAAAAAAAAGATTCTCAGTCACTCTACTTCACTCCTCATCTTTTATAAAGTACATCAATCTGAAACAAAGTCATGATTTTTAATCTCAATTCTTCTCATAACACTCCAAAAATATTCAATACTCCTTCCCAAAAAAAGCCACACCACACCAATAACACCATATGAACCAAACATAAAGTCATATACCAGACCAATATCACCAACTATCAAAATGCCAAAGGTATATAAACAACTCCACCTTCGAAAACCTCAAACATTCTCCCATAACTTTCACCTAACCAAGACTACCCAAAAGCCTCTTTGATGGGAATTTAGACCCCTTAAACAACCAAATTGCGTAGCCTAGATTAATTAGCCAAGTTGTTACTTAGTCAAATTATGCAATTCTAGGTTAAAGCAATCCAACAATCATATCAAGAATAATAATGCAGCGGAAAATAAATGAACACAAGATATGATCACCCAGGAAACCACACGGTAAAAACCTGGGGAGGATTTGACCCACCGATCCTCAAGGCATAACATAATTCACTATGAAAGAATTGAAGTTCTTACAAAAGGACTACAAGCTCCCCGCTCGACTTCCTAATGCTACCCACCAGTAGAACTTCCTGACACGACCACGCGCAGGCTCCGAATCCACGGACTACTTCTTTCTTGAATTCCTCAATCAGCTACAAGCTCCCCGCTTGCTTTTCTTTTAAGTTCCAATGGTTGCAACAGTAATGATCTTCAAGATGTTGAAATCATCTCTACCTTGAAAACCCTAAGTTTTGTGTAAAGGAAAGCTCCTCAAAGATCTCACAAGAGATTCACACAAAACAGCAATGTATGAGCAACAAAGCAATATGGACAACCTTCAAAAACGTGGCTAGGGTTTAGTTTATATACATAGGGTAAAAACATAAAACCCTAAACGTTTAATGAGGTAGGGCTGAGTTGGAAATTCTGCAGAATAATCAACCTGTGCGATTTTCGATCGATCGAGTCTATTCTTCGATCGATCGAGCCAGGCCAAAAGTCCCAAGTACTTCTGCAGCCACTCGATTCCAACTTTACAATAATAAACCAACTTTGAGCAAGCCTAAACAAGACTAAATACAATGTTTTGATCATGGTTTGCCAACATTACAAATTAGAGTTCTAAATACATAAAATCCTAAGACCTTAGAACCTAACACTCTTCACACACGTCCACAGCTCCTAACTGTAGCTATTAAACCCAATCCCTAACTCCCCAAATCATGCAAATCCCTATCATCAATGTTCACAAAATGGCAATTGGAGTACCAAAATCAGTGATAGGATCTATGTATTGATGTTTGCAGATGTTGATATTGCCTCATCTGACCTTAACTATTACCAATAATTGTAGGACCTCATAGTTGAGGGAACCAACTTAAAACAAGTTATTACTATTCCTAGATGCCTAGCAAATCAAAGTGGGCTTTTTAAGGAGTTGCCTTGAATTAAATGGACCAAGTGCTACACTCAAAATTGCCCATATGCATGTAAACCTAAGCACCATCAATCATCGACCAAAGCCTATGCCCATGCTTGTCGTTGTTTAACTATCTTTTTTTTTGGTAAACGACGTTGTTTAACTATCACAGCAAGCAATAATGATGTCTCCCTAGACCCCACAAATTCAGAGAGTTAACGGCTTGTTGCAAGTTGAAACCCCAATCACTGTTTTATTTTTTATTTTAAATAATTCAAAAATTACCATTTATAAAAAAATGTCATGTTAACGGGTGCCTTTATTGTTAATAAATTATAATAGAAAAATTTTGACACTATTTTCATAAGAAATATAAAAAGTTGTCAACAATATTTATTATTTTAATATTTTTCTTATAAAAATGGGATAGGAAGGATTTGAATTATGGTTTTCCTTTCCAAAAAATTGTGAAAGAAAAGAGAAGGAAGAAGAATAAAATTTTTTAAAAAAGAGTAGTGATTATTACCCATTGTGTGTACTACACGTGCAACAGGAATTATCTAATATATATTTGTATACACGGTTTTGAGCTTTCTTGTCATTTTACCATATCAGTCACACAAAAAAAAAAAAGTAATAATAAAAAGACAACATTGAAGATGATGTCAAATGTTAACCACCATAAAAGTTACTAGCCTAAAGAGACTTGAGAGAGAGAAAAAGAAGAAGAGATTAAAAAAGAAAAAAAAAAAAAGACATGAGATTAGTATAAAATTATGGAAACAAAAATACACAAACTAACAAAATAATAATTTCAACAAGAGGGAGTGGGAAGACAAGACTTACAACACTAGCACTTACAAAAAGGCCTAACCTTTGTAAGTACTAGTGAGGCTTATAAACTGAAGAGTCACTCACTAACTAACCGATGTGGTACTTTAGACCACTTATCTTTTTTTTGAGATTAGTATAATCTTCGGAAGTTTCTCTCACGCCGCCTAGGGTTTATCTGCTAGGGCTTCTCTAGTTAGGTTTTCCCAGCGATGAGTGTAGAATTTTGTCCTTCCCTTCGTAGAGGTTTCTCTATTCCCTCCAAGCCCTTGTGCCTGGTAGGACGGTAAGTGGTGTTAGTTGGTTTCCCTGTTTTGGAGTGGTGCGGTTGGCCATCTCATTGTCATGGCGTCTATTGAGGATCTCTGGTCTAGATTTTCCCTAACA
Organism: Quercus aquifolioides; assembly: GCA_019022515.1. NCBI lineage: Eukaryota > Viridiplantae > Streptophyta > Magnoliopsida > Fagales > Fagaceae > Quercus > Quercus aquifolioides. Next base: position 4,882,916 of record CM032330.1, on the reverse strand, counting down.
AAAGAAGAAGAGAATGGGGCTGATGTGCCTCAGAAAAAAGAGATTACCATTGTTCGGTTAGCAGCAAAGTTTTTTTACAAAGAGAGTGGTTAATGCAGAGGCAGTCAGTCGAACTTTCAAACCGCTTTGGAAACTCATTGGAGAGATGAAGATTCGGGATATTGGAGGCAATATATTGCTGTTTGAATTTGAAAATGCGATGGATTTAGAACAAGTCCTGGAGTTTGAGCCATGGACCTATGACAAAAGCATAGTTGTTTTCCGACGTGCTGTGGATGTTGAGTCTGCTCCATTGCTCCCCTTCGATTCTGTCACTTTTTGGGTGCAACTCCACAACGTCCAAGACTAGTGTCTTACACAGGCGACAGGTGAAGCAGTGGGCAACACAATTGGGTCTATAGTATAGGTGGCTGACACAGACGATGATGGTGAGGGAGGTGAGTTCTTGCGAATCCGAGCTGTGATTGATACTAAAAAGCCCCTTCCGCGGTGCTATAAGCTGTGGTCGAAGGGAGAGCATGTTGGGTGGGTTTTGCTGAAATTCGAGCAGCTTCCCAATTTCTGTTATTGGTGTGGGAAGGTTACCCACAATGAGAGCGACTGCAAAGTGTGGCTTCAGGGGAAAGGAAGATTAAAAAATGAAGAGCAACAATATGGGGAATGGCTTTGTGCTGATTTGGTGTGCCACACTAGGAAAATAGTGGTGGTTGTATCTGGAAGTGCTCGTGGAAAACCGATGTCGAAGAAAGGTTCGGCAATGGAGCGCAAACAGCCAACCACCAACAACTTGCCCAGGCAAGGTGCTCACGTTTCAGACCTCGGCAAGGGGGTGTGGAAGAGAATACTTAGACCGAGGCAGTATCTATGGAGGCCGAAGGTGTGATTGTTTCTAATTTTGATAATTTGCACTGCAATGAATCTAGTGCTATTGGTGGGATTTCTAATGTTTTGAATAAAAGTATGGAGAGCTTGGTGGGTCAGCCACCTCATACAATGCCTATGCAAAAAGTTTTGTGCACTGAGGGAGGGGTTGGTCATAGTGAGGGGTTGCATGGTATTTTCTCATTTAGTGCAATTCAGGCCCCACTAGCAGAAATAACTAATAGGGCAGCTACATAGCCTTTGAAAAGCTCCAAGAAAAAATGGACAAAACTATTGCGTGAGGTTGGGGAAACTAATCCAATTTCATATATGGAGACTTCAGAGAGTAGGTGGCCGGAGTTGGAAATTGTGGACTTGACTATTAGAAAGAAGAAAAGGGTTAGTGTAGTAAGTAAGGGGGGCAAAAAAAATAATCAGGTCGTGGCTAGTTCCAAGCACCACCAGACACAATGAGTTGCTTTAGCTGAAACTATCATGGGCTTGGGAACGCATAGATAGAGGCCGAACTTGCTGACTTGGTTGGCAAAAAAGATCCTAGAGTGGTTTTCCTCATGGAGACCAAGGTTGATAAGGAGGTCATTGAGAGGATAAGTCGTAAAATGCAATACAAATTTTTTTTTGTTGTTCCACGTCATAATAGGGGAGGGGGGCTGGCTTTGCTGTGGAAAGAGGATTTTGCAATGAAAGTCCTTACTTCTTCTGATAATAACATTGATGGGGTGGTGGATCAAGGAATGGATGATGCCTGGCGTTTCACGGGTTTCTATGGAGAGCCTGAAACTGCCAGCCGGGAAAATTCTTGAAATCTACTTAGAGATTTGAGCCACAGACATAGTTTACCTTGGATTTTCTTGGGTGATTTTAATGAAATAATTAAACTTGAAGAAAAACAAGGATGGTTGGATCGGCCTGAAAGACAGATGCAGGGGTTCTGGGATGTATTGGATTATTGTGGTTTTAAAGATCTTGGCTTTAATGGATACCCTTTTACATGGTGCAACAGAAGACCGGGGGACCATAACGTTTGGATCCGAATAGACCGTGGGGTGGCAATAGTGGATTGGATTTTACGGTTTCCTACTTCTTGCATTCATCACTTAAAGTGCTTCCATTCGGACCATAGACCTATCCTTCTCATTTCAGATGCTGAGCAAAAAAAGTTCTATAGAAAGGGGCGGCCATTCCAGTTTGAGGCAATTTGGCTTAAAGATAAAACTTGTGAGGATGTGGTGAAACAATCATGGGCTGATTTATATGACTCAAACCCGGTTAGTATTTTGTTAAAAAAGATCACAAGCTGCCAAGTTAACCTTAGCACATGGATCCGGGTTACCTTTGGGCATGTGAGAAATACTTTGGCCAAGAAATTGAAGGATTTGAGCCATGCTGAGGAGACTGGTCTGTATAGCACCAATCCGGGCCAGATTGAAATGCTTCGAGCAGAAATTAACTTGCTTAAGGTGAAGTAGGAAGCAATGTGGAAGCAACGCTCTCATAGTGATTAGTTGAAGGAGGGAGACCGCAACACTCGATACTTTCATTGCCGGGCCAATCAACGAAATAAGCATAATTTTATTTTGGGGTTGGAAGATGAGTTTGGTATTTGAACTGAATATGAAGATCAAATGGGCAGATTGGCAAGCTCTTATTTTGATACTATGTTTACCACTTCGAATCCAACTTGCTTTGATGAGATTTTGAGTGGATTACTTCCTACAGTCACTAATGAGATGAATAATAGCTTGAACAAACCATACTACGCTGAAGAGGTACTCAAAGCTCTCCATCAAATGGCCCCTCTCACAGCCCTAGGCCTTGATGGCATGTCCCCTATTTTTTACAAATCCTTTAGGCATATTGTTGGTAAAGATGTGACAGAGGTAGTTCTGACAGCTTTAAATTCAGGCACTATTCCAGATTCTATTAATTCTACTTTTATTGCACTTATCCCCAAAATAAAAGACCCCAAGAAAGTTTCAGATTTTAGACTTATAAGTCTTTGTAATGTGGTTTACAAACTCATTGCTAAAGTGTTGGTTAACCGTTTGAAATTGATTTTGCCCTATGTAGTATCTGATTCACAGAGTGCTTTTCTTTCGAGAATGCTGATTATTAATAATGTGCTGGTTGCATTTGAGACATTCCATTTCTTGAAGCAGAAGACCCAAGGGAAAGATGGGTATATGGCTCTCAAGCTTGATATGAGCAAAACTTATGACAGAATGGAGTGGGATTTCTTGGAAAGGGCAATGTTGCACTTGGGGTTTGCTGGAAGTTTTGTTGCCACTATCATGTCTTGCATCAAGTCTGTATCATACTCTGTTTTGTTCAATGGGGTGCCAGGTAGAACTGTCAAGCCTAGTAGGGGGCTGAGGCAAAGTGATCCGTTGTCTCCATATTTATTTTTGCTATGTGCCATGGGCCTTCAAGGCTTGCTCCACAAAGCCGAATCTGATGGTGCTATTAGGGGAGTGTCAATTTGCAGAAATGGGCCACACGTGTCTCACTTATTTTTTGCTGATGACAGTGTTCTTTTTTGCCATGCAAAAGAATCTGAGTGTCAGGTAATCCTTGATATTTTATCATGTTAGGACATATGTGTTTCACATGTTAGGAACATATGTCACTATTTTATGTAATTGGCTAATCCTTTGACAAAACGCACTTTACTTGTATTTTGGTAGATTTAGGATGTGTTTAATGCTTCAAGAAACAAGGTTTCAAGTTCAAGTGTTAAAGCCTTGCAAGTCTGTCCAAAAATCAAGTGTAAAAGTGCTACTCATTAAAGCTCGACAGCTAGCATCTATCGAGGCTTAGAGAGTTATCTGAATCCCGTGGCTCGATAGCTGCTCTACAAATAGGGTATCTGTCGAGGTTTATGAAAAATAGATTTTTCAGTTCTGTTTTCATCCAATCCATAAACGTATGTTTGGGCTTTCTTTTCTCACAACCCTAAACATATATAGGGATTATTTTAAGGGCCATCAAAGGTGACAAGTTGCACAAGTGTGGAGCAAAGTTTTGTTCATGTAAATTGTGACTAGAGACAGAATTTGCCCTAGTTCATCTCTCTCTTGAAGAAGCTGTTGTGTTTGTACACCGTAGGGTTTGTAACCAAGGAGCTTCTTGATCTTCATCGTGTGATGAATTGAAGAACTTTGCAACCAACATACTTCTCTAGTTGGTGATTGAAGTCGTGTATTGGGATTCGCGCAATTGGTTAGTCACGTACTGGGAGCTGTGCATTAAAAGTAGAGATTGTCACTACAGAACAAGTCCAATTGGGTATTGGGGTAAGGGTCCAACTGTAGGTTGGTATAAGGTATTGGGATTCCTTTACTTGTAACCGATTGTTGTGATAATAGTGAATTCTCCGGAGTAGTGACCTTAAAATCACGCAGTGAGGTTTTTGCCGTGTAGGTTTTCTCCATTCGTAAACAAATCACTGTGTCAATTTATTTTCTGCTGCATACTTAATTTAATTAGTGATTTGTTTGTGCTACCACGCATCTTGCATGTTAATTTGATTAATTAATAAACTTGGCCAATTAATCAATTAATTCATCACAAGAGGTCAATACATTTTTGGCCTTTTAAGTGGTATCAAAACAGACATACTCTGATTAGGTTTAATTTTTTCTGTGTGATCTATTGACCCTTGTTTGTCATGGATAGAGGATAATCTCTTATTATACCTCATTTATTTGATGGCACTAACTATGCATACTGGAAAGTACGCGTGGGAGCTTTCTTGCAGTCATTAGATGAAAAGGTGTAGCAAGCTGTAGAGATTGGTTGGACTAAGCCAACAGAAGCGCCGAACAATTGGGATGATGCTAAGATCAAGGCGGCAAACTTCAACAGCAGGGCATTGAATGCTCTATTCAGTGCAGTCACTAATGAGGAATTCAAGAAGATATCCTCCACGGAAACTGCGAAGGAAGCAAGGACCATCCTTCAAACAACCTATAAAGGAACCAAGGTTGTCAAAGATTCAAAGCTTCAGAGGCTCACTACAAGCTTTGAAGAGATCAAGATGGAGGAGGATGAGTTGTTCGATAAGTTCTATGCTAAGCTTAAGGACATAGTGAACTCAGCCTCTAATCTTGGGGAAATCATTCCTGAACCTAAGATTGTGAGAAATGTGCTCAAATCTCTACCCGAGAGATCCCATGCTAAAATCATTGCCTTGAGGAATCAAAGGACATCGACAAAATTCCTTTAACTGAGCTGGTTGGAAATCTGCAGACCTATGAGTTAGGTTTGACAAGGATCGGGAAATCAAGCAGGAGCAAGAGCATGGCATTGAAGGCCAAGAGCAGTCATATTGATGAGTCTTCTGATGATGAAGATTCTAAGATGAAGTCCTATATCACCAAGCAATTCAAGAAATTCATGAAGAATGCCAATGCAAAGGGCTTCGACAAGGACCGTAGACAGTCAAGTTCTTCTCAGTCTAACAGCTAAGACAAAGGGAAGAAGGATGTTAGGGATGGCGGTCAGTACACTGTTCCCTCAGGACCAAAGTGCTTTGGGTGTCAAGGTTTCGATCACATGAAACAAGAGTGCCCCACATATCTCAAGACCACTGGGAAGAGCAAGGCACTTGTTGCTACTTTGAGTGACATCAAGCCTGAGGATGATTCTGACAATGAGGATGACGGAATCCTGAATGCCTTCACTGCCACTGTCAATCCTACTGAGGGGATTGTTAAAGATGTGGATGAAGAAAAGGAATTGGTGGAGTCCAAGTTTGAGAAGATGGATGAACAAGATGACATCCACACAGCCTATGCAAAGTCATACAAGGTCTTAGAAAAGCATGAGAAGATGTATAGGTTGGCCACCAAGAAGCTCAGTGATGTGGAGCTTGAGCGAGAAGAAATCTCTACAAAGTTTGATGAAGCAAATCAGACTAGTGGAGCACTGAGATTTGAGAATAATTTCTTGGTTGAGAAGACCAAGAAGCTTAAGGTAGAATTGTTCCAAGTCAGAGCTCAGTTGGAAAGAACTTCCAGCGCCAAGCTCGATGAGATACTTAGTCTTTAGAAATCGGCTTCCAATCGAACCGGTTTGGGGTATGATTTCTCTTCTCCTAGTATTGCTTCTACTAGTATTACTGTTTTTGTTCATCCTGCTAATAATGTTGAAACTAAGAATAATGATGTTAAAAATGAATTAGCTAGTGAGAAAATAGATAAGGATAAATCTATCTTAGGAGCACCCCTTAAGAAGGATAAGAAAGAAGCTAAAAACTATAGGGCTAAGAAAGGTAACTCTCAAAAGCCTAAACAGAAGAAGCAGCATCTCTGTGATCACTGTGGAATAGCCGGTCATACTCCACCTAATTGCTATAAATGGTTAGCCACTCAACAGAGCAACGGCATGATCGCATCGGGAGATTAGAATCAGCTTCCATCCTCTTTTGCTTCCTTTGGAGATCTTCTCAAAGCCCTCGTGTTCCTTTCAAACTTGAACGGTTTCAATTTTTTCCCCTCTCCTACGGTTCAAGGGTTCACTTAAAGGAAAGGTTCTTCCAAGGTGTGGAAGGAAAAAGGGCTCCAAGTGATTCTATCACTTTTTCTCTCCCCTCTTCTTGTTTTTGTTTGCATTACTTGTGTGTTTTGCTTTATTATTTTGAGTTAGTCTAGTTTTATGCATTGCTTTGTTTAATTTGTTTTTGTTTGTTTTCTTTTCAGTTTTGGTTTATTTTGTTTTTCATATAAAAATTAAAAAAAAAATGAAAAATTGAAAAATACAAAAACAGTGTGTGTTTGTGTATATTGGTACTTGTGTACCTTGGATGACCATTGAAACAAAGTTTTCTAAACTTTGTATCTCTTGTAGCTTAGATGAGCATCTCTATGCACAACTAAGCAAGTGAGCTTTGTGGCTCGTGTTTGTGATGAGTAAGATTAAGTAATCTCTTGTACTTAACACTCGTATCACTCTTTTTGATGGGAAGGACTAGAAAATCCTAAGAGAAATGAATAAATAACCATCTCACCATTGTTACCCGCCAATCATGAAATGACATCTGTATGCTTCAGTATAGCAAAAGTGTAATGTCAAATGCTTAACATCATTGGGTATTTCTTTTCTCTCTCTTATATGCCCATGCACGATTTACTTAAAAAGAAAAATATGCAAAGAAAAATAAAAAGCAAAAAGAATCAAAATGCTTTATATATGATTGCAAGCATGTATTCTAGGAGATGTGAGAGTTATAGGATGTACCTCGAAGGTGATACTCCCCATCAAACAGTTATGATTGTGTGTAAGTTAAAGTGATTTTATCTATCTCAAATCGTCATAACATATAGACACTTATGAAAATCTTGCGATGTTTTTCACACACAACACGCAATATGATTTGCTACTTTTGATACATGTGCAGGTACAATGCGATTTGGCCATCACAAGGAATACTTGTGTTAATGTATGTTCGCTAAACTGTCTTAACTTATTTTTGAAAAATAAAATTGGTTAGACTTGTTTAGTGTGTGTGTGTGTTTTAAGATCTAAATACTTATCATTTTTCTTGTTGAGAGATGATTTTGAGAGCTTAAAATTTTGTTTGGATCGTTGGTTGAGTTGCATATTTGATTGCATTCATGTCTGTGCCCTTCTTGAAAAACTGTTTTTAAAGTAATCTCGACAACTCCTCGACACCTCTCGACACCTGTCTTATCTATCGAGCTCTTCAGCTTCTTTTTATCGCAATCTCGATAGCCTCTCAATAGCTCCTCGATCCATCGAGAAAGTTTTTGTCTCCTCAATAGCTCCTTGATCCATCGAGCTTCTTTTTTACTGTGGACACCTGCTCGATAGCTACATCTGTCGACCCTTTTTAAAGCTCGACACCTCTCGACACCTCTAGCTGTCGAGAATTACTGAGCTTCTATATATTCGTTCAGCGTGATTCGAAACTCATTTTGCTCGATCTCTCTAGACTCTTCACCTCCCAAACCTCTCTCTCTCTCACTCCAAAATTCATCCTCAAGGATTTTTTTGGCCTAGATCAAGGTTTTCTTCACTTGGTAAGGGTCTTAATCCTTTCTTTTACATGCATTTCTGATTGTCTCTTTCTCCCTCTCTCTCTTCTGTTTGTGTTAGTCTACTTCTATTGCACCCAAACACAAATCTACTCCGTCTCGGAACCCTCTTCGTTTCGGGGCATCCACTTCTTCTGATCCTGCACCTTTTTCTATCCAGTTCTGTGATAAGGAGGCCAAATCAGACTTCTTTGAGAATTTTTCTAGACGAGGCATTCATTCAGAATACCAAGTCATTTTGTCAGACTTCTCTGACACTGACCTTCCCACTGTCATCCACAATAGGGAATGGGAGTCACTGTGTGACGTCCTAGTCTCTTGTCCATCTGTGTTGATCCAGGAGTTTTGCTCCAACATGCATGGATTTGATTTTTTAGTTCCTTTCTTTATTATTCGCGTTCGAGGTACGCGCATAGTGGTCACTTAGGATATTGTATTCGATGTGTTCTGTGTCCCCAAGGTAGAGCATCCTGATTACCCCAGTTGTGATTGTCTGAGGACTGTGTCCAAATATGAGCTCATATCTTCTTTTTGTGAGCGCCCTTCTGATTGGGGTGAGCGCCAGTTCACTTCTTGTACAGCCTTTGCTAAAGGCCCTAGATTTCTTAACATGGTCATGACTTTTGTTTTACATCCTTTATCTCACTATAAGTCTATTGCCAGACGGCAGGCTCGCCATGGTGGCTTTGTGGAGTCTCACTCTCCTCGTTCTGAGGCATCTGAGGACGATGATAACTCTGACGACGATGATGATGATGAGGATGGAGATGCTAGCTCTTTCAGACGAGATGTTTACTTGATACTCTTACCCTTTGTCACTCATGACAAAAAGGGGGAGTAGTTTTGGCTATAAGAGTAGTCATACACATAGGGGGAGAGTTAGTATAGGAGATTTTTATTAGGGGGAGTGTGTACAATGAGGGATGTAGTGAGGATTTGATGTATTTTTTCTTTTCTTTCTACTTCAGATACATTATATCTTGTATATTGGTCTTGTGACCATTTTGACATACATTGTACTTATATTTTTTATATATTGATGAATGTTTTTCACCTACCCTTACATGTGTTGTTTCTTTTATCTTTTTATGCACATGTTTTTTATTACTTGTATGCAATCTATTATTTCTGTTTCACACTAAGATGCCTTGATGAGTTTTGTTTAAAGTGTTTCAGAAATACAGGTTGTCAAAGTCTACTTGCCATAAACTCTCTTCTTGCAAAGTTTTTCAAGAGTTTGTGTTAAGATAGATTTTATTGTATTCAACAAGTGAATATGAGTTGAGTGATTTATGACTTTTCTCATATGTTCATTTGTTTGTTGTGATTTTGTCATGGATTGCCAAAGGGGGAGATTGTTAGGACATATGTGTTTTACATGTTAGGAACATATGTCACTATTTTATGTAATTGGCTAATCCTTTGACAAAACACACTTTACTTGTATTTGGGTAGATCTAGGATGTGTTTAATGCTTCAAGAAATAAGGTTTCAAGTTCAAGTGTTAAAGCCTTGCAAGTCTGTCCAAGAATCAAGTGTGAAAGTGCTGCTTATTAGAGCTCAACAGCTAGCATCTATCGAGGCTTAGAGAGTTGTCTGAATCCCATGGCTCAACAGATAGGGTATTTGTCAAGGTTTATGAAAAATAGATTTTTCAGTTTTGTTTTCATTCAATCCGTGAATGTATGTTTGGGCTTTCTTTTCTCACAACCCTAAACATATATAAGGATTATAGAGCCGTCAAAGGTGACAAATTGCATAAGTGTGGAGCAAAGTTTTGTTCATGCAAATTGTGACCAAAGACAGAATTTGCCCTAGTTCATCTCTCTCTTGAAGAAGTTGCTGTGTTTGTACACCGTAGGGTTTTACTACCAAGGAGCTTCCTGATTTTCATCGTGTGATGAACTGGAGAACTTTGCAGCCAACATCCTTCTCTAGTTGGTGATTGAAGTCACGTACTGAGATCCGCGCAATTAGTTAGTCACGTACTGGGAGCCGTGCATTAAAAGGAGATATTGTCACTACAGAACAAGTCTAATTGGGTATTGGGGTAAGAGTTCAACTATAGGTTGGTATAAGGTACTGGGATTCTTTTATTTGTAACCGCTTGTTGTGATAATAGTGAATTCTCGGGAGTGGTGACCTTAAAATCACCTGGTGAGGTTTTTGCCGTGTAGGTTTTCCCCATTCGTAAACAAATCACCGTGTCAATTTTTTTTCCGCTGCATACTTAGTTTAATTGGTGATTTGTTTGTGCTACCACACATCTTACATGTTAATTTGGTTAATTAATAAACTTGGCCAATTAATCAATTAATTCATCACAAAGGGGTCAATACATTTTTTGCCTTTCATATCAGTTTATGAGGGAGGATCTAGCCAAAAAATAAACAGAGATAAGACAAACATCTTCTTCAGCTCTAATACTCACCATGATGTCTAAGTCAGAATTCAACACCTGTTGGGTGTTCCAGTCATCAGGCAATATGAGAGATATTTGGGGTTACCTGCTTTTGTGGGGAGAGCAAAGAGACAAGGGTTTGTCTACATTAAGGAGAGAATGAAGAAGATCCAAGGTTGGAAGGAGAAACTTCTATCTCAAGCTAGCAGAGAGGTGCTTATTAAGTCCGTCATCCAAGCCATCCCAACCTATTCTATGAGTTGTTTCAAACTTCCTAAGGGATTAATTCAAGAAATTGAGGTCATGATCTGCAAATTTTGGTGGGGCTGCAATGGTGATAACAAGAAAGTGCATTGGGTAAAATGGGAAAAACTTTGCCAAGCTAAAGATTGTGGAGGCATGGGGTTTAAGGATATTGAGAAGTTTAATGATGCTTTGTTGGCCAAGCAAGTTTGGCGTATGTTGAAAAATCCAGAATCACTTTGCCATAAAGCTCGTTTTTTCTCAGATTGCTCCATTCTTGAAGCTAATCCCTCGACTAATGGGTCGTATGCATGGAAGAGTATTTTAAGTGCAAGGGATGTGGTGTGGAAAGGCATGGTTTGGTGGATAGGTGATGGTAAAATAGTGAGTTTAAAGGAAGATAAGTGGCTCCTGGACCAAGTATTCCGTTCGGTTAGTTCCCCTCTCCCTTTTATCCCCCCTGATGCAAAGGTTAGTATTTTGATTGATGAGGAGAATAGAACATGGAAGGAGGCCGAAATTAGACAAAATTTTCTGCCACATGAAGCAAAGAAAATCATGAGCATCCCTCTTAGTACCAGACTACCTCAAGATAGCCCCATGTGGTCCAAAACGCCTTCAGGTATTTTCTCAACTCAAAGCGCTTATAAGCTGCTGGTTAATGAAGCTTCAGCCAGTAGCCCAGGTACTCGAATCCACACCCCCAGAGACATCTTTGGAGAGGTGTTTGGATGCTATGAACCCTAAATAAACTACATGCCATTACTAAAATTTAATTGTATTGTATAAACTACATGCCTATAATATAACTGACAAATACCTAATTGATCTATCAACAAATATGCCTGGAATATGCCTAAAATATAAATTGTATTGCATAAACAACAAATATAACTGACATATTACTTGCAAAAAAGAATATTTCATAGCTAGCTACTAGAAGCTCTCTTAATGTTCAACTGGATTGGATGTTCACATATTTCAATGGGATCTATTACAATGTTGATGGTTAGCCTATCATTTGAATTAAGCTTTTAATACAAAGTTAAATTTATTATTTACAATTTTTCTTTTTTTCTTTATTGTTTCTTTAGTGTTTGATAGATTGTGATGAGAAACTTAATTTAGCCATATTCATGATTGGAGAAATTGGAGGGAATGAAATAGATGCTGTTACAATAAGTATTATTAGAAAAAAAAAAATCCTTTTTATTTTCCTTGCAAAATGAATTGTTATGATTATTGATTCCTAATTCTCCATTATTGTTCCATAGGGTCATTGGTTATGGTGATACCTAAGTAGTTATCACATAAATCTTCCCAATAGGCTGTTTACCAATCTATCTTACAGCACAATACACTAACAATTCTTCTGCTTATGACAAAATTTGCCAAGTCTCTTTCTACCTCTAATGGAATGCATAAAAAATAGAACATGATATGAAGGAGATTTTGTAATTTTTCAAGGTACAAGATTTGATGATGCAACTGAGTAAAAACTTGTTGTGTGTTGGAGGTGAATATTTCAATGACTCCAATAGATTCCAATACACCAACCACATCTGGTAACACCATGATATTAAATAAAGAGTTAGAATCGAATTATCAATAGTATTATTTTCTTTGCTTTTTAGGAGTTTTATGCTAAACCTATTGATTTAATTATGTTCAGGTTTTATTCCAAAAGTTTTGGTAGCCATAGTTGCCCATTTTTCCAATCCTCAACTAAAAGAATTCCTTACTCATTTTATTGGTTAAACACATAATTTCTAAAGTTCTTAGTTGCTACTTGCTGGACTTTTTGGTTTTCAAATTCTGTGGTGAATGTGAGAGCATGTTTGTTTCAGGTAGGGATTTCATCTGATGTAGCAACAGCTGCTGCAATAAAGATGGGAAAGTGTCTTAGTGATAGAAAGAAAAGTCATTGTTTTGCTATAAGTCTTATTGCTTTCTTCAAATTAATATAGAATCTTTATATCATGTTATTATATTATGATAATTAGTTTAGGATATTTTAATTGAAGTTTCACTTCAAAATCCCTTTGAATATGCTTATGATGACTCCCTTTGTACTCGTACTTATGGTAACATTGATTTCAGACGGTATATGGGGTTCCAGCATGAAGGGCATAAGAAATAGCCAGAGATTTGAGTTTTGCATTTGCTAGAGACTCTGCTTTGAGTTTGCTGGCAAGAAAAAGGGACGGGGTAGCCACTAGCCATGGTTCATGGGGTTTTGGAGGGTTCACTGACTACATTGTTTAGTTCCAAAGCCAAAGGAGTTTATGGATTTAGCAATTTTTGGAGAAGATTAATATGAACTAATTGTATTTGATTGATGATAGTATAGACTTCATTATTATTCCTGTTTCTTTTTCATCATGCGGTTTAGTGGCTTGATGAAAGTACAAATTTTAAAAAATCATGAATCTAAATATTTATGAGGATTGAAAAAATTAACTTAGGGAAAACAGTTTGTTTTCCATTGCTTGAAGTTTTACATTTAGTTTGCTTTAAAAAGGTCCAATAGCATCACTTAAATAATAAAATGCAATATATATTTTTATTGTTTTATCTAATTCTATCCTCCTTGTGATAAACCCAAAAAGACAAAAAAGAAATTGACCAATAGTATCACAATACCGCACGAGTTACATACTAGTATATAATAATAGGTAAAACAGAGAGAAAATCCAATTAATTTTCAAATTGGAATTCAATTAGAGTTTGATTTTGCATCATGTGTCTCATCTAATCTAAATTTTAGAATTTTGTGCCAAATGAGTTAATTTAGTGTAAAAATTGAATTTCAAATATAGTGTAATTCTGCGCCACGTGTCCCATTTAATCTAAATTTTTAAATCTTTATGCCAAATTAGTTAATTTAGTGTAGAAAACAAGGAGTCCAATATAATAAACCACAAAAAACATAATCACATAACTAAAAAAAATTCAAATTTATAAGTCGTATATATATATTAACAGGTAAAATTTAGAGAAAATTGAATTAGAATTTGAAATTATAATCCAATTTTGTACCATGTGTCTAAATTTATGTGGGAATTACACCATAATTATCCACTTAATCTTATGCCATGTATCTACTTAAGTTTTTTAATTTTTGTGTTAATTGAGTTAATGAGTGCAAAATACTAAGAATCTAATATTAATGAACTATAAAATTTTAAAAAAAAATCACATATACTCAATAAAAATCACCACATAACAAAAATCACCACACATTCTATCTTATTAAAAATTAGAAAAAAATTATCATAAGTAGTATTAAATTTAGGTAAGAATTTTAATATGTGACTAATTACGTTTATTTAAAAAAAATATTTTGATTAATTATCTATATTTTATGATAAAAAATATATTTAATTTTAAATATATCTATATGTGTGCATGAATGCTTGTGTTACAAGCTTTAAAAAAATTAATTTGACTAATTATTTATATTTTTATAAATAAATTGATGATGCCGAAAATCGTTAGTAAGCCACACAATACTCATGTGCTCGAAACAATGCCTGCAAAACAACAACAAAGAAAACCCTAGGAGGGTACCGGTGTGGTACCGGCCAAAGACCCTCCAAATGTTAAGTTAGAGAACTTTTTCATAACTCTAGAGTGCTAGAACTGTGGTGAATTATGCATACCTTGCTATTTGAGAGCTTTTGGGGTTTTTATAGTAGTGTAGAACAGACCTCCGTTTCTTGCGTAGGAAAGCGTTTCCTTACGGGGAAGATCATCATTAATGGGTGTGTATTACAAAATTCTTCTCATGCTAGGATTCTTTCCGTACTGGGATTCTATCGACTAGGGTTAGTTGTGGGATGCAAGTTGTTTCCATTTAGGACTCCTTGGAAGTCACTTAAATCATGCAAAAGCCACGTGACCTTTAAGATCCGTCCACCTTGCACCCGCAAATCTTGGATCCGTCCGCCTCTATGATCTGTCTATTATCAGTCCACTGTTCTAATACCGTCAGGTTCATTTGGATGGATCCGTCATCCTAATTTTACCCTCTTCAATTGCCCCCTCACTCTATGGATCCGTCACCTCCTTTGGACGGATCCGTGGAGTGACGGTATTATATTTGTTTTTCGGGAAACGTGCAAAGATTAACAGGCTGGCCTAGGGTCATTTAATGATTGTAGGGGCACGTGTCGTTTTTTAGTGGCTGATCTCTCAGAATGAAGCGTCCCTTCGTCTTCCATGCCATTCTCTCTATATAAACCAACTTCCTTCCTTTTCATTCTTTACTTTCTTCAGCGAATTTGTGATCAGAGCACAACCGTCGCCTTTGATAAACTAGCATACCGTTCACTTAGTGCGCCGGTCATCCTTACTTCTCCTATTTGCTCATCTTCAATTGGTAAGTCCTTCTCACATTACTGTTGAATTTCCTTGCTAGTTTTGAAAGACATTTGCACACTCGTTGTCTATGTAGATCTGTCTGTGTCTTAGGGTTTACCCGTCATGTGTAGATAGAAGATGTCTAGTGCGTCAAGTAACCAATCATGTATCCGCTAGGGGGGGGGGCTCCGATGAAGTGTTCCCGTTAGGGCAGAACAACCCTAGCACTTCAAGTGAAGAGAGGGATTTGTCGGCCACCTCTCCTTCAAGGGATAAGAAGATGGATAGGTCAGAGGATGACTATAGTGACAGTTTAGATGGCGGTGAGCCCCCTATTCAATCTGTCATAGGTCTTGATGGATTTAGGGAGTTCATAATGCTGCCCCTGTGGACGGTTAACGATTTTGTTTCCACAATCAAAGAGTCTCACTTCAAAACACTTAGGAATAAGTATCAGATACTTGCCAACATACTCTTCCGTCTGCCTTATAAGTCAGAGAAATGCTACTACGAGGGTGTTGAAGGCGTCAGGGTTTATGAGCAGATGCTAAAGGTTGGGTTCAGATTCCCCCTAAGTTCACTCCACCGTCGCCTCCTCCAATACCTAGGTTTGGCTGTCACCCAAATTTCCCCAAACGCCTAGAAGGTCTTCCTGGGTATGGAGGTTTTGTATGAAGAAATGTCTAACGGAGCACGAAGGTTAACAGTGGAAGAATTCTTTCACTGTTACCATCTAGTTGAGATTGCTCAGTCAAAGGGCATGTATAGCTTTGTGCCGAGGAGCTCGTTGTTGAGGCTCATGTGTGATACCCCTGACTCCAACAGGAACTAAAAGAGTCGGTATTTTTTTATGGAGGGTAACGAGTGGATATGTCATCCTGGTGACCGTGAATATATGCCCGTCGACATAACATGGGGCATAATGCCCCCCGTCCGATATGTATCCGTCCATATTCAGGTCTAACTATTTTAAATTTTTACATGTTACTTTAACTGTCCTCTTTTGCAGTTCGAGACCAACTACAAGTCTCACTAGAGCAGTGGAGTTTTTTGGAGAAAATTTTCAACAAAACCAAGCTAGAGGAGAGGACGTGGGCTAAATTGGTCACCCTAGACACCCTCTTTTGGTATTGTGACGGACTAGAGCCCACAATAGCTGACCGTCGCTATAATCTTCAAATTCGCCAACATAAGTCCGTCACCCAACATTCTTTTCTGGTTTTAGTATTATCAAACTTCTGATATCCGTCCACCTTTGTACAGAGATGGACGCCGCCAAGAGGAGGGCCTATATTAAGCAGCAAGCTGCTTTGAAAAAACAAGTAAAGCGTCAGACCTTTAAGGGGACGGGTCCATCTACTAAGAGGAAGCAGTTGGAGAAATCTGACCGTCTTCCTAAGAAGCCCAAGACAATCCCTGAACCCGTCGTGGGATTGAAGGCCGAAACCAAGGAGACGATCACTTCTTTTGGCCTGGGAAAGGGCAAGGGTTTAATGAAGGGCCCCTCCATCACCAAAAAACCACTCGTCCTACTCCATGAGGATTCTAAGTATGTGTTGGAGCAACTCTCATCCATCATCTCATTTGACGACTATGAGGATTTGAGCAACCACGCTACTAAAGCCATGGGGAGACGGAGCTTTTTAGCATTGCTCAGGTAACCACGTCCGTCCCCTCCCTTTTTTTTTCCTTCATCTTGCCTTGATGCTAACCCCTTTGTTTCTAGGCAATGGTAATGATGAAGGGGCTGATGGGTCGTTGTCTGAACCATGAGACGGCTTTAGACTGTATTAGGGCGAAGGCAAGCTCGACGAAGGACGAGCTGAATGAGTTGAAGGCCTGGAAGACGGTTCAAGAGAAGAAGCTTGCTTTGTTGGAGCAAACTAGGGACAAGCTGGAGAAGCAGATGGAGTTGCTGAAGCAGGTCTTCGAAGACAAGGAAAAGGAAATCAGTGACACTAAGAACCAACTCCGTCAGGCGAAGGAAGAAGCGATACGTGAGTACCATGACTCCGACACCTTTTTGGTAGAGCTTGGAGGCTCCTTTGCTGAAGGCTTCGACGACGCCCTCCCTCAAGTCAAGACTTCTTATCCTGACCTGGACGTATCTCATGTCACTATTGATGCCCAAGCCTAAACCTCAGTTCAGCCTGTTCATTCTGAAAGCACAGATGAACTCTTTGTCGAAGATGCCCTTACTGACGACCCTCGTGGTGACGAAGATACTGTGGTTCAAAGCCAAGTGGAAACCGTCGCGGACAGCACCCATCACCCTGACATCCAACTTGTGGAAGAGAACGATGAAATCACCCCTGTTCAACAGTAGTTTTTTTTTTTTTTTTTTTAATGGTTAAATTGTAAAAATTTTAAAGAACAGTTTATGTTTAAATTTTATCCGTCACTTTTTGTATCCAGACTTCTCCCTTTATGGGTTTTTGTAATACATTGATTACTTATTTTATTCGTCTACCTTTATTCTTGTAGAAGGATCCATTTAGTTTATGGTTATGAATACAACTCATTCTTTGGGATGAATCCGTCCTACTATGGACTTGTGGACTTTACTGTCATCTTCTTGGATGAACCCATCTTCTTATGGACTTGTACTTTTAATTAAACGTACTGTTGAACCCGTCCACTTTTTCGGACTTAATAATTATCATCCTTTCAGATGAACCCGTCCCCTTATGGACCTGTACTTTTAATTAAACGTACAGTTGAACCCGTCCACTTTTTCGGACTTAATAATTATCATCATTTCGGATGAACCTGTCCTCTTATGAACTTAATTAAACGTATTGTTGAACTCGTCCACTTTGTGGATTTAATTATCATCCTTTCAGATGAACCCGTCCTCTTATGGACTTAATTATCATCCTTTCACTTCACGATGTCATTGAATTCGTCCATTTCTTGGACAGTTTCAATTCAACCTATTGTTGAACCCGTCCTCTTTACGGACAATTTTAATCCAACATGTTGTTGAATCCATCCACTTATGGACACGGTTCCCACTCAACCTATCGTTGAACCCGTCCACTTTAGGGATGATTTTAATTCAACATGTCATTTAATCCATCCACTTTAGGGACATTATTATTATCATCTTCTTGGGTGACTCCGTCCATTATGTTGGACTTGCATTTTTGATTTAACGGATCGTTGAACCCGTCCATTTTATGGGCCTCATAATTATCATCCCTTGGATGAATCCATCCACTATGTTTGTACTTTAATGAAATACATAGACATGTAGATATCACACATGATATTTCTGAATAACTCCTTTTATTGCATGGTAAACATATGTGTAATAAATTGTTCTAAAGAAAAACCCGCCCTTTTGGCTTAAAAGGAAACTGCGAATAAACTAAAAAAAGCAATAAACTGGTACTAAGGAGTATTATGTTATTGTTCATGTTGTTGCGCCTACTGGTAGTATTTCTTCAGGTGCTCTATGTTCCATGGGTGATGTAGCTTTTGCCCGTCTAGTATCTCCAGGTGGTAGGTTTCCTTCCTATGCCATGATGCAACTCTGTATGGTCCTTCCCAGTTAGGTCCTAGTTTCCTCTAGGAGGTGTCTTTTGTAGAGCCCATCACCTTCCTCAGGACGAGATCTCCGACCTGGAAGTCCCTGTGTCTGACCTTGGAGTTGTAGTGCTTGGCCATGAGATTTTGATACCGCGCTAATCTCTATTCAGCTGTTGCTCTTACTTCGTCCACAAAATCAAGTTGTAGGCACATAGCTTCATCATTCTTGCCTGCATCATGGTTTCCTACCTTGAAGCTTGTAAGTCCCACTTCAGCCGAGATAACTACCTCGCTTTCGTATGCTAGTCAAAACAGGGTTTCTCCTGTAGGTGTCCTCGCTGTTGTCCTATATGCCCACAAAACACTTGGTAGTTCGTCCGGCCATATACCCTTTGCCCTCTCAAGCTGAGTCTTGATGATTTTGAGCAAGGATCGGTTCGTGACTTCAACCTATCCATTGGCCTGTGGGTGGGCGGGTGACAAGTAGTAGTTCTTGATCCCTAGCTGCAAGCAAAAGTCTCTAAATGCGTCGTTGTCGAACTACATCTCGTTGTCCGAGACTAGCACCCTTGGTATACCGTACCTACAAATGATGTTCTTCCATACAAAGGCTCGCACATTTTTCTCATTGGTTGTGGCCAGGGCTTTTGCTTCTACCCACTTAATGAAGTAGTCTATACCGACTACTAGAAATTTCAACTGCCTAACCACCGTTGGGAACGGGCCCATGATATCCAATCCCTATTGAGCGAACGGCCATGGGGCCATCATTGGGGTAAGCTTCTCTGTTGGTTGCCTTATGAAGTTGCCGAATCTCTGACACTTGTCGCATGTTTTGACATAGGCGTGGACATCCCTTTGCATGGTTGGCCAGTAGTACCCGGCCTAAATCAGTTTATGTACCAACGATCATGATCCAGACTGGTTTCAGCAAACTCCTTCGTGGACTTCTCTTATGACATAGTCTACCTCTTCGGGGACGAGGCACCTCAGGTACGGTCGGGAGAAGCCCCTCTTATAAAGAGCGTCTTTAATCAAAATGAAGCGAGCTGCTTGAACCTTTAACTTCCTTGCAGCCTCCTTGTCGCCCGGTAGCATTCCGTCCTTTAGGTAGGAGGCTATTGGTGTCGTCCAATAGTTATCGGAGCCTATCTCCTGCACACTTGTATCGTTTATTAATGATGACATTTGAATGAAGGACAATACCTCACCAGGGATGACCATGTGCTCTGCTGAAGCAGCCTTAGCAAGTCTGTCGGCATGCTCATTCTCCTCCCTTGGGATTTGAACAAACTTTACTCGGAGGTTGTTAACTCGATCTTTCACCTGCTCCAGGTACTTCTTCATCCGTTCATTCTTGCAGTCGCAGTCTCCGTTAACCTGACTAGTCACTACTTGGGAATCGCAGTATACGACCAAATTTTCAGCTCTTACAGCCTTGGCAAGGTCCAACCCTGCTATCAAGGATTCGTACTTTGCTTTGTTATTGGTCATAGGGAAATCCAGACAGACCATGCATTCGATCTTATCTCCTTCTGGGCTATGGAGTATCACACTAGCTCCGCCTACTTGCTTATTGGAGGATTCGTCTGTGTGGATGCTCCATTGTGGGACCTCTTCTGCCCCCTGGCCTTCTACGTTAGTGAATTTTGCAATGAAGTCGACGACCACCTGTCCCTTAATGGCAGTGTGTGGGGCAATACTGTATGTCAAACTCACTCAGCTCTATTGCCCATAATGCCATTCGTTCGGCAGCTTCAGGATTGTTCATCACTCGTCGTAGGGGTTTGTCAGTCAAGACGATCACCATGTGAGCTTGGAAGTATAGCTTGAGCTTATGGGCTGCTGTAACTAAAGTAAAGGTGAGCTTCTCCATTGGTAAGTATCTTTCCTCTACGCCTCGGAGTGTTTGACTTGTGTAGTACACGGGCTTCTGTACCCTATCTTCTTCCCTGACTAAGGCTGTGCTGACAGCCGCTGAGGATACTGCTAAGTAGAGGAATAGTTCTTCCCCGGGCTGGGAAGGACTAGTAACGGATAGGACGAGAGGTAGGTCTCTAGGTTCTCAAATGCCTGCTGACACTCGGTCGTCCATTCAAAAGATTTCTTTAGCTTGTGGAAGAATGGTAGAGACTTATCTGTTGCCCTTGACATGAACTTGTTCAGCACTGCTATTTTACCGTTAAGGCTTTGTACTTCTTTCACGTTCCTTGGGGGTGCCATCTCTATTATGGCCTGGATCTTGTCTGGGTTGGCCTTGATACCCCTCTGAGACAACATGAATCCTAGGAACTTTCCTGCCATCACTCCGAAGGCACATTTGCCTGGATTAAGCTTCATGTTGTAGGAACAAAGGGTGTCGAATGTTTCCCTAAGGTCCTCAAAGTGATCTTCCTCCCTTCGCCTTTTCACCAGCATGTCGTCAACATAGATTTGGACATTTCTCCCAATCTGTTGTGCAGACATCTTGTTCATGAGCCTCTGATACGACGCGCCTGCATTTTTGAGGCCAAATGGCATGACTTTATAGCAGAAGAGGCCCTGGCTAGTAACGAACGAAGTCTTCTCCTAATCGGCTTCGTCTATTCTGATTTGGTTGTAACCCAAAAAAGCGTCCATGAAGCTTAATAACTAGTGTTGAGCCGTAAAGTCAACTAGGACGTCAACCCGCGGGAGGTGGTAACTATCTTGGGGCATGCCTTGTTCAGGTGGTGAAATCTACGCACATCCTCCATTTCCCGTTGGCTTTCTTAACCATCACCACATTTACCAGACAGTAGGGGTAGTAAACCTCCCAAATGAAGTTCTCCTCTTGTAGCTTGTGAACTTCTTCTGCTATAGCTTGATCTCATTCTGGGGCCAATACTCGCTTCTTCTGATGGATGGGTGTAAAGGAGGGCGACACATTCAGTCTGTGCACCATGACTGAAGGGTCTATTCTTGGCATATCTTCATGGCTCCAAGCAAATACATTGCGGTTATCTTTGAGAAAAGTTGTAAGTGCTTGGCGGATCGTCAGGCTGGAGAGGGTACCAATCCTGGTCATTTTATCAGGCTTGGAGTCATCGAGAAGTATCTTTTCAAGCCTTTCAACAGGTTCTATGACCTTCCGATGTTCTTCTATGTTCATGGCTTGGAGGTGGTCATCCATCTCCATCATAGCTATGTAGCATTCACACGCAGCCATCTGAATTTTGCACAACTCCCCTACTCCGTAATCTATAGGGAACTTGATCATTAAATGGTAGGTTGAGATTACAGCCTTCCATGAATTGAGAGTAGGTCGTCCCAGGATGGCATTGTAAGCAGACGAGCAGTCGACTACAAGGAATGTTACGTCCTTAGTGATCTGCTGGAGGTAGTCGCCTACTGTCACAGATAATATGACTACACCAAGAGGGAACACTCGTGTTCCTCTAAATCCAACGAACGGAGCATTCATTGGAACTAGTCGCTCTCTATCAATTCTTATCTGTTGGAATGTTGGGTAGTAAAGGATGTCAGCCAATCTGCCATTTTTTACTAGAACTCGGTGTGTGTTGTAATCCCCTACTCGTATGCTGACGACAAATGCATCGTCATGTGGGTGGTGAAAACGTTGGGCATCTTCTTCCGAGAATTCGATGATGGGGTTGTCCATCTGCGCCATCTTTGGTACGGAACCTGTCAGCTGGACGTTCTGAACTATCATGAGGTAAGTCTTACCAGCCTTTTTGGACGACCCAGTAGGCGTTGTGCCCCTTACAATCATTCTTATATCTCCTATGAGCGGCCTAGGACGCTCATTCTCCCATCTGGGAGCCTGCTCTTGAGGTGGGTCCGCCCTCTCTTTGCTGACGAACCTCTGCAGCTTTCCTTGTCTGATAAGGGCTTCAATTTGCTGCTTCAAGTCATAACAGTCAGCTATGTCATGGCCATGATCACAGTGGAAGCGGCAGTACTTGTCTCTAGACCTCTTATTAGGATTTCCCTTCAGCTTGCTAGGAAAGGTCAAGGCTCCTTCGTCCTTAATCTGCATCAAGACTTGGTCGATCAAGGCAGTTAGCGGGGTGAAGTTCGTGAACTTCCCTACAGAGGGCTTGGAGCATCTGTCCTCCCGCCATTCTTCGATCCTAGCCATCTTTCGCCCTTTGTCCGACTGTATGTCTTCCTGTCTTTCCCTTTTCTTGGGCTACTCTTCTCGGGCCAGTAGTGCGTCTTTCGCGTTCATGTACTTGGTTGCCCTGTAAAGCACATCTGACATAGTCTTTAGGTCATTCTTATATAGAGAAAATAGGAACTTACCCTTCCATAGCCCATTAGTGAATGCTACCACGAGTATCTTGTCATCCGCCTCATCGATCGAAAGGGCCTCCTTGTTAAAGCAGGTTATGTAAGATCTCAACGTCTCATCCTCTTGCTGCTTGATGTTCATCAAGCATGCAGTGGACTTCTTATACCTGTGTCCCCCAATGAAGTCTGAGGCGAACTGGGCGCTTAACTCCTTGAAGGTACTAATGGTGTTAAGTGTCAGTCTGCTGAACCAGATCCTTGCGAGTCCCTTCAACGTGGTGGGGAAAGCTCTGCACATGATCTCGTCCGGCACCCCTTGAAGGTGCATCAGGGTCTTGAAAGATTCCAAGTGATCTAAGGGGTCATTGGATCCGTCGTAGTTTTCCACCTGCGGCATACAAAACTTTGGTGGAAGGGGGAATGAAGTGACGAACGTTGTGAATAGCGAATCAATTCGATGGACCAAGTCATCGAGGTCGCTAGATACCTGTCCTCTGAGGGCGTTCATCATAAAGCCCATCTGTTCCTTCATTATCTGCATTTCAGCGACTATGTGAGGTGGGACCGTATCGGTGATGGATGGCTAGCTTGTGTCCTGTCGTTCTGGTCTGCTTGGGGCATTGCTACCTTCCGACCCTTCTTGGTTCATTCTCTCAGAGCTGGTGCCTTCTTGGTCTTCCTCCTGAGTGTTAAAGTCTGCCTTCTTTTGGCGCAACTATTCTTCCAGGTCATGGTTTTGTTTGGTGAGGCGCTCCACTGTAGCGGCGAGAGTTTGAACCTATCTCTCAAGGGCGGTCATGTGTGGTTTATCTCCTTGAGCATCGTTAGTGGTTGCCATCAAGCAAGTGAGCACCATACAACTCTTTGTCCGGGAAGCGATGGTATGGCTTACAAGTCGCACCTTCCCACAGACGGCGCCAACTGATGATGCAGAAAATCGTCAGTAAACCACACAATACTCACATGCTAGAAACAATGCCTGCAAAACAACAACAAAGAAAACCCTAAGAGAGTATCGGTGTGGTACCGGCCAAAGACCCTCCGAAGGTTAAGTTAGAGAACTTTTTCACAACTTTAGAGTGCTAGAGCTGAGGTGAATTATGCGTACCTTGCTATTTGAGGGCTTTGGGGTTTTTATAGTAGTGTAGAACCGACCTCCGTTTCTTGCGTAGGAAAGCGTTTCCTTACAGGGAAGATCATCATTAATGGGCATGTATTACGGAATTCTTCTTACGCTAGGATTCTTTCCATACTGGGATTCTATCGACTAGGGTTAGTCGTGGGATGCAAGTTGTTTCCATTCCTTGGAAGTCACTTAAATCATGCAAAAGCCACGTGGCCTTTGAGATCCGTCCACCTTGCGCCTGCGAATCTTGGATCCGTCTACTATCAATCCACTGTTCTAATACCGTCAGGGTTCATTTGGATGGATCCGTCATCCTAATTTTACCCTTTTCAAAAATTTTGTTTAATTTTAAATGCATCCATGCGTTTGCATGGGATTACATGCTAGTATATATAAAAATAGAAACAGAATCACCTTGATACTAAACCATCCCACTATTTTCCACAGATTAGGTTTATTCCTCGGAGATTCACATTGACTCTACTTATATATATAATCTTCCCCATGAAAATGTTTTTCT
This sequence comes from Quercus aquifolioides, assembly GCA_019022515.1. Classification (NCBI taxonomy): domain Eukaryota; kingdom Viridiplantae; phylum Streptophyta; class Magnoliopsida; order Fagales; family Fagaceae; genus Quercus; species Quercus aquifolioides. The sequence goes on along the minus strand of CM032330.1, from coordinate 4,858,524 downwards.
TATGAGTTTTTAATTTTTTTTTTTAATTAAGAACAAAGTAGTACTAGTTAGAATTATTTCAACATGTTAAACCACATACCAATGTCTCTACTATTAAAAATGGGTAAGTATGAAATCGAATTGCAAGGTGAAAAGTGTTAGGACATATGTGTTTTCACTTGTTAAGAACATATGTCACTTATTTATGTAAATTGGCTAATCCTTTTGACAAAACGCACTCTACTTGTAATTGGGTAGTTCTAGGTGTTTTTAATACTTCAAGAAACAAGGTTTCAAGATCAAGTGTTGAAGTCATCAAGTCTGTCCAAGAAAAAAACGAGCTGAAGTGCAAATTCATTAAAGCTCGACACCTGCTCGATAGCTACCTCGACACCTGCTATCTGTCGAGATTTATAATTTCAGATTTTCTGATCTGATTCCTTGGGATCCATGAATATGCTTTTGGGCCTTCTTTTCTTCTAACCCTAAACATATAAAAGGATTGTTTTAAGAACCGTCAAATAGTACACAAGTTGAAAAAGCATTGAGCAATCTCTGTTCAAGCAAATTGTGATAAAAAAACGAAGTTCTTGACCTAGTTCATCTTCTCTGAAGAAGTTGCTGTGTATTTGCACCACAGGGTTTTGTGACCAAGCATCTTCCTGATCTTCATCGTATAGGATGAACTGAAGAACTTTGCAGCCAACCTCTCCTTCTTAGTTGGTGTTTGAAGTCGTGTACTAGGATCCACGCATTGGTTAGTCACGTACTTGGGAGCCGTGCATCAAAAGGGAAATTGTCACTACAGATCAAGTCCAATTGGGTATTGGGGTAAGGGTTCAACTGTAGGTTGGTAAGGTACTTGGGATTCCTTTACTTGTAACCGCTTGATTTGATAATAGTAGAGTTTCAGGAGTGGTGACCTGAAAATAACTTGGTGGGGTTTTTGCCGCAAGGGTTTTCCCCATTCGTAAACAAATCACCATATTATTTAATTTCCGCTGCATATTTAGTTTATTGGTGATTTGTTTGTGCTTCCACGTATTTGCATGTTAAATTGATTAATTAATAACTTGGCTAATTAATTAATTGGTTTAATCACAAGGGGTCATTCAGTTTGTGGCCTATCAAAAAGGTTAAGGTAAGTGTTGTTGATGTTGCTTCTATGGTTGATGCTAAGATAAATGAGTTATAATCTTCATTAAAGGCTTTGCCGAGGCGTGTTGTAGGACTCGATGTTAAGATTGTTCCAGTTGAATCTACTAAGTATAATGGCAGCATTTTGATTCTTTGTGTTGGGACTAGTTGCTTGGTCATCGAAGTTTTGCTACTTAAACCGTTTTCCCTGTTCCCTCTTGCATCAATCTAATTCAATTTGGAAAAAGCAAAATATGTTTAAGTAGTTCTAAAATGATAAAATCTTGAACATATCAATGTCATAATTAAATTACATTAACTAATATCCTATATGTTTAATAACCCATAACACTACTACAATTGATAATTTCCTTGCATAAGCATGGGTTACACACTAGTATTAACTAGTATATAGCCCCGTGCATATGCACGGGTACAATTAAAAACAATCGCAATTACATGATTCAATTCAAATTATACATGGTATTAGCTTACACATTTTTAAAACCATACGTTTTTAAAATATGTAATAGTTTCTCATTATATATATGTGTGTGTATATATATATGTAAAATTTAGAATTTAATTAGATTTAGACTTTTTGGTTTTTGTACCCAATAATTCCCTTGCAACAAAATTTAAAAATTTAGATGGACATGCGGCACAAAATTGGACTTCAATTGAATTTGGCCTCTTTGATATTTACACTCAATAATTCACTTGACACAACAATTAAAAATTAGATAAGACATATGACACAAAATTGAGAATCTAATTGGATTTTCTCTAAGCTTTGACTTTTAATATATATATATATATATATATTAATTACACACATATATGGATTCAAATTATACCTAGTTTAAGAGTTAGACATTTTTTAAGTCATAGATGAGTTTTACTCTCTCTCTCTCTCTCTCTCTCTCTCTCTCTCTCTTTTAATTCTTAATTTTAGAATTTTTTTATATACACATGATTTTACTCTCTCTTTTTTTTTTCCTTTCTTTGTTAAGTTTTTTATGGTTTATTTATACTATAATATTCATCTTTTGCACATCATTATAACTCACCCAGAACAAAAATTTCAAAAACTTAGAAAGGACACGTGACGTAAAATTAGATAACAATCGGAATCCAATTTAGAATCTAATTGGATTTTCTTATATATATATAACCGAAGTCTTTAAAGCTCTCACAATTTTCTACGTCAGCACAATATTTAAATAAAATTATTTTTGTTTAGGCCAAAGTTAACCAGGAGTGAAACTCCATCTCTCTAACAAGTCCAACTTAAACTCAAATTCATCATTTTTTTTAAAATTTTTTTTTTTTTAATCCAAACTTAACAAAGCGTGAAACTCTATCTTTCTAACAAGTCTAATTTAAACTCAAACTCAAATGTTGATAATTTTTCTTTAATATTTTTTGGTCTTTCAGAAGTTTTAAAATTTGAATTTTTGAGTTTTTTTTTTTTGCAGTATCTGAAATTGTCTGACAAATTTTTTGTATACTATATAATAGCCATGGTTGCACCAAGTGGCTGTACCATATTGCAGAATTTTTTTTTTAGATTTTAATATTTTTTTTAAAAATATATAATTTTTCTTCTCCTATATTTTTAAGTTGATAAATATCTTAATTTAATTACAATTCAAATTCTTCATCTGATCCATCTAATCCTTATTTAAAAGAAAACATTAATATATAAAAGAAGGTAGCACGTGTATTAAAAAAAAAAAATAGCAACATGTATTATAAAATAAAATTAAAAAAAAAAGGAACGTAGTGTAATCTAATCCTTCTCAAATTCTTCATCTAATCCTGATATAAGAAAAAAAAAATAGCAGTGTGTATTGTAAAAATTATATATATATATATATATATATATATATGTGGGGCCAAGAAATCCTTCGACCCAGCCCACTTCGTTCCTAGGCCGAAGGCCCAAGCCAAGGAGGCACCTGAAATCCGAGGAGGTAAAGAAGAAGCCCAGGCGCAAACAAGACGGGCTGAGGACGACCCCATCATCGGGCGTCCGAGAACTTGAGGAACAGGCCCGTAACGAGCAGTCACCTCCACATTAAATGTACCTGACAACCGCCCTGGCCGCATTAATGAGGAGGGGACTTCACACTAGCGTCGCCTTGGTTGCCGCGACTCTCAAAGAGACTGAGAAGGCGGCTGATGGGACAAGCACCTGAGCAAATGTCCTGATCGCTCAACAAGTGTAGGGCTAGGATTAGTTGGGTAAAGGATATATAATGTAAGGGAATCCCCCCAGAAAGGGAGGCCCCCGAAAAAAAAGAGAAAGAAGGAAAGGAGGAAAAAGATGGAGGCCAAAGGGGAGAAAAGCCTCCTCGGCCATGGTCCGAGGAGCATCCCCCAATTGTAAATTGCTCTAAGTCTTTCATTAAATAAAAAGAGAACGGAGCCCACGCCCCGTGAACGCCGGCCGGCGCCTAGACCTTCGATCCACTCTCTACAAATTCATTGTTCGGGGTTCGTTGGACCCTTGACCCAGATCCGTTGGGCCCGGGGCACCGAAAATGCGGTCCCTACAATTGGCGCCGTCTGTGGGAAGGATTAGTGCGCCAGCCGGCGCAACGGGCGACTGTTCTAAACAGATATTCTACAGGAGATCGGTGGTGATGCAAAAAAAAAAAAAAAAAAAAAAACTGCCAAAGAAACATTGCAGAAAGATAAAGGCTCGAGACAGAAGATTCAATAACAAAAAGAAAAACTTGATATTATTTCATAAAAGGAAAATCTACAAATTACAATCAGAGGCTCAGACAGGCTTGTTTTACAACTGTTCCTACCAGCTAGTCCTACAATCAGAGGCCCAGGCGGACCCGTCCTAAAACTAGCTAGAGGGAAGTGTCAACCCGTGCCCTTACTGGCATCAAGAGGATGGGGGAGCTTGACAGTAAGCGGACGGAAGGGGGGTGAGGCTGGCTTGTTCCAAGGTCACCCACAACTCCTTTCTCGGAGCGGCTGGGCTTGAACAAAGCGAGGAGCAGACGCAGGGGCTCCGGGACGCCCTCCCCCATGATGTTCCTTTGATTTTCTCCAACCCCCACGAGCGACGGCCGTTGGAGACGGCAACACTCGGGCACCGCCCATGATGTGAGTTTGCATGTCTCCTCCGTCGGGGGTGCGCTCCAAGGAGGGACGTTAGGTAATTCAACGACATCCCTCCGGGCCACCGTGCATGGCGCCATCGGTGTCACGCCTAGACTCTGCCGCACCGGAAGCCCAGTCGGGGCTGCGGCCACAATGGCTTTTGGCACGGATGTCCTCACACCTGTCCAAAGCCGCCCCATATCTCCTAACTCCGGTCACAATTCCGGCAGGGTTATTAAAGGGGCATGGGGAGCTGAAAGGTGGTGCTCTTTCTGTTTGTGTTGAGAGGCTCATGGAGTATGAGGAAACCATCCCCCCAAAAGGCCTTATATAGAGGAGGAGGGTTGGTGAGAATTAATTCACGCAGAATTCGAAAAGGGAGTTACCGAAGCGTTGGGTAATAATGAAGCCATCAAATCCCAAGGGGGCCGCAGGCCGTTGGGCTTCTGTCAATTCACGAGGCCATTAATGAAGGTGCGTCTCGTGCACCGAAGCGTCAGGCGCGAAACACGAACGGCCAAGAGACGCTTCGTGTAAGATAAAAGATGGGGCTCGAGCTGGAGGCGAGATCAACGCCACGTGTAAGATCATCACCCAACTGAAGGAGGAATCGTCCCCAGTAAAACAGTCCGAGGGCAAACCCCTACTCACGGAGAAATGAAAGTATTAGACAGAACCAAGGCTCTGCATAGTCCTCGGACTCAGGCCTATGGGGAAACTAACTACTTCAGAAGGACAAGTGTTAGACAGAACCAAGGCTCTGCATAGTCCTCGGACTCAGGCCTATGGGGAAACTAACTACTTCAGAAGGACAAGTATTAGACAGAACCAAGGCTCTGCATAGTCCTCGGACTCAGGCCTATGGGGAAACTAACTACTTCAGAAGGACAAGTGTTAGACAGAACCAAGGCTCTGCATGGTCCTCGGACTCAGGCCTATGGGGAAACTAACTACTTCAGAAGGACAAGTGTTAGACAGAACCAAGGCTCTGCATGGTCCTCGGACTCAGGCCTATGGGGAAACTAACCACTTCAGAAGGACAAGTATTAGACAGAACCAAGGCTCTGCATAGTCCTCGGACTCAGGCCTATGGGGAAACTAACTACTTCAGAAGGACAAGTACTAGACAGAACCAAGGCTCTGCATGGTCCTCGGACTCAGGCCTATGAGGAAGCTAACCACTTCAGAAAGACAAGTATTAGACAGAACCAAGGCTCTGTATAGTCCTCGGACTCAGGCCTATGGGGAAACTAACTACTTCAGAAGGACAGGTGTTAGACAGAACCAAGGCTCTGTATGGTCATTGGACTCAGGCTCGCGGGGAAACTAACCACCTCAGATGATCCTAAGCGTTAGACAGAACCAAGGCTCTGTATGGTCATTGGACTCAGGCTCACGGGGAAACTAGCCACCTCAGATGATCCTAAGTGTTAGACAGAACCAAGGCACTGCATGGTCCCAGGACTCAGGCCTATGGGGAAACTAACTCCTTCAGAGGATTCTAGGTGTTAGACAGAACCAAAAGCACTGCATGGTCCCAGGACTCAGACCTATGGGGAAACTAACTCCTTCAGAGGATTCTAAGTGTTAGACAGAACCAAAAGCACTGCATGGTCCACGGACTCAAGCCTACGGGGAGCTAACAACTTAGCAACTGTACCTAGGTCTTGCATGGTCTTCGGACTCAAGCCTACGGGGAGCTAACAACTTAGCAACTGTACCTAGGTCTTGCATGGTCTTCGGACTCAAGCCTACGGGGAGCTAACAACTTAGCAACTGTACCTAGGTCTTGCATGGTCTTCGGATTCAAGCCTACGGGAAGCTAACAACTTAGCAACTGTACCTAGGTCTTGCATGGTCCTCGGACTCAAGCCTACGGGGAGCTAACCACTTAGCAACTGTACCTAGGTCTTGCATGGTCCTTGAACTTAAGCCTACGAGGAGCTAACCACTTAGCAACTGTACCTAGGTCTTGCATGGTCTTCGGACTTAAGCCTACGGGGAGCTAACAACTTAGCAACTGTACCTAGGTCTTGCATGGTTATCGGACTCAAGCCTACGGGGAGCCAACAACTTAGCAACTGTACCTAGGTCTTGCATGGTCTTCAGACTCAAGCCTACGGGGAGCTAACAACTTAGCAAATGTACCTAGGTCTTGCATGGTCCCCGGACTCAAGCCTATGGGGAGCTAACCACTCATACTGAAGGTAGCAACAAGACCAAGGCTCTGCATGGTCCTCGGACTCAGGCCTATGTGGAAATTAACTACATTGAAGAAATCCCAAGTGTCTACTTGAAGAAATTCTATCTGGCCCTTAGGAAACGAAAGGTGCATCAGAGCATACATGCCTTCTCATTATAATAGTTGACGCCGCGATTGGCCGAGATACAACCGAAGTCAAAATCACACAAGTAAAGAAAAGGCGAATGGCGTGCAAGTAGGCCAACAGACACAACAAATAGAAAAAGAAATAAAACACGTATTTCATGAAGTCCATAAAGGTTACATGGTGAACACCACATGACAATCTAAAAGAAAAAGATGCAAAAGGCAAGAGAGGCGACGGGTTTGAGGGGCTTGTCCTGCCCACTTATTTTCCTCCCTCAGCAAGGGGCTGGACCATGGCAGCTCCAAGGCCTTCTGCTCCTTGGCTAGGAGGGACAGCCTGTGAAGGCGCGGTAGGAATGGCTGCCTCCTCGACGGCGGGAGCCTTAGCCTCAGAGGTGGACTTAGCAACCCCCTGGGGCGCCTCCTCAACGGGGCCCTTACCTGATTCTGCTACCTTGGGAAGGTCACTTCCTTGGGCAGGCTCACCCGAGGGTTCAGCGATTGAGGTGTCCTCACCCGCAACAGCGCTGGCTTCCTCCGCGGCCTCTCCGGCCTCAGCGCTACCTGGAGTTGCCTCACAGATGGCAGGAGGGTAGTACACGCTTTCCTCCTTCCACAAATCAGACGAGGCCTCAACCCCGGCCTGTCTGAGAGCCTCCCTCCAAACCTCAGCAGAGTAGCGCCTGCACAACCCGGGGACTTGATCTTTAAAGGCTGCTTCTGTCTCTGCCATCCCAGCAGCATAAGCCTCCTCCTCGGCTTCCTGCTTAGCGGCCAGGGCGTCTTCTTTGCCTTGGACAGCCTCAAACTTGGCCCTAACGGCCTCGTCTCTGGCCTCATCTGCCACCCTTTTGGCTTCTTCTGCAGCCGCCACCTTCTTTGGCAGATCAGCAAGCAGCTCCTTTGCCATTTTCAGCTGCTCCTCCGCCTCGCCCAGGCGTTTTAAATGATCTTTGGCCTGCTTCTGGAAGCCGGCGAGGCCTGACAGGGCGGTATCCCGAGCACTGGTCATCGCACTCAGCTCCTCCCGGGCCTTGGCGAGATCAGCCTTAGAGTTTTTAAGGACCTGTGTGGCCTCCAGGAGCTTCTCACGCTCCACGTCCATGGCCTTCCCCTGGTCATGGGCCACGTCCTCCAACCTATAAGTGGCCTGAATGGCCTGCCCAACAAGACGAGCACACGGTTAGCCAAGCTCGGAAAAGGGAGTGAAAGAACTAAAACTGGGAAAGTCATAAGTGTTGAGGCATTTACCATTCCCAAGTACCTCTTGAGGCATAGGAAGACCTCTCGACTCCCCATAGTCCCCAGCTCCGCCATGTCAGCTGGGAGTAACAGACACCTTTCCAGCGCGTCGGCCACGTACGCGCCTTCACCCTCTCTGAAATCCCTGAGGGAGGAGTCTTCCCTCAGCGGCTCCCCATGGAGCGTGAGGGAAGGAAGCCAGGCCTGCGGCTCGGGCTGGGCGTCAGCCTGCTTTTCCTGGCCTCGGGAGCCTATCTTCAGTTGTTTGGGTTGTCGCCGAGTATCATCCCCCTCCCGTGGAGACCTGGACCTCTCCTCAGCTGACCTTTTGCCCTTATCCTTCTTCTGCTTGGGATCAGAGGGCTCATGCCTAGAAGGCAGACTCGTCTTGGACGGAGAGGGAGGAAGCCTCGACTGGGTAGGGGCCGACCTGCCCTGAGCAAAATGGGTTTTAGGAGGAGGAAGCTCTGGCTTTGATTTCCCCGGCTGGCCTTCAATTAGTTCCGACAGGCTAGGTTGGGGCCACTTCTTGTAACCCATTTCGTGCCGAGAAGAGGACTTGGACACTGAGAAGTCTGCTTCAGTCAGACAAGGGTCACCCAAATCTCCGGGAGGGTCTTCGGACTGTTGGACTTGTTCGAATACGTCAAACTCGTCCTCGGCGGGGCCAAGGTCAGCAACCTCCTCTTCCCTCTCTAAGCCTACTTCGGCGAGCTCCGAGAGTCTAAGGGAGGAGGAGGAGGGACCCGCAGGTGTTACACCTTCTGATGTAGAGGGCACCTCGGGGAACCGAAACCCGTCCTCGGTCACGGTTATCTTTCAAAGCCGAGGATCCTTTGCTCTGATCACGTACTTCTGCGCCGCAAATGACTTGTGAGCCGGGTCGTATTTCAAGATCTGGTGAGCGGCCCTAACCTGATTGTCAGCCTCGTTCACGAAAACCTCTGCCCTCAGCGCCTTTTGCAAGTCTTCCCGATTGATCAGGCTGAAGTGACGCGTGAAGGCGTGCGGATCTGCAAGAGGAATCACATTCACATTAGAAACCAAATGGTACAAAAAGAAATGGACGAAGTAAAAGATGGAACTGATTAGGGTCCGAGAACCCTCTCCCCATCTTCCCATTGCCCCACCTGGGGTCCCCTCCGTCGTCGGGCAGTGAAGGCCATCGTGCCACTCTCCGGATATGATGAGGAAGTCCTTGTTCAAACCCTTGCTGGACTCAGGGAGGCACTGAATAAGCCGGACCCTATCATCCCTGGTCTTCAGATAGTAAGTTTCACCCTTCAAGCACTGGAGGTTATAACACCAGTTGACGTCATGGTGGGTCAACCTCAATCCCATCTTCTCGTTTAGGGCATCCACATAGCCCAGAATCCTAAAGACGTTGATGGCACACTGGGTGGGGGCTAGCCGGAAGTGCGTCAGATAGCCCCTCATCACCGGCCCCATGGGTATTCTCATGCCACCCTCAACGAAGGCAACGATGGGAATCACCACCTCGCCCTCCTGCCTCCGAAGGTGCCACTCGCCCTCCGCGCAATACCTCAAGCCCACGTTGGCAGGTATCTTATAATCGGCGATGAATTTCTCCATCGTCTCCTCAGTGAAGACACACTTCTTAAATATACCCATCCCAAACGATGCCTAAGCAAGCTAAAAGAGAGCAAATGAAAAAGAGGAAGTTCAAAGAGAGGGAGGGTGACTTACAGAAATGCGTAGGAGCTCCTCGGACCAACTTTATATGCTGGAGATGTAGACTCTTGTGTGCGAATGAACAGAGGAACCAGCTTTTCAAATGGGCATTTATACCCACCAATCAAGGGGTCGTGCGGGTTTTTTTCATCCCCAACTGCCAGGCAAATCCCCACCATTGGATCGTCATCTTCCCGTTGAACGTGGGGGGCACAAAGCCGCCTGGATTTAATGAAGGGAACGTCACGCCCTTCGAAGCGTCAGTAACGCGTCTCGGGCAGATGAAAGGGCTCCGGAACTGACAGGGGATCAGACTTAATGGGACGCGTGGCAGGCCCGAGGACATCAAAATCCCCCTTTCCGCCCGAGGATGCGGATAGCATGATTTTGAGGGGCTATTGTGGGGCCAAGAAATCCTTCGACCCAGCCCACTTCGTTCCTGGGCCGAAGGCCCAAGCCAAGGAGGCACCTGAAATCCGAGGAGGTAAAGAAGAAGCCTAAGCGCAAACAAGACGGGCCGAGGACGACCCCATCATCGGGCGTCTGAGAACTTGAGGAACAGGCCCGTAACGAGCAGTCACCTCCACATTAAATGTACCTGACAACCGCCCTGGCCGCATTAATGAGGAGGGGACTTCACACTAGCGTCGCCTTGGTTGCCGCGACTCTCAAAGAGACTGAGAAGGCGGCTGATGGGACAAGCACCTGAGCAAATGTCCTGATCGCTCAACAAGTGTAGAGCTAGGATTAGTTGGGTAAAGGATATATAATGTAAGGGAATCCCCCCAGAAAGGGAGGCTCCCGGAAAAAAAGAGAAAGAAGGAAAGGAGGAAAAAGATGGAGGCCAAAGGGGAGAAAAGCCTCCTCGGCCATGGTCCGAGGAGCATCCCCCAATTGTAAATTGCTCTAAGTCTTTCATTAAATAAAAAGAGAATGGAGCCCACGCCCCGTGAACGTCGGCCGGCGCCTAGACCTTCGATCCACTCTCTACAAATTCATTGTTCGGGGTTCGTTGGACCCTTGACCCAAATCCGTTGGGCCCGGGGCACCAAAAATGCGGTCCCTACAATATATAAATAGCAACGTAGTGTAATCTAATCCTTCTCAAGTTCTTCGTCTAATCCATCTAATCTTTATTTATATTCCATAAATAAATAAATAAAAAAGAAAAGAGATAGCTAGTTATTTGTTCATGCCAATTTACCAAAATTGTTTTTGGATAAAGTAAAAAAAACATTGTAAAAAATGCTTCTTCTTCTTCTTCTTTTTCTTTTTCTTTTTCTTTTTCTTTTTCTTTTTTTTCTTTTTTTTTCTTTTTTTTTTTGTCAAAAGAAGCGTTTTTCTCTCTCTCCTTGCAAAACAAATGGATTTTAACAAGAATTAGCTAGATAAGGGTAAGACTACACCACCTCTTTTTCTACAATAAATGTTGAATTTAGTTTTTTTTTTCATGGATGTAGGAGGAGATTTTCCACCACATCTAATTGTAGCCTGACTCTGGAGCCAGGCAGAGATTCGGTTTTGCCTCCGCACCATCCGCAGGACCCAAGAGGCCACGGGCTTGCTATTTGCGCAAGGCACCGAGCTTTGGCTCGAATCCCACATCGGTTTGGAGAGCGCCCCACTAACCCTTTATATGCCTCTGGGGCTGGAGTTAGTGTACCACTACTACACAATGGATATACACAAACATGTAGCATGATTTTTACTTTCAATTTTTACTTTTGATTATATAATTGTAATTCATTTAGCTATAATTTTTTTAAAAAAATTATATGTTTTATGAGTTTATACTCACGGGACTTAAACTTCAAGTTTCAGTGTCTTCTCTCATGCTTTCAAGGACAAAAATTAAATTCTCATGTGAGCCTCTCTACTTCAAAAATTTAAATGTTTAGTAATTTAGATTGTTCTTAATTATTGAATTGATGTTTCCACTTTAATATGATTTCAATTGTTATTTTTGATAGTTTTTAATTATTAAATTCAAGGTTTATCCATTTAAATACATGTGATTAATTAAGCCTTAAAGTTCAATGTATTATTGAAAATCATTTTATATATATTTTTAGGTATTTCTACCGTCTTTCACTCAATATATATATATATATACACATGTGTGTGCGAGCGTGCGTGCGCGTATTTTATGATACCTTAGTCACACACAATATGCATTTATTATATAACTTAAAAGTAAAATATTTATTTATTTTTAAGTAAATTAATAAAAAAATTATTTACATACGAATTTTGATTAAACCGTGCATCGCACGGTCATAATGCTAGTTATTTATATAGTCATAGATGAGTTTGCTCTCTCTCTCTCTCTCTAATTTTTTATTTTATTTTTATTTTTGGATATGCACTTGAGTTTATTCTTTTTATTATTATTATTGGGTTTTTGATAATTTATTTATATTAGACTCTTTGTCATTTACACAACATTAACTCAATTTTCAAACCCTTCTCATCCATCATATAAAAAAGAAAGAAGAGACGACAGCGTATTGAGTTAGAATCGAAAGGTGTCAAAGGAATCAGCAAAACAATGCCGACGGTGTTTGTTTGTTTCCACAAAAGTGGTAGCTAAGTTAAACAATGCCAACTACTCTAACTGTCATTCCTTCTCCTCCTTCTCCTCCAGACTAAAGCTAAAAACTATATATGTAAAATTCAAACCCTAAAACACCTCTTTGTTTTTTGTTTCTTTCTCTTTGTTTTTTGTATTTCTCTCAGAAATACAAATCATTCTCTTTCTTACTCTTACCTTCGAACTCGTCCAGTCGTACTCACTGCTTCGCTCTCCGATCTGCCACTCCACCACCATGACTTCTCCTCCTTTCGATTTTTGAAGTTCCGAAGCTAAGCCGAAACCAAACCCGACCCGAGTTGGTAGCTGAGACTGTCGTCTTTGTGAAATGGGTAAATCAACATCCTCTCTTCTTTTTATATGCAATCGTTTGATTATTAGAGTAAGCCTTCCATTTCGTGCTTTTACTTCTCATTATTGTTCTACTATTAGCGAAAATGCGAAAACCCCATATCAGAATCGGAATCAGTTGTTGAATTCTGTGAGAGATCACTGCAAATCTCGAACCTTTAAGAATCTTGATCATGCCTTAGGCCTGTTTGATATAATGCTTCACATGCACCCTTTGCCTTTCATTGGAGATTTTACTCAATTGTTGGGTGCGGTTGCAAGAATGAAGCATTACTCCGTAGTCATTACTTTAATTCAACGAATGGAATCATTCGGAATCTCTCCCGATGTTTCTACTCTCAATGTTTTGATTAATTGCTACAGCCATTTGAACCGGGTCGATTTTGGATTCTCTGTCTTAGCAACAATTTTGAAACTTGGATATCAACCAAACTGTATAACTCTAACCACTCTTGTCAAGGGGCTTTATCTTAGAGGTAACATTGCCGGAGCTGTGAGGTTGGTAGAGGAAATGGAGAAGAAAGGGTATGAACCTAATGCAATTACTTGTGGGACGATAGTAAATGGTCTGTGTAAGAATGGCCAAACTGGTGAGGCTATTAGGTTGCTCAGGATGCTTGGAAAAAGGAATTTTGAACAAAATGTGGTGCTCTATAACACTGTCATTGACGGTTTATGTAAGGGCGGATTGGTAACTGAGGCTTTGAACCTTTTATCTGAAATGACGAGTAAAGGCATTCAGCCAGACATTGTCACTTACAATTCCTTATTTCAAGGACTATGCAATTTTGGCCAGTGGAGGGAGGCGGATACTTTGTTGAATGAGATGGGGCAAAGGAAGGTCATGCCAAATGTACAAACATTTACCATATTGGTGGAAACACGTTGCAAGGAAGGGATGTTGATTGAGGCAAAAGAAGTTTTTGATGTGATGATTCAAAGAGGCATTGATCCTAACATATTCACTTACAATTCTTTGATTAATGGTTATTGTTTGCAAAACAGACTGGATGAGGCAGTTAAGACGTTTAATATGATGGATGAGAAGGGTTGTTCACCCAATGTGGTTAGCTATAACATATTGATCAATGGATATTGCAAAAGTGAAAAAATTGATGAGGCAATGAGTCTGTTTCATGAAATGTCCAACAAAGGAATGATTCCCGATGTAGTGACTTACAACACTCTTATTGGTGGGTTTTGTCGAGTGGAGAGAGTCCAGGCTGCACTAGAGCTATTCAATACAATGCGAGCTTGTGGCCAACATCCAGATCCCCAAACCTATGCCATCTTGTTAGATGCCTTTTTTAAGAATAGACAAATATCTGAGGCAATGGCATTGTTTCAGGAGATGGAAGACAAAAGGCTGGACTGTGGTATTGTGATTTACAACATCTTGATTGATGGTTTCTGCAATGTTGGGGAACTTACAACTGCAAGGGAAATCTTTAGTGGTCTTCTTGCAAAAGGATTGCAACCTAATGTTCGGACTTACAATATAATGATCAAAGGATTTTGCAAGAATGGACTAGTTGATGAAGCGGGTGAGCTGCTTGAGGAAATGGATAGCAATGGTTGTTCACCTAACGAGCGCACATATAACACATTAATCCAAGGGTCATTGCAACATGGTGAGACATCAAAGGCAGTGAAATATCTCAAAATGATGGTTGACAAGGGATTTTCAGCATATACAACAACTGCAGCCTTGTTTATTGACTTGCCATCATTGAATTAAGCAGATGAAAATATTCAAGAATTGCTTCCAAAGTTCGTGTGAAGGTTTTTTAGGTTCTCACGATCAAGGACAACATTCATATTTAACCAATCACAAGTCATTATGTGAGTGATGTATATTTGCTTCCAATAAAATTTAATACTTTTTATGAGATGGTATTTCTTTCCAATTTTGTGCACAAGATTGTTTGTTCCTTTTATTGTCCGATCTTTTGTTGCAATTTTGTTGTGCACTCATTTTGTTGCATTAAACCCTTTCTCATGGATAGGTGTTTCAAAAATTTTCTAATGTAAAGTTAATGTGAAATATCATACCCCTTATATAGGTATGCACTCCCTAAACCAGCCCCAAAATTATTAAACCCTTAGTGATTAGGTCTGCACCAAGTTAGTTCTTGAACCAGTTTCAATTTTACAAAAGTAGTCTGGTTGTAATTTGCTTATCAAATTTAGTTTTAAAGCAGGTTATGGATGCTTGTAAGTTGAACTATTGTTTTAAAACCACAATAGATTGAGCTGTCAGACTTCTGAAATATCAATTAGTTTAAGTTACTATCTCTTTCACTTTCATACCTTTTAGTTATCTTTTGCCAAAATGCAGGATCTATTTTGTGTCCAACCATCATAATTCTAATGTCCTGTTTGCGCTTACTACGATTTGAGTGTTACTAGAGATTCTTGAACCTTTATTCATATGAGGGTGTGTAGGATAACTATTTTAAAGTAAGAGCTCCATTATTAGTACATTTTATTTATTTATTTTCATGACATGGAACCTCACCAAGGCAAGGCCCTTTGGACCCACCCCTAGGTAGTAAATTTGGTTATTTTTATATAACAAAGGGACGACAATGAAACAAATAATATAATTAGTTTGGCACTTTGGTTGCTTCATGACTCCCTCCCGTTAGATAAAGTACCCGTTTGGCCTCAGCGTTCACGTTTTGGATCTATGCGTTTTCCCTTTTTTTTTTTTTTTTTTTCCGCATGAACAGTAAAATTACTGTGCAGGGGACAAAAATTACTGTTCACACACTATTTTTTACTGTTCATGCAATAAAAAATATTAAAAATGGGTCCTACAGTACTATTCACACATTTAAAAATTATTTTGTTACAGTGTTTTCAGTTTTCAGTTTTCAGTTTCAGCAACAATAAGTTCAATCCAAACGGACCCAAAGCTATCTCTATATTGGAGTAAACTTATTGTTTTACTTGTACTGTATGTAATCATATCAACATATTGACTAATGATTAAGGACTAGGTATTTTCGTTGCAAGTTATTCTTGTACATGGTGATATTTATTTTCTTGTATTGGCACTTGGTTGTTTGTTTCTATTCTAGTTTTGTTATCTTTCCTTGGAACTATGTTGAACACTAGTGTTGTAAATTTGAACTTATTTTTGTGAAAATTACTTCAGTTGATGCAACATTGTGAGCATGCAATTAGTTTTATGTATTTGTGAAATGACAGGATAATTTGTTTGGAATTGGTTATGCTCATGGTGCTCGTGATAGGTCAATTGAATATCAGCCAAAGACCATTGATACTAGTAGATTTTCCTTAGTAGTTAATATTAGAGATCATCTTCTTTCTACTACCACTAATATTCTGACCTTCAATGGATTTGGTATACCTACAATCCCCCTGTTACTATTACTTGCCTCATATGTAGCGCTTTCTTTTCTCACTAAATTTGTCATTATAGGTAGTCTAAATTGAAGAAAATTTTGAACGACTCAAGCCTTCATTCTATTATGCTCTGGCTTAAAGCTTTGAGTTTTGTTTGTAAAGCAGGTGATCTAACAAACAGGAAAACCATAGAACCTTTGTTATCTTCAATTTTCAAATACCAAATTATCCTTAAAGAATTATGAAAAGAAATACAAACACAGCTCTATCATATATGCTACGGTGACAGAGAGAAAAGAAGCCACACAAAGAATTACAAAAGTCAACTTGATTCAAATAATTGATACACTATAAAAAGTTCAATCCATTTACAGCCATAAACATAAAAGCTACCACAGGAATGCAAATGAGGGATTCAAATCCTTAAACCACATTTGCAGGCAGGATGAGGAAGAACATGGCATTTTTTTCAACTTTATTTACAGTGATGGTATATAGACGGATGCTATACAGCTGACTAATGTAAAGCAATCACTATGATTAATGAAATACACAGAGAGGTGGGCATTAAATTTGAGTTGCTCTTTTCCATCTGATCAGAAAATTATCCGGAACACCAGTCAAAATCTGAGGTTGATTTCTGGGACAGTAAATCTAGATGGGATTGCTGGTCTGTTCTCTTGCAGGCCATCAGTAAATTTACAATCTCAATGACTTTGGAGACAAAGGTCTTCTATCCTATCCTTTTAGCAGGGGGGATTGATGACAACTCTCTCAGCATTGGCAAAACGATAACCAATCACAATCTCCCTCCTTTGTCGGGCTCGTAAGAGTATCTCATAGAAACTCAATTCCTCCCCTTCACAAAGATAGAGATCTGCTTGTCTTATATGCATCTCATTCCCCTGAAAAAAGCCAAAACAGTTATGATTGATTAAATAGGTAACTTTCTGCATGTGTGTGTGTATATTGATAGGTAAACAAAGTAAAGTATGCAACCCATTTACATGGATAGTATTACTAAGGCATGGACCCCTGAAGCACTAGCCAAAAGCATGTGTTAACAACCAATCAATATATTCACACCTAATGTTCCTATTTTTCCCCACTCGGTTTTTTTTTTTTTTTTGCATTTTCTTTCGTTTCAAAGATTTAGATGCATATTCACATATTATAAAGCTCTCTCAATTGAAAGAGGAGGGATTGGGGATTGTTCAAAATTGACAATTAGGCCAACAAGCTTCTGTCCTCCCACGGTGTTTGTTGTCCAAATGAATCCATAACATTTTTGTTTCTCAGTTTTGGTATACTTGATAACACCATGAAAGAAAAACAGGCACAGATATCTTACAGCTCAAAGAGAAAGCAACTGATAAAACCATATGGAATAGAGAAACGAAGAGGAAAAATATAATGTTGCAACTAACAAAGGCTACAAGAACATCAAAGAAAGATTATTGTTCAAACATCAAAAGTCAAAGCAAAGTTTACAAGGCCTAACAGTTGGGAAACTACTAGACAATCCATAATTTAGTTAAAGTGGAATTTCTGCAGGCTTTTTGAGGATTTTAAAATAAGGGTCCGGTTAATGTATGCCATTTCTAAGAGAAACTTCTCTATCACTATAGGAACTCCATTAACTTATGCTCACAAAAGAATCGGCCCCCCAAAGGAACAAACTTTTAAGGAATTTTAACACCAGAAATTTGTCATACAACCTGGGCAGTGGCACAAATTTGGTCAGCTGTGGAAACAATCTGGCGTCTCAATTATTTGTGGCCTTAGACAAGTGTTTTTGTAGATATTAAAAATACAGATTTATGTGCACAAGGATATGCAGCAAGTGCATCAAAAGAAGAAAGGGAATATATGTCGCTATGCATGCGCTATATACATATGTTTAGTTTCCATCTTCTTATTTAGTACGGATATGCTAATTAGGACCAACAAAAGAATGTATTTGCCATAATTTTATGATGTGTAAGGACATGCAATAGTATTATGTGAGTTGTATGTTGTAATGCGGAATTTTTACATCAAAATGCTACAATTTTGTAATGTTTGGAATTTATAATCTAAAGAAATGTAACAATATTAGTAGAACCATGTCATACATCTCTATTTGTCATAAGGCTCCAAGAAACTATTTGTAGTTATGTAGTCAATGGGCTCACTGGGCACCATGATCGATGTGATTTACAGATTATACATATTATATGTAAAATATTGACAATGATCCATAGGATAGGAAGCTACAATTTTGTAATGCGGTATTTGTACATCAAAATGCTACAATTTTGTAATGTTTGGAATTTATAATCTAAAGAAATGTAACAATATTAGTAGAACCATGTCATACATCTCTATTTGTCATAAGGCTCCAAGAAACTATTTGTAGTTATGTAGTCAATGGGCTCACTGGGCACCATGATCAATGTGATTTACAGATTATACATATTATATGTAAAATATTGACAATGATCCAAAAGATAGGAAGCTAACGGATCCATATCAAGAAACCAAATAAAATACTGCACAAAGACTAAAAGAAAGAGAGTAAAATTACCTTTTAGATTTAGTACAGAGATATCTGAACATAGGAAGCTAACTGAAGCATAGATCTAATGTACCACTCAAAATACTAGCTACCTTAACTGTTTTGGCAATTATATCACAAAATACTAGCTGCCCTAACAGTTTTGGCAGTCAAATTATAAAATACAAGAAACAATTCTAGGTGTTCCACTTTCCCTCTCGAGCTTCCATTGCAACCATGAAATTCTGAATGTTTAAACCAAAAAAATAAATAATTTACCCACTTCAAGGAGGCCCACTAATGTAATTTTCACTTTAATGGCTTAACTTTGTTCTCCCAAAATGCCCACCAGATTCCATAGTAGTGGCAGTTGGCACTCAATCTCCACTCAATAAACTACTATGGAATTGTTTTTCCCCCCCTAGAAAACAAAGGGAGACCTTCACTTCAAATGACACAAAATTAAGTATCGCCTACTATCATAAAGGGTGATCCCATAAACTCATGTTTACACTACCTATGCTGAGTTTATACAGAATTCACAAAAATTGGATGCATATAATGTAGTGAAAAATAATATGTTTACGCAAGATTAAAGGAGAGATAGAAGAAAAATAGAAACAATGAATTTACGTGGTTCGACAATATGTCTATGTCCATAGGCAACGACAAAAAAGAAAGTTTGACTATAACAAATAGACACTCTTGCAAGACCCAAACCCCAAAGACAACCTTATTTCTCTTTCACAAAAATAGAGAACACCCTATTTATTTGAACATACTGCTGCGGCACAGTCTTTCTTACAATCAATATTGCCAGATTCCCTTAAGGCATTAGTTAATAAACAATTTTAAAAAGTTTTGATACTTTTATGGGAAATATAAAACACTGTCAAAATAATTCAAGTGTTTTTTCCTTTCTCATAAAAAGTTTTTAAAAGTATTTCCTAATAAAAACTTTCACATGCTGTAGCATATCGTCCAAATATCAAATTTTGTGTATTGGGGATGTGGTTCCTCACATTGGTGTTTTGTTTTTAGTTGCTGGGGCTCCTCTTTTATCTTCCCAAGAGATAGGAATTCTGTTTGCTAATCACTTATTTATCAGAGTTGAATGGTAAGAGATGTTTTCATGCTCCTCTTATACCTTTCTCATTTTTTTCTTGCTGTTTTTCTATTTGGCATGTTGAGTTTACAGTCAATTCCTTTAATAGAAGTGATGAAATCGAAGTATACTTTGATAGACATCTCAAAGATTTATTTACAATTTCACTAAAAGAGAGATCATAAGATTTATGAAACACTAAACATTTTCTACTCTTTTATGTTTTCTGTCCTATGTTACAATTCTGTATTATGACTGGTTTACTAGTTTGAGCTGAGGAAAACTTTGCAAGAATATGGCATGAAAAATTGCACGACCACAACAATATATATATATATATATATATAGGGATCGAAACATTGTTACAGAAAGGGAATAGAATGATTGTTTTGACTGGGATTTGAAGATGATGAATGGTTTATGGAGAAGAGATCTTAGGAATAATCAGGACAAGTCTTTCTAATTGAATAAGTCCTTTTCTTCATCATCTTATCCACCAACGTCAAGCTGATTTTTTCCCAGGACAAAGGGCCTCTTATGATATTTATAGTTCAAGAAATCTTACGTTAAAAAGGCAAAGTAGATACATTAGTTGCAGAGTTTGATCTAGACTATCTAGGGAAAGCTTTTGACAGATTAGAATGTTGTTCAATCATGATATCTTAATGTCATATAATTTTTATGAGCTTACATCTTTTTTCAGATTACTTATGTCCCTAGCTTGGGTGAAAGGTATTTGCAATCACACCACCAGAAGGTATTTATATATATATATATATATATATATCAATGACAAGCACCAAAAAACACTCTACAAACAATCATTTCATCATGATTTCAAGTTCAAAAACCAAAAGCAGTAAAACCCCCAAAACCACCAAAGAATTCACCATCTCTCTTTAACCACCTGCCTCTTCTCTCACTTCTGCTTTAACCACCTGTCTCACTCTCATCAACTCTTCCAATGAAAGCACACAATTCCTCCTTAACAACACTAACTCAACATCCATATCCCCCTTCTTCAATTCCTATAAATGAAACCCTTTCAATGCCTCAACTCTCAATGTCAACATCATGATTTATTGCAGGTTCATTTTCTTGTGCTCTTTCAGCTGAGTAGTAATCTGGCACTACCACTCATCTGTTTCTTATTGTCAATTCATAAATATATCATGCCTGAATGTCAACTTATATTGTATGAATCTCTGCCAAAAAGTCGGATTTCTAGTTCCACTTTGTGCACTACCAAAAAAGATGAGAGTGTAGTTAAAGCCGAAAATCTTTTCATTGAGAAATTCAACAGCAAGCTTAGATTGCAAAGCTTAGACTCCTCGCTGCAATATAAAGGAAACAGTGATGTTAAAGGCGCACGAAAGGGAAGTGCCATTAGAGATGAGACAAGGGCGCCCACGGCTAATCTTTATACCGTCAGAGGAGATGGTTACGAGGGTGAAGCTGGAGCAAGTGGAAGCGAACATGCCAGAGATAGTCGGATTTCTAGTTCCATTTTGTGCCCTACAAAAATTTTGCACCATTATACATACTTGATACTTCCAAGTTAATTGAAACATTTTTCTTCTTTCTTTTTTTGAAAACCAATGCATGACATATTTATGAGAAAGTTTATAAATACAAAAAATTTCACATTTATTGATGTGATTAATTGTTAGTTATGGTAAAAAAAAATAATGTTAATAGTGGGCGTAAGCCTAAAAGAGAACTAATAAACACTAATATGATAGTTTTGCCGCGGTCCTCTCAAAGCAAAATGACCACCACGTGAATGATTTAAGGGTAGAATAATGCTACAGTCACAAACTATTTTACAATATTTTACAAAATATTGATGTGGCAAACCTCTTATTGGTTTTCATCTAGATTCACAATTAATATCACTTTTTTCATTTACTAATAATCACTCACCACATCAGCAATTTGTAAAGTTTTCTGTAAAATGGTTTGTATCTCTAGCATTATTCTTAAGGATATCGATTAACATGACCCATAATAATATCAAACAATTTTTTTTTTTTTTTGTTTTGTTTGGGCTCTTTTAACTAGTTCCAATATTTTTTTTCAAAAAGTAATGGGTTTGAGTGGTTTTCCAAATAACAAACCATTCTCTCACTCTTACTCTCTCACTATTAAAATAATAATAATAAATTTTAATTTACATTAAATAATTCTAGATCAACTTTTAAAATAAATAATAATAATAATAATAATAAAAACAAAAAAGTCACTTTTTGCTCAAAACTTCTCAAATTGTAAACATCTCACCACTACTCTATCCCCTCTTGCAAGGTCTTATTGGTCATATCAACTTTGATGCTCTACTCTACCATTATGAATTGCATTTCATCTAGAGTGTTAGATTGGGGATTCTTCAAAATTTCCACCAAGGGTTTCATGATTTTGGTGTATACTAGATTGAGAACTTTTTTTTTTTTTTCCATCAAATTTTATTTTGCCAATCTAACCTGTAGTTGTTGGGTTTGGGATGGACAATTGGACATGCGAAGCTTGTAAGCTCCAGCTAGGGTAATAATTTCATGACCAACATGCCTTTGGTCAGGTTATGTGCATGTTCTATTCCTTATAAAATAGAATAACATGTAACTAATTCATAATTTTGAGTTTTGACAACTAGTTCATAGGTATTCAATTTTTCTAATCGTTATCTATAGGATAAAGTTTAGCTATAAAAATTGTCGTTGCCTAAGACTACAACTTTCCTCAATATCATTAACATTACTACATATTTCAAAAATTTAACCATTAGATTGAATATTCTTTACGCTCTTAAAACACATATAAAATTTTATGCCAATTGAATATTTACTATATAATCTATAAGATTACATTTTATGCATAATTTTAAGTCACAAAAACTTGCAATTTAAATAATTTATTGATGATATAGCTATTGATCTTTAAATTTTTAGAAATTTTACAAGCATGAAGAATATAAGAAAAAAATATAATCCAATGGTGAATTTGTCAAAATTCACTTTCAATAAAAAGATATTGAATAATTTCAAAGCCTTAGGTTACAACTAATTTTGTAACTAACTTTGTCATCATCTATATTTGTTTAAATCCATTATTTCATCTATTTTTGTTAAAATCATTAATGAAATTAGGCACATGAGATGCATGCACTCACTCAAGAACGGTTATTATTATTATTATCTTTTTTCTTTTTCTTTTTTTTATAACAGAACACGCCATCTCACAAAACTGCTAGCGGCAGTTGGAGACGTGGAGCGTTATTATTATTATTATTATCAAACTCCTTTCAGTATCAAACTATTCTCATTGGACTGATTTCCAATATTCCATTAATCATTTTAAAAGGATAGTGCATGGAAGCATTCATAATGAGAATAATTTCCAATCCATTCATGATGGGTTTTACCCCCACTCTTGGATCCCAACTATTAAGTGCGAGTTTGGGCTTCTTTCCAATGAAATTTATAATCTTTTTCACAAGTGCGAGTTTGGGCCTCATTCTAATGATATTTATAATTTTACCAACATATAAATTTATAGTCTTTTTTCACAATTTTTGTGTGATGATCTTGTTCATCCAAAATATTCGGAGTTTGGTAGCAATGAAGCTTATGTTTTGCACGTGCCAAGTGAGTTTTGTGGGTTTTTTTTTTTTTTTAATAGAATCATGCCTAGTGTTATGGCATTTTTTTATTTATGAGAATATTGTAACTTTATTAAGAAGAAGATAAGTTCATACATTTTAAGCCAACAAAGATACAATCATATTAAAATTTTCTTCTATCTAAATTACGTTGCAGTCAAATCTCTTGGCATACTGAGTCAATATATTTCATTTGTTGGTGAATTGCCTTCCCTCTTCACTTGTGAAATTTGCACAAATCTAAAATCTTGTAACCTCTAGCATATCACTGAGATGATGTTGTAAATGGCAACTGGTGGGCTGTTTGAGTTGCTTCCTCCAATGCCTTTTTCATTAAATTACAGCATTAGGCCCACCAAGTTTAGGGACATAAATTTATAAAAAAAAAAAAAAATTATGTTAGGTCACAATCTGAATGACCCCTTGTGATAAACCCTAATTAATTAATTAATTAGCCAAGTCGTTAATTAATCAATTAAGCATACAATTGCGTGGAAGCACAAACAAATCACCAAATACTAAATATGCAGCGGAAAATAAATAACACGGTGATTTGTTTACGAATGGGGAAAAACCCTAACGGCAAAAACCCCACCGGGTGATTTTCAGGTCACCACTCCCGAAACTCCACTATTATCAAATCAAGCGGTTACAAGAAAGGAATCCCAAGTACCTTACCAACCTACAGTTGAACCCTTACCCCAATACCCAATTGGACTTGATCTGTAGTGACAATTTCCACCTTTGATGCACGGCTCCCAAGTACGTGACTAACCAATGCGCGGATCCCAGTACGCGACTTCAGAACACCAACTTGAGGAAGAATGGTTGGCTGCAAAGTTCTTCAGTTCATCCACGTGATGAATAGCAGGAAGATGCTTGGTTACAAAACCCTATGGTGCAAAGACACAGCAACTTCTTGATGAAGGATGAACTAGGTCAAGAACTTCGTCTGTTGAGCACAATTTGCATAAACAGAGATTGCTCAATGATAATACAACTTGTGTCACCCAAAACGGCTCTTAAAATAATCCTTTTATATGTTTAGGGTTAGAAGAAAAGAAGTCCCAAAAACATATTCACGGATCCCAAGAAAATCAGATTTGGAATTCTGACTTTTTAAATCTTGACAGATAGCAGGTGTCGAGGTAGCTATCGAGAGGTGTCGAGCTTTAAAAATTCTGCACTTCAACTTGCTTTCTCTTGGACAGACTTGATGACTTCAACACTTGAGCTTGAAACATTGTTCCTTGAAGTATCAAAAACACCTAGATCTACCCAATTACAAGCAGAGTGCGTTTTGTCAAAGGATTAGCCAATTTACATAAATAAGTAAGACATATGTTCTTAGCATGTGAAACACATATGTCCTAACAAATTATAATAGACCAAAAGTCACCAAATCAACCATGAGAAGTCCACCATGTTCGCTTACCTAAATTGTGATACCAAAGCCACTCAAAAGATCAAGGTATACAACTGCCTATGCCTATGTTGCTTAGCAGCTTAGATAATTTAATTGGGATGAAGCTTGAAAAAGGAAAATTTTGAAACTATTATTAATCTTATTTTTAAATAAAACTTATAAATTAATGAAACAATGAACGCAATTAATAACACAAACATCATAAAATAAATCTCTTTATTGTTATTTATTGTACTTAATTTGTTAAAAAATTGATACTTTAGTAAGTAAAATGTATGATTTTTATGGAGGAAGTGAAAGAAAAGGTCAGGGCTGTAGAAGTGCAGAGGTGCAATAGCCTCATAAGGCGATTGGAAATAAAAATCAGAATTTCAAGAGCCCCAACTCTCCTTTTACCCAAAAAATAATTTTATTTATTTATTTTTGATTCAATGTATACAAAAGAGAGAACTCACCTCCTTGAGTCGGTTGATGTCGGAAGCAACCAATCAAAGATGGACCCGCGGTGACTATCACAAAGGGGATTTTCCGACGATACAATGGCTAAGTACCGTCGGAACCACCGATCCGGCCAGTGACTTCGTTGCTTCAGAGAGACCTTCACTCCATGAGAGTTGGGACTTGGGACAACTTCACACACGAGAAAGAGGGAGTGTGAGTGTTCAGCGGTTTGGTTTCGAATGCTAAGTTTCAGTGTTTGGGTATGAGCTGTGACAATGGATTGAAGGAGAGGCAGAGAGCGGCAAGGGAGAGAGAGAGAGAGAGAGAGAGAGAGAGAGAGAAAATTTTGATTTTATATATATGAAACTTTACTTGGACTTAGCTGAAACAGGAGAAAATTCATTGTGTTTCCGGAATATGCATCCTCTCTCTCACAAGGAGGTGGACCCCACATGTGTGGGGTCCACCTCCTTGTGAGAGAGAGAATGCATGTTTCGGAAACATGCAAGACTCTCTCCTGAAACAGTGGGTCGGCCTGTGAAATTTTTTAAGGGTAAAATAGTCTTTTTGTTATTTGGTGAGGCGTCAAAGATTTAAGCCATTAGATTAAACCTATGGCTGAGAATTTAGGTATTGGGCTTAGAAACAACAACTGGGTGAAACATCATATACCTCCCTTCTCGTCAAAAGAGAAAAAGGGCTCTGAACGAAGTTCGAATTCCTTGCTTCGCTCTCCGATCTGCTACTCCACAACCATAATTTCTCCTTTAGAAGCTAAGCCGAAACAAAACCCGACCCGAGTTGGTGTAGCTGAGACTGCGTGTCGTCATTGTGAAATGGGTAAATCAACATCCTCTCTTCTTTTTATATGCAATCGTTTGATTATTAGAGTAAGCCTTCCATTTCGTGCTTTTACTTCTCATTATTGTTCTACTATTAGAGAAAATGCGAAAACCCCATTTCAGAATCGGAATCAGTTGTTGAATTCTGTGAGAGATCACTGCAAATCTCGAACCTTTAAGAATCTTCATCATGCCTTAGACCTGTTTGATACAATGCTTCACATGCACCCTTTGCCTTCCATTGTCGATTTTACTCAATTGTTGGGTGCCATTGCAAGAATGAAGCATTACTCCGTAGTCATTACTCTAATTAATCGAATGGAATCATTTGGAATCTCTCCCGATGTTTATATTCTCACTGTTTTGATTAATTGCTACTGCCGTTTGAGACGGGTCGATTTTGGGTTCTCTGTCTTAGCAACAATTTTGAAACTTGGTTATCAGCCTACCCAACCTACTTTAAACGCTCTTCTTAATGGTCTCTGTCTTCAAGGTAATATTTCTGGAGCTGTGAGGTTGGTAGATGAAATGGAGAACAAAGGGTACCAACCTGATGCATTTACTTGTGGAACAATAGTAAACGGTCTGTGTAAGATTGGCCAGACTGGTGTGGCTATTAGGTTGCTCAGGAAGATTGAAAAAAGGAATTTTGCACAAAATGTGGTGCTGTATAGCACGATCATTGACAGTTTATGTAAGGACAAATTGGTAACTGAGGCTTTGAACCTTTTATCTGAAATGATGAGTAAAGGCATTCAGCCAGATGTTGTCACTTACAATTGCGTAATTCAAGGACTATGCAATTTTGGCCGGTGGAGGGAGGCTGCTACCATGTTGAATGAGATGGGACAAAGGAAGATCATGCAAAATGTGCGAAGCTTCAACATAGTGGTGGACGCACTATGCAAGGAAGGGATGTTGAGTGAGGCAAAAGAAGTTTTTGAAGTGATGATTCAAAGAGGCATTGAGCCTGACAAAGTCAATTACAATTCTTTGATTGATGGTTATTGTTTGCAAAACCAAATGGATGAAGCAGTTAAGGCATTTAATATGATGGTTGAGAAGGGTTTTTCACCCGATGTGTTTAGCTATAACATATTGATCAATGGATATTGCAAAAGTAAAAAAATTGATGAGGCAATGTGTCTGTTTCATGAAATGTCCAACAAGGGAATGATTCCTGATGTAGTGACTTACACCACTCTTTTAGGTGGGTTATGTCGAGTGGAGAGAGTTCAGACTGCACTGGAGCTATTCAATACAATGCGAGCTTGTGGCCAACATCCAGGTCCCCAAACCTATGCCATCTTGTTAGATGGCTTTTTAAAGAATAGACGAATTGTTGAGGCAATGGCATTGTTTCAGGAGATGGAAGACAAAAAGTTGGACCAAGATATTGTGTTTTACAACATCTTGATTGACAGTATGTGCAATGCTGGGGAGCTTACAATTGCAAGAGAAATCTTTAGTAGTCTTCTTGCAAAAGGATTGCAACCTAACGTCCGGACTTACACTATAATGGTCAAAGGGTTTTGCAAAGAGGGGCTAATTGATGAAGCGATTGAGCTGTTTGAGAAAATGGAAGGCAGTGGTTGTTCACCTGACGAGCGCACATATAACACAATAATCCAAGGGTTATTGCAATATGGTGAGACAGCAAAGGCAATGAAATATCTCAAAATAATGGTTGAAGAGGGATTTTCAGCAAACGCAACAACTTCTGCCATGTTTATTGACTTGCTGTTGTCTAATCAAGTAGATGAAAATATTCGAGAGCTGCTTCCAAAGTCTGGGTGAAGGTTATTTAGTTTCTCAAGATCAAAGACAACTTTTATATTTTAACCTATCACTAGACATTATGTGAGTGGTATATTTGCTTTGAGTAAAATTCTATACTTCTTACGAGATGGTATTTCTTTTCATTTATGTGCCCAAGATTGTTTATTCCTTTTACTGTTCGATCTTTTGTTGCAATTTTCTTGTGCACGCATGTTTTTGCTAAACCATTTGACTAGCCATTGGGTGTATTATTCTGCCCTCTTAGGTGGATACTCAAGAGTCCTAGTTTGAGACTAGATTCATAGATCTTATTTCTTGTACTAGTTAGCTATAATATGTTCCAACCATTATTCAAAGTTTTCCAATCATAAAAACTAGTATTCCAATTCAAATATAGCCTAAATATCAAACCTTCAATAGGTATCCTCCTCTCCCCCAAACCAGCCCCAAAATTCTTAAATGCTTAGCGATTAGGTTCTGGACCAAATTATATCTTGAATCAGTTTCAGTTTTACAAAAGTAATCCAGTTGTAATTAGCTGATCAAATTTAGTCTTAAAACACGTTATGGGTGCTTGCAAGTTAAACTATAGTTTTAAAACAACTATGGATTGAGTTGTTAGGGTGAAGGTTATTTAGTTTCTCAAGATCAAAGACAACTTTTATATTTTAACCTATCACTAGTCATTATGTGAGTGGTATATTTGCTTTGAGTAAAATTCTAAACTTATTACGAGATGGTTCCTTTTATTGTTCGATATTTTGTCGCAATTTTCTTGTGCACGCATGTTGTTGCCAAACCTTTAGACTAGCCGTTGGGTGTATTATACTGCCCTCTTAGGTGGATACTCAAGAGTCCCTAATTCGAGACTTGATTCATAGATCTTATTTCTTGTACTAGTTAGCTATGCTATGTTCCTACCCTTATTCAAAGTTTTCCAATCATAAAAACTAGTATTCCAATTCAAATATAGTCGAAATATCAAACCTTCAATAGGTATCCTCCTCTCCCCAGACCAGCCCCAAAATTCTTGAATGCTTAGTGATTAGATTCTGGACCAAATTATATCTTGAATCAGTTTCTGTTTTACAAAAGTAATCCGGTTGTAATTAGCTGATCAAATTTAGTCTGAAAACAGGTCATGGGTGCTTGCAAGTTAAACTATTGTTTTCAAACAACTATGGATTGAGTTGTCAGACCACTGCAACCATGTTGGTTGACTTGCTATCATCTAGTCATGCTGATAAAAATATTCAAGAATTGCTTCAAAAGTTTGTGTGAAGGTTTTTTAGTTTCTCAAGATCAATATCAGGGGCAACTTTCATATTTTTACTCATCACAACTCAATATGTAAGTGACGTGTATTGGCTTCATATAAAACAAGTTGATATATCTTTCCATTTATGTCCATAAGACTATTTGTTCCTTTAACAGTTTCATCTTTTGTTGCAATTTTGTCGTGCACTCATTTTATTGCTTTGAACCTAATTTCACCAATATTGTTTTTCAAATTTTGGTTGATTGGCAGTTGCTAAGTGTTATCCTGGAAAGTGTGGCATTTTTGTAGTTATATGTCCATTGGCTACTCGAATTAATGTGTTTGAGACTCACATCTAGTGATTCCCTTTCAGTGTTTATAGATTATCTTCTCTTATGTACATAGTTTGAGTTTTCTTTGTACTTTGTTTGCTGCTTTGTGTCCTGTTTGCATGAAGTAGTCCTTCTATTTTCAATAAAAAATTTCTTATGAAAAAAAAAAAAGTCTAGCTGTTGCATGTTAAAATGTAATTCAAGAAACTATATATTATGCTTAAATGTTATATATTATTCTCTATGATAAGGTGCTGTGAATGCCTTAGTCATATTACTAAGCTGAACGTAGCCTACTTTCATATGAACCGATTTAGACCAGTGTAGCTTGAATAGCTTCTCAACTTAAGGAAGTTGCTTCTTTGTCCATCAACTGGAAGATAGGAAATTTAGATTTCATTCTGGTACAAAAGTAACATGATAGTTTGTTGATCATGAAATCCAGTTTCAATATCTTTTATGAATGTGGTAGATGCTTTAATGGAGCAGCAACAAGACCCCTACAAAAAAGAAAAAGAAACTTGAAAACTGTTTTTTATTTGGCATGTAACAGAAAAGGTGCTGACATTGGAGCTTGACTAGTGGTTGGAGAATATTCAATATGCTATGGTTGTTATTTTGAAGTTAATGAGTTTTATCTCAAATGACACTTCCTCCTCCTTTAATTATGGGATGGAGGGTAAGGTCTTGGGTTCAAGATCCACGAGTTGTGTGTGTAACTTATCAATAAAAACAGTTTGTTATTGTGAGGAACAGATTTGGCATTTTGTAATGTTAAAATTTAAGGAAGACTAGTTACTTAGTGAATAGCTTATTTACCTAGCAGTTTACTAGCCATTTAAGTAACCTCTTATGATTGTCTATGTAAGGGGCTCTAATATAATATTTCTGGTTTTGGAATTTTTTAGAAGAATTGCATGCAGCCTGACCTTTAGGTGCGATACTCAAGAATACTAATATATACTTGGTTCATAACTTCATATAGCTTCTTTCTCACTACAGCTAGCTTTACTATGTTCCAACCATCATTCAAGGCTAACCTATCACAAACCGCTAGTTGTCCAAATCACATGTGACCATCCAGCTCGGACTTTATATGCGAAAGACCCAATATTTATTTCCAAATGGATGATTGTCGTGTGTCACACAAAAAAAGGGTTCTGAACAGTTGTGAAATGAAAGTAGGGAAAAATGGAATTAGTTTGATGCTTTTATGAAATGATAGAAAGTTTATTTGCAATTGGTGATATTATTTGGGAAGGGGAGGAGGTACCAGTTGAGCTTGAGCTCATTGGAAGGAGAATTGACTAGTCTTTGTAAGTTTTTGGACTTACATCTAAATTTTGAGAAAAGATCTGTGATGTTTAAAGTCAGTGGACAAAATCTCTAACGAACTCCAAAACTGGAAGGCCAAGCTTTTAACCAGGCTGGTAGGCTAACTCTAATTAGTACCCTTTATCTCTTTTCTTGTTTAGAAACTCTTGATTGGAAAACCTGTGAATTCTGATGGGGTCACTCTGGCAGTAAAAGGAAAATTCCAAAATTCTCACTACAGCTAGCTTTTTGAGTTGAAAAACTCGATGCTTGACTAGGAGAGGGGGGACCTTGGGTGTAGGAGCAGTGCTGGGTTTTATAATGCCAAAATTCCTTTCTATATGAAACGCTTAGGGCCTATCTGGTAGTGTGTTGAAGAGCCTTCTAAAGAGCTTTTAAGTTGCAGAAGCTTTTTAACGTTCACTCCTCTGCTACTATATCAGCTTTTTGAAGTTAAAAAAAAAAATTTGAAAATGACACTCGATGGCCCTCCAATCTCTAATGTAAAGTTAATGCGATCTGTTCTTATTCTAGAAAATGATAGTAATAGTATGAACTATGAAATCTTCAGATATTTCCTCTTCTGTAGACAATTGACTGAGGGAGGTTAAAACCAAACCATGTTTGGGGATAGTATTGAGTGAAAATGCTTAAGGTTGTGGAGGTTCAATAGTTAAAGAGAAATCTATTAATTTGTTTGGAATATTTGTACAAAAGGCACTACTTATTATCAAGAGCCCAGATTACAACGATCAATAAGATCAGAGAGTGAAAAACAAGAATAAAAAGGCAAAACTACACTCCAATCAAGGAGAGTATGGAAAAAGAAAGATTTAATGTCAAAAATAGACCGTTCACAATCCTCAAAGCATCTAGCATTCCAAGCAAAATCTATTATTTTGTTTGGAATATTTGTAGAAAAGGTACTACTTATTAGATCTGAACTCTCAAGAAGGAAAAATTATATTAATACCTATTGTCCTTTTTGTGGTAATGAAAAATGAAACCCTTGACCCTTGTAGAGGCTTGTGGTTTGGCTTGGAGATTAATATCATAAATATTGTATGTCA
This sequence comes from Quercus aquifolioides, assembly GCA_019022515.1. Lineage (NCBI taxonomy): Eukaryota > Viridiplantae > Streptophyta > Magnoliopsida > Fagales > Fagaceae > Quercus > Quercus aquifolioides. The sequence goes on along the minus strand of CM032330.1, from coordinate 4,826,951 downwards.
CCTCCATCCCTACAGCAGTGGGAGATAAAATTGGTTACTGGGGGTAATGATAATCGTAAGGAATATCTTGATTTTTCATTCATTTTTGCAGGGGAAGTTGTAAAAACTATGGCATTTCAGGAACAGTTCTGATTTTTAGTGAATGCTTGTCAATGTTGAGGCTGTCCCCAAGCATCTACTCACATACATGTAAAACACTTTTGTGTCTTTAGCTGCTAGGATCACTGCCTTATACTCACTTTCAAAAGTATTTCCTATACCGTAAGTTTTCTATTTGCTAGTTTGTGGCCTTGACTTATATTTATAAATAATAAATAGAAAAAACTGGGTAATATTTTTGTACAAATTTGTGGTAAAAACTAAAGTGTGTTGTAAGACAGAAGCGGACTGGGTTGTTAACGGCATCAGTGTTTTGTGGTTTCTCTGTGTTGTTACAGGCTTAATAGTTCCTAGATTTATCTTACAATTGTGTCACCTCGGAAATACTATCCATATTTGGACTTAGTGTATGTTTTAAAGAAATCTTTTTCTGAAGGGATCTATTGTACTTCTGTAAAGAGATTCATACAAGTTGAATACTGTCTACATTTTGGTTTGAATAAAAATAGGCATAAATTTGTAACTGCCTAAGTTGCTCTCTTGCTATTAGGTAAACACTGTACTACTTTCTTGATATGATAAATCTGTCCTCAGGTATTCATATTGTCTTAATTATTAACTGGTAGAGGGGTTATACCATTACTGTAAATCATGCTCAGGACCCTTTGTATTCATGCTCCTAATTCAGAACATGTCTTTATATATATATAAAGACATGTTCTGAATTACTTGAAATTTTTTTTGCTTTCAGTTCTGTTGGTGTTGAAGTGCATGGCAGTTAAGTTATTGGAAATACTTGATTGTAGTAACTTGTGAATTGCTGCTGCCTCTCCTGCTCCAAATCTGCACCTTGTGTTGAAGTTTGAAAATCTGTGTATTTAACACATGAAAGTCCTGTCTGAAATTGTGAGCTCTTGTTCCATTTGGTTTTGTTGGGTTTAATATTTTGTATAGTATTGCACAGGTCGTAAACTAGAGGTGAAGTTAGTTACTCATTAGTTTCCTCATATCCACTTGCTCTCCTTAATTGGGTGATTGCAGGCACTTCAAATTATCAAAAAAAGAAAAAAAAGAAAAGAACAGGCACTTCGGATTGTATGATTGCCAATAGGGCCAAAAGGCTCTGCAGTAAAAAGGATAAATGTAGGTCTTCCCTTGCTCAATTACTTGTAAATATAAATGCATGATATGATTATTGTTGTTAGATTTTGAAATCCCATGATGTATATTACTTGTATTAGTTTGACTCAAGTGTTATGATGCATGTAAAAATTAGATGTATCGACATAATTTGACTAAGGGATTCAGTTTTAATTGTCTCAAATTTTAACATATTTAGTTTTAATTGTCTCAAATTTTAACATACTTTGACATTGGTTCCATTATGGAATGAAATAGCAGGCATCATGTTGTTGAAATGTAGACTTCTTTTGTCCCATTACGGATTCAGTTTCAATGGCAAAACATTGCATGCAAGTTACGACTTACAATACGTGTTTTGATGACTTTTTCGATCTTTATTTGTGTGAATACTGGTTAGTGTGGCTGTGGCCTTAGACTTTGTGCAAACATTTCTTTGTTTTTGCCCGAGTGCTCCTCACTTTACACAAATAAAAGTGTCCACGTGTTTGTGGTCATTTTGCTGATTAATAGAAACCTATGATTCTCTCACCAAATTCTTGGCTTAAAGGTAGTGGTGACATTCTCTGACTTCTTAAGTTACATGATTTCAGGCAAAGATTTAGCAACTTAGATCATGGTGAGGAGTAAGGAGGGTCAAATTAATACTAGCAACATTATATTTTAAAATAATTATATTGAAAAATATGTGATGTTTTTTTAATTAATGAATTGAAGAGAAGAAAAAAAATTGAAAGGAAAGCCATAGACGAGAAATCAATACCATCAACTCAAATTTTTCTTTTTAATAAATTTTTTATGTTTTATATCATTGCTAATGTTTTATGGTGACTGGTAAAACATGTCAATTTTTTAGCTAGGTGGACATAAATCCTATATGAAACGCTAAGTACGTCTATGTACACTGAATTATTTGTCTCATTTTAGTGACTAGTCGGTTGTCAAAACATTAAAATGCTCATTTAAGGGTTACACGTGTTTGACAAATCTCTTAATGTGAAAAGGAAGTTGGATATTAGACTCACACCTTTTAACAACTCACCTCACCTCTCTATCACCTTATATATTAGACTCTCCTTTCACTCTATACCACATCAAAAACCTTTAAGCCTCCAAGATTACTAAAAATAATGAAGGGACATTCTCTTACATGGGCTTTCAATATCATTTTCATCATCATCTTCACCCTCTTGCTCTCTTTATTCCATGCATATTGAGGGTTTGAGAGTTCTCAAAGATCAATCTTCTTCTTCTTCTTCTTCATCCATGAAAAGTTTTATTATAAACCAAGCTTATTCTGTACCCAGCAAAGGTGGAAGCCGTCACTGATCACAACCATGGTCGGTTTAGCTATTTTACTTACAATATAAGGTTCAACAATTTTGCAAGAAAGGAATTAGTCAACAAACATTTCCTCTCTACAAGGGATCTCCTTAATGGAAAATTCTTTGTACGGAAATCTTCCATTAGATACTAGGCTTTCTTGTCCTAATCTTGAAACTCTGTATTTAGAAGTGACAATAATCTAAATTTGTTGCAAATTTACATGGAAAAGTCATTAATTTAGTCCTCATCACATATACCCCCAAACCACAATTCATTTCCAACATGTTCACTGATATATTTAAAAGGAAAACAAAGATTGACCTTAAAAAACCAATAAAAATTAAACTAACTAAATACAACAACCAATGTAATATGAAGCTCCAAAGAATGTCAAGATACTATCTTCCCGCAAAAATATGAATGATATTGCAACTCCAAAAACATACTTTCAAGATGCTAAACTGCATAAAACACATGTAACACCTTAACTACCACTGTTAATATGGTTTATTATCAGAATTCAGACCAACTTAATACAACAGCCAACATCATATAAAACTTAAAAGAACCTGAAGATAGTATCTTTCCCTCTAAAAAGCAAAAATATGATACAAAATATTGGCATATATCCACCAATATCATCAACCAAATGAACCCAAAAAAATCAGAAGCCCAATCAAATTCCCACAGTAGGCTTACATTACAAGTTTACAAATACACCAAAGAAATACTTCTACATATTGATTCTAATGCAAAGGAGGCTGAATAACAATTCAGAGTCCAAAATAAGCAACTGGGTATTCACCTAAACTTCATTAAGAAGCACAAGATAAGAAAAAGAAAGAAACTTGGTGGACCTATAGAGAATTGAACAACTTGGACTTTAAAAAAGGAAAAAGTGCGAGACCAACCACAACAGATTAATAGCTTTCCTGATATTTAGTTTTCTAAAGTTGGCGATATCCTGCAAAGGTCAACAATAATGGTCATTACTAAAAATTAGGACTCAAATTCATTAACTTAAAATTAGAAGCTTTTTAATGTAGCACCTACCAAAATGAATACTCATGGCAGTCTCAATTTTCATTCAATCTTGTCTTCCCAAAATAAGGCTACATTGAACAGAGTGACAATCTAACAAAGAGGCAAATGAAAAAAAAAAAAAAAAAGAAGAAGAGAGAGATGTAAGCAAGAATCTACCTAAAAAACCCTATCTCTATAACTAAAATTTAGCAACCAAAAATAGGAAAGAATTATAGTTGGATTCAAAATTGGAATCACATCTATTATAGCACTTGCAATTCATGTTGATATAAGAGTCTTAGGATGCTCGGACTATCCACTGACAAAATTTAAAATTGAATGAAAAAGATTACATAAAGAAATTGAAACAAATCCTCCAACAATGACAAAACCATAACCTATATAAAGAGAATTTAAACTCTCACAATCTGAAATAAAACAGAAAATTAAGTAAATAAGAAAAGGGTACGAAGAAATGAACTTGATGCATAATTTTGAAGCATTTTTTATGTTAGAATTAAATGATTTCAAATTTAAGGGGCAAACGAAAAGAAAAACAAAATCTTACAAAAATCTACCAAATAGGGAAAAACATTCTAACCAAATAACAATAATCGACAAAATAGAACCCAAAAAATTGGAAAAATAAAATGGGAAATCAGGTTACCTTTAACCTTGATTCAATAATCTTTTTTGGCATAATGACTCCTAGAAATGTATTACAAAATTTAAAAGATAAGTGACTGATGGGAAGCCAAAACTTTTTTTCTAATCAAAACATAGTCACTGACCAAATTGAGTCTTAAGAATTGAAAGTGGTCTCTACCATATTTAGATGTACCAAAATCAAGATTTCAAAATATGGTAATCCAGTAACAATAATTAAATCCAAGATCGTAATTATAGCATTTGGCAATCATAAGCTCATAAAGTATTGTCTTTTTTAATTTTAATTGTAATGTAAACTTCTAGGCATATAAAATTTAGGTATAAACAGCACATCATGTGTGGGAATCACTAAATTTTTTCGTAAAGCATAAATCATGCATTTTCAACACTTACAAAGTATCACTAATAGAACTCAAAACCGTCAAAAGCAAGACAATGTAATCATTGAGTTAGACTGAATTGGAAAACCTCACAAACACAAATAAGTCAACTTGATTACAAAACATAACAGACAAAAAAAATCAAAGAGAACTCTATCTATTTGGCTATCGGAAGAAGATTGAAAACGATTAATGGAATCATAATAGGGTTACAAGTCAATTGAATCCAGAACAAAAACCAATTCAAACCCAAATACATCAATTGAAAAAAGTTAACCAAAAATATGAGAAAAACAGAGGAAAAATCAAACTATCCTAATCTTTTAGTTTGATTCAGTAACTCTTCTTAAAAAACATCCAAACGTCTTATCTGAAAGAGAACTCTATAAATTTGTGGATGGGAAAAGGAGGTTTCTTAAATTATACAGTTTTTTGCATCATTAGAGGTTAATTTAGAAGTATGGGGGGAGTTCGTAGTTTCTTCATTGAGTCCAAATTCTTTAAATTAGTTTTAGAGGAAGGGGGCCGTTACTTCTTGCTACGGATCTTTGAGAGGGGCAGATTCTTTTTGAGATCAGTTTTCATGGGCAAGAATGCTGCACTATGGTTGATGAATAATATTGAAGACTTTGTTGTTGGGGAGAGCTCCAAGCAGTTTTTTATTTTCAGAGAAGGTGACACTGCTTTTACTCTCCAAAGGAGCATCAACTCTTCTGGTCAGTTCTTGCTATTGACTGAACTCAAAGTTGGTGGATGTAGGAGGTCAATTATTATCCTTGAAGGCAAAGAGAAATTTGGTTGGAGGGCCTTTGGCCTTGAACTAAGAAAGTTGTTGTACCCTTCCCATTATGCGATGGGTGGTTTTGGTCTTCCAAGATTTTTTCCTCAAGTGCAGAGGTATAACTTGGAAGCTCAAAATTCTAGAACTTTTGCTGAAGTTGTGCAAGGCTTCCATGGAAGAACAGAGGATAGAAAGCACCTTAAGCAGCTGGATGAGAAGAAGGGGGTGAATCTGAGACTTCAAGGTGCCAAAGTGGGGGTTTTTCCGGTGGGTAAGGTTGATAAGATGGAGGTGGTGGGAAGGGACAGGAGGAAGCAGAGCATTAATGTGGAGGCAGAGGTTGGTGAGCAATATCTGGTAGATAATAGGTTACGTTTCCCAAGCTTCAGTTTAAATTCAAAAGCTTATGATAAGGGGAAGAAGAGTGAAGCTAGGAGATCTTGCTGGTCAGGAAGAGGTCTTGTCGTGGAGGTTGATGTGATAGGGAGGAGGCGGGTTTCCTGGGACAGAAAGAAAGTGGGAGAAATGAAGTCCAGAGGGGAATCACGTGCAGTGGTTTCAGAGTGCAATATAGGAGTTACTAAGGCCCTTAAATGGGTTGCAAGGGAAACCAAACGGGCTGGAATTAAACAAGTTTTGGGCCTTGCCACAAGCCCACTGCTGACCAACCCAGGTGTGGGTTCTTTTAATTCCACTTGCTCTGGCCCAAGTCTTTTTGAAGTGGGCGAGAGCTCCCTGTCTGGAGAAGAAAGACCAACCCACGTTCCGATGAAGGAGGTGAGCCCCATGGCTCTTTCCCAGTGCTCCAATCTTGAGCCAGTGGTGCCGGGCCGAGGTTCTCAGCCTCCGACGGTGGCCGACGACCCTTTTTTTGCCGGAACTAGCTCCGATGAGCCCACCTTATCTCTGGGTAAGTCTGATTTGGCGTCTTCGCGGTCATCGGTGGATCTCTTCTCTTCTATTCTTTTCCTTTCTGGCTTCTTTTCGAGCTTAACGAGGGCTGGGTCTGTGGACTTGGGTGTCAACTATGGGGTTGAAGGTGGCGGGGATAGTGGTGCCAACTCCAGACCGACAAGTGTACTGGAACTTGATCAGTCTAGTTTAGCGGTGATACCCATGAAGGCAGTGCGTGATGCCCCTGGGGAGGGAGTTTTGGTGGTGGAAGAGTTAATTAATTCAGATATGGGTTCGGGTGTGTTACACACGAAGGCAGTGGGTGATGCCCCTGGGGAGGGAGTTTTGGCGGTGGAAGAGTTGAACAATTCAGATATGGGGTTGGGTGTGATACCCACGAAGGCAGTGGGTGATGCCCCTGGGGAGAGTGCTTTGGTGGTGGAAGAGTTGAATAATTCAGATATGGGTTTGGGTGGAGAGGATAGCTTATCAATCCCTCTGATGTCTATCACTCCCTTTGGGCTGCCTTTGTCAGCGGAGTTGAACTGTGGTAATGAGGCATTGGAGTGTGTGGATACATTGGATATTTCTAGTTGGGTGAAGAACAGACTTCCTGGTTTTAGTAAGCTGGTGGGGCTTCCTCTGAGTCGACATGAGAAGTTATGTATTGCTTTGTTACAGAAGATTGAGAAGGAGACGGAGGATGTCAAAGTGTTGAACAGGAAAGTTACAGTTCCTAGAAAAGTTGTCATTAAAAAGAATAGAGGGAAGAGAGAGCTGAGGAACTTGCAATCTTCGATTAACTATGATGGCAGGTAGAGTGTTGGTTGCTGAGCTAATACTTCAGTTGGGATTTTCATGTCTTTATGAATTTAAAAATTCTTTCTTGGAATGTTAGGGGTTTGAATGATAGTCGGAAACGGTCAGTTGTGAAAAATTTATTGCGTGAGTGGAAGTGTGATGTAATTTGCCTTCAAGAGACTAAGCTTTCTGGCTTGGACAGACAAATGGTTGGCAGCTTGTGGGGCTGTCCTTATGTGGATTGAGTGGCTTTAGATGCTATCCAGACAGCGGGTGGGGTTTTGTTGATGTGGGATAGGAGGGTTTTGGAGAGGTTGGACTTTCTTCTGGGTTCCTTTTCTGTGTCTGTTCTGTGGAAAGGGGTGGGGGATGGCTTTACCTGGGCGTGTTCTGGGGTCTATGGCCCATTTGATAATAATGCGAGGGGACTCATGTGGGACGAGTTGGTTGGTACTCACCAATATTGGAACGTTCCTTGGTGTTGCATTGGGGATTTTAATATTGTTCGTTTCCCAAGTGAACGTCGGGTAACTCCCGTCTTACTCCGGCTATGGAACTTTTCTCGGAGTTCATTGAGGATCTTAATTTGATTGATTTGCCTTTGGAGGGAGGGAGTTTTACCTGGTCTAGCGGCTCCGATCAGCCTTCGATGTCTAGGATAGACAGAGTGTTGGTGTCTCACGATTGGGAAGAGCAATATCCGGATGTGATCCAGCGGATTTTACCTCGTCCTGTTTCAGACCATTTCCCAATTCTGGTGGAGGCAGGGGGAATGGCGAGGGGAAAAAGTCCGTTTAGGTTTGAGAATATGTGGTTAAAGACGACGGGTTCATTGATAGAGTTCACTCTTGGTGGAATCGGCATTCTTTCTCTGGTACCCCTAGCTTTGTGTTTGCCAAAAAATTGAAGGCCTTAAAAGAAGATATCATTCAGTGGAACCGGTCGGAGTTTGGTCATGTCGGACGCAAAAAGTCTCAATATTAGAGGCTTTGAAATTGTTTGATGCCAAGGAAGGGGAGTTTGGCCTCTCTGATGCAGAGTTATGCGAGAGAATTGTGGTGAGATCCGAAGTAGAGAGTCTTCTCTCTTTGGAAGAATCTCATGGAGACAGAAATCAAGAATGTTATGGATTAAAGAAGGAGATAATAATACTAAATTCTTCCATAAGATGGCTAATTCCCGTAGAAGGTTTAACCATCTAAGAACTTTGGAGGTGGATGGGGTGGTGTATGAGGAGTCGTCTGAGGTGGCTACTCAAGTGGTTCAATTCTATAAAAATTTGTATCAGGAGACAGAGGAGTGGAGGCCTTTTGCGGAAGGTTTGGAGTTCGACCAAATAGATGGGTCGGAGAGGTGCTGGCTTGAAAGGAGGTTTGAGAAGGAGGAGATTCTTCTAGCTGTTAATGAGTTGGCTGGGGATAAAGCCCCAGGTCCTGATGGTTTTTCCATGGCCTTCTTTCACCATTGCTGGAGAGTGGTGGAAAGAGATGTTCTAGCAGTTTTTGAGGAGTTCTATCTCCACAGTAAGTTTGAGAAATCTCTGAACGCTACTTTCATAGCCTTAATTCCTAAGAAGAATGATGCTTCCAACATCCGAGATTTTAGGCCTATTAGCTTGGTGGGGAGCTTGTACAAGATCTTGTCTAAGGTTTTGACAAATCGCTTGAAGACGGTTTAGACCAACTGATCTCTGAGTCCCAGAATAGTTTTGTGGGAGGTAGACAAATTCTTGACTCAGTTCTCATTGCTAATGAGTGTGTTGATAGCCGTGTTAAGAGTAAGATTCCAGGGTTATTTGTAAGCTTGATATCGAGAAAGCTTATAACCACGTGAATTGGGAGGCTTTATTAGATCTCTTGAAGAGAATGGGCTTTGGGGAGAAGTGGTGTAGATGGATCCGGACTTGTATTTCAACTGTTCATTTCTCTATTTTGGTTAATGGAACTCCAGCTGACTTCTTTAGGAGCACGAGGGGTTTGAGACAAGGGGACCCGCTATCTCCTATGTTGTTTCTGGTTATTATGGAGGTTTTAAGCAGAATGCTGAAAAGAGTTGAAGGTGCTGGTTTGATCAGGGGTTTTAAGGCAGATGGTAGTCGGGGTGAAGGGGAATGTGTCTCTCATCTTCTGTTTGTGGATGACACTATTCTTTTTTGTGATGCGGAAGAGGAGCAGATCCTTCACATTCGGATGCTTCTCCTCTGTTTTCAGGCTGTGACAGGTTTGAAGGTTAATGTCCTGAAAAGCGAGATGGTTCCAATAGGGGAGGTTCATAATGTGCATACCTTGGCAGAGATTCTGGGTTGTAGGATTGGGACTTTGCCTATGACCTATCTAGGTATGCCGCTAGGGGCTCCTCATAAGTCTCCCTCTATTTGGAATCCTATTTTGGAGAAAATTAAGCGGAAGCTGGCTGGGTGGAAAAAGCTGTATTTGTCGAAAGGTGGAAGACTGACGCTACTTAAGAGTACGCTATCTAGCCTTCCTACTTATTATTTGTCTCTCTTTACCATTCCATCGCATGTGGCGAATAAGATTGAGAAGATGCAAAGGGACTTCTTGTGGAGGGATTCAAAGGCTCACTTGGTGGGGTGGGATAAGGTGTGTGCTCCTAAGGCGAACGGTGGACTGGGTGTTAGGAAAATAACCACTTTCAACAAAGCCTTACTAGGAAAATGGTTATGGCGGTTTGGGGTTGAGGAGACTCGTCTCTGGAGGAGGGTTGTATTTTCGAAGTTTGGGGAAGAGTGGGGGGGGTTGGTCTTCTAAGCTGGGTAGGGGTGCCTATGGGTGCAGTTTATGGAGAAGTATTCGAAAAGGTTGGGAGGTGTTTAGTAAATGCATTCAGTTTGAAGTAGGGGTGGGGGATAGAGTGAAGTTTTGGACAGATAGGTGGTGTGGGGCCTTACCACTCCATCAATCCTTCCCATTAGTGTATGGGATTGCTTCTAATAGAGAGGCATCGTGGCCTTGTCTCTTGAAAGGTTGGGGATGGAGGCTTAGAGAAGCTGGAATGTTCGCTTGTTAAGGGATCCTAATGATTGGGAGATGGGTGAGGTGGATGAATTCCTCCGTACCTTGGGTTCTATTTTGCCTCGTTCTGAGCTTGGAGACCGTATGAGGTGGATGTTGACAAAGAAGGGGGATTTTGACATCCGCTCTTTCTACAACAAGCTTCGTTGTCCTTTGCCTGTTATCTTTCCTTGGAAAGGTATTTGGAAGGTTAAGGCTCCTCCGCGCGTCTCTTTCTTTGTTTGGACTGCAACTTGGGAGAAGATTCTTACAGGAGACATTTTGAGGCGTAGAGGAGTGGCTTTTGTTGACCGGTGCATTATGTGCCGTAGTAATGGGGAGATGGTGAATCATCTACTTCTTCATTGTGAAAAAGCTTATCTGCTGTGGAGCTTGGTTTTTAGAACTTTTGGGATCTCTTGGGTTCTGCCAAGATCGGTTGCTGACACGCTTTTTGGTTGGTGGAATTGGCTTGGAAAGCATTCTTCTAGCATTTGGAATTTAGCTCCTTTGTGCCTTATGTGGTGTATCTGGAGGGAGCGGAATTGGAGAACTTTTGAGGATACGGACAAATCCGATAATCAGTTGCTCGCTTTCTTTAGTGGTTCTCTTTTTGATTGGACTAGGGCTTGGGGAATCACCTCTAGTGACTCTCTACCTTTGTTCCTTAATTCTCTGCTCTGTACTTAGTTCTTATGTTGGCTTTTGTTTGTTTTGTTGTTTGTTTTGTTGTTGTTTGTTTCCTTCTCTGTACTCCTTGCTCTACCTTTTGTTTTTCATGAGGTAGCTCTTTGAATATACACCTTTTTACTTATCAAAAAAAAAGGTTGAAGGCTGAAGTGAAGAGAGAAGAGAGTGTTGACGGAGAGAGAGAGAGGGAGGCGTGAACTATGAAGAGTAGAGAAAGTGGAGTAGGGTTTGTTTTAAACAAACCAAAACGACGTAGTTTTGATATAAGAAGCGAAAAAATAAAATAAAAATGTGCTCCGTAGGGATCGAGACTGGGATAAAAGGGTGAACATGCATGTCCTAGCCACCAAACTAGTGGTATGATTATACATATTAATATTTAAAGAGATGTTACGTCTACAATATTTTTATAATATTTTCACAACAAATCATATGTGGTTAGTTGTTATTGGTTCAAATTTGAACCTAACACTAAGGCTATGTTTGGTAGACTCTAATGATAATTACATTGGAATAGGAATAGGTATTACAAGGAATGCAAGATGCTGTAATGTAATAATTATTCCTATTCAGTTGTTTGGTAACCCTATAGTAATAGAACCTTGAATCTGTATTCCACATGTTTGGTACAACATCTTAAAACGATGTAATGAAAGCTTTTTAAATCAAATTGCCTAAAATGCCCTTATTATAATAAATACATTTTTTATAAGGATTACTTTAATAAACCCAATCTTAAATGGAGACCTCTAATGAAAATCTTTTTTTTTTTGGTTTAATAAACCCAATTTTTTTTTTTTTTTTTTGGATTACTTTCATTTCATTGCATTAAAATTAACTTGTCTTTTTTTTGCTTCTCAATGTTGTCTCACACCTGTAAAATTTGCCCAACAAACAATACCACTATTTCATTATTCGTTCAACTGTAAATACTACCAACAACTAAATATCTTAGTTTGAAATCCCATTCATTCATTTTTATTGATGTACGTTCTTTGTTATATAAAATTTCAATAACATAAAATCCCATTCATTCAGACTAAAGGTTGAATAACCATTGAAAAGTCTTAAAATGCCCAAATTATATAAAATTTCAATAACATAACATCCCATTTACCTAAAAAAAACACCACAATCATCCAAAATTCTTAGGAGCCCCGTGTTCAAGTGGGATAAAAAAGAAGCATAAATGCAAATTGAATTTTCCAACCTTTGTAAGCCACTCAAAAGTCACCATTAATAAGGCCTTTCACCCATTCTTCCTTCTCAACATCTCAAGAAAACATCTATTAGTTCATGTTGACAAGCAATCAATTTAGTTGCCTTGTGACGCTCCTTAGTTGTAAGGCCAGGTAGTTTTAGTAATTCATCATTGATTTTGGACCTACTTTCAGCTGCTACTACTCCAATGACTGCCTTGCTAAGGTTATTTGATGCATCCTTTAACTGTGCAGCAAGAATGATTGTAACTTCTTTCATCGCTTCTATCATATTACTTCACCACTTTGAATTCTTCTTTTCTTTTTTCGAGCATTCTGTTCTTCCCCATTACTGCCAGGGGTGGGAATTTGCGTGCAATCCCCGTCTTCAGGAATATCATCTAATTTGTCATCATTTTTCTCTGCTTCTAGTTCTTCAACAACATTTGCAGGTGCTTGAGCATCTTTACCAGTAGCATGGTCTTTTGCATACATAATGCAAAGGTCTTCATAGTGTGGAAATGATTTGTTTCTACAAGCAGCTGCCCCCATATGACTCTACAAAACAATTGACAAAAATATGAAAATGGCAAGATAAAATTAAATAAATTATGTTAAACCAAAAGACATAAAATACATGGATCTATAAGATGGTGAACTTTTACCTGCACATATGCATCCCATACATCATTTTCAGCAGTAACACACTTCCTTATAGTGTCCCATCCAAACCCACTAGTGTTAGGCCCAGTCAACATTTCATGGATAACTTGAAATTCTCTTTTCAAAGTCCTCAATCTTGACTCAATATGTGGTTTTGCTCTTAAGCCAGCATTAGGTAATTTGGTAGAAATCTTTCCTTCCAAGATTTTCAAATAACCGGGTTTAAACTTATTTTCAGGGCTACCTTCTTTTTCATGATGATATTCTACCAAAGCCTCCACTAGTTTTATATCTTCAGCAGGAGTCCACTTTCGTTTAGAAGGATCTTGAGAATCAAGTACAGTCCTGAAATCCTTCTGATTTCTAATGAAGGATTTCAGGATTCGTATTAATGAAATGGTGGAACCAAAGAGGTTTTAGTCATTCCAAAATTCCTTTATTATTCTGATATGAAGTTATGAACCAATTAGGTAGTAAGTTCTCCTTGCCTTCTTTTCAGATTATAAGACTTCCCTTATCCAAATACCACCTCGCATATAAGCAATGCTTGAAAGAGTTTTGACCATCACTGCCAAGGGGTATCTAATTTGTGGTGAAGGTGATAAGTTGTACTAAAGAGTAGTTCAGTTCTTAGATTAGGTAGATATATGTGGGAAAGACATTCCTGTTACTATTTTTATTATCTCATTTGCATCTCCTTTACTATTGTTTCTTTTGGTGGTTATTAAAATATTTATTGTTCTTCCCTCGTCATTTCATATATTCTACTATTGTGAATAGTACAAAATGATACTAAAAATAAAAGAGAGATGCTATATGTGATTTTTCTACTTGAAGCGTTACTTTTTCTTCTTTTATTTCATTCTTCAAGACCAACTCATATGATTGAGATTTTGCGTCTTTCAGAGGAACAAGGAGACTTATTTGTTTTTCTGCATGGGAACGTTGAGCTCGTTCCTCATTGCATCTGTTGCAATTCAAAGTACTTGGGTTTAATATTGCATTGATCTGTACATTTTCTTCCTTCATCTCATTCCTCCTGACCAGCTTATATCATTGTGATGATGCATCCTGAACACAAACAAGAGAGACTTCTTCTTTGATCCACCAACTGTCATCGAGGGACTTGAATTGGTAAACCCGATAACAATAGACAAGAGAATAGAATATTTTTCAAAGAACAAGGAATTATCTGGGAATTTATCTTAAATCAAACAACAATTTGTTTGTGATTGTTATAAGCTTGTGATGGCGACTGAATGCCCGGTGCAGATGATGTAGTTTACAAAAAGGGATAAAATAGAATTATAGAAAGGAATCGTTGAATTATTAGGATTATAATATTTGGAATTTGATGTCGTTTAGTGAACGCGAGGGATATTATGTCACATGATATTCAAATTTTATGTTATTCATTACATTTTGGAATTCTAGTGTAGCGTCTGAACCTGTTGTGTCCATCCAAAGAGAATAAAAATTCAAATCATAGCAAATTATAACATAGATAAATTTATTGTGGTATAGATATGTAGGTAAACTTGATTTTAATATAATTAAGACGTTTGTGAGATACGCAAATGAGCTCTCAAATGGCACTTCGTTGTCCCATTGCTAGTCCCATAATAGAATACATAAACCTTGGTCACTTAGAGATAGAGTCCAATTCAGTCTTCCACAAGTAGAATTGAATACTGAACCCAGGTAGCAGTAAGTTTTGAGAGAGGCGGAGAGAATATCTTAATCAACAACAGGCCATCGAAGTGCCATTTATTGAGCCCTCAAAACAGGTCCATAACTAGAGTTTGTTCATTCAGCGTACACTAGAAATTCAATTTCCAAATGAAATTTTGATCGATGAAGTTCATTATTTTTTTTAATCTTTTAATTTTGTTCTTTTGCTTGTTAATTCTATTCCTAGGAGGATTAAAACCTATACTCTAATGCTTAATAGAGCTTTGGAGTTCCCATTCTTTGCTAAACCGAACTAAAATGTATTCCCTTCTTTGCCATACAAACTATACTATGACCATAACTAAAGGCCCGTTTGGATTGAGTGAGGAGGGAGGGGGAATAGAGTAGAATAAAAGCCCGTTTTGGACCAACTCTACTCTACTCTCCTCTACTCCCCCTTCCTCTCTCTCAATCTAAACGGACCATGAAGGACTTGAGAGCCTTGAGAGATTCTAGATACAGAAATAAGGTTAGATATTCAGAGGAAGTAAATATGAGCACTGCAATCCTACCTTTGAAATTCTCCACTTCAGTTCATGGGTTCAACACACAACTAATGCATTTCAAATCTTGTTTGCTATCTTTAACTAAATTACTGCATGCTGCTACACACAAATATGGTTTTGTGCACATCCAAGATATTGGCTGTCTAAAGTTCTTGGTTTTTCTTCTTCCTTGTTTTAAATTTCTCTTAAATCTCTTGTACTTCTCATCTTTAAAAGGTTCATACCAAGAGTAAGGAAGATAGTTCATCAAGTTTGGCCAGGTACACACTAACATAATTAGTGATACCCATTTTTTGCAATTCATACCCAAAAGCCCAGTGAGGAGAAAAGCCCAAGAAAACCCCAAGAGATGGGTTGGGGCATGAGCAAAGAAATAGCAATTGGGCCATATTCCAAAGCCCCAAAGAGAAAAGAATGCATAAACGAGACCCAAGCAATGGCCCCAAAAATGAAGAGTATTTTTATGAATGGAGAATAAAGCCCAAGGTCGGTCCACAAGCCCTCTTTGGGAGAAGAGTAAAGCATAGGAGGTAGCCATGATAAAATGGTCCTTGAAGAGTAAAATGAGCCTTAGAAAAGCCCAAAGGTAGAGAAATAAAATAGGCCCCAATAAGTGGTGCCTAGTAGAATCAAATGAAAGAAGGGCAAAGAAACCAATAGGGCCAGTGGGCCCAACTCAATGCAGCAAAATATGAAAAACTTAAGAAGCTCGTAATGCCCTTGTACATGGGATAAGGATGAACTCCAACTCTGAAAAGATAAACACAATGAAATAATGCATGGTAACAGCACATGAAACACATGAAGAAGAAAAGAGACAGCATGAGAGAGACGAAGTGGAGCGACTGGGGCTATGTCAACCTGCAACCTAGCCAATGCAAGGGAGGCAGGGCCCACAGCTAACGAGAAACAGAGGAGATGATTTGGTGGAGGGGGAAAAGACTTAGTTTTGGTATCTTTCCAAGACCCATTTTGAGAGATGCTTTGCTAGGAAAGCATCTTTGCCAAAATGGGTAGGAAATTCGTTGGAACCATCTGATGCATGTTAAGGCTTTATCTTTTTGGGAAAGAGAGGGAGGTAAGGGTATTATGGTCGAATTGGATTTTACCCAAAAGAAGGAGGGGATTTGTCGCAGAGCCAAGGTAGTGGGATTGAACCCATTGCCAGTGGTTAGATGGCAATGGCATTGAACCCACCTGCACATGGCTAGAAGGTTCTTTAACATGCTAAGTGTCTGCAGCAGACAAAATTTTTTGGTGAGAATAGGGTTAAAATTGGAAAATCATATAGGCTTGATCTTGGGTATAAATAAGAATAATAGCCATCAATGGGAGGACATTTGAGAGTGAAAAAGGAAAAGAAAGTGAAACTTGAAGAAAAAGGAAAGTTTAGAAAGTAGAGTATACACAACTGAATTAACTTGCATCACTAGGCAACATTTTCCCTCCCTCACCCAGAAAACCAAACCCTTTGTAATCTCATTTAAAAGAATAGCTATTCTGACCTACTCTCCAAGCTACATAACTTTATAGCATTATAGGATAATAAGGTTACGTAAGTTGGAGTTTGAGCTATTTTTAGTCTATATCATGCAAAGAATCCTTTTACTTTCTTCATTATGTTTGTTGTCATTAATATTCATTATTGTTGCTAACATTTTCGAACTAATCATTACTCTCTCTCTATATATATATATGTGTGTGTGTGTGTATTGTTTAGAGTGTTTGTCTTGTGCACAAACTGGTTCTAGGGAATTTCACAAAGAGAGCCAGACCCAACTCCCTTACCCTTTGAATCTTCTAATTCTTTTTTTTTTTTTTCTTTTTTTTTTCTTTTTTGCCTTTTGGAAGTTTTAACATTTGTAGCAAATTTCAATAGAAGGTAAACCATTTTTCTCTTATATTTCTCTATTTTGAATCCATATATTTTATTAGATTTCAATAATTTATAGGCTTTGATGCTTTAAATTTTTTTTTTTTTGGAAGTTTCAACATTTGAATTTTTGAGTTTTTTTTTTTTGGTTGCAATGTCTGTAATTGTTCAAAAATTTCAATAGCTATAGTCATAAATTATTCTTTTGAAAGTAACTCATTTTTCTCTTATATTTCTCTATTGTGTAGTCATATATTTTTTTTTTTACTTGTAATTTCTATGCACTGAATCTTCTCACTCTTTTATTTTTTTGACCTTTTGAAGTTTTAACTACCGAATTTTTGGGTTCATTTTTTCTAATAATTGAAACTGTCTTGTAGATTTCAACAACTAAAGCTATGAGTTATTCTTTTGAGGTTAGCTCATCTTTCTTTTTATATTTCTCTTTTGTGTAGTCATATATATTTTTGTATTTTTTCAATAATTTATAGGCTCTAAATCTTTTGATTCTTTAATTTTTTTTTTTTGGCATTTTGAAAGTTTTAACATCTACATTTTTGCATTAATTATTGCAATATCTGAACTTGTTTAGCAGATTTCAACAGTTATACCATGAAATATATATTCTTTCGAAGGTAACCAATTTTTCTCTTATATTTCTCTATAGTGTAGTCATATATATATATATATATATATATTGTTTTGTTTCAATAATTTTTAGGCAATGAATCTTCTGATTCTTTAATATTTTTCGGCATTTCAGAAATTTTAATATTTGAAACCAATTGGTAGATTTTTTGCAAGCTATTGCATGTTTAAGTAATGACTTCTTTATCAAATCGTAACAAAAATTGATGTAAAATAGGAGATATACATGCAATGGTATAGTTTCATAATCAAATTTAAGATTTTATATAATTATTTTAGTTTACCACACAAACAGGTAGGTTCCTAGTTTACAACTAGTATTTAAAATAATTATAGTATTATATTAGAGATGCTTTTTTTTTTTTGAAAAAAAACACGATAGTTTATATTTTATTAATAGTATATAATCATAAGCAATAGGTACACCATTTTCTTTTAGGCTCATAATACATGGAGGATACTCCTCTAGCCAATAATCTGCTCTTCATCTTGTAATTTACAATGACAACTCTTCGCAATCAATAATCAAACTCAAAAACATAAATAATCACACAACCGTAATCAAATCCCAACTTTCCAAACCCTAGTCCCCAAACTCAACAATTCAAATTTTTTTTTATTCTTTATTTTTAATATAGAATCAAGCAAAGATAATTCAAGAAATTAACACAAAATTCAACCAAAAGTAGGTGAAATTTAATAACAAATATCAAAATTTCACAGTATTTGAGATTTTCTTCCTAGATAAATTGAAGGAGAAAAATGTGAGAGCTTCAAATTCTATTTGTCAAGCTCTTAGAACGTAAAATAAAAAATAAAAAAATAAAAAATATCAAAGCTCTGGTTTTATGGTAAATCAAATGCTTTCAATTTTATACTTTATAACTTTATATATAGTTTATAACTTTAAATAGATGATATGATGTCAAACTGATCACAAACTTAATGTACAGAGGTTAATATTCAAATCGAATGTTCAAGAATGAAATTAACACTCAAATAAAAATCGGAGGTGATATTTATAATTTTTTTTAAAAAAATCCTTCAAATAAAAAAAATTTAAAAAGCAATTGTAAACTACATATTTACATTTGCTCACGAGGCTGCAAATGGGCACAAACTAAAAATGAAACAAACTTGTGATGGCATAAGCTCCACAAAAGACACCCATGCAGGGTTCTCAAAGAGAAAAATATATAGACCACCTGTCCATCCACTTGTCAAGGCATACGAGTTCAGTAAAACAAAACCTAATTACTAGCAAAAAGAACCTTTCATCACTACATTGAGCAAGAACAGAACCTAAAGCAACAAAATTGGAAATAAAAAAAGCAAAACAAGACCATGGAGCCATCAGGTTAAAGGAGAAGATGATTAGTAATAAGTAGATGACTTGCTTGCACCAAGCAAAAAGAACTTGTCAGCCGCGCATTGCCCTTACGAGAAACTCGCCCAACAGGCTAAATATGTAGTAGATTCCATATTTTCCATCAAGTTAAAGATGAAATAATAGGTTCATAAAGTCATCCTAACAAAGTTTCTCTATAATATATAGAATACTCTCATGGTAACAAAAAAGTTCCAACAACCACCTTAAATGGTGTTCACCTTTTTCTACAACCACGTTGATTTAAAGAAAGGGCAAGCTTTTCTCCTGGTCCAACATTGTAATATGCCAGCGACATATCGTTCTTGAGAAAACCAAATTTTCCAAACAATTTCAGTTTTTTGGCAGGATGCTGAATATCACTTGCAATTTTATCTTTGACGCTGAGAACATTTTCAGACAAGGACGGCATTGTAATCTTCAGAGGCTCATCTTTAGGATTTACTTCATCAACATTGGAAATAGATACAAAGATATCGACAGGCCCCTGCAAAAATGAAAATGTTAAGCTTCTAAGTGAACATTAATGGTGGATTTGGGAATTGTGGGTGGTTACTTCGAGGGAACCAGTCCTCCTTAGAATAGGGAAGAGAGAGAGAGAGAATTAGGGAATCAAGAAGAGTAAATTGATATTATTTCTGTTATCCTCTCATGTACACCATACAATCCTCTTATAGCTACTTCCATACATTTTGGCAGTTACTAACCCTTCTAACTAACTTTCCCGCCCTTTTTATCCTAACTGTACAATCTCCTGTACCAGCTCATCTATACAGACCGGATACACTCATTCAATCACAACAGCTTATTACAATCAATTACAACCCAATTACAATATCTACAGAGTCTTAACAGACCCCTCCCCATCTAAAAGACCTTGCCCCCAAGGTGAGGGAACCTGAGCTTCAACTGGTGCAATGATTCCCAAGTAGCATCCTCAGGTGCAGTGCCCAACCATTGTATTAGAACTTCAGTAATAGACTTGGATCTCAAAGTCTTAGTTCTAGTTTGTAGAACAGCTACAGGTTCTGAAATGTTTTGACCAGTCTCATCTAGTGGTGGTAAAGTAGGCAGTGGAGAAACTTGCTGTCCCAACTTCATCTTCAAACAAGATACATGAAAAACTGGATGTATCTTACTGTCAGTAGGTAAATCCAGCCTGTAGGCTACCTCCCCTACCCTTTGAAGCACCTGGAAAGGCCCATAAAACCTTGGAGATAACTTCCATTTTCCCTTAGAAGCTAAGGACTTCTGCTTATAAGGTTGCAACCTCAAAAACACCCAATCTCCCACCTGAAAATACCTCTCAGTCCTGTGTTTATCTGCAAAAAACTTCATTCTCTCTTGAGCAGCCACCAGATTAGCCTTTAGTGTAGCCAAAATCTGCTGCCTCTGAGTAAGAAGAGAATCTACTGCTGCCACCCTTGAAGTGCCTGGAATATAATCTTGAAGTCTAGGAGGAGGATAGCCATATAATGCTTCGAATGGGGTTAGTTTAATGGAAGTGTGAAAATTAGTATTAAACCAATACTCAGCCAATGAAAGCCAATCAGCCCACCTGTGAGGTCTATCTCCAACAAAGGCTCTCAAGTATTATTCTAAGCTTTTGTTCACAATCTCAGTTTGGCCATCTGACTGAGGGTGATATGCAGTAGACATGTCTAAATCAACTTCCTACAATTTGAACAGCTCAGACTAGAATTTTGAAGTAAAAGTAGCATCCCTGTCACTCACTATAGAAGATGGAAGACCATGTAATTTGAAAACATATTGCATATATAGCCCAGCAACTTTAGCAGCTGAATAAGGATGACTCAAGGGGTATAAAATGGACATATTTGGTCAGTCTATCAACCACAACCAAGATAACTTCAAACCCTTGAGACTTTGGTAACCCTTCAACAAAATCAAGGCTCACATCAGACCATGGTTTAGTAGGAATAGCTAAAGGCTGTAACAACCCTGCAGGAGCAACAGTCTCAGCCTTTATTCTTTGACAAACATCACATTCTCTAATAAACTTCTTGATGTCTGACTTCATGCCCTTCCAATAAAATTCTTGTTTAGCCCTATGAAAGGACTTAAGAAAGCCAGAATGACCTGCAACAGGGCTGTTATGCACATGAGCAAGAACCAAGGGCTTTAAGGAGCATTGAGAGCCCAAGTAGAACCTGTCCTTGTACAAGAGAAACCCATTATGCAGAGAAAAACCTTTTGGAGTAGCTACCCTTGATTGCAAGGATTGAATCAAATGCATAACTTCTGCATCTTGATGATAACTGTCCTTGAGCTTATCCAACCAAGTAGGATCTGGAAATGACAACAATAAAAAGTAGCTAACTGTGCCATGAGTGAGGTCAGCCTGCTCTGTAAAGGTTTTCAATTCTGACTCCATCTGTCTTAAAAGAGCATCAGCAACTCTATTCTCACTGCCCTTCTTATATTCCACAATAAAAACATAACCCAACAGTTTAGTGATCCATTTCTGTTGTGCTGGGGTACCCACTCTCTGCTCCAACAAAAACTTTAGGCTTTGATGATCAGTTCGAACGATAAAAGGACTTCCAAGCACATAAGGCCTCCATTTCTTCACTGCAGTAGCTAAAGCTAACAACTCCTTCTCATAAGTAGAAAAATACTCTTACCTCTCAAAACTTGGCTATGGAAAGCTATACGCCTCATATTCTGCATTAAGACAGCCCCCAATCCAACCACTGATGCATCACATTCAATAATAAAGGGCTTAGTAAAATCTGGTAAGGCTAGAACAGGAGGGTGAGAGACTGCCTCTTTCAACTGATTGAAGGCAGATTCAGCTGCATCATTCCAGTGAAAAGAGTCTTTTTTAAGCAACTCAGTTAAAGGATGAGCAATGGAACCATAACCTCTAATGAATTTTCTATAGTATCCAGTCAAACCTAGAAATCCCCTCAAAGCCTTAACATTCTGAGGTCTTGGCCAATGCAACATAGCAACTGTCTTCTTTGGGTCAGCCTTGACACCTTCACCAGAAATGACATGCCCCAGGTACTCCAGGACAGCCAAAGACACATTTGGATTTCTTAGCAAAGAGCTGATGTTTAAGAAGCACTTCCAGAACAGCCCTTAAATGACTGACATGATCACATAAGTTCTTGCTAAAGACTAAAATATCATAAAAAAACACTAAAACAAAGTGTCTCAAGAATGGCTTGAAAACATCATTCATTAAGGCTTGAAATGTAGAGGGTGCATTGGTAAACCAAAAGGGCATGACCAAGAATTCATAGTGACCCTCATGAGTACGAAAAGTTGTCTTATGCACATCACCATCCTTCATCCTAATCTGATGATAACCACCTTAAATCTAGTTTAGAAAAGATACTAGCCCCATGGAGTTCATCAAGCAACTCATCCACAACAGGAATAGGAAATTTATCTTTCACAGTAGCCTTATTGAGAGCCCTATAGTCTATGCACATTCTCCAACTACCATCAGCCTTTCTAATTAACAAAACAGGTGATGAAAAAGGGCTTTGGCTAGGTCTAATTGAGCCTACTTCTAATAACTCCTTCACAATTTTTTCAATCTCAGATTTTTGATAGTAAGGGTACCTGTAAGGTATTTCACAAACTGGTTAAGCTCCTTCCTTGAGTATAATGCCATGCTCATGACCTCGGATGGGTGGTAGACCAACTGGAACATCAAACACAGCACCAAACTCCTTGAGTAGATCTTGCAAAGCTGCTGGAAGCTGATCTGGAGTTGTTGCTGCCCCTGACTCAGGTGTGGTGATCTGCAAGATTAAACCTTTCTTGATGGGAGTTTTAAACATCTCCTCACTACCCAAAATTGAAGATCTTGATGACAATAACCCTTGTAGCAGCACCAACTTTTGCAGGTACCAAAACTTCATAGTCATCAACTTGAAATCCCATGAGATTTCCCCTAATGTGCTCAACCATTGAGTCCCTAACACCACATCACAGCCCCCCAAGGGGAGAACATTCAAGTCAACAAAGAATTGATGACCTTGAATCCATAAAGACACACTAGGACAAACACCCTTAGTCTGAATCACAGCCCCATTAGCCACCTTTACTTCCATCATATGAGAAGTATCTATCTGCATTTTCAAGGTTAACACCACAGAAAGATCAAGAAAATTATGTGTACTCCCTGAATCAATAAGGGAGACCAACCCAAATTCATTAATCTTGCTTCTAACCCTCATTGTATTTGGTGAAAGACTACCCACTAAGGCATAGAGGGTAATTTCAGCTTCCAAAGCATTATTTCCCAATCTTGCTCCACTTGAACCTCGCCTCATTGTCCTCCAATTCTAACAACTGTGCTTGAGATGATGGCTCATTAGCAATAGGAAAACCCTCTAACAAAAACACTTTTGCTCCACCTTTGCATTGATGACCCACCTGGTACTTCTCATCACAATTAAAGCAAAGACCTTGTTTCCTCCTTTCATCCATCTGAGCAGGTGTCAATCTTCTTAGTGGCAATCTCATTTTCTGTTCTCCCTTCCAATCTAGCTTAGGAGGTGCCCCAAGAATGGAAGGTTTGATAACTTCTTGAAAGGATTTAGATCATTTTTTGGAGCTGAGTAAGTATTCCTCTTGAATTTTAGCCAAACCGAAAGCTTCATTCAAAGATTGAGGGGCAAACATCCTTATTGCTAGTCTCACTTCATCCCTGAGCCCACTCAAGAAACAGCTGAGTTTGTGAGATTCAAAGAGACCCTTAATCCTGTTTGAGAGAGCTTCAAATTGACTTTTGTAAGCAATCACACTAGTCGTCTGCCTCAATCTTGTTAATGCCTCCATCGGATCATCATAGGCAGTGCTTCCAAACCTCACTTGCAGTGCTTGAACGAAGGCTAACCAATCCCCAAACAGTCCTGCTTCTTCTCCATCCTGAAACCATATTAAGGCTTCACCTTCCATGTGGAATGCAGCCATCAAAAGCTTTTCATGATCAGGGGTTTTGTAATACCTGAAATATTGATTGGCTTTATACACCCAAGCTGCTGGTTCTTCTCCTCGAAATTTAGGAAATTCCAGTTTGATAGATTTTGGAAATGTCAATGCCAGAGTATTGTTTGAGGGAATGTCTTCATTAGATCATGGAGTGTGAGCTGAAGATTTCTTTGAATCAGAATTAGACAACTTCTGCAGAATTGCACTAAGTTGCTGTTGAACTTCTTGGAAATGCTGGCTATGTAATTCCTTCATTTGATGGATCTCGTGGTGAATCTCTTGAATATCATGGGTATGGTAATCTGAGGTTTTATTGAGTGAAGCGATAGTCTCATTTATAAGTGTTGTTGATCTGGTTTCAGCCATTGGTGCCCACGATGAACTGCTCTGATACCAATGTTAAGCTTCTAAGTGAACATTAATGGTGGATTTGGGAATTGTGGGTGGTTACTTCGAGGGAACCAGTCCTCCTTAGAATAGGGAAGAGACAGAGAGAGAATTAGGGAATCAAGAAGAGTAAATTGATATTATTTCTGTTATCCTCTCATGTACACCATACAATCCTCTTATAGCTACTTCCATACATTTTGGCAGTTACTAACCCTTCTAACTAACTTTCCCGCCCTTTTTATCCTAACTATACAATCCCCTGTACCAGCTCATCTATACAGACCCGATACACTCATTCAATCACAACAGCTTATTACAATCAATTACAACCCAATTACAATATCTACACAGAGTCTTCCCTGAAGTCGATTTATTTATCTACGTGGCGCAAAAAATAGGCGATATGAACAGTAAAATCGACTCCTCTGAAGTCGAATTGTTAGAAATGCAATATGTTTGAAACATTGCTTAACTAATAATATTGTTTGGGTTTTGTAGTTATTTTCTAAAAAATCCCTGGCAATTGTGTGTTTGTGTTTGATTTTCAGATTTGTGGTGGCATCAATTTAATACTAGTATGTGTTTATGTGCGAATAAATATGCGAACACAGAAATAGAGGAATGAAAAGGAGATTTCGGATTTACCCATTGGCTTGGCATTTGTCTTTTGGAGGGATTTCTGGGTTTTGGTCCATTTTTGTGCCTGTGACCTGATCATCTCTAGCAAATTTATCAAATTTTTGTGCTGTTTGGAGAATAAACAGTAACTTTTACATTTTATCTACCCATTTTTTTAAATACATTTTTCAACAGATTCTCTATCTCATTCTCTATATCATTTAAATATTATTTCTTCATTCATTACTTATTTATTTTTTAACTACTACATATCTTCCAATATTTTTTTATTCAATACCTGATTATTATAATAGAAAAAAACATTTGAAGAATGAACAGTAGCCCATCAGATTTGATGAGCTACTGTTCATGAGCCAAAGAAAATTTAGAGTTTAGAGAATCTATTGGAGACCATTTTTTTGGTTTCATTCTCTATTATAGAGAATATTTTGCCTTTTGTTAGGTTCTAAAGGTTTAGGAATTTATGTATTTAGAACTCTAATTTGTAATATTGGCAAACCATGATCATAACAACATGTCTAGACTTGTTAAAGTATGCTCAAAGTTGATTAATTATTGTAAAGTTGGAATCGAGAGACTGTAGATGCATTGGGGCATTTCGGTCTGGCTCGATCGATCGAAGAATAGATTCGATTGATCGAAAATCGATCAGATTGCGTTTTTCTGACAGTTTTCCAACTCAGCCCTAACTCATTAAACGTTTAGGGTTTTTATGTTTTTGCCCTAGGTATATAAGGCAAAACCCTAGCCACGTTTTTAGAGTTGCTCCAGTTGTATTGTTGCTTATACATTGCTGTTTTGTGTAAATCTCTTGTGAGATCTAGAGGAGCTTTCCTTTACACAAAGCTTAGGGTTTTCTAGATGGAGATTACTTCAACATCTTGATGATCAACTTGGTTGCTGCCTTTGAAGCTTAAAGAATATCAAGCATGGGTGCTTGTAGCTGATTGAAGAATTCAAGAAAGAAGGAGTCCGTGGATTCGGAGCTTGCACGGGGTCGTGTCAGTAAGTTCTACTGGTAGGTAGCATTAGGAAGTCGAGCGGGGAGCTTGTAAGTCCTTTTGTATGAACTTCAATTCTTTCATATAGTGAATTTAGTTTTGCCTTGAGGATCGGTGGGTAAAATCCTCCCCAGGTTTTTTACCGATTTGGTTTTCCTGGGTGATCATATCGTGTGTTATTTATTATTCCGCTGCTATATATTTTCATGATATGATTGTTTGATTGTTTTAACCTAGAATTGCTTAATTTGACTAAGTAACAACTTGGCTAATTAACTAGGCTACTCAATCTGGTTGTGTGTTAAGGGGTCTAAAACTGTTCACCTTTAATTATACCATTGGAGATGCTCTTAGATTCGTCGGTTTGATGAAGTGAATGTGGTCGGTGCTTGAATATTAGGGAAGAAATAAATTAAAAACACGACGTCATTTGGAGTTTTTGTTGTAAGAGAATTTTAAATTTTGAATTGGGTTGAAACCTGAAATATTGATTTTGCTCCATTTTAGTGGGTGTTTTGTTTTTTTTTTTTAACCTTCAATTTTTATTCGAAAGGAGGCAGTAAATCTCACAAATGGATTTTAAAACCTCCAGAAGACTTGAGATTTATTATTATTGTTTAAACAACAATTTTCAGTGTTTAAACAATATTACACGTATTTTTACACATTTTTTCACTCACATGTATTTTCAAAAAATACAAACAACGTTATTAAAAATATCTTACCAAACAGGCCCTAAACCAGAAAGACTTTAAGATCTCATAAAGCTGGTTCTAGACCCTCTCTAAGCTTTGTGCCCTCCAAAAAAGACACCTAGTTAATCTCTCTCAATATGGCCTACGTGCTAGATGAAATTTGGAGATTGAGGAACCTAGTTCAATTCCAAGGAAAGCAACTAGGGGCTCATAAACAATAGCTTTCGTTGTTTAAATATCACAACACGTATTTCCACAACATTTTTTCATCCACACATATTCTTACAACTCTTAAACAACATTACTAGAAATCTCATACCAAATGACCCTTAGATATCATGGACTCCATCAAGCTGAACTTTAACGACTTATCCTCTCTCAAGTTCTATAATCAAGCCCCTTTATTTAACCCAAGAACATACAAATGGCCCTCCCACCACCCCCCCCCAATTTAAGTGGATAAAAGTTAATATAGATGCCGCTATTGCAAGCTCACATTCAGCTCTTGCAGCAATTGCTAGAGACTCTTTAGGTACGGTCATCAAGGTCTGGGCCAGCATTCACCCTCAATACTCTGCACTCCGAGAAGAAACAAATGCTTTATTTTGGGCAATGCGTTTCAGTAGGTTAGAGTAACATGATAGACACATTCACATTAGCCCTCTCAAATATTTAGCAAAAATAACTTGGAAAACTCCACACTTTTTTTTTTTAGTTTAGCTATTCTTTAATTTTTTTTTAATAGGAATTTTAGATCCTTTGTTTCTAAATAGCAAATAAATTTTTTTATCATTATTTTATTAGTCACGTAAACTTCGAGTGTGCCAACTGTGTGCGTTGTGTGCCATATAAACATTTTTCATTAGTTAATTAATGATAAAGAAAAAAAATTGATTACAAATTAAAAATAACAGTGACCTAATTAACTACTATCAAAATGTAGGGATCAAATTAACTATGATCTAAAAATATATATACAAAAATAGTATTTTTACCAACTTTTTACTATGTCAAATACTTAGTGATTATGTGTGTTAACTTTATATATATATATATATATTATATATTTTCTCTAGAGGGTTTAAATAAGACATATGAGACCATGTCCTTGTCAAATTCTTTCTCAATAGAAAACTAAAAATATATAAAACAACTTAAACGACGAATGAGTTCCCCCCCCCCCCCCCCCCCATAAACGAGACACATATAAACAAAATGATATAAGAACTTTCTCTTCTTCTTCTTTTTTTTTTTTTTTTTTGAAAAACTAAAAGAACTTAAAAAAATTAGGGGCAATGGGTTTGTGAGTTCCTTTTTCCTGGATGGTACTCGGGTCCATTGATGGCAAGGGATCCTAGGCCTTTAAGGATAGATGATTGATGATTGGTGGACTTCCTTAGTTCATCACAGCTATATTGGGTTGATTACGAACCAATTTGTGTGCAAGTCACATAGTGCTCCTCAAGGCAAAAATACGATTTCCTCCTAAGTAATAAAATATCATTGCGTGGGTTCCTTTTTTTTTGGAAGGTACCCAAGTCCATTGATGACAAGGGGTCCTGGGCCTCCAAGGACGGATGGTTGGACTGGGTCCAGTTCTCCGCGGCCTATTAGGGTCATTATATGAACTGGTTCAAATCAATAATTAAATTAAGTGCAGCGGAAAATAAATTTGACAAGGTGATTTATTTACGAATGGGGAAAACCTACACGGCAAAAACCCTACCGGGTGATTTTAAGGTCACCACTCCCAAAATTCCACTATTATCACAACAAGCGGTTACAAGTAAAGGAATCTCAGTACCTTATACCAACTTACAGTAGAACCCTTACCCTAATACCCAATTGGACTTATTCTGTAGTGACAATTTCTCCTTTTGATGCACGGCTCCCAAGTACATGACTAACCAATTGCGCGAATCCCAGTACGCAACTTTAATCACCAACTAGAGAAGGTTGTTGGCTGCAAAGTTCTTCAGTTCATCCACACTATGAAGATCAAGAAGATGCTTGGTTACAAAACCCTATGGTGCACATACAGAGCAACTTCTTCAAGAATGATGAACTAGGGCAAAACATTGTCTCCGGTCACAATTTGCTTGAACAGACTTTGCTCAATGCTTGTGCAACTTATGAACTCTTTTACGGCCCTTAAAATAATACTTTTATATGTCTAGGGTTAGGAGAAAAAAAGGCCCAAAGACACATTCACGGATTCCAAGAAAATCATATCTGAATTCTGAAATTCTTAAACCTCGACAGAGAGGAGGTGTCGAGTAGCTATCGAGCAGGTGTCGAACACACGGGCTGAACAGCTTCTTAAACCTTGACACATGCTAGCTATCGAGCTAGCTGTCGAGCTTTAATGAACTTGCAATTCTCAGCTTGTTTCTTGGACAGACCTGATGACTTCAACAGTTGATCTTGAAACACAGTTTCTTGAAGTATTAAAAACACCTAGATCTACCCAATTACAAGTAAAGTGCGTTTTGTCAAAGAATTAGCCAATTACATAAAAGAATGACATATGTTCTTAACAAGTGAATCACATATATCTTAACAATCTTCCCCTTTGGCAATCCGTGACAAAACCACAACAAACAAATGAACATATGAGAGAAGTCATAAATCACTCAACTCATATTCACTTGTTAAATACAATAAAATCTATCCTAACACAAACTCTTGAAAAACTTTGCAAGAAGAGAGTTTATGGCAAGTAGACTTTGACAACCTGTATTTCTGAAACACTTTAAACAAAACTCATCAAGGCATCTTTGTGTGAAACAGAAATAATAGATTGCATACAAGTATAAGAAGCACGTGTATAAAGGAAGAAAAGAAACAACACATATAAGCGTAGGTGAAAGAAACATACATCCACATATAAAGAGAATAAGTACAATGTATGTGTAAAAATGGTCACAAGACCCAATGTACAAAAAAAAATGTATCTATAAAAGAAAGAAAAGAAAAGATACATAATATCCTCACTACATCCCTAAAAAAAAATATCAACACTCCCCCTAACAAAATGGTCCTATACTAACTCTCTCCCTAAGAATGACTACTCTCATATCCCAAAACTACTTCCCCTTTTTGTCACGAGTGACAAATGTTAGGACATATGTGTTTCACTTGTTTAGGACATATGTGTTTCACTTGTTTAGGACATATGTCATTCTTTTATGTAATTGGCTAATCCTTTGATAAAACGCACTTTACTTATAATTGGGTAGATCTAGGATGTGTTTAATACTTCAAGAAACATGTTGTTCAAGTCTAGTATTAAAGCCATGAAGATTGGACCAAGAAACAAGTGAAGAAAAGCTGTTCAATAAAGCTGGACAGATAGCTCGACACCTGCGGACAGATAGCTCGACAGCTGCTCGACACCTCTCGACAGCTAGGCTATCTATCGAGCTCTTCAGTTGATTGTTATCGCAATCTCGATAGCTTCTCGATAGCTGGTGGATCGATCGAGAAAGCTTCTGTCCCCTCGACACCTTCTCGACACCTCCTCGATAGTTGTATTTGTCAAAGTTTAAATCTCGACACCTGCTCGACACCTGCTATTTATCAAGGTTACGAAAATCAGAATTTTCAGATCTGATTTTTGGGCCAGGCTTTTGTATTTGTGTAGTGTTTCTTTTTTCACAACCCTAGACCTATATAAAGCTTATTTTAGAGGCTGTCACATAAGAGAATACAAGGAGAACATATGCAAAAGGTGACTGATGTCTTATTCTCTCTAAAAGAAGCTACTGCGTCTTTGCGCCTTAGGGTTTTATAACCAAGTGCTTCTTGATCTTCATTGTTGATGAAGTGAAGAACTTTGCAGCCAACATCTTCTTCTATTTGGTGATTGAAGTCGCGTACTGGGATTCGCGTAATTGGTTAGTCACGTACTGGGATTCATGCATCATCAAAAGGGTGGCGTTTATATATTGAAGAGTTTAGAAGTTCTGAAGCGGTAGAAGGTTTCTGCTGTGAGTTCATCTACGGGGATTGTAGAGTCTAGAGACAAAGATTTTGTACTAGATCTGAAACTTCTCTTTACTATAGTGGATTGCTTTTCGGGAAGGTTTCCCCCCAGGTTTTTTACTGTGAAACTAGTTTGTTTCATTGGTTTTCCTGGGTCATCATATCTTGTCTTATTTATTTTTCCGCTGCATGATTTTGACATGATATTGATGTTTGTTTGTTTTAACAAGTTTTATTCATAATAAATCTAATTAACAACTTGGGTTTAAAACTTGTTAATTCTATCAACCGAGATCTAAATTTCCCAACAAATGGTATCAGAGCGGGTACACTCTAATTGGATTAATTTCTTGAGTGTGATCCTTGACCCTTGTTGTTATGGATCGTGGACAATCTCTTTTGATTCCTCCTTTATTTGATGGAACTAATTATGCGTACTGGAAAGTTCGTATGAAAGTTTTTTTTGCAGGCTCTAAGTGAACAGGTATGGCTAGCTGTTGAAGTTAGCTGGATTAAGCCAAAGGAAGCGTCGGTGAATTAGGATGATGCAACAATCATAGCAGCAAATTTCAACAGTAGGGCCTTGAATGCTTTGTTTTATGGGGTGACCAATGAGGAATTTAAGAAAATATCATCCACTGAAATTGCTAAGGAAGCATGGACCATTCTTGAGACCACCTATGAAGGTACTAAGGCAGTGAAGACTGTTAAGTTTCAAAGACTCACTAATAGTTTTGAAGAAATAAGGATGGAGGAGGATGAGACATTTGATGAGTTCTATGCTAAAACTCAAGGATATTGTGAACTCTGCCTTCAATCTTGGAGAATCTATTGCAGAATCCAAAATTGTTAGGAAAATCCTTAGGTCCTTACATGAAAGATTCCGTGCCAAGATCATTGCTATTGAAGAAGCAAAGGACATTGATAAAATTCCTTTGACTTAGCTTGTAGGGAACCTTCACACCTATGAGATGGGATTAAGTTTAATGAGAAAAAGTGGAAAGAGTAGAAACTTGGCTCTTACGGGTATAGAGGAAGAGATTGAGGACTCTGAAGATGAAGATGATGATGAGGATAAGGATCTAACCTTCATAACTGATGAGATTATCAAACTTCTTCAGTTTAGGAAAAAGGATAAGAGCAAACCTCCTAGGAAATTTAAATCCTCTAGGAATGGCAAGAATGAGAAACCCCTTATTCAATGCCATGAGTGCAAAGGTTTTGGTCATATGAAGATAGAGTGTCCAAACTACCTCATGAAAGAAAAGATCAATGAGTCAAAAGATAAATGGTTGGTTGCTACCTAGAGTGATACTGAGGATGACTCTTCTGATGAGTTTGTGGATGAATGTCGTCACGTTATGGCCTTTGCTGCCTCAACCGATAAGGTGATTGTGGAGAATGCTAGTGACAGTAAGGATTCTTCTGATGATGAAGTACCCAAAAAGTTGACCCTTCAAGAAGCCTATGATAAGCTATGCATTGAATTCATAAAATCTGAAAAGACTTCTCATCTTTGTAGAAAATAGCTTAATGAGGTAAAAACTGAAAAAGCTGATCTATTAGTCAAACTAGATGAGACTATAAGGTTAGTTGAGACTCTTATTGTGGAGAACACCTCATTAAAAGAGAAGGTCAAGAATCTTGATGTTGAGCTTAGTCAAGCTAGAACTCAAATAGAGAGGATGTCTAGTGCAAAGCTTGATGAGGTATTAAGTGCTCAAAAGCCTAGTTCTGACAAGACTGGCTTAGGATATGCTGTTTCCTCCAGCCCCTCCTCTTACACAGCTTCTAGATCAAGGACTGTCTTTGTGCCACAATCTGAGAAAGGTAATAAAGGTATGAAATCCAAAACTGTTTTGGCTAATTCTAAATCCTTTGTTAGACCTCATGCTTGTCACCATTGTAGTGTTTTTGGACACATTCGTCCTAATTGCTTTAAGTTGTATCCTCATAAGTAATTGTCCAAACAGTCACAGATTTTCTCTCAAGGACCTACTCCTTTGTTTGGAGAGTTATTAAAAGTTTTGAACTTTTTAACTCAATTTCAGGAGAATTCTAATTCTTCTATGTCCTTTAGTAGACATACTAGGACACGTGCCTTTTCATCTTCACGGCCAAAGACTCGTGTTGTGTGGGTGAGAAAGGAGCCTAAGACTTAATTGTCTTTTCTGTTTGTCCTCTGCTTTAATTCTTTCTATCTAAAGTATGACTCTTTTTGCTTGATTTCTTATCTGCTTTTGGAATCATGCTTTCATGCATCTGCACCTTTCTATCATGCCTTCATGCATATGCATCTTTCTTTCTGCTTTCATGTTGTTTGTCTATTTTTGTTTGGTTGTTTAGTTTTTATTTTGTTTTGTTTTCAAAATAAAAATAAAAAGAAAAAATCAGAAAAATACAAAAACAGTTTGTGTTTGTGTACATTGGTACTTGTGTACCTTGGATGGCCATTGAAACAAAGTTTTCTAAACTTTGTATCTTTTGTAGCTTAGATGAGCATCTTTATGCACAACTAAGTAAGTGAGCTTTGTGGCTCTTGTTTGTGATGAGTAAGATTAAGTTATCTCTTGTACTTAATACTCGTATCACTCTTTTTGACGGGTAGGACTAGAAAATCCTAAGATAAAGGCATAAATAACCATCTCACTATTATTGCCCGCCAATCATGAAAAGACATTTGTATGCTTTGGCATAGTAAAAGTGTGATGTCAATGACATTTGTGTGCTTCGGCATAGCAAAATTGGAATGTCAAATATCATTGGGTATTTCTTTTCTCTCTCTTATATGCCCATGCATGATATGCTAAATAAAAGAAAAATATGCAAAGAAAAATAAAAAGCAAAAAGATCAAAAATGCTTTTAAATATGATTGCAAGCGTGTATTCTAGGAGATGTGGGAGTTATAGGATGTACCTCAAAGGTGATAGTCCCCATCAAACAGTTATGATTGTGTGTGAGTTAAAGTGATTTTCTCATATCTCAAATCGTCATAACATGTATACACTTATGCAATCTTGCGATGTTTTTCACACACAACACGCAATATTCTTTGCTACTTTTGATACATGTGCAGGTACAATGTGATTTGGCCATCACAAGGTTTTACATATGGTTAATGTGTGCTCACTAAATTGTCTTGACTTATTTTTGAAATATAAAATTGGTTAGACTTGTTTAGTGTGTGTGTGTGTGTTTTGTGATCTATGTGCTCAACATTTTTTTTGTTGAGAGATTTGTTTTCACATGTTTTGCATCCTTCTATTATCTTATCATCCATAGCATCTTGTTTCATTACATTCATGCATTTATATAGATTCTTTGTACCCCCTTGATCTTCCTTGATTATCTTTATATTTCACGGGTGAAACTTTCTAGCTTCTTATACCCTTTGTCAATTATGACAAAAAGGGGGAGAAATTGTGAAGACTTTGTGGTTTCTTTTTAAGATTCTACATGTTAGGGGGAGAAATACATTCCTTTGTAAGGGGGAGTTGTGTTTCATCTTATTAGGGGGAGTGTTTACCTCTTTCTTCTTGTACACCGGTCTTGTGACCATGTTTACATACATTGTGCTTATCTTTGATATATATATATATATATATATATGATGTATGTCTTCTTCACCTACCTTACATGTGTTGTTTCTTTTCTTTCTTTATACACATGCTTCTTATACTTGTATGCAATCTATTATTTCTGTTTTACACTAAGATGCCTCAATGAGTTTTGTTTAAAGTGTTTCAGAAATACAGGTTATCAAAGTCTACTTGCCATAAACTCTCTTTTTACAAAAATTTTCAAGAGTTTGTGTTAGGATAGATTTTATTGTATTCAACAAGTGAATATGAGTTAAGTGATTTATGACTTCTCTCATATGTTCATTTGTTTGTTGTGGTTTTGTCACAGATTGCCAAATGGGGAGATTGTTAGGACATATGTGTTTCACTTGTTAAGAACATATGTCATTCTTTTATGTAATTGGCTAATCTTTTGACAAAACGCACTTTACTTGTAATTGGGTAGATCTAGGATGTGTTTAATACTTCAAGAAACATGTTGTTCAAGTCTAGTATTAAAGCCATGAAAATTGGACCACAAAACAAATGAAGAAAAGCTGTTCAATAAAGCTGGACAAATAGCTCGACACCTGTAGACAGATAGCTTAACAGCTGCTCGACACCTCTCGACAGCTAAGCTATCTATCGAGCTCTTTAGTTGATTGTTATCGCAATCTTGATAGCTTCTCGATAGCTGGTCAATTGATCGAGAAAGCTTATCTCCCCTCGACACCTCCTCGATAGTTGTATCTGTCAAAGTTTAAATCTCGACACCTGCTATTTGTCGAGGTTACGAAAATCAGAATTTTCAAATTTGATTTTTGGGCCAGGCTTATTCGTCACATAAGAGAATACAAGGAGAACATATGCAAAAGGTGACTGATGTCTTATTCTCTCTGAAAGAAGCTACTGCGTCTTTGTGCCTTAGGGTTTTGTAACCAAGTGCTTCTTGATCTTCATTGTTGATAAAGTGAAGAACTTTGTAGCCAACATCTTCTTCTCGTTAGTGATTGTAGTCGCGTACTGAGATTCGCGTAATTGGTTAGTCACGTACTGGGATTCGTGCATCATCAAAAGGGTGGCGTTCATATATTGAAGAGTTCAGAGGTTCTGAAGCGGTAGAAGGTTTCTGCTGTGAGTTCATCTACGGGGATTATAGAGTCTAGGGACAAAGGTTTTGTACTAGATCTAAAACTTCTCTTTACTATAGTGGATTGCTTTCCGAGAAGGTTTCCCCCTAGGTTTTTTACTGTGAAACTAGTTTGTTTCATTGGTTTTCCTGGGTCATCATATCTTGTCTTATTTATTTTTTCGCTGCATGATTTTGACATGATATTGATATTTGTTTGCTTTAACAAGTTTTATTCATAATAAATCTAATTAACAACTTGAGTTTAAAACTTGTTAATTCTATCAACCGAGGTCTAAATTTTCCAACAACAAAGGGTAAGAGTGTCAAGTAGACATCTCATCGGTAGAGCTAGCATCTCCATCATCATCATCATCGTCAGAAGCATCGTCGTCATCACCATCATCATCATCCTCATCCTTAGACTCAGAAGGCATAGGAGATGGTGGAGAAGAAGCCTCAGAAGCAAAGCCACCCATAGCCGCCTGTCGTCATGCAATACAACCGACACGAACGTTCACCTGATACAACTTAGTAGAGAGTGTATCAAAGCGAGCATCCATGCGCTGCAACTGTGCCATGATATCACCAAGAGTCACATCGCCCATGGAAGAGGAAGGAGCAGATGAAGAAGGTGCTGATCGAGATGGAGTCGAATGGGAGGGAGGAGTTGATCATCCATCTTCTCAAACTTGGATTCCACCAATTCTTCTTCTTCGTCCACTTCTTCAACAATCCCTTCAGTACGATTGACTGTGGAAGTGAAGGCATTTAAGATTCCATCATCCTCATTGTCGGAATCATCCTTAGAGATATATGGGACACTCTTGCTTCATGTGACCGAAGCCATGACACCCAAAGCACTTAGGCCCTGCGGGAACAGTGTACTGATTGCCATCCCTTGCATCCTTTTTTCCTTTGTCTTGGCTCTTAGACTGAAAAGAGCTGGATTGCCTACAATCCTTGTTAAAGCCCTTTCCATTGGCATTCTTCATAAACTTCTTGAATTTCCTAGTGATGTAGGACTTCATCTTGGAATCTCCATCGTCGGAAGACTCATCTGTGTCACTGCTCTTAACCTTCAAAGCGATGCTCTTGCCCTTACCCGACTTGCCAATTCTTGATAACCCTAGCTGATAGGTCTGTAGATTACCAACCAGTTCTGTCAAAGGAATCTTGTCAATATCCTTTGATTCCTTTATCACCGTAATCTTGGCATGGAATCTCTCGGGTAGAGATCTGAGCACCTTTCTCATCTTGGGTTCAGGAATGGTTTCCCCAAGATTAAAGGCTGAGTTCACTATGTCTTTGAGCTTGGCATAGAACTCATCGAACGACTCATCCTCCTCCATCTTTATCTCTTCAAAGCTTGTAGTGAGCCTCTGAAGCTTTGAATCCTTGACAGCCTTTGTCCCTTCATAGGTTGTTTGGAGGATGGTCCATGCTTCCTTAGCAGTTTCAGTAGAGGATATCTTTTTGAACTCCTCATTGGTGACCGCACTGAATAAAGCATTCAATGCCCTACTGTTGAAGTTTGCCGCCTTGATCTTGGCTTCATCCCAATTAGCCGGTGCTTCCTTTGGCTTAGTCCAGCCAATCTCTACAGCTTGCCACACTTTCTCATCTAAAAACTGCAAGAAAGCTCTCATTCGTACTTTCTAGTATGCATAGTTAGTGCTATCAAATAAAGGAGGTATAATTAATGACTGTCCTCTATGTAAGGGTTTGTGCCCTAAAATCCAATTTATTGGCATGTCATGAATAATTAAGCTGTTTAATTATATGAGACCATTTATGAACTAATAGGACATTATCTTAGTCCATGAGATGCATAGTATGTGATTTATGTGAAAAGTCACAGAAAGATATAAATCACAAGTTCTTTGTAAACTCAGAATTTTAGTTCGTAGTCGGTGATGAAATTGGGCATTTCATCTGCGAAGACTATAACATATCAACTAAGATGATTTGTCTTGATCATGGAAGTGGAGACTTCTAGTTGGTATGTTGATATGTTTTAAGAGTTAAGACATATTGAACTGGACCGCTGTGAGATTTATTATTCTCCTAAAGACTGTCAAATGAATAATAAAGCTCACGACTTCTATTTACATCAACTCTAAATCCTGAGAGAATAATGGACCTAATCATGAGATGTAGGTTGCTTTGATATATCAGGAGTGAGATCTATAAATTATGGTCAAAACCTCAGTATGTTGGGCAACCGCATTTAGTGTTGATGGAACATATATTCTCAAGATGGAATTCATAATCTCTTAACGGAGATATAAAATATTCCCTTGAGATAAGTTTAATGGGTTTGGTTATTCAGAGTGTTGGGCCCAACCACTTTAGTAAAGAGTTACTAAAGTATATATTTATGGAATTGGATTTCATAAATATATTATGAATAACATAAAGGATTAAACCGGGTACTCAAGGATTAAGATGTAGTAATCTTCAAAGTGGCAGTCAATATTAATGACTTTGTATTACTACGAATATTTTAATGAAGGGGTTGTATGTATAATATAGTCTTGGGATATAATTAATTAATAAGGCCTAGAGTGCAATTATATTCTTATAGTGGTATTGAATATAATTAATGGTAACTTTGGACTTGTCAAGAGTTGACGGAAAAGCCCAAGGCCCATTGGAGCTAGTGTCTTATTGGTCCATTTGGTCCCATCTCAAGCCACAAACTAAATCCCAATTGGGTAGGCCCAAAAGGCTAACCCAATTAGAAATCAGTCATTATTTAATAAGTGTTATTAAATAAAGAAACTATGAATATAGTTTTAACGTACGTAAGATGAAAAGAAATAGAAATCAGTTTTTCTCCACAAGGAGAAAAAGACAGATTTTTCTTTGAGAGTCTATGTACAAAGGACTGATTGAGAGACCACACATCTTGGGCTCCATATGGAATTGAGATGAAGATTAAAGGTATTCTCAAGTTTGGTTTTGAAATTCATTGCACCAAGGTACGCTTTCTATTCTTTGATTCTAGAATTCATGGTTACATGTTTATCTTTCATGATTGAAGTAGATCCGTTCTTTTTGTTGCTTCCGCTGCGTGTGTTTTTGTATGAGATACAAAAACCATATTTTTCTAACACTCTATCCATGACAAACAAGGGTCAATGGATCAACACAGCAAAGATTAAACCTAATCAGAGTGTGCCTGCTCTGATACCACTTGATAGGCCAAAAACATATTGACCCCTTGTGATTAAATTAATTGATTAATTAGCCAAGTTATTAATTAATCAAATTAACATGCAAAGCACGTGGTAGCACAAACAAATCACCAATTAAACTAAGTGCAGCAGAAAATAAATTTGACACGGTGATTTGTTTACGAATGGGGAAAACCTACACAGCAAAAACCCCACCGGGTGATTTTAAGGTCACCACTCTCGAAATTCCACTATTATCACAACAAGCGGTTACAAGTAAAGGAATCCCAGTACCTTATACCAACCTACAGTTGAACCCTTACCCCAATACCCAATTGGACTTGTTCTGTAGTGACAATTTCTCCTTTTGATGCACGGCTCCCAAGTACGTGACTAACCAATTGCGCGGATCCCAGTACGCGACTTCAATCACCAACTAGAGAAGGTTGTTGGCTGCAAAGTTCTTCAGTTCATCCACACAATGAAGATCAAGAAGATGCTTGGTTACAAAACCCTATGGTGCACATACACAACAACTTCTTCAAGAATGATGAACTAGGGCAAAACTTTGTCTCCGGTCACAATTTGCTTGAACAGACTTTGCTCAATGCTTGTGCAACTTGTGAACTCTTTTATGGCCCTTAAAATAATCCTTTTATATGTCTAGGGTTAGGAGAAAAGAAGGCCCAAAGACACATTCTCGAATTCCAAGAAAATCAGATATGAATTTTGAAATTCTTAAACCTCGACAGATAGGAGGTGTCGAGCAGCTATCGAGCTTTAATAAACTTGCACTTCTCAGCTTGTTTCTTGGACAGACTTGATGACTTCAACACTTAATCTTGAAACATAATTTCTTGAAGTATTAAAAACACCTAGATCTACCCAATTACAAGTAAAGTGTGTTTTGTCAAAGGATTAGCCAATTACATAAAAGAATGACATATGTTCTTAACAAGTGAACCACATATGTCCTAACAATCTCCCCCTTTGGCAATCCGTGATAAAACCACAACAAACAAATGAACATATGAGAGAAGTCATAAATCACATAACTCATATTCACTTATTGAATACAATAAAATCTATCCTAACACAAACTCTTGAAAAACATTGCAAGAAGAGAGTTTATAGCAAGGAGACTTTGACAACCTGTATTTCTAAAACATTTTAAACAAAACTCATCAAAGCATCTTTGTGTGAAACAGAAATAATAAATTGCATACAAGTATAAGAAGCATGTGTATAAAGGAAGAAAAGAAACAACACATGTAAGGGTTGGTGAAAGAAACATACATTCACATATAAAGAGAATAAGTACAATGTATGTGTAAAAATGGTCACAAGACCCAATGTCAAGAACAATGTATCTATAAAAGAAAGAAAAGAAAAGATACATAATATCCTCACTACATCCCTCAAAAAAAAAAATATCAACACTCCCCCTAACAAAATGGTCCTATACTAACTCCCCCCCTAAGAATGACTACTCTCATATCCCAAAACTACTTCCCCTTTTTGTCACGAGTGACAAAGGGTAAGAGTGTCAAGTAGACATCTCATTGGTAAAGCTAGCATCTCCATCATCATCATCATCAGAAGCATCGTCGACATCACCATCATCATCATCCTCATCCTCAGACTCAAAAGCCACAGGAGGTGGTAGAGGAGAAGCCTTAGAAGCAAAGCCACCCATAGCCGTCTGTCATCGTGCAATACGACCGACACGAACGTTCACCTGATACAACTCAGTAGAGAATGTATCAAGGCGAGCATCCATGCGCTACAGTTGCGCCATGATATCACCAAGAGTCACATCGCCCATGGAAGAGGAAAGAGCAGATGGAGAAGGAGCTGATCGAGATGGAGTCGAACGGGAGGGAGGAGTTGATCATTCATCTTCTCAAACTTGGATTCCACCAATTCTTCTTCTTCGTCCACTTCTTCAACAATCCCTTCAGTACGATTAACTGTGGTAGTGAAGGCATTTAAGATTCCATCATCCTTTTTGTCGGAATCATTCTCAGGCTCAATGTCACTCAACGTAGCAGCAAGTGCCTTGCTCTTCCCAATGCTCTTGAGATATGTGGGACATTCTTGCTTCATGTGACAAGCCAAGACACCCAAAGCACTTAGGTTTTGCAGGAACAGTGTATTGACCACCATCCCTTGCATCCTTCTTCCCTTTGTCTTGGCTTTTGATCTGAGAAGAATTGGATTGCCTACAGTCCTTGTCAAAGCCCTTTCCATTGACATTCTTCATAAAGTTCTTGAACTGCCTAGTGATGTAGGACTTCATCTTGGAATCTTCATCGTCGGACGACTCATCTGTGTCACTGCTCTTGACCTTCAAAGCCATGCTCTTGCCCTTACCCGACTTGCCAATTCTTGATAACCCTAGCTCGTAGGTCTGCAGATTACCAACCAGCTCTGTCAAAGGAATCTTGTCAATATCCTTTGATTTCTCTATCACCGTAATCTTGGCATGGAATCTCTCGAGTAGAGATCTGAGCACCTTTCTCACAATCTTGGGTTCAGGAATGGTTTCCCGAAAATTGAAGGCTGAGTTCACTATGTCCTCAAGCTTGGCATAGAACTCATCGAACAACTCATCCTCTTCTATCTTCATCTCTTTAAAGCTTGTAGTAAGCCTCTGAAGCTTTGAATCCTTGACAGCCTTTATACCCTTATAGGTTGTCTAGAGGATGGTCCATGCTTCCTTAGCAGTTTCAGTAGAGGATATCTTTTTGAACTCCTTATTGGTGACTGCACTAAATAAGGCATTCAACGCCCTGCTGTTGAAGTTTGCCACCTTGATCTTTGCTTCATCCCAATCGGTCGGTGCTTCCTTTGGCTTGGTCTAGCTAATCTCTATTGCTTGCCACACTTTCTCATCTAAAGACTGCAAGAAAGCTCTCATGTGTACTTTCTAGTATGCATAGCTAGTGCCATCAAATAAAGGAGGTATAATTAATGACTGTCCTCTATCCATGACAAACAGGGGTCAATGGATCAACACAGCAAAGATTAAACCTAATCAGAGTGTGCCTGCTTTGATAGCACTTGATAGGCCAAAAATGTATTGACCCCTTGTGATTAAATTAATTGATTAATTAGCCAAGTTATTAATTAATCAAATTAACATGCAAAGCACATGGTAGCACAAACAAATTACCAATTAATCTAAGTGCAGTGGAAAATAAATTTGACACGGTAATTTGTTTACGAATAGGGAAAACTTACACGGCAAAAACCCCACCGGGTGATTTTAAGGTCTCCACACCCGAAATTCTACTATTATCACAACAAGCGGTTACAAGTAAAGGAATCCTAGTACCTTATACTAACCTACAGTTGAACCCTTACCCCAATACCCAATTGGATTTTTTCTGTAGTGACAATTTCTCCTTTTGATGTACGGCTCCCAAGTATGTGACTAACCAATTGCACGGATCCCAATACGCGACTTCAATTACCAACTAGAGAAAGTTGTTGGCTGTAAAGTTCTTCAATTCATCCAACACGATAAAGATCAAGAAGATGCTTGGTCACAAAACCTTATGGTGCACATACACAACAACTTCTTCAAGAATGATGAACTAGAGCAAAACTTTGTCTCCGGTCACAATTTGCTTGAACAGACTTTGCTCAATGCTTGTGCAACTTTTGAACTATTTGACGGCTCTTAAAATAATCCTTTTATATGTCCAGGGTTAGGAGAAAAGAAGGCCCAAAGACATATTCACGGATCTTGAGAAAATCAGATCAGAATTCTGAAATTTTTAAACCTCGACAGATAGTAGGTGTCGAGCGCACGGGCTGAACAACTTCTTAAACCTCGACACATGCTAGCTGTCTATCGAGCTTTAATGAACTTGCACTTCTCAGCTTGTTTCTTGGACAGACTTGATGACTTCAACACTTGATCTTGAAACATAGTTTCTTAAAGTATTAAAAATACCTAGATCTACTCAATTACAAGTAAAATGCGTTTTGTCAAAAGATTAGCCAATTACATAAAAGAATAACATATGTTCTTAACAAATGAACCACATATGTCCTAACAAACCTAAAATTTCCAAATACTTTTCACATATATGATAAAAATAGTATTTATCATCAATAAAACTAAATATATCTTCGATGATTAGTTTTCTACTAGTTTAAGTCTTTTAGAAAAGTTAAAATACATCTATATTAATATTGGTATTGCCATCAAATTTCAATAAGGAGATGAAGCAAGCTCTAATATGAAAATACTGCAAAACCATGATTGTGAATCTTTGTAAACAGGCTTACACAATTTGGTGAAGATTCCACAAGATCGAATACGTGTGGAAGTCCTTTGTTGGATCAAACCATAGATTAATCCTTTCTTCACGGTTGTCAAAGCCATCAGCAAAAACATTTGTTTGAAGGATATATGGTTTTCCATCCACATTGCCAAGGAACTCAAAATCTAGCTCGTCACGGTTAGGTTGATCAGATGTCAGCTGCAATACACAATGCCAAAGCATTCATGAAAAGCAATAATACAATAGAAGAACACAACATGTGAGAAGAAAAAGGTCACATACATAATAGGCCACGACAGTGCCAGCCGAATCACCTGGTACTAGTTTGATTTGCATGTCAATT
Source organism: Quercus aquifolioides (assembly GCA_019022515.1). Lineage (NCBI taxonomy): Eukaryota > Viridiplantae > Streptophyta > Magnoliopsida > Fagales > Fagaceae > Quercus > Quercus aquifolioides. The sequence continues at coordinate 4,783,943 of CM032330.1, read as the reverse complement.
TGTCCAAACAGAAACATCTGGTTCGAAGAAAAACCAGAACCTAGACAAAACTCAATAAACAAAAATGAGAAGCTAAAAAATTGAGAGGGAGTTGCAAGTTCAACATGCACATGTATTTCTCAAGGTACCTGATGGTCAAGCTTCAAGCTTCTTGTTTGACCATCAGAAGAAGTGTTTACATGGCTAGGAGACCATATAACAAAGAAATCCTTATTGAAGTACCCAGTAGAAACAACAGAAGCGACTGAGTTTTGAACCATTTCGAGCATAAGAAGCCCAATAAAGGCAATAATTTTGTGGTTATTGTTCATGGTTTCTGAGTTTGTATCAAATTAGTGTCAAAAAAGAAGCTATATTTAAGTATTGCATTTAGGGGAGGGTGTGAAATTGTGAATAGAACAAAGGAAAGGTTTTGTTTAAGCAAGAATATCATTAGAGAGAAGCAAAGGAATGTTTGGCTGTTACATATTAAATAATTAGCTTCTCGTTAGTGTTCTCATTACAATGAGACTAACATTGTAAACATTGTTGATCAAGTTATTTTGGATGACAAAGAATATCTTAGTCAGCTTAATTTTGCTTTTCGAATTATAATTGTACAAGTTTTCTTACCTCCTTTACGTACCATGCAAAATATTGTTCTTCTCTTGTACTTACTATAATTCATATAAAATGTGATAGAAAATTAGACCCCTTAAACCAACCGGATTAACCTAGTTAATTAGCCAAGTGATTAACTTAGTCAATTTATGCAATTCTAGGTCATCACAATCACACAATCATATCAAGAATATAAAGCAGCGGAAATATAAAAGACACAATAATATGATCACCCAGGAAACCACACGGTAAAAACCTGGGGAGGATTTGACTTAGCTATCCTCAAGGTAAACTGAATCCACTATGCGAAAGAATCGAAGTTCATACAAAATGACTTACAAGCTCCCCGTTCGACTTCCTAATGCTATCTACCAGTAGAACTTACTGACACGACCACGTGCAAGCTCCGAATCCACGGACTCCTTCTTTCTTGGATTCTCCAATCAGCTACAAGCACCCACGCTTGTTATTCTTTAAGCTCCAATGGCAGCAACTGAGTTGATCATCAAGATGTTGATACTATCTCTACCTTGAAAACCCTAAGCTTTGTGTAAAGGAAAGCTCCTCTAGATTTCACAAGAGATTTACACAAAACAGCAATGTATGAGCAACAATACAACAGGAGCAACTCTAAAAACGTGGATAGGGTTTTGCCTTATATACCTAGGGCAAAAACATAAAACCCTAAACGTTTAATAAGTTAGGGCTGAGTTGGAAATTCTGCAGAAAACGCAATCTGGCCGACTTTTGATCGATCGAGTCTATACTTCGATCAATCGAGCCAAGCCGAAATGCTCCAATGCATCTGCAGCCTCTCGATTCCAACTTTACAATAATTAATCAACTTTGAGCAAGCCTTAACAAGACTAAACATATTGTTTTGATCATGGTTTGCCAATATTACACATTAGAGTTCTAAATACATAAAATTCTAAGTCTTTAGAACCTAACAAAATGCAATTGAGGCACTAGCTTTAACCCTGCCCATCAACCAATTAAGTGTTCAATTCACAACAACTTTGTTGTTTAACTTTTAGTTTATTTTGTTTTTATACAATTTTTTAAAAAGTCACTTATCAAATTTAATACAAGTATATTGTAACATACTTTCTGTAAAAAATAATCATTAAAAAGTCAAAATAAACTAATGCTAAACAGACGCTAAAAAACAAAATCAAATCATCTCAAAAATTTGCTCTCCATTAATGCTATGTTCACTTGCTTAATGCACTCACTAGTCAATTCTGAATTCACATGAGGAGATTTATAATTATAGACAGTGGTTTTAATTAAAATTAATTATTGAAGGAGCCATTATATACCAAGCTTTGGACATACTCTTAGGCTTTATCAATAAGAGCCTTTTTACCTGTCGGGTTAGCAGAAAGTTTAGAAAAGTAATAAACTGAGTTGAGTTTCGCTTTCTTTTGTGCTTTTCTTTTCAGGATAACTTGGTCATTCAAGCTTCCCTTTTGTAATCTTTCGATTGGAGGACTTTAAGTTTATTCCTTCCCTTCTTTTGTAGGGCTAGTTCCTAGTTATGAATTTGGTAACGTTCATTTCAGCCCCACCACAAATGTCGACAAGCTCAAATAATTTAACACAAAAGTAAACCGTGTCGTATATATTCGGTTGTTGTTCTTAATAATTTGGAAGCTCCAGCTGGGAAGTTATTTTCTTTGGCTTTCAATAATGCATACAAATTTCAGAAAATTAATTAATTAATTAATGCATAAAAATTTGGATTCTTTAGCTATAATAATAGGATAAAGTTAACAAAATTCCTAAGAATATTGGTTTATGAAATATTTTTAGAAACTTCTTATGAAAAAAGAAAAATTAACTAATTCTTTTGACATCTTTTTATATTTGACTTTAAATTAGTATCAAAATTTTCTTAAAATAGTAATATCGTAAGTGTATTTGTTAATGGAACTATAATAATATTGGAATAATGCTAGAAATAGAAACTATTTTACAAAAAAATTTATAAACTGCTGATGTAATGAGTGATTCTTGGTAAATGAAAAAAATGTTATTAATGGTGGGCCTTGATGAAAACTAATAAAAGGTTGGTTACATCAACATTTTGTAAAAATATTATAAAATAGTTTGTGGATGTAGCATTTACTCATAATATTGTTGAGTCTAAGAAAAACTGAAAGGCACTATTTAGAATATACAGTGTCACACTGCCGGTTCAACATTTGTGACCGTACCAAATATTTCCAAATGCAAAAGCAAAAGTTGTGACAATTCTATCTTTTCTTATCCGTGGTAATCAGGGAACCATATATAAAATTATAAATTGTACCTTTTTTTTTTTTGTCCTGTGATAACAGAAAGCAGCTTGATAGCATAGCAATCGTAGTGCCTAGGATTAACCCTTGTAATTATTATGATCATTGTGGACTACGTTCAAAAGCAAGATTATAAATAATTAGTCAAATTATTTTTAAAAAATAGCATGTAACACATGCATTAATGCATATGTATAGATACATTTAAAATTAAACACAACTTTTATCATAAAAATATAAATAATTAGTCAAATTATTTTTTGTTTAAAGTAAACATAATTAGTCACATATTAAAATTCTTACCTAAATTTAATACTACTTATGATCTTCTTTTTTTCTAATTTTTAATAAGATAGAATGTGTGATGATTTTTGTTGTGTGGTGATTTTTATTGAGTGTATGTGATTGTTTTTTTTTTTTTTTTTTAATAGTTCATTATTATTAGATTCTTAGTATTTTGCACTCATTAACTCACTTGGCAAAAATATTGAAAAACTTAAATGGCCGAATGACACAAACTTAAGTGGATAATTATGGTGTAGTCCCAACATAAATTTAGAGACATGGCACAAAATTAGATTCTAATTTCAAATTCTAATTAAACTTTCTCTAAGTGTTGCCTATTAATATATACTAACTTGTAATCTCATGCATATGCATTGATGCACTTAAAGATATACAAAAAGATGCATGATATAATTCATATATATATATATATATATATGTAAGGACTGGATTTGATCCTAGGCCCAAGATATGACTGGGTCTAAGCCCAAAAAGCTCAAAACAATGAATTTGTAGAGAATGAGTTTAAGAACTAGGCTTTAGTGAAGGTTTCCAAGATAATTAAACAGAACCGAGGTAAGTTTATATAAGAAAATTTGTCCTTGGCACAATCCGAGGAGCTCTGTTCTAGTATATATTGAATGATAATGGTTACAAGAGTAGTTTAGATTGCTACAATGTTTTCTCTTCCAAATCTCCAATCCTTTCTCCTAGAGTTTCTTCTTCATTTTATACTACCTTCCCTGTCCATCTTCACCTTCCACGTGCAGGTTAGATTATAGGTGTTGATCCTTGTCCCATCAGCCCTTTCTCAAAGTCTTTAGGTGGTAGTTGTAAGGCTGAAAATTACTGTTCAAGCTGAAAATCACTGTTCAAGTATCACTTCCTCATTGATGCGGCCAGAGCGTTAGTTGTAGGGCATTTAATGTGGTGATAGTAGCTTTTCCTTAAGATATTTCATGACCATACTATGTTCTGTCCATTCTTGGTAAATCTTCCTCTATGGAATGATCTAGAATGTTGCCTATGACGGTAAACCACCTCCTCTGTCCTCGGCGTTGCCCATCCGAGGAGGGACTCTTCCTCGGCCATCTTTTTGGACTACTCCAACTGGATTTCGCCTCTTCATTTATTGACAGGTTCCATATGTAGGTTTTTTCTCGTCCTCGGACCATTCAACGTCCTCGGATTGGGCCCCTAACCCAATATACCCATAGATATGGGCTTCTGGGCCCAACACCCTATAATAGCCCCTCGAGATTCTTCTTTCTGGCTCCTCGGGAAGAAAGGAGGATTTCGATGTAAAGATAGTTCCCCCACGCCCCTTTTACATCACTTCTGATGATACAGATTCTCCTTTTAACTTCACAAGACCTGCTCCTAACGCTTCGGCATTCAAGACCTTCTCTCATTAAATTTTTTCGGCTCCATGTTCCCCACGTTTTATGGCGTGATGCAGATCTAACGGTTGAGGATTTCGCGAAAATCTAGGGGGGAAATTTCCCGCTCATAAACTTCCCTCTGATATAAATATCCCTCAAATCAATCACTTACCTTACTTTTGCATTCATTTCATTCTAGCACACATACCCTGAACCTGCCCACTTCTCTCAACCTACTCGTGCCTTCATAATTCCTAAAAGCTTGTCCGAGGATACTTTTCTCCTTCCTGTAAGTTTTTCATACACTTTTGCACTTTGTTTTTCCATACATTCTTCTTTTCTTTGTACTTCTTCTCTCTTCAGCTTCATTTTCTTTACTTAATTTTCTTAGTTTCCCTAACCCTTTCTAGAAATGGGTAGATTCAAGAGCTTAGTGGACTCTAAGGATGGAATAGAGAACTTTAGGACTCTTTATAGAATCCCACTAGGGGCATTCATTAGGTATTTGTAAGGAGGGTAAGTGGCACGAAAGGAGGCGAGAGGGAGAAGTGGTGATCCTAATGATTGCCTTCATAGAAGGTGGTATGAGGATTCCTACGAGGACGGTTACAAGGGATTATCTTAGAGCCCATAGGTTAGCTCCCACCCAGTGTGTCCCAAACGTATTTAGAATATTAGGGTGTGTAGACGCCTTTAATGAAAAGATGGGCTTAGGGTTGACCCATCACGACGTCAATTGGGTCTATAACCTCTACCATTTAAAGGGGCAGGGGTACTACCTAAAATCAAGGTACCCTGAAGTTGACTTATTCAGTGCCTCCCCGAATCCAACAAGGGGTTGAATAAGGACTTCCTAATCGTGTCAGGGGAGTGGCACGATGGCCTCCCATGCCCGATGAGAGAGGGGCGACTAGGTGGGGCTCTAGGATTAGGAAAATGGTTTTGAAGCTTATTACTTTGCTTTGATTTATGTTATTTTGCCTCTAACAGCTTTTCTTCTTGTTTTTGATGACTTTGCAGACAAACATGCTGCTGAGCCAAACTTCAACTTGGTCAACAAGGATAGTTTGGACAAAATCCTTCGGGCTGAGGTGTTTGTAAACGACGACAGCCAATTGTGAGAGGCTTACTTGATCCTGGGATACACACTAATTATGCGCAGCTGTTAAGCACCCAAGCGCATTATAAAGGCCAAAAATCTACGTCTCCACTGGATAAGTGTTGCTATCCCAGGATTCGTCGTTCCTGAGGGCGCTCCTATCCCAGAAGGTGCTCTTCTTACTCAACCAATCTTTGAAGGCATTTCCACAGTTGCCTTTCCACCTCAGCACGCAACTGGTGAAGCCACTTCCTCTCAACCTATCAACAAAGAGGAAGATGAGGAGGAAGAGGAGAAGGAAAGAGAAATAGTAGACGTTTCAGACTCGGAGGACCTCTACAAAGTTTTTGACCAGTCTCTATCCCTAGAAATTACAACCGGTGACCTCTACCATTTTTTTCCAGGGACTGCACCTTCCACAGCCAAGATAGGCATTCAGCGCAAACCCCAAGGGAGCTTGCTGTAGATGATGGAATCCTAAACAGGGAACAAAGTGCCCGAGGCTACCAGCCAGGCCAAGCTCCCTCCTCTTCCCACTTCTCATGACTTCCAGGAAGAGGCTGCAGACAAGAAGAGGAAAAGGGATCCAAAGGGAAAGGATGTGATTGAAGGAGGCAGGGATGTTTCCTCTAAGGAAACTAAACCTCAAAGAGGGGCTAAGACAGTCAGGACCAACCAGCCCAGGTCACAGACCAATGTGGCCCTTGGAGATAGAGGGTGTGACTTCCGCACCAAGGTTCCTAACTAGAATCCAACCCTAATGTTGGATAGTTCACCTCTTCCAGTAAAGGCATCTATCAGGGATCCCCAGTAAGGGAATGCTGGGTATGTAGCAGATGCTGTGGAGCAGGCTCTACTACTGCCCAATGATATGACTGAGCTGTGGACCCTGAGGACGCAAGAGGTCTTCCTAGGTCTAAAGAGAGACCTGGCCAAGGTAAGTTAATCTCAACATTTATCATCTATTCATTATTTGTCATCATTTTTTCTTTATCTTTACTTCTTCATTGTGTCTTGATAACGCCTTAAAATGTGTACTTGTTATATATTTATGTGGGCGTTATCTCCTTATTACTATGCTTAATTTGTATAATTAAGCCATGATTTGTATTAGTCCCTATTATTTATCTTTACATAATTTCTTGAATAAGATGCTATTCATTGTGTGTAATTTTCTACTTTCAGGAAATCATGTGAGAAAGATGAGTTTACAGGAATTTGTGAGAGAATGGAGGCCAAACTAGAATTAAAGTGGAGCTAAAGGACCATGCCTAAATGTCTAAGGAGGTGCAGCTGGAGTGCTTGGATCATCTAACATGATTGGAAGCTTCAAATAAGGAAAGAAATCAAAGAGGCAGAATCTGAAAAGGAAAAATCTGATTTGAGCACTGATCAGTATTTTGGGCGTATCTCTCTCCTCAAAAATCCAATTGACACAAGGCCGGATGGGTTGGAACCGTGACTTAAATATCTACAACTTTCCAGTTTTGAGTTTTTCGAAATTCTCAATTTTTGAAGGCCGAAATTAACTCACAAGTTACCGCTGTAAACCTGGACGGAAATTAAAATAGAAAAAGTTTTATTTTCTGGAGACACTTGGACATTAGGGTTTTGGAAGGGGGGCTGTAAGAACGAATTTTGGCAGAGAAAACCTTGTATTTTTTCCTTTCTCTAATGGCAACCTAAACTCTTTGCTAGGGCTAGGGGTATGTTTCTTCTATGCGGTATGAATATTCAATGTGATTCTTTTTAAGATTTTATCAATAACATATTTGATTGTTCAATTAGATTTCTTTTGATGTATTAGTTCTTCCATGCTTTCAATAAGTTCAATCATGTTTTTCTTATTGTTTAGAGGAATTTCTAATAGTTTCAAATAGAAATCAGGTTTTAAAGTGAATGGGTTTTTCTGAAAACTTTTTTAACCGCATTATTAATCGAGGTTATCATGCGTTCTTGAATTGTCTCAGTTCAACCGAATCATAAGTTTTTAATTGTATAAGAACAATCAATTATGAAATAGATATTTTCTTAGATCACAAAGAATTTCATATCGATATAGGGAAACACCTCGATGCCCTAGTATTTACATTATTGATTTAAATCAGTTTTTATTATTATTCTTGTTAACACTCACCAAGCAAAAGTATTTTTCTTCTTCACCCAAATTTTTATTTAATTATATTGTCTTTGAATTTACTCTGCTCCTTGTGGTTCGACCTCGGTACTCCGAGAATTATATTGCTACGATCTCCTGCACTTGGGAGTGAGCAAGCATGTCTCCACTGTAGGCTGTCCAAGTAGCCTTTAAGGTCGAGAAGCTGGTGGACTACTCTTACTAGTAATACAAAAGTGAAGAAGGGAGGAAGATAGCTGTTGTGGAGGCCTTCAATGTGGCTGAGAAGAGCCTGAAGGAGGTGAAGCTCCAGCTCACCTAATCTGAGAACGAGAGGAAGAGCGCGGCAGCTGCATTGGAAGAGGCGGAAAGGCAAGCCGAGGCCCAACGAAAGCAACTCCGCCAGGCCGAGCTCGACCTTGCTGATGCTAGGGAGTAGAACAAAATGCTAAAGAAAAAGCTGGAGGAAGCGGAAAAGGCCAAGGATCAGGCTGAATAGGATGGCTACAACGTGGAGGTAGCCGAAATGGAAGAGGCCTTCAGGTCCGAAGTGACGGAGGTATGTAGGGTTTCTTGCCTCCAAGTATGGAACGAGACTCTCAACCAGGCAGGGGTTGAGGCCTCCTCGGCACTTAGGAGGGTAGAAAACGTATACTATCCTCCTGCCATTTGGACCTCGGGCCTATTAACTTCCCGAGATGACACAACCCCTATTGTTGCTAGCCCAACTGAAGAGGCCTTGCCCAAGGATCCTTCCCTTCCCAGTCATCAGGAGCAGGCCAAAGAACAGGAAGCCCCCTCCGAGGTGACAAAGTCCTCAGATGTGCCCAAAGAAACTTCAAAGGATGGGGTAGCTTCCCAAGGTTTTGAGTTGGTTTTGGCTTCACTTTCTGTCCCTACCAAAGAAGATCCAAATGGCAAAGAAGGGGTGTCCTCCACAGCAGCAACCACCCAACCTGGCACGACTTCTAAGGACAAGATCACGATAAAAATGAAGTCCTGAGTCATTGTCTTTTACTTTTTAAAAAGTTTTTGTTGTTGTTCTTTTTTTCTTTTTTTTTTTAATTTATGATGTAATCATATCTTTTGTAATGAAATTGTCTTTTTCTAAGGCACAGTCTAATGAAATATATGTATTTCCTTCAAATCTATGAGAATTGTGCCTTTTACTTATACAATTTCTGTTTTAACTAATACTTGGTCAATCATAGCAATGAGATATGACCTCACTTAGTTGCCTGCATAAGGGATAATGCCACTTTCACACCTTCCTAACTGATCAATAAAACAGATTAAAAACCACTAAGTCCACAATATTATTAAAACATACCCTTGACTTCAAAGTCCATACATCTCAACAGAATATTTTAATGCCTCATTCTTAATAAACTTGCTAACCTTGAAGAAATACTCAGATGTTGACAAGATAACAGACACGTCCAATGTATTTAAAAAAGCTTTAAGTGATGCTCATAAACATCCATTTGTTTATGTCCAAAGCAGATAGTCTAAGGAACCAGACATAACTAAGGTTCTATTTAACACTTAGAAAAATGTCAGTAAGTATTAATTTCCCCAGAGCTTGTGGTCCGAGGAACCAGGCAAGGCTTAGGTTCTATTTAATTCTTAGATAGATTTCAATAGATATTAATTTCCTCAAAGCTTGTGGTCCGAGGAGCCAGGCAGAGCTTAGGTTCTGTTTAATACTTATATAGATGTCAATAGATATTAATTTCCCCAGAGCTTGTGGTCCGAGGAACCAGGCAAGGCTTAGGTTTTGTTTAATACTTAGATAGATGTCAATAGATATTAATTTCCCCAAAGCTTGTGGTCCGAGGAACCAGGCAAGGTTTAGGTTCTGTTTAATACTTAGATAGATGTCAATAGATATTAATTTCCCCAAAGCTTGTGGCCCAAGGAGCCAAGCAGAGCTTAAGTTCTGTTTAATACTTATATAGATGTCAATAGATATTAATTTCCCCAAAGCTTGTGGTCCGAGGAACCAGGCAAGGCTTAGGTTTTGTTTAATACTTAGATAGATGTCAATAGATATTAATTTCCCCAAAGCTTGTGGTCCGAGGAGCCAGGCAGGGCTTAGGTTCTGTTTAATACTTAAATAGATGTCAATAGATATTAATTTCCCCAATGCTTGTGGTCCGAGGAGCCAGACAGAGCTTAGGTTTTGTTTAATACTTATATAGATGTCAATAGATATTAATTTCCTCAAAGCTTGTGGTCTGAGGAGCCAGGCAGAGCTTAGGTTCTGTTTAATACTTATATAGATGTCAATAGATATTAATTTCCCCAAAATTTGTGGTCCAAGGAGCCAAGCAGAGCTTAGGTTCTATTTAATACTTATCAAGTAATGAAACACATGACAAATAACTATAACAAATCAAAATATAGCCAAGACTACTTTCATTAATAATAATACATTCTCAAGTTGTTTACATTCTAGGGACGGAGTACAGTTTTTTCATCTAGATCTTCTAGATAATATGCACCTATTCCTGCCACTGAAGTGATGCAATAAGGTCCTTCCCAATTAGGCCCCAGCTTTCCCCAGGCTAGGTTCTTAGCAGTGCCCAATACCTTTCTTAGCACCATCTTAGCACCAAGTCTCTTGGTGCCAACGGCCTCAGCTTCACATTGGCATTATACCCTTGCTTGAGCTTGTGCTGGTAATAGGCTAATTGGACCATTGTATTTTCTCTTCGTTCTTCAATTAAGTCTAAGCTCTTCCCTAACTGCTCATCATTATTGCTCGGAGTGAAGGAACTTGTTCTCAGCGTTAGGAAACCAGTTTCCAGAGGAATGATGGCCTCGGCCCCATATGTCATTGAAAAGGGGGTCTCTCCTGTTGACCGGCGAGATGTAGTCCGATATGTCCAGAGGACGTGTGACAGTTCTTCCACCCATTTTCCCTTTGCATCATCCAACCTCTTTTTGAGTCCATTCACTATGACCTTATTGACAACCTCGGCGTGTCCATTACCTTGGGGGTAAGTCGGGGTGGAATATCTGTTCGTAATTCCCAAGTCACAATAGTACCTCCTAAAGGCCTTGCTATCAAATTGAAGACCATTATCCGAGATGATGGTATGAGGGACCCCAAATCAAATGACAATGTTTTTCCAAACAAACTTTTTAGCATCCACGTCCTTGATATTTGACTTCCTTATTTGGTCAAGAGCTTCTCCCCGCTTTTTCTCGGCTTCCAATTGATTAAGAATTTGAGTTAGGTGTATGTTGAGCTCACGAACATTAGCATTTCGATGAGCTTCAATAAGTTGGTGAGCACTAGACTCCGGTGGAGGGTTTCGAGTAAGATATCGATCAAGAATGGACTCAACTTCCGGGTGGCCAAAAGAGAAGACCTTCTCTGCTGGGGAGAAAACTATTATTGCAATCTCAACCCCACAAAGGGTGCAAAGCTCACTAGCCTTTTTAAAAAGTCCTGAACGGCGTTTAGAGAATGTAACTTGTAGATGATTTTTCTTTGGTATTTTTGCAATTGGAATCTTTTGGCGTCCTATGCTAGCCCTCTTTTTCACCATAGCTATGTCAGAGAAGACTCAAAAGAGATAGCAATATCAATAGCAAAACTTTTTTTTTCTTAGTTAATTTAGACTTGTTATGGTTTCAGGAGAACCATATATGGGGTATTTATATGGCTTTTTTCTTCTATTTTGGCAAGTCTATTGTCCTTTGGCAGCTTAATTCTGAATTAGTTAATATGATTAATTCAAGATTTGAAGGTTATAAAATCTTATTCACTTAATGGATGATTACAAATTTACAATGAAACTAATTATCAATTGGTTGGCATAATAAAAGAAATTATTTGATGACTTTGGAAGTGGATGTCAACCTCTTTCATAGGTGTCTGAATCTGATAGATATATTACTAATCATAATTGACTGTTTATTGTTATTATTTAGCAAGAATTTATTAAACTCTTCCCTGGAATTCAACGTTATCTATATAGCAAGATTTTATTTTATTTTTTATCTGAAGGAAGATATAACATGATTATTGTGAGTGAAGAATTGTGTTTTATGTGTTGTAGGTAGCACCAAAAACTATTAGAGAGATAAGTTGTAATTGTCCCTGCGTATTGAATCAATTTTCGTTGATGTAATTTTTTTTTTTTTTTTTAAGGTAGATGTGAGATTTAGATCATTAATTGTAAATGGCGATGTAGTAAGAAGTTGACGTAGTGAGAATTTGCTTAATGAGAATCAAATATTGAACTTAACTTCCTTTTAGATTAGCTAGGGAGCAGCACATTAACTAGAGTCTTTAAACATATTCCTCATATAACACAATGATATTATATTATACCAAAACAGTGAGAAAGAAAATAAACCCAATTGTTTCTTTGGCTTGAAGAACAAATAATGTTAAAACTCATGTATTATACATTTCTCTCGTATAATCGCATATATAAAACTCAAATTTATGTGAGAAAGAGAGGTGCCGGATATACAGAATAATTTCTGGTCGACAACGGCCAGTTCTATTTGAGTTACAACAAAGCAAAATGTCCATTGGATTATAAACTAAAACTACTGACAAGGACAAAGGTGACATGAACTGTCAAATACTATACAGATTATATGGATACACCAACGAGCTTTATCCACATCATATCTGCCTAATTAATGGCGAAAATATGTGCATTTCAGGAAATGTATTTGGATAAATTGTAGAGGATACAGTTGCTTCATGTCAAAATTTACCTCAAAACTGTCCACAATGCTAATTTTTCAAGTATTGATTCTTTATTCCTTTTTGTATGTAATTTCCCATGTTTTCTCTATTTTCAAGTTGGCAACTAGTTAGTAGATATTAAAAAGTAGATATGCAAGTGCATTTGTTTTAGGGCTATAATTGAACCAAGTTGATTATAAACAATTTGGGAATAGTTAAAAAGAAAAAAAAATTGTTTATTTAACAAAAGAGTCAACCCACACTAATTTTAGACTTGACATTTAAATGAGTCAAGTTCAAATATAATAAGTGTTCGTTAACAAACTCATAAGTATAAGACTTGATTTAGGTATATATATAATATTATGTATTTATATGTTTGCATATATAAAAATATATTAATTTGGAATTGATATTGGACTATGTATGTTATCATAGAAGTTCATAAGTTATCAAATTATTTTGTATAACTTATTAATAATATAAATAGTCTATTTAAAATAAATAAAAATTATAAATAAATTTTAACAATACAAAGTGGGTGAATTTAATTTTATATATAATATACAAAAATTATTCTATCTAATAAATTCAAATAATATAATTATAGTTATAATTTAGTTATTAATTATTAGCATAGATTTGTGATGGGGTTAAAAAATTTAGTCAAGTTGCTCATGCATAATCTCGAATTTATTCGATGATAAACTAATCAAGCTTGAAGATGTAATTTAGTTTGTTGATGATTATGAGCTCAACATGTGTTCAAAATAAAACTGTATGAATAATCTTAAACTTTTATTACTCAACTTGACTTGGCTTGTTCATTGTCCTAGTTTATAATAAAATGATTGTAATTTATTTAAGATGCTAGAACAATACACAACATGGAAGGATAAACAAGCTGTCAATTTGCTGCAACTATAACTAGTGATACAATTTAGAAGTGCTCGTTTGGGAGAATTTATTTTTATTAGTTTATAAGGCTTAAAAATAAGCTAAGAAAACTTAATTGTATCTAGAAATAGTAAAACTTTAAATTTTTTTACATAAGCTAAATAAGCTATATAGACTATAAAATGCACAGCCAATAAACCTTAACTCCAACGACATGTATGCCTTAAGTTTAAAACAATACTACAGACATACCCATTTTCACATGGATGTGAATTGATTTGTATTTTTATATTTTTAAATGATTAATAAATAATTTAATGGTTTAAATAAATTAATAAAATTTATTTTTTTATGTTTAAATTTTAAAAGATAGTCGTTTTAACTTTTAAGAATTATATTTGCGCTTTTAAAAAGGTAATGGATAGAAGGATTAGAATGACAGCGTTATCAAGATTAATGAACTAAAATGTCAAAACTTAAACTTAAGGGATTAAATGACAATTCATCAAGTTTAAAGATGCAAATTGTATTTTCACCAAAAATATTATTTGAAAATAAGAAGTGATTTTTTTCCCTTCTTAATTTCTTTTGTTTGATGAATCAAAATGATTACCGACTAATCAGACTTGATTGGTTTTGGAGTAAAGAATAAAAACACCAAAGCACAATATGATTAGAGATAAGCATATAACCCCATTAATTGTTCTAAGATCACAACTTTTGTCACAATTTTGATACAATTGATTGTGATTCTGTAAGTGGTTTTCTATTACATTCACATGAAATTACCAATTTTTTTCCACCACACACAATCAACTAGATCATAATTGGGAAAAAAAAAATTTTGTGCCCACATATTTTCTCTAACCTTATTTCAAGTTTTTAGTCCCATGAGTAGCCTTGTCATCAACCCAACTTGCGACGCCATTGTTGGAGCTCAAAACTACCAATTGAATCCGACAATCAAAAGGTCTTGATTCCAACCAAAAAGGAATGGATTTCAAAACTGTATTTAACAGACCGTAAGAGAATATACAGCCCCATTTCAGATTAGTCTTGCAAAAGGTCCATTCCAAGGCTAGGCCTACGGCCCCTATTAAAAAACCCTTCACCCCTTTTATAAAAAGGTCTCACTCCCTATTTCATATAAAGGCCCAAGTTTTATGATAGTCTTTTTATTAATAATAATAATAAATAATGGTTATACACTATGTTTCCTACCTCTAATTAGGCCTTCAAAATATTGTGGATTTCAGTTAGTTCAAATGATAAAGTTTCTTACCATCAAATAAAAGATCTAGGGTTTGATCCTCTCTTACACAAAAAATCAATTAGTGTCTTTGTCTGATAGTAAAAAGTAATTATCAAGAGCAGATATTATAGGTTGAAACTTTATCTAAAATAATTTCTTCTAAAAGAAGGTCTCCAAAATATTAAACTAATAGAAACTCAACCAAATTTAAACCCCTGATTATTGGGAAAACAGATATATACATGTGTAAAAGCATCAAGGATGATTAATTTTCCCTAACAGCTTGAGACTTTAATTTTTGTAAACGAATATTTTACACATTAGATTGTCAACATTAACCATAAAATCTCTTACATAGCCCTACACCAAGCAATTTTTATTTATCTTATAACACCAAAACCAAAACCAAAACCAAAATTGAAAATTAGATTAAAATATTATTTTACCATGCATTGCATTATATTCATCATAAGTCAACCTCCTTTTAAAAAAATTAATAATTTATTTTGTTAAATTTCATGCATATTTGACTCTCCATATGAAATTAACATTGGCTCAATTAGATATTTTATCATGTTGTACATTCAATTTGTCAAATTAAACTTGATTTTGAAAATAAATTTATTTATTAATATTTAAAAATAAATAAAATGTCCCACTTCAACTTATTGCTTTGGACCCAAACTGAATCGGCCTACAACAACATATTCTTTTGGGCCTTAAGTTCTCCGCATAAAGGTGGCCCATATAATTACTCACTACAATAAAATATATTTTTAGTGACGAAAATTAGTGAGGAAATATTTTTCGTCACTAAAAATACAGCTTTAGTGACAAAATATGAATTTCGTCACTAATAATGAAAAAAATTATAACATTTAGTGACGAAAAATAAATTTCGTCGCTATTGTGATCTAAAAAATGGGCGCCAGTAGAGGGAAACTTTGGCGCGAGTTTAATTAATCTATAGTGACGAAATATTTCGTCGCTAAAAGTTGAAATTTTTAGTGACGAAATATTTCGTCACTGTAGGTATTACTATGGATAATATTAGTGACGAAAATCCTTCAAATCGGCGACCCTTCGCCTTCCTGGCGACCGTTCGCCTCCTTCGAATCGGCGACCATTCGCATTCCTTCTTCCCGATGACCGTTCACCCTCCTTTGAATCGACAACCGTTCGCCTCCTTCGAATTGGCGACCCTTTGCCTTCGTCGAGTCCAGCGATTCCAGGTTCTTAGTTCTCAAACTAACAAACCGAGTCCCTCACGCTTCGCCAATTCTCGATCCGCTGCCTATCGCTCCCAGGTTCAGATCGATTTTTTTCTTTCTTTCTTTCTTTTTTTTTTTTTTTTTTCCTTTCTTTTTTTTTTTTTTTTTAGATCGGCTTCTTCTAGTGCTGGGAATGGTGGTCAAGGTGCTGTTGTAGAGTCTTCGAGCAACAGTAAAGGTTGGAGGTTTCTCAAGTACAGTCTCATCGAAGCTCTCACCAGTTCCACCGCCACCACCGGCTACGCCTCCAACGGTTCGTTTTTTTTTTTTTTTGGATTATACGGTGTCATTTTGCTATCTTCTAAGTTTTCGTTTTTGTTTGTTACTATTGTTAGAAAATGGTTAATTAAGTGGTAAATTAGATTTAGTGCTAGGGTGTTGTTTGTAGTGTTGGATGAAAAGAATTGAGAAAAATGGTTATTTGATAATGGGGGTGTGGTTTTGATGCCCAAAAGGATTGTTCGGTTGGGATTTTTTTTTTTTTTTTGGGAAGTAAAGGTTTTCTTTATTCTTTTATTTTATTTTGATTTAGAGAAATGCTTAAGTTGAAAAATGATTAATTAAAGAATGGAGGAGTTGTTTTAGTCCCAAAATGGTTGTTTGGTTTGTGATTTTGTTAATTTTAGGAATAAAGATTTTGGTTATGGTTTTGGTTTGGGGGAGTTAGGGAATGCTAATCATGTAGTGGTTTCTTACTCCCAGGTGAAGAATTTGCTCTCTTTGTATTCCTGTTTCAATCAAATTTTGGTGGTTGGAGGCCATCTTCTGCTCCACGATCTGATTGGCCTCAATTTTATGGTTTTTTTTTTTCTAAATCAAATCCATTTCCTTGATCCAATCCTAGACTACACTTTCAATTTTCCCCCCTTTATTATTATTATTATTACTAAAAATAGTTGTTTTCCTTTCCTTTCCTTTCCTCCATTATTTGTGGGGGTAGATAAAAGATAAAAAAAGCAATGTTCAGAAGCGTCTCTTTGCTTTCCAAGCTCCGCTCTCGTCTTGTATGTATTCCATTTTTAGCTATCAACAATTTACTCTAATTTTTTTATATATTGAATAATGAAATGTTGTGATGGATTGATTGCAGGGGCAGCAACCAAGTCTCAAGGATTCAGTCAGATGGCTTCAAATACAGTCCTCCTCATTTGATCTTGTACTCTCTTTTATCATTTCATTCTCTATACAATTCACTGCAGCACCAAACCAAACCCATTTCTCACGTTCATATCCCTATCACTCTATGCTAATTAATTCTCACTGGTATATAGGGTCACATTGTGAGTTCAACACCTACTACATGCTTGTGTGTGTGTGACTTTACCAATAAAAAAGATTTGATTTTTACAGCTTTTGATTCTATTTTCATACAATTTCTGTATGTTTAACTACTCTATATATGACAACTGCTTTAACTTTTACTTATTTTCTACATGCCTGTGTATCAAAGTGCTCACCTTTTTGTACCATACCTCAAGGGTTGTTGTTGATTAAAGTTATCATCCAAATATTTTGGAAGAAGAAAGTTCCTTTTAAGATGGAGCTTTTTTTTGAGAATCATAGCTTATTTTTTTAGTGCCATTTGTACCATAAGTAACCTCGCTCATGCTAGTCTTTTTTTTTTCCTCTGTGCAGGACCTACGTTCTCAGCTGGAGGAGTTGATTCCCGATCAACAGGCATACGTTACCAATTTTTAATTTTGATTCTTTTTTCCTCCTTGCTCGTGCAATTAAGTTATTATTATTTTTTTTTAAATTATTGTAGTGTGATTTGAAATTGCATTAAAAAACTGGCACAACATGTGTATCCGTTTGTTGCATTCTTTGAGTATTTTGGAAAATGGTGCGCATTTGATTAAAGAGCTAGTTTAGACTCCCTTACCCTCTTTCTATTTCATAGAGTTGGTTGTTAAGGAAGGTTTTGAGCCAAGGAGTCAACATGTATCTAAGTACAGTTTGTTTTGGTGTGACAGTTATAAAGTAGTTGTACATGCTACAAATGATTATACTTGTGATTGTAGCTAGTAATGTTCGTTGACAAAAATTTTGATTATAAGTTCATTCTCTATTTTGTGATTTTATTTGGTTACAGGAGCGCTTGAAGAAACTTAAGGCAGAACATGGAAAAGTGCAGCTTGGGAATATCACTGTTGATATGGTAAATATGCTTTTGTGATATTTGTGTTCATTTTACCATTCCTATCTGGTGTCTATGGCAGAAGTGAGCTATAACAGTTTCTTTCTTTCATTGTAAAGAACTTAAAAATCTCAGAGTAACATAAAATTATGTTTTGCAACTTCTCACTGAATTATCTGTTTATCATGATTGAGGGACAAAATTGGGAAATGCCCCATTTGGGTAAAAATAGCAGCATAATGCCATTTTCTCCAAACTATATAGGGAAATGCCCCTCTTTTGTAACTCGATTTTCTCAAAATCGAGTTAGGCCCTATAGCGGCGTTTTTTAGGAGTCTATAGTGACGTTTTTAGGACCTATAGTGGCGTTTTTTAACTCGATTTATAAGAAATCGAGTTATAGGTAAAAAAAATTAAAAAAATTGCCTATAACTCGATTTTATGGAAATCGAGTTACAAAACGTCACTATAGATCCTGAAAATGTCACTATAGGTCCTTAAAAACGCCGCTATAGGGCTCCAGAATTTTTTTTTTTTATAACTCGATTTTGAGAAAATCGAGTTACAAAAGAGGGGCATTTCCCTATATAGTTTGGAGAAAAGGGCATTATGCTACTATTTTTACCCAAATGGGGCATTTCCCAATTTTGTCCCATGATTGAGTATATATAGACCAATTTAATCACTCTTGAATTTGGGTTAAAAAGGATGACACTCCAAAACCATTGGGTTGTCTGTGTCATGCACACCAGGGATACTCATGTATGCCTGTCCTTAGTGTGTTGGGAGGGGAATAAAATTATCTTTGGTTTTAGATATCTTTTTAAATACATTGATATTTATTTTTTATTTGAAAACTTTATTCCTAAAGATAATTAATTTATTGTTGTATTCCCACCTTGTTGTCCTCTAATTTTTCAAAAATTGTCGTGTCCTATGTCCATACTTTTTAGTTAAAACACTTTTTGGTTAATACTTTATTTACTTTCTACAACTTATACATTAGGAGTTGTGATTTTAATTTATTGGTGTGGTTACTCTTAATGCATTGTTAGAAATGTTTCTTATAACATAGTTAATGTTTTTACTTTACGATTTTAACGAAACATTGTTTTTATATTTGTGTAGATTTCTTATTGGTGGCTTTTAGGGGATTTACTTTTGGCATTACTTGAAGACATATGAGGATATCTTCTGTTAGTTCTAAAATAGGGTTTAGGTAGAGTTATCATGTATTGCAAACAATTATTGTATGGAAGGAGTTTGAATTGGATACTTGTTTTATTTTTTACTTGTGGAATGTATGGATCTTTTTTTATAAATGTGTTGAAATAAATGTGTTATTCAAATGTGAGGTTTTAATAATGTAATGATAGGTTACAGGTTAATATTAAAGCCATGAAAAAAATAAAAACAGAAAATAAGTTTTAGTGACGAATTTTTTCGTCACAAATATAGCAAAATTTTGTAAGAAATGGTTTTAGTGACGAATTTTTTCGTCACTATATGTACCCGAACATAGTGTTAGTGACGAAATTATTCTTCACTAAATATGATTTAGTAAACTAAAGTGTTTTTAGTGACGAAATATTTTCATCACTGAATAGTGTTTTTAGTGAGGAAAACATTTAGTGACAAAACGTTTTCGTCACTAAAAGTTTTTTTTTTTTTAAATCAAATTGGACTTTTAGTGACGGAGCTACAGTGACGAAATGAGTTTCGTCACTAAAAGTCCAATTTCATCACTAAAGGTCCTTAGTGACAAAAAACTGGACTTTTAGTGACGAACTTTTTCGTCACCAAAAATACATTTTGTTGTAGTGACTACTATGCTATGCTATGTAAACAATTTTAAGCATTATTATACTGCATTGTTTTATTTAGTATAATATATTAATTACATTATATTCAAGTCCAAAAATTAGAAAAGGGTCCATACAGGTCCAGAATTTAAAAAAAAATATGACGTGTCAATAATTTAATTGATGATTTAAATTTATGATATAATTTAAATTCAATTAAATATATATATATATATATATATTAAAATAATGATATGGAAAATTGTGAGGTTTTAAAAGTTTATGCAGCATAATATTATGAAGTCAATCCCTTCATCTGTAATCTATATATATAATAATAGACGAAGCTGAGAGAGATTCAAATTAGAATTTTAAATTAAAGTTCAAATTTTGCGCCATGTATCCTAAATTATTTATTCTTACAGAGTTTTATTTCTTAATTTTAAAATCAAATATGGGACCACATCATAAATCTCCGTGTGTGTGTATGTGTGTGTGTTATTACTTAGTATTCTCAAAAAAAAAAAGTACAGAAATCAAATAGTTTAGAATAAATGAATCGTAAAAAAAAAAAAAAAAAAAAAAAAAAGTGCTTCACAATATATATATATATATTTTAAATGGACAATTTACATTTTATACATAATAATATCCTTACAAATATAAAAATGACTATCAATAGTATTTAAATTATATATATATATATATAAAAATTATATTATGTATCTTATTGTATATTTTTAAGTATATGGTTACAAGCTAGTATATATAAAAGGATTCTCCTCTTTTAACAGGACTTTTATGTGGTTCAAAAATACTCTCATTAATGAAAGGTAACTTCATTTAGAAATAGGGTCATAAATATCAAATAACAAATTTTATTTTAAATTCAAAAAGAGAATTCCTAAAATTTAGGAATTTTTTCTTTCACGTTCAAAAGAGAAATTACAGTTATTGCTTATCTCTAAAATTTATCATTTTTATTTGTTTGAAAAAAAATATATATTTCTAAATTATTGTAAACACAAAATTTTCACTAAGTTTGAAAATCAAACAAATTGAAAAAGGTATCACAAATATATTTTTGTATTAATCAAGTAGTGAGTACAAACTCTGTTTCAATTCTTTTACAAAAAGTGCTCCTCTTGTTCTATCTTCTTTGTGGTCTTGACTCGAACAAAAAAATTTCTTGACTTTGGTTGGAAGATGGATCGAACGGTCTTCACAACAAATCTCTAGTTTTGAGCTTATTAGAGGTTTGTTGTTCTTCAAGTTCTTCAAGTCTTTCGAATGTTCTTTAAGTTCTTCGAAGATTCTTGAGACAAAATTTCTCCAAAACTTGGGCTTCTTGAAAACTTGGTGTTGAAAATGAGAGGAGACGTTTTTCTATTTATAGTGGTTTCAGGGGATAAACTCCATTTTGAATTGATATGCTTGAAGAGATGTAGTAGACTTTGATTGGCCCAAATTTATTTTAGAGATAATTATCTCTATTTATTTATTTTGATAAAGATCATATTTTGATAAAGATAATAATCAACAAAGATAAATGATTATCTCTATTTTATCTATTTATTTTAATAAAGATAATTATTAATCAATTTTGAATAGAAAATTTATTTTTATTTTATTTTATTTTAATAAAGATAATTATCCATCAATATTAAATAGGAAATTTATTTATCTTGTGGGACCAATGACGCGTGTCAAATTTCAATATGCCAATGTAACACCAATTTGGATGACACATGTCATTATTTGATTTAATTAATTTAATGACATATTAATCTAGAATTTGTCACTAAATTTTGATGTGGCATTTTATAATTGGCTTAAAATTTTGTCTCCTACAATTATAATAGATGCAAATTATTAACAAAGTCCAAAAAAATAGAAAGAGGCTAGTATTTTATATATATATATATATATATATATATATATATATTCAATTAAGTATGTAATAGTATTCAACCAAACTAACTAAATAAATCAAATTAATATATTTATAACATCCACAATAAATTAATTAAATTCAAAAGTGATAATACATTGTCATTTAATCTTTATTTACAGTACATAAAAGAAAATTGCAAACTTAAAAGTGAAGTGTCAAGTGTGATATTCAAATTTTGAAGAGAGAGAGAGAGAGAGAGAGAGTAAAAAAATCATGGATATGGCAGCTTTAGAAGTTATTTTTAGGGTGGTCACTAAAAAAATTAAATTATACAAAATCTATAAAAGAAACAACTTGAATATATTAACATCACAAAAAAAAAAAAAAAAAAAAAAAAAAAAAAAACTCGCGAATACATATGAAATATTAAAATTTTTTGTACTAGCAAAGAGGGAAAAAATTACTAATAGGAGATAAAGTGGAAATTGAAAATGCTGATATAAGAATAATAAAGTGATTACAACAAATTCATAACAAATCTTATACAACAAGCTGTTATTGGTGGGTAAAACATGTCAATATTGAGCCTAAATTAGAATTAGTAATAGCTTACCACATAAGATATATTGTGAAAATATTATGGATGTAGCATTACTCTTATTTTTG
This sequence comes from Quercus aquifolioides, assembly GCA_019022515.1. Lineage (NCBI taxonomy): Eukaryota > Viridiplantae > Streptophyta > Magnoliopsida > Fagales > Fagaceae > Quercus > Quercus aquifolioides. The sequence continues at coordinate 4,761,528 of CM032330.1, read as the reverse complement.
TTAAATTCAAATTTTTGTGATTCTCGGGTCATAGAGTTTAACATTTTTATTAGGTGGTCAAAATAAGTTAATTTAGTATATAATATCTTTTTTGTAAGTAAATAAATACATTTTTTAAGTCAGGGTGGTCACAGAACAGATTAGTTTAAACTAATTATTTATATAATTTTTTTTTTTTTTTTTTTTTTTTTTTTTGCTAAGTATAAAAAAAATTGGTGATCCTGTGACCACCCTCACATACAAGTGGAGCCGCCACTGCATGGATATGTCATTTTTTTAAGCTCAAGTAAATAACCCAATTATTTTGTATTGAAAAAAGCATAGCAACTTTGTTGGATTCAAGTCAAAACATAAATTGTAAAAAAATTTAAAAAATCTTTTTTTTTTTTTTTATAGGAAAAACTCAATTTAAACCACATGTTTATGTATTGTCCAGATTCATATGATATGAAAAGATTCATATCAAACTTATCTGTGTATTATATGAATAATGAACATGATTGATGATGCCGAAAATCGTCAGTAAGTCGCACAGTCCTCATGTGCTCTAGACAAGACCTGCATAACAAAGAAGAAGACCTTGCAGAGAGTACCGGTGTGGTACCGGCCAAATACCCTCCGAAGGTTAAGTTAGAGAGCTTTTTACAACTCTAGAGTGCTAGAGCTGGGGTAAATTATGCGTACCTTGGTTTGTGAGAGTTTTGGGGTTTTTATAGTAGCATAGAGTTGGCATTCGTTTCTTGGCAGAGAGGGTCTTTCCTTGTAGAGAATATCCTCATAAATACACATATCTTATGAGATTCTTTCCCTATAGAAATTCCCTTGATTAGGGTTAATTGTGGGGTACAAGATATTTCCTTATATAGATATTCGTGGGGATCAAGCAAGGCCATGTTGGACTCGTTATGCTCTTTATTCCCGTTGGCTTCTTTTACTCCTGTCAGCCTCTCTCTTCTCGTCGGCCTGGGAATTCCCGTCGCCTCACGTAGATACCGTCAGGTATTGAGGTGATGTCGTCGGCTTATGGCGTTGTCAATTTCACACTACTTCACACACGTATAAAGCTGATGGGCTCATTGGAGTCATCAACTTTTTTGTATGCAACGAGTTTATTTTTTTCCTGAAAACACCCTTGTCAGCTATCCCCTACTCCATGGCTCCATCAATCTTAGCTGACGAGTCGTGGAGTGTAGCTTTCCTTTTATTATTTATCCGTTGGAAAAAAGGGTGCTCATTAATGGCTTCCTTGAGCAGATTTTATTAAATGCTAGGACACGTGGCATAGGCTGGCTGGCTTTGATTATGAACAAATGCGTCACTTCGTTTCCCGTACTCTTTCACCCTATATATAGCTCATCATCTCTTCTCATTTTCCCTTTTTTCATCTTTGCTAATCTTGAGAGAGAGTTGTCATTTCATCACCTCTGATCCCGTCACCTTGCTGATCCCGTCACCTTCACGAAATCGTCTACTAATTTTGTAAGTCCTCTTCCCTTTTCATTCCTTGTTTTTCTAGTTGGTCATCACTTTTATAGAGAGACCCATCAAATAGGTTCTTAGAATGCCTCCGTCGCTTGTAGGTGAATAGATGTCAGGTGATAGAGAAGCGATGAGTGAGCAGTCGTCGTTAGTCCGTGCAAGAGCGAGCTACAACGAAGTCTACTCATCAGGTCATAGGCTTGAGGAGGGCTTATCCTGGTTGTCAGAGAGGGAATCGTCTGCCCATTGTCCTGATGACGAAGAGGAAAATTATGATGGAGAGGAAGTAGAAGAAGGAGAAGGAGGAGAGGATGAGGATGAATGAGGGGAGGGAAAGGGGGACAGAGAGGAGAAGGAGAACGAGGAGGATTATGAGGGAAAGGATGACGAGGATAAGGGTGAGGGTGACGAGAGAGCTTCTGTGGGAGGAAGTTCAGGAAGCCTAAGGGATGGTCACACCCGTCCTTTCATCCTTCCAGCTATATGAACGGTCAACGACTTCAAGTTGATGATGACGACTAATATTTTCAAGAATTTACGGGATTGTTACCAAATCCTTGATAACATTCCAATCCGTTTACCCGGAAAGTTTGGAAAGTGCTACTCCGAGAAGACCGTGGACGTTGGCATGTATGACGCCATGTTCGCGGCAGGATTGAGATTTCCTTTAACGGCACTACACCGTCAGTTAGCCATTTTCCTTAGTCTATCCATCAGCCAAATAGCTCCCAATGCTTGAAGGATATTCATAGGGGCTGAGATTCTTTGGGGTCGTCTTAGCAGGGGGGAATCGTTATCTTACCTTGGACAAGTTCTTTTAGTGCTACAGACCCCAACATATCTCCTCGTCTAAAGGGATATATCATTTTGCGTAGGTTGGTGTCGGATATGCCCGACTCCAATAGAAATTGGATGGGTAGATACTTTTTTTCCCAAGGGACGGACTGGGTGTGCCATCGGGTAGAATGGGCGACGATGCCTCATGGTTTTGACAATACTTGGGGTATTGTCAAGGATTCAGGTCTGGTATCGTCCATATTTTCACTTTTTTCTTTACTTATTTGTTTAAGTGTTTAACGCCGTCTGTTTTTTCTCTTCTTCAGCTAGCGTTCGTCCCTGTATAACCAACGAGCAGGAGGCTTTCATCCATTGGGTGCTTAAGATCCCCTTTGATGAACGGAAGTGTAGGGACCTAATCACCCTTGACACGTTACACGCCTACTGTGGTGGTCTTATGCTAAAGCTTGCAGCTCGTAAACTAAATACATACTCCCGTCGGCGTAAGTCCTTACTCCTTTGCTTCTTTCTTCCCATTGTCTTCTTTTTGTTTGCTTATCTAACATCCATTTCTTACCCTTCATAGAAATGGAGGCAACGAGGCAAAAAGCTTTGATAGGGCGTCGACCGCAGCATGCAAGCAGAAGGAGAAGGAGGGGGCCTCCTTGTCAGCTCCCAAGGGCATTGGCACGGGAACATCCAAGCAAAAGAGCGACGGGAAGGATGACCATTCGTTTAAGAAAGGACCGGGCGTATACATCCCCATAGGATGAACTCGTCCACTCGTGGGACTGATAATGAACTCGTCCATAATTTCAAGGCATCCCCTTAGGATGAACTCATCCACTTGTGGACTTAATAATGAACTCGTCCACTTGTGGACTTAATAATTTCAAGGCATTCCCGTGGGATGAACTCGTCCACTTGTGGACTTAATAATGAACCTGTCCACTTGTGGACTTAATAATGAACTCGTCCACTTGTGGACTATAATTTCAAGGCATCCCCATGGGATGAACTCGTCCACTTATGGACTGAATAATTAACTTGTCCATTTGTGGACTTTTACTAATTTCAAGGTATCCCCATGGGATGAACTCGTCCACTTGTGGACTTAATCACAGATGTAGTTTCGTAGAGACATATACATACACAGGTCATATCTGAATAACTCCTCTTATTGTGATAAATGCGTGCATAAGTAAAAAATTGTTCTTGAAAGAATAAAAAGCTTCCCTTGGGCTTAAAATTTATTGTAGATAGTAAAAATTAACTAAAAGGAAATAAACTGGAAATGAGGAGTGTTGTTCTTCGTGCCGTCATCTATTGGTAGTATTTCTTAGGATGCTCGGCATTCCATGGGTGGTGCAACTTTGTCCTTTTAGCGTCTCTAAGTAGTAGGTACCTTTCCTTTGCCATGAAGTGATTCTGTAAGGTCCTTTTTAGTTAGGTCCGAGCTTTCCCTAGGAGGGATCTCTCATGGCGCCCGTGACCTTCCTTTGGACGAGGTCTTCGACTTGGAAATCTCTGTGTCTAACTCTGGAGTTGTAGTGCTTGGCCATGAGATCCTGGCACCACGCCAACCTTTGTTTGACTATTGCTCTTACTTCATCTATTAGGTCGAGCTGTAGGCACATGGTTTCGTCGTTCCTATTCTCATCATAGTTCTCCACTCTGTAGCTTGTGAGTCCAACCTCAGCTAGGATGACGGCCTCGCTTCCATATGCTAGTCAAAATAGCATCTCTCCTGTAGGTGTCCTGTCTGTCATCCTGTACGCCCATAGTACGCTTGGTAATTCTTCTGGCCATATACCCTTTGCCCCCTCAAGCTGAGTCTTGATGATCTTGAGCAAGGAACGGTTCGTAACCTCAACATGTCCATTGGCCTAAGGGTGGGCGGGTGAGGAGTAGTGATTCTTGATTCCCAGTTGTGAGCAAAAATCTCTGAATGAATCGTTGTCAAATGTTTTCCGTTATCTGAGACCAAGATTCTAGGGATCCCGTACCTACAAATAATGTTTCTCCAGATGAAACTTCATACGCTCTTCTCTGTGATGGTGGCCAGGGCTTCAGCTTCCACCCATTTGGTAAAGTAATTTATATCGACCATTAGGAACTTCAACTGTCTCATTGCTATTGGGAATGGGCCCATGATGTTCAGCTTCCATTGAGCAAAAGGCCACGAGGCCAACATTGGAGTGAGCTCTTCTATTGGTTGTCTGATGACGTGGCTGAACCTTTGACATTTATCACATGTTTTGACATAGGCTTGGGCATCCTTCTACGTGGTGAGCCAATAGTATCCAGCTCGAATCAACTTGTGTACCAATGACCGGGACCCAAAATAGTTCCCACAAATCCCCTCGTGGACTTCTTTCATGACATAGTCTGCTTCCTCGGGGCTTAAGCACCTTAGGTATGGGCGGGAGAAGCTTCTTTTATACAAGACATCCTTTATCAAGATGAAACGTGCTGCCTGAACCTTCAGCTTTCTTGCGGCCTCCTTACCGTCAGATAGTGTGCCGTCTTTCAAATAAGAAACTATTGGTGTGGTCCAGTTGCTTCCCGAGTCTATTTCCTACACTTCAATGCCATCTATCAAAGGTAAGAGCTAAACAAAAGAAATTACCTTACTAGAGATGAGCATATGTTCTGCTGATGCAGCTTTCGCAAGACGGTCGGCTTGCGAATTCTCTTCCCTGGGGATTTGAACAAACTTGGCCTGAAACTTGCCATCTGTTTCCTTACTTGCTACAGGTATTTCTTCATTCTTTACCCTTTGCATTCGTAGTCACCATTCACTTGACTTGTGACCACCTGAGAATCGCAGTACATAACCACATTCGTGGCCCCTACGGCTTTGGCGAGGTCCAATCCTGCCACTAGAGCCTCGTATTCCACTTCATTGTTGGTTGCAGGGAAGTCGAGATGAACCATACACTCGATCTCGTCCCTTTCTGGAGAATGAAACACTATACCTGCTACACCAGCCTGCTTGTTGGAAGATCCATCCGTGTGAATACTCCATTTATGCCCCCGGTCTTCCATGTTGATGAATTCTGCAATGAAGTTAGTGACCACCCGTCGCTTTATGGCAATATGTGGGCAGTATTGTACGTCAAACTCGCTTAATTCTATTGCCTATAGCACCATCCGTTAAGCCGCTTCAAGGTTACTCGTTACCTGCCGTAGAGGCTTGTCTGTTAAAACGACCACAATGTAGGCCTGAAAGTATGGCTTGAGCTTACAGGCCACGATAAGTAAAGCGAAGGAGAGCTTCTCCATCGGTGGGTACCTCTCCTTTGCGCCACGGAGTGCTCGGCTAGTGTAGTATATGGGCTTCTATACCTTGTCTTCTTCTCTGATTAAGGCCACACTGACGGTAGCCGGGGAGACGACCAGATAGAGAAATAGCTCTTCCCTTGGTTGGGAGGGACTTAGCAATGGTGGGGAAGAGAGGTATGCTTTTAGATCATCAAAAGCTTGTTAGCATTCAGCTGTCCACTCGAAGGACTTCTTCAACATGTGAAAGAAAGGTAGACATTTGTCCGTCGCCCTTAAAATGAACCTGTTCCTTGGTGTCTCAGAGACATTTGTGTTCTTTGGTGGTGCCATCTCCATTATGGCCTGGATCTTGTCTGGGTTGACTTCGATACCTCTCTAAGACACCATAAACCTTAAGAATTTTCTAGCCGTCACCCCAAATGCGCATATGCTTGGATTGAGCTTTATGTTGTAAGAGCAAAGGGTGTCAAAGGTCTCCTTAAGGTCGTCTAAATGATCGTCCTCCTTTCGGCTTTTTACTAGCATGTCGTCCACGTAAACTTGGATGTTTCTTCTGATCTGATGTGCAAACATTTTGTTTATAAGCCTCTGATACATTGTGCCCGCATTCTTGAGACCGAACGGCATCACCTTATAGCAGAAGAGGCCTTGACTGGTGACGAACGAAGTTTTCTCCTGATCAGCTTCACCCAATTTGATCTGATTGTAACAGGAAAATGCATCCATAAAGCTCAATAGCTGGTGTCATGTTGTCGAGTCTACCAGGATGTCAACCCGCGGGAGGGGGTAGCTATCCTTGGGGCACGTCTTGTTCAAGTCCGTGAAGTCTACACATATCTTCTGATTCCCGTTAGCTTTTTTAACCATCACTACATTGGCCAGCCAGTCGGGGTAGTACACCTCCTTGATGAATTCTACATCCTGCAGTTTGTGGACTTCTTCCACTATAGCCCGATCTCATTCTAGGGCAAATACTCGCTTCTTCTGACGGATAGGGGGAAAAAAGGATGACACATTCAACCTGTGCACCATGACTGAAGGATCGATCCTCGGCATATCTTCATGAATCTAAGCGAAGATGTCTTGGTTTTCTTTTAGGAACGCCGTAAGCGCTTGACGGACTGGCGAGGGTGTCAATCCTAGTCGTTCGCTCGAGCCTAGAGTTCCTCCAATCCTTCAATGGGCTCAGCGACCGCCCTCTGTTCTTCAATGCTCATGGTCTACAAGTGGTCGTCCATCTCCAACATTGCTATGTAGCACTCGCGTGTTGCCATTTGGTCCCCACATACCTCTCCTACTTCGTATTCGGTGGGAAATTTGATCATCAGGTGATAGGTTGAAGTCACAGCCCTCCATGAGTTGAGGGTAGGTCGGCTCAGTATGGCATTGTAGGCAGACGAGCAGTCGACAACGAGGGATGTAACATCCTTAATGATTTGCTGAGGGTAGTCATCGACCGTTACGAACAATGTGACTGGACCGAGGGGGTATACCCTTGTTCCTTTAAACCTAACGAGCGGCGCGTTGGCTGGCACAAGTCGCTCCTTCTCGATCCTCATCTGCTAGAATGCCGGGTAGTAGAGGATATCAACAAAGCTTCCATTATCAATTAGGACCTGGTGAGTGTTGTAGTCCCCTACCCGAATACTAATAATGAGTGCATTGTCGTGTGGGTGGTGGAGACGTCGAGCGTCTTCTTTCGAGAATTCGATTATAGGGTTGTTGACCCGTGCTAACTTTGGGACGAAACCTATCAGCTAGACATTCTAAACCATCCTGAGGTAAGTCTTGCAAGCATTCTTGGATGAACCAGAAGCTGTGGTGCCCCCTACAATCATCCTTATATCCCCTGTGGGTGGCCTGGGGCGCTCGTTATCCCTTCTAGCAACCTGTTCCTATGATGGATATGTCATTTCTTTGCTGATGAATCGTTGTAGTTTCCCTTGTCTAATAAAGGCTTCAATCTACTGCTTCAAGCCATAATACTCAGACGTGTCGTGACCATGGTCCCGATGAAAACGGTAATACTTGTCCCTGGACCTCTTACTGGGATTTCCCTTCAACTTGTCGGGCCACGTCAAGGCTGTATCATCCTTGATCTGCATCAGGACCTAATCGATAAGGGCAGTCAGCGGGGTGAAGTTTGCAAATCTTCCAACGGGGGGCTTGGAGTGCCCATCCTCCCGTTGATCTCCGGCTCTAGTCATCTTCTATCCCCTGTCCTGTCATGTATCTTATTGCCTTTCCCTCTTCTTGGGTTTCTCCTCTCGAGCTAGTAACGCATTTTCAGCGTTCATGTACTTAGTAGCTCAATAAAGCACATTTGGCATGGTCTTCGGGATGTTTTTGTATAAAGAGAACAGAAACTTCCCCTTCTGTAATCCATTGGTGAATGCAGCAACAAGTATCTTGTCATCAACCTCGTCTATCGAGAGGGCTTCCTTATTGAAGCAGGTTATGTAGGATCTCAGCATCTCATCCTCTCGTTGCTTGATGCTCATCAGGCATGCAGTGGACTTCTTATACCAGTGTCCCTCGATAAAGTGTGAGGCAAATAGTGCGCTCAGCTCCTTGAATGTACTGATGGAGTTAGGCATCAACGTGCTGAACCATATTCGTGCAGGACCCTTCAGCGTAGTTGGGAAGGCTTGACACATGATCTCATCTGCCACGCATTGTTGGTGCATAAGCGTTTTGAATGCCTCCAGGTGATCTAAGGGATCCTTTGACCCATCGTAGACTTCTACCTATGGCATATAGAACTTCAACGGAAGAGGGAACGAAGTGACGGGTGCAGTAAAAGGAAAGTCCGTCCAGTAGACTAACTCATCAGGGTCACTTAACACCCGTCCACTCCTTCATCATGAAATCCATTTGTTCCTTCATCATCTGCATCTCTGCGACTCTATGTGGTGGTGTTGTTTCTGCGACGGATGGACGGTTGGTATCTTGTCACTCTTGCCTGCTCGGAGCATTGCTGCCTTCTGGTCCTTCTCGGTCCCTCCTTTCAGTGCTGGTGCCCTGTTGCTCTTCTTTATGATTGCTTGGCCTAGCATCCCTTTGGCGCAGCTGTCCCTCCAGGTCGTGGTTTTGCTTAGTAAGGCGTTCCACAGTGGCAGCTAAGGTCTGTACCTATCTTTCAAGGGCAATATTGCGTGGTTCTTCTCCGGTATGGTTATTGGTTGCCATCAAGCGAGTGAGTACCATACAACTCTTTGTCTAAGAATTTTCCAAAATGAAAAATACTTTTAAATTAAACATACAACACCCTAAACACATTGCCTTGAAACAGACTAATGGCCTGTTTGGAAGTTTAAAAAAGGAGGGAGAGTAGAGTAGAGGGAGGGAGAGTAGTTCAATTACCTTGTTTGGAAGTTTTTTAAGAAATGAGGGGGAGGGGTTTGGAAGGGTTTGGAGGGGTTTCAACTACCTCCAACCCCTTATTTTTAATTCTCCAAAATTAGAGAGATTTAGAGGGGGAGTAGAGTACATAAATTTTTGACCAAGTAAATTACCTAATTTACCCTTATTACATTAACAAAACTACAATGTTTTCTAACGTAAAAATAAAAAATAAAAAAATAAAAAATAAAAAATTCGGTAACAACTTCTCTCAAGCTCTCTCAGCTTTGTAACCCTAACCCACAAATTTCTCTCAAGCTCACGCTAGCTCTCTCTCTCTCTCTCAAAACTTCTTCACTCTTGGACTGTCTTTCACTCTTCTCTCTCACGCCTAGCATTCTCTCACAAAGGTAAACTTTGTTTTAATTTCTGTTTCATGGGTTTCTTTTGAGTTGGATCAAATAACTATGTTCTTAAAATTGTGATTTTATTGGGTAATTTCTCATTAATTGTGATATTATGGGGTAATAACATGTTATTTGTGGGTGGGTTTCGGATCCGATTGCCTTTTTTACTTAAATTTAAAATTTCAAAGTATTGCTCATAACATGTTTGATAAAGTGCTTGAGTGAGTCCAGATTGTGAACTTGCATAAATTTGTGTATTGTAGCTATATATGGATCTGTGTTTCTTGTTTATTTTTATTGGGTAATTTCTTGTTTTTTTTTTTAATGGGTTTCTAATTTGGGTGTTTTTTACTAGAATTTTAAAGTTTCAAAGAGTTGCTCACAATGTGTTTGATAAATTGCTTGTTTGATTGTGTATGATCAAACTCACATGAGTTTGTGCAGCATCTCACTGTGTAGTTGTCTCTCTTTGCTTTTTTTTTTTTTTTTTTTTTTTTTTTTTTTAAATTTTTTATATATTGGTACTACTGTTTTGCAACTACTGTTTCTGTTTGTGAGAGTTCTTGTTTGGATACTGGTACTGTTTTGGTGCATATACACATTTTGATTATTTGGTGGTCATCTGTCAGTATATGGTGTTGTTCTAATAGGAGCAATTTTCAAATCAAAAGTTAGTCATGTTTCTCCAATTTGTTTTACTGGTAGATGCTAACATATTAGGGAAATAGTTTTGGGCTGATTCTCATTAAAATTCTTTTATTATTTAATTTTCTTTTTATGGACTTATCATTTTGTATATGATACATTTAATTTGCTTGGGATAAACTATTGAATGAGTTTTGATTGTGACTTGAGAATGTGTTTCTTCTATATTATCATTTTCTTGCTCTGAATGATGTTTCTTGAAATGGGTTCTGCTCAAAATCTGGTATTTCTCTCTCTTTCACACAGTCTCTGTGTGTGTTTATTTTGATTGATTGATTTTTTTTTTAATTAATTAAGGTGGTTGGTTTTGTTAAGAAACATGTTGTTTGTGAAATCATGGTGTCCTTCATGTGTAGGACTGGTAACGTAAGAGAGCCAAAGATGACGTTTTCTTATGTTTTGGTCTTAGATCAGCTTTTTTAATCTTTTCTTGGAGTTAAAAATTTCCTGAGAAAATTTGCAGAGGAGGGTTAGTTTTTATATCAGCTTCAAAGTTTGAATTTTTTTATCTTTTTGGTTAATTTCAAATCTGAGATTACCCATTTAGTTTAGTGTATTTTTCTTTCTCTAAAAGCTTGTGCCTTTGTTTTTGTCTTTCTAACTGTAAGTTATTAAGGTGAGGTTGACAGGCCTTTTGAGTTTGGAGTGAGTCTCTCTCTAACATTTTCTCTCTCTCTCTCTCTCTCTCTCTCTCTCTCTCAATAAAAGTTGAGGTAGAGCTCTGCATGTATGTGTTTATTATATGTGCCAGAAAAAATTGGTGACCTTTATTTATTTAGTTGTGTTGGTAAAATGAGCTTTTATTATTTCAACCATGGATAATGTGTAAATATGGCATTTTACAGGGGGACCGCACTTGGAAAGCAGGAGTTGTTGATAGTGAATACATTTTTCATAAGGGCATACAAACTGGGGGGGGGGGGGGGGGGGGGGGGGGGGGTTGTTGTTGGAGTGGACAGCCTGCAAAAAGGTCTTGCTTTGCCTTCTCTCCCATTTTCTTGTTGATAGTTCTTTACTTTTGAAACATAAAAATTAAATTATCTCTGTTTCCAAAACAGCTTGTCTTTAATTTTGCAAGTTTGTTTGTTGAGTTTTTTCATTCATTGGGCTGGCACATGACAACAAGCTAAATCTTTTGGTTTTGTTAAATATATTTATTTGCTCAAATATTTTTTTGTAGGTTCAAATATGTCAGAAAAAAGGACTATTGATGATGTGGTTAAGAAAGATAGAGAATATTGGACAGCTGTTATGGATGATGCACTTATTGATGCACTGTTGCATTAACATCATCTAGATAAAAGAAATGGTTCAGTCTTCACCACACATGCCTATGACTATATTGTGAAGGAATTGCAAGAAAAATTTGAAAAACCAATAGACAAGCAGAAGGTGAAAAATCGCATTAAAACTGATGCTTCACAGAATCAGTAGGCTGAACACTCCGGCTTTGATGGGTTGATAGTTGCAGTGAAGGCCTGTAAAAGTGAACACGCTATCAAAGGAGACCGGAGTGGACCGGCCAAATAACCTCCGATGGCTAAGTTAGTTTCTCACAAGAATGGAGTTCCAACTTTTAGAAGTAAAAATTAGAATGTACATACCTTTGTTTGATTCAGACCGGTTCTTATATAGAGAACCTTGGAGCGGTTATTGGTTTAGTAACTTCTCCAAGATTCGTGGAAATTAAGAAATTTCGAAAATAACTTCCTCAACGGCTACAGAAGTTGCAACCGCTAGTGGAAGTTAAGTACTTAGGAGAAATTGGTGGCGATGAACACGGGTTGATTAACCGCTCCAGAATTTGCCAAGTGTTGTGTGGTCGTCCATGTGCAATGCCCATGGACGACTCTTTGTTAGACTGTTGTGTGGTCGTCCATGCGCTTTGCACGTGGACGACTCTTCCGTCCAGACGGTCTGTGGTTATTTAGCTATCCCATCCTCATGGACGACTCCTCTAGACGAACCAGAGATGGTAATTTTGCTATCCTATTAGTTGCCCCCTTGTCCAGGGGTCGTCCAAGGATAGATTTACTTTACATTTTTATGGTTCTGATCCAATCCTTCTCTCTCTCTTTTTTTTTTTTTTAGACCACGTGTCATGATTTCATTGGCTAACCCATCACGTCGATTGCGTTTTTCAAAGGTACAGCCACGTGTCTTCTTCTGAATGGCTGGTGTCGCTTCGTTGACCTATTTCTGGGCCCTATAAATAGATACTTTCTCTTTCTTGCCCTTCACCTTTCTCATAATCTCCCTTCTGCTATCTCGTCTAAGAGTCTCGTCTAGCTCCTCATCCTAGTTCTCAGGTATTTCTTCTTTCTTTCTTAGGTTTTTTGTCTTAATCTTTATTTTAGTAATGTCTTCGTCTAGTAGCATGGAGAGAGAAATAGACGAGTACCAAGATGCTTCTTCTAGTAGTTATGAGAGTGGTGAGGGGAGCACGAGCCATAGTAGTTCCTCGGACGAGCAATACTCGTTCGGGGTTCCTGGCATTCCCTTTGAGGAATTCCAGGAAATGCAACGTAGGACGGCATCCGGGGCTGGGGCTAGCTCGTCCAGAGAGCCATCCTGCATTTCTCAAGACGAGGATAAGGAAGAGGAGAATGTCATATACAGTTGTGCCCCCGAGGTAGCGTCCACCCTAGATGGCCCTAAATTAAAAACCCTTGTAGATAGATACCAAATCCCTCTTGAATTCAACCCTCGTCTACCGAAGGAGGGAGAGTGGTGTTGCTCTCCTTCTTCTGGTTTAGGAGTATATACTTCTTACCTTTTAGCTGGCCTTAGGTTTCCTCTAAATTCTTTTTGTAGAGGTCTTCTCCATAGGTTGGGTATTGGACCTAACCAGCTCAACCCCAATGGATGGAGGACGGTGGTTGCCATGCAAGTGCTATGGCGTGAGGCATTGGAAGGGGATTGTCCCATCACAGTGGACGAGTTCCTTTACTGTTACAAGCCTTCAAAAATAAAAAAGTCTGCTGGTTTTTACCAGTTCTCGTCCAGAGGCTCCTACTATAGTTTAATAAAGGGTCGTAGCTCGTCTGACAGGCTCTGGAAAAAAGAATTTTTTATTATTTCCGGAAATTGGGCTGGGGACCCAGCTGATGTGGGTAATGCCCCCTTCCCACCTTTTACCGGCCCTCTAGGTCGTCTTCGTCCTAAGGGTATGTCTCCTTCCATTTTACTTTATTTTTCTCTATATTTTCCAACTTTCAGTCGTCTAACCCCTTTTTCTTTTTATTGATGCAGCTGTTGCTCGTCCACGCTTGGACAAATTTCACTTGGATCGAATTGACCAAGTGCGCGCCTTCCCTGGGAGAACCTTCCACGATCTAGTGAATTTCAGTTGTCTAGCTACGTGGGGGCTTGGCCCAGTACCTACTGCTGAAAATCTTGGTCATGAGGAAACCACTCGTCGAAGTAAGTATCGTCCATTCTTCTTTTTCTTCTTCCCTTTTTTTTTTTTTTTTTTTTTTTTTAACTTGATCTTCTTTATTGCAGGAATAAGTACAATGAGGGAGAATAAGGAAAAAACTGTTACTAGTGGGGACGAGGATGTCTCTGTACCATCAGTCGTCCAGAAGGCTGCCGTCCAGGCTGGGAAGAGAAAATCTAAAAAGATATCTAGTACCGTGGATCTGGACGACCTTCCAAGTCGTCGAGGTTCTAAAAAGTAAAAATCTAGCCAAACTTCTCTTCCCAAGGTTCCCAAGTTCACTCCTCCGACGGTAGACCTGGACGATCATTCAATTGATGTGGAGCCCATCCAAGTGGTCCATCCTGTCCAAACTGATCCTCCCCCTTCAACCAAAGCTCCTCGCAAGCCTCATCCCTCAAAAATGTCTGAAAGTCCTCCTAACCTGGTAGTGGATGAGGGTTATGCATAGAGGACATTCAAGGGAATAATCACTGACAATGAAGTAAATTCATGTTATAATATGTCAGTGAAGGACTTTGAACGCTCTGCCATACATGACCTCTTTAAGGTATATAAATTTTGTTCGTCTTTGTTTTGTTTTCTTCAAGTTTAAAACAAAAACGAAAATTAAACAAAATTCTAACTCTCCTTCATCCATCTTAGGCTATGTCAAAGTTTTACACAGCGTCTTGCCAGGCCAAGGAGCTTTGTGAGGAAGCCAAGACGGCTAAGGAGAAGGCCAAAGAGCTGAACAAAGAAGTTTTATTGAAGAAGGGGGAGGTGATTAGATTGACTGAGGATCTCAACCATTTGCAAGGAATAGAGACGAAGCTGAAGAACAAGGTTGAGGAACTTAAAGCAGACGCTGTTGAGAAAGATAATCGCATTGCTCATCTAAAGGGACAAGTCTCAGGATTTTCCTCGTCCTTGGAGAAAGCACGTGAGGAAGCCATATCAGCCTTTAAGAAGTCTGACAAGTACAAGAATCGTCTAGACAGTCACTATGCTGTTGGGTATGAGGACTTCCGTGCAGATGCCAAGGAAGCATTTCTTGACTTGAACTTCGATACATTTAAGATCCCCCTTGCTACAGAGAGTTCCTTGCTTGCGACGAGTTCTGAGGACGTCAATGTGGTGGACGACGCTAATAACAAGGTGACCCAAGATGATCCAAAGACCGGCAGTGCTCCCAGTGGTCCGTCCAAGTGATTTCATCTTCCCTTTAGAAAGTTTATATTTTAATTTTGTTTGGATGTGCTCGTTGTTTTGGGCTTTTGCTTATTTCTTTTTTTTCTTTTTTTTTTTTAAAATTTATTCAAGTACAATTCTCTCGTCCAAATTTATGGACGAGCTTTTATGAATCATTACTCATTACTTCCAAGGGTTTTTGGACGGTGGTCGTCTACCCTTTGAATTTTATGAATGAATGAATCAATGCTTTTTATTTTCATTGTTTCATCATGTTTAAACACATTTAAGGATTTATGGATGTACTTTATAAATATCGTCCACGTCATTTTCATGGTTGTGGTTTGTCCATTTAGGAAGACATTTTATCTTGTCTTGAGCACATGGACGAATCTTCCCACATTGCCGAAAAATAGAGTAAAGTGAATCCTTCATGTTCGCCATTAAGTACAGTTCGTCCATGAATGACGTGCCTTTTGCCAGCTTTATTCATTATTCAAACTATTTAAACTTGGGACGATCATTTACTCGTCCTTAACAAAATTGTTCCCAACAAATGCTCGTCCATGGGTTGGATTGTTAGGTTGGTTAGATTCGTCTATGGGCTTGTGATTTTCTCAAGCACATTATTCGTCCATGGTTTAGACGATCATACCTCAGGTTTTATCACGCCTTGAGTTTAGACGGATATACCTCAGGTTTTATCTCGTCTTGAGCTTTAGACGGATATACCTAAGGTTTTATCTCGTCTTGAGCTTAGACGGACATACCTCAGGTTTTATTTTTCCTGCTTTATCCTTATTTGGAAGGAAAGCTTATAGACGGTATATCCTTGCGTCCAAGGATTTTATTCGTCTTTGGCTGTTTGCCTTTTGTAGATTATTTTGAATGAAATCACAAAAATGAAGGATTCTCATACAATCATACATATACTTGAAAATACCTCACATATATATATATTTGGGAATCCACAATGTAATCATTCGTCCACAGGCATGGCACATGCTTAAGAGTTAGTGCCTTTAGGGAATTAAAAATACTTATACAACACAGATTCGTCCATGGGTAACACAAAATACTTACAAATCTAAAACACACAGTAGTAGTAATAAGCAAACACAAGAAAATAACACTTCAAGCAATAAATTACTTCAAACGTCCATAGAGTTCGTCCTGTGGCAATGTTTGTCCATGGCCACCCTTTTTTGATAGTACCTTCTTAGGTGTTTAACATTCCAAGGGTGTTCCAACTTCCTTCCATTCAGGGCTTCCAAGTAGTAGGATCCTTGCCTCTTGCAGTTGATAACCTTATAAGGTCCTTCCCAATTTGGTCCCAGCTTCCCATGGGCTGGGTTTTTGGTGGCCAAAGAAACCATTTTTAGGACGAGATCCCCAATCTTCAGCCTAGGTTTCACCATAGCATCGTGCTGCTTTGCCATGAAATTTTTGTATCTTGCTGTTCTCTGTTTTGCGTCATCCTTACCTCGTCTATAAGATCGAGGTTAAGACGAAGCTGTTGTTTTCTTCATCTTGATACTTTACCACCCTTTGGCTGGTCATGTGTACTACTGCAGGTATGACCGCTTCACTCCCATAAGCTAATTTGAAAAGAGTTTCCCCTATGGGGATCCTCACTGTTGTTTTGTAAGCCCACAAAACACCTGGTAATTCATCCGGCCATACTCCCTTTACCCCTTCAAGCCGAGTCTTGATGATTTTCAACAAGGAACGGTTTGCCACTTCTGCTTGTCCATTGGCTTATGGATGGGAGGGTGAGGAGTAATGGTTCTTGATTCCAAGTTGTTCACAAAATTCCCTGAAAGGTGTGTTGTCGAACTGTCGTCCATTGTCAGACACTAGAACCCTGGGTACTCCAAATCTGCATACGATGCTTTTCCAAACGAAGTTTTTGACATTTTGTTGTGTGATTTTCACTAAGGGTTCAGCTTCCACTCACTTAGTGAAATAATCTATCCCCACCACCAAAAACTTCATCTGTCTAGTTCTAGTTGGAAAGGGGCCTAAAATATCTAAACCCCATTGTGCAAAAGGCCAAGGGGACATCATTGGGGTAAGGTATTCTGATGGCTGTCTAAGAATATTACTGAAATGTTGACATTGATCACATACCTTAACGTATGCCTTAGCATCAGCTTGGATGGTTGGCCAATAGTACCTTACACGGATGACCTTGTGGACGAGTGATCTGGCTCCTGAGTGGTTACCACATACTCCTTCATAAACTTCTCTCAGCATGTAATTCGCCTCGTCTGGAGCTAAACACCTCAGGTATGGTTGTGAAAAACCTCTTTTGTACAGTACTTTGTCCATAAGGATGTATCTGACTGATTTAACTCTGAGCTTCCTGGCTTCATCTTTCCCTTCTGGAAACCTTTCGTCCTTCAGGTATGATACTATCGGGGTCATCCAATTCTCCTCACCTTCTATCTGCAATACTTCTGGGAGGTCTATGCTTGGCATGTATTGTATTTCATCAAACTTGTCCATTGCTTCATTAGCGGAGGCTTCCTTCAGCAGAGTATCTGCTTCTATGTTCTCTTCCCTCGGGGTTTGAACAAAATTAACTTCTTTGAATCTCTTTACAAGGCGTACTACTTTCTTCAAATATTTCTTCATTTTGTCTTCCTTGGCTTCACACATCCCATTTACTTGGCCTATGACCAACTAAGAATCTCTCAAGACGAGTATTGAGTCTGCCTCCAAAGATTTAGCCAGCTCCAACCCTTTAAGAAGGATTTCATACTCTGCTTCATTGTTAGTTGTTTGATACTGCAAGCGAACCTTGTGATTCAATTTATCTCCTTCTGGTGATTGCAAAACCACTCCTATTCCTCCTGCTTGGAGTGTAGACGATCCATCCACATGGACAACCCACTTGTTATTGTCCTCTCTTTCACCTAAGTCCTCATAACTTGGAGTGAATTCTACGATGAAATATGCCAAGGCTTGAGCCTTTATTGCAGTTCTCGGTTGGTATCGGATGTCAAATTCATTAAGCTCGACTGCCCATTGAATTAGTCGTCTTGCAACTTCTAGTTTGTTCATTGCCTTCCTAAGCGGATGATCCGTCATGACATTGATGACATGAACTTGGAAGTAATGTCTTAACTTCCTGGAAGCTGTTATTAGCGCAAAAGCTAACTTCTCTATCAGTGGGTACCTTCCTTCTGCTCCTTTCAATGCTCGGCTAATATAGTACACAGGCTTTTGTACCTTTTCTTCCTCCCTGATCAACGCTGAACTCACGGCATGTGGGGACACTACTAAGTAGAGATATAGTTCCTCTCCTAGCACGGAAGGACTTAATAATGGAGCCATGGTAAGATAGTGCTTTAGGTCCTGGAAGGCCTTCTGACACTCGTCCGTCCATTCAAATGCCTTCTTGAGAATTTTGAAGAAGGGCAAACACTTGTCAGTGGCTTTTGAAACAAACCTATTCAGAGCTGCAACTCGTCCAGTTAGGGATTGGACTTCCTTGATGTTCTTCGGTGGTTCCATGTTCAATATGGCTTGGATCTTGTTTGGATTTGCCTCAATTCCTCTCTCTGAAACCATGAATCCTAAAAACTTTCCTGACGATACTCCGAATGCACACTTAATTGGGTTCAGTTTCATCTTGTATCGCCTAAGTGTTTCAAAGGTTTCCTGAAGATCATCCAAGTGGCTTCCCTCGTCTAAGCTCTTCACAAGCATGCCATCCACGTACACCTCCACATTCCGTCCTATTTGTGGACGGAACATGTGATTCACCAACCTTTGATAAGTTACCCCCGCGTTCTTTAGACCGAAGGGCCTTACCTTGTAACAAAACAAACCTTG
This sequence comes from Quercus aquifolioides, assembly GCA_019022515.1. Classification (NCBI taxonomy): domain Eukaryota; kingdom Viridiplantae; phylum Streptophyta; class Magnoliopsida; order Fagales; family Fagaceae; genus Quercus; species Quercus aquifolioides. Next base: position 4,743,084 of record CM032330.1, on the reverse strand, counting down.
ACTGGAAATAAAAGAGGCATTTTCTTGGTCAGCCTCGTCCATCTTTATCTGATTATATCCTGAGAAGGCGTCCATGAAGCTTAACAACTGATGGCCAGCTGTAGAATCCACCAATTGATCAATGCATGGCAAAGGATAACTATCCTTAGGGCAAGCCTTGTTCAAGTCAGTGAAGTCTATGCACATCCTCCACTTGTCATTTGCCTTCTTCACCATCACTACATTTGCTAACCAATCCGGGTAATAGACTTCTCGAATGAATTATGCTGTGGTCAGTTTCTGAACCTCTTCCTTGATAGCCTTGTCTTTTTCAGGAACGAACACCCTCTTCTTTTGTCTAACAGGCTTAAAAGAGGGGAACACATTCAATCGATGAGTAATTACACTTGGATCAATACCAAGCATGTCGTCATGACTCCATGCAAAAACATCGGTATTCTTCTTCAGAAACTGGACGAGGTCTTCTTTTGCCTTCTCTTTCATACTTGTTCCAATTCTGGTGAACTTCTCAGGATCATTTTTTTGTAATAAAACATCTTCCAATACTTCAGCGGTTCTGCAACAATTCTTCTTTCTTTTATACTCATAGTCTGCATCTACTCGTCCACAGCCAACATGGCTAGATAACATTCTCTGGCTGCCAACTGATCTCCTTGTGCTTGTCCAATCCCGCACTCCGTAGGGAATTTGACTGATAGATGGTAGGTTGATGTTACCGCCTTCCAACTGTTTAAGGTTGGTCTTCCAATGATGGCATTGTATGAGGATGAACAATCCACCACAAGGAAATTCACTTCCTTAGTTATCTGCTGCGGGTATGACCCCACCACTACAGGCAATGTAATGGTGACTACGGGCTGCACTTTCATTCCTCTGAATCCTATCAGTGGTGAACATGCTGGATGAAGTTGATCTCGTCCAAGCCTCATCTGCTAGAAGGCGGGATAGTACAATATATCCGTCGAGCTTCCGTTATCCACCAACACCCTCCTGATTGTATAAACTGCGATGAGTAGAGTAATGACAATTGCATCGTCATGTGGATGATGGATCCTTTCAGCTTCTTCGTCCGTGAAAGAGATGGTTGGCTCGTCTATCTCCTTCGTCCTTGGGGATCGTCCAGAGAGTTGGACGTTTTGCACCGCTTTGAGATACGTCTTCTTTGCTTTGGAAGATTGCCCTGTCGAAGTCCCACCAATGATAACCCTTATTTCTCCGAGTGGGGGCCATGATGACTCTTCCATCTTTGTTTTCAATTTTTCATCTTTATGATCCCTTCCAATGAAGTGCCTCAACTTTCCTTGTCTAATAAGATTCTCAATCTGCTGCTTCAAGTCATAACACTCGTCCGTGTCATACCCATGATCTCTATGGAAGTGACAATATTTATTCTTATTGCGCTTGTTAGGATCTCCTTTCATTTTCTCTGGCCACTTCAAGGAAGGATCATCCTTGATTTGCATGAGCACCTGATCGAGTGGGGCATTTAAGGGTGTGTAATTATGATTCCTTGCTGATGGGCCTGCCTTCCTGTTATCTCTGTCTCGATCCTTTTTATCTTCTATTCGTCCCTTCTTTGGACGAGGCCCTTGTTCAGAGTGACGTGTGGGGTTGACTTCCATTCTCTCAGCTCTCTTCCTCTTCTTAGCTATGATTGCATCTTCTGCGTTCATAAAGTTTTGGGCTGAATGGACGAGTTCAGCCATGGACTGGGGCTCTTTTTCATACAGCTTGTGAATGAATAAGTCCGAGTTAACCCCATTGTGGAAGGCTGCCAATAGTAGCTTGTCGTCCACCTCGTCTACTGTCAGGGCTTCCCTGTTGAAGCGTGTGATGAAGGAACGCAGGCTTTCATTCTCTCCTTGCTCTATGGTTAACAAGCTGGACGAGGAACGCTTGTGTCTCTGTCCCCCAATGAAATTATTAACAAAATAATTTGCTTAACTCCTCGAAAGAACTTACTGAATTCGGGGGTATTTTGCTGAACCACACTCGCACTAGTCCCTTAAGGGTTGTAGGGAAGGCTCTGCACATAATCTCATCTAGAACCCCTCGGAGATGCATTGTAGCCTTGAAAGTAGCAATATGATCGAAAGGATCACGTGCTCCATCATACGAATCCAAGGAAGGCATTTTGAACTTCGGCGGTAAGGGATGTCCATTGATGGAAGCCGTGAAAGGGGAGTCTGTTTGATAAACCAAATCTTCTATGGGATTCGCCCTTCTCATGTTCTCCCTCATCTGATCAATCTCCTTCTCCAAGTGTGGCACCCTTCGCGAAGTGGTGCCTCTTGATTGGCTTCCGGGCTCAACGTTTCCCCCTCTATCTTCTTGACTTTGTGCTTGTCCTTCAGCATATCTTTCACGACGCTGCCTCAGATTAATCTCCCTGGTCAACTCTTGATTCTGACGAGTTAATTCCGCCATAGCGGCTGCCATGGATTGCATGTGTTGGATGGAAGGCGACTGCATGACAGGCGTTGATTGGTGATCTCGGTGGGGATGGCTAGAAGCATCCCTACTCTCTTGGTGGCCTGGACTAGTGGCCCTTGATCTTGTCTGAACCATTCAGCCTTTTGTTGGAGAAAGATAAACTGCAAAACTCGAAGTTTCCCTCTCTTCCCACAGACAGCGCCAATTGATGCTTCACATAATCAGTAGGCTGAACACTCCAGCTTCGATGGGCTGATAGTTGTAGTGAAGGCCTGTAAAAATGAACACGCTATCAAAGAAGACCGGGGTGGACCGGCCAAATATCCTCCGATGGCTAAGTTAGTTTCTCACAAGAATGGAGTTCCAACTTTTTAAGAGTAAAATATCAGAATGTACTTGCCTTTGTTTGATTCAGACCAGTCCTTATATAAAGAACCTTAGAGCAGTTATTGGTTTAGTAACTTCCCCAAGATTCGTGGAAATCAGGAATTCCGGAAATAACTTCCTCAACGGCTACAGAAGTTGTAACCGCTAGTGGAAGTTAAGTACTTAGGAGAAATTGGTGGCGATGAACACGGGTTGATTAACCGCTTCAGAATTTGCCAAGTGTTGTGTGGTCATCCATGTGCAATGCCTATGGACAACTCTTTGTTAGACTGATGTTGTGTGGTCGTCCATGCGCTTTGCACGTGGACGACTCTTTCGTCCAGACGGTCTGTGGTTATTTAGCTATTCGATGCTCATGGACGACTCCTCTGGACGAACCAGAGATGGTAATTTTTGCTATCCCATCAAAAACCATCAAGTATAATTGGTCAAACTGCTATGATGTGTTTAAGAATGGATTGAGTGGTTTTGCTTGGAGTCCAATCACCAAAATGTGGAGTGCTAAACCGGAAGTTTGGGAAAGTTTAATCCAGGTTTGTCTTTTCTTTGCACCTTTTGTTTGAAAACACACGCACACTTGCATGCATGTACACATAAGCATTTGTTTTGGTGCAAAGATTTTGCAATGATGGTTTACACTTGATCTCTGAACTTCAGGTAAGTTCGCTTGTTGAGAAATTCATGTACTGATGCTCTTCCTTGCACCTTTTGTTTGAACACACACACACACTCGTGCACACTTGAATGCATACTCGTATATGCATACTTATCATAAAAAGATATTGCAAATGATGGTTTACACTTGATCTCTGAACTCCAGGTAAGTTCAATTGTTGAGAAATACATGTACTGATGCTCTGTCCTTGCACCTTGTGTTCGAACACACAACACACACACACTCTTCCATGCAAATGCTTGTATGTATTTGTTTTGGATATTGCAAATGATGGTTTACACTTGATCTCTGAACTTCAGCAAATACTTCAACCGGAGAGGGCTCTATGAAGAATATTGAAGATATTGATCATTTAGTTGCTCAAAATGAAGTTACTTTGGAGAGCTGTGATAATGTGGGTGATAATTAGGGCTGTCCACGGGTCGGGCCGGGTCGGTTTTGGACCCAACCCGGACCCGACCCGCCGGCGTCGGGTGGAAGACGGAGGGACCCGAAACCGACCACCGGCGTCACTCGGTCGAGTCGGTTTTGGGTTCGGGTGGTGTTCGGTCGGTTCGGTTGAGTCGCCGGATTCTGCAAATGTCGCCGGATTCTGCAAGTGTCGCCAGATTCTGCAAAAAATTCGCCGGAATTTGCAAAAACCCAGTTGATCTGCACCAAAAATCGCCGAAATCAGCCTGGATCTCCTCGAATCTCGCCGGATCTCACCATATCTCGCTTGGATCTCCTCGAATGTCGCCGGATCTCACCATATCTCGCTTGGATCTCCTCGAACGTCGCCGGATCTCACCGTATCTCGCTCGAATGTCGCCGGATCTCACCAAATCTCGCTCGAATGTCGCCGGATCTCACCAAATCTCGCTTGGATCTCCTCAAATGTCGCCGAATCTCAACAAATCTCGCCTGGATCTCCCCGAATATTGCCGGATTTGTATGTAATGTCGGTCGGGTCGGGTGGCTCGGGTTTTGGAGAAGAAAACCCGCCACTCGACCCGCCGGCGTCGGGTCTTGGGCGCGGAAACCCGTCACCGACCGTCGGAGTGGTCGGTTCGGGCGGTTGCCGTTCGGGTTCGGGCGGGTTGCTCGGGTTGGTCGGGTTCCGGGTTGGGTTGGACACCCCTAGTGATAATAATGTGGGTGAAGCCTCCTCAAAAGCCAAAAAGAGAAAAACATCAAAAAATGAGGACATGGAACAAATTATGGGAGCAATTCAGGATGTTGCTTTAGCAATGAGAGAAGGAAATTCAGCACTTAGAGAAGGAAATTTAATTTTTGAGAGGAGCTTGGCACGTCTTCCCATTCCTGAGCAAGACGTGTTCCATCTCTTGGATGAGATAGGAATTGATTCTAGATTGCGAATGAGGGCTTATCTCTATCTTATTAAGAATCCAGATATGTTGAGAGCTTTTATTGGCTATCCAGTGGAGGAGCGCAAGGAGCTATTGTTCACAATGATGTCTGGTCCTTAAATTTCTCTAACAGTTAGGCAAGTAAATGTTCCAAGACAATTTCAGCTTCTAAAAACCTTTTCAATTGATCATTGAACTGTAAACTCTTGGGATTAATTTTTCTTTGGCACCAGCTTGTGTTTATTTTTAGTTTTTCTTTCTGAAACAAGTCTGTTGGCAATTACAGATATGGTCATAGCTCATTGTAACACTGTCCTTTTTTCAGTGGCTTGAAAACTTTGTCTGCTTACATTCATTTTTATGCTTTTCACTTCTTAGTTGTCTGGCATGATACAATGTCATATGAGGCCTTTGATTCAAAAATTATCACACTATATTGATTATATATTACACAGGCAATAAATAATAATACGGGATGAATCTGTGGGTCACTGGCTGTGAGAATAACAGGGGATGCAGTGTGAAAAACACCTTGGCATCCATCAACTGCAGAATCAAAAGATCCTTCTTCTAGTAAATCTGCTTTAAATGTCTGAAGTCTTTCTTTAGCTCCATCAAGTGAAAGTAAATGCTCCATTTTCTTGGGATCATCTGTGGAATATATATGCATAAATTTTGATTGGAAGGCTAAATTATTAGTAGGCCTGTCCAACCAAACCGAAGACCCGACCCACCCGGCCAAACCGACCACACCCGAACCGTCCACTGTACGACCCGACTACTTGGTGGTCGGCGGCGGGTTTCTGCCATCCCAAACCGATTCCGGCGGGTCGAGTGGCGGGTCTTCCCTTCCAAAACCCGATCCACCCGACCCGACCGTGATATATAACCTTCTTCAATGTTTAGTTGTTCTTAGTTCTCTCAATAGTCTTGTTCTTTCTCAGTCTTAAGGCTCTCTCTCACTCTCTCAACATCTCCGACATGTGCCAATCTACACTGATATCTCAACATCGCCGAGATTTCAACCTCCCATCATCGCCGATCTGCGCTGAGCTCTCAACCTCCATCGCTTTCAACCTCCATCATCGCCGATCTGCTTTGATCTCTCAACCTCCATCATCACCGATCTACGATTCTTTTCCATTCACCATCGTCGATCTGCAATCTCTGCCATTCACCATCTCCGATATCCGACCTGCGAGTCAAGGTTGTAGTTTTGAGTAATTTTCTCTTTATTTCTTTGATTCAGTCTCATGCAAGTTCAGTTTCTATTTGTGTTCTTTGGATTTGTGGGTTACTGGTGTTTGTGGATTTGTGGGTTTGTTTAGATCTGTTCCTCGGAGATGGGTCCTTGTATTGGATTTGTGAAATTTGTGGTCTTTGATCTGTCTTTCGGTCGAAATCGGATCCGACCGCTGTGCAACCGAGACTGATCCGACTCGACCCGTGATTTTTCATGGTCGGCGGCGGGTCCACCGTCCTGCCACCCGACCAGATCGGGTCGGTTCCGGGTTGAGCACAAACCCGACCCGGACCGACCCGTGGACAGCCTTAATTATTAGTACCAAACACTGCATGAAAAATATAGGTGAGAAAAAAATGGGAAGTTAAAAGCACTATGTGCCTGCCATAGGAAATTTCAAAACTCTGCCTTCAACAGAAGCTTAGGCTTGGGATGGGGTATTTCTACAAAAGTTTTAATAAAAAATCTTAAGAAGGGAATTGATCAGTGGTTTGTTTTGAAGAAGTTCTATTTTCCTATGTTGCAAAACTTGAGTCCATAAACTGTCTATATCCTATCATTTGGGATGACAATTTGATTATTCAACACAATTTTTTGGAGTAAAAACATGTTTACCCAGTTTGTGTGCCACTTTTTTGTGAGCCTCCTGTGCACAGAGTCAATATGGTCACATAATAAGCAATTTATAGGTTTTTGAAACAGTACATGTCTGAGGTAATAAAGACTTCCAGTGTATCATTTTTCACGGTGGATCTTTGTGTAATATATAATCAATATAAATTCACGTACTAAGAAAAATAATAAAAAAATATTAAAAATAATAATAAAAAATGAAAGAAACACTCAAAATTCAATATTTTGTTGATTTTTTCAGTAAACAAACAAACCAAACATTTTTTTTTTCTTATTTTAATTATTATCAATTAAGGAATGTTTTTTTTAGTATAATAAAAAAGTAGAAAAAATATTCAATCATAGACTAATGTTGATTATTTAATTCATATAAAAAAATTATATAAAAAAAAAAATATTGCATGCTATAGTCATAATTATTTAATCTAACAAATTATTCATAGACCAATGTTGCAAGTCCATTTTCAAATAGGGGTAAATTTGTCTATTTTAATCATTTCCTCTCCTCTCCATCCTAATTTTTAAAACATCCAAATAAGGGGAAGGACTAATTACTCCATTCCCCCTTACTAATTTTAAAAACATCCAAACAAGGTGGAGGGGAACCATTTCACTCTACTCTCCTCCGCTCTACTCCTCTCTACTTTCCTCCCTCTCTAAACTTCCAAACAGGCCATCAGGCTAAATCAGTTTCCTTCTTTCTTTAACATCTCCAGAAACCTCAGAAAAACCCACGTCCATATCCATGATTATATGCGTGGGGCATCGCATGGCCACTGAACCCAACATTCTTTGTGTCATAAGGGATTGTGGTATCAAAGGGAATAACCCCATGGTTGGAATTCCCAGCTCCAAAAAACTGAGGGGGATTTGAATTCTGGATCAAAAGCCTGTCAGCCTGCTTAGCCACGTTCTTTTTCAGCTCCTCCAAAGACCCCTTCAACTGCTCAAGCTGTTGCAACCCTAGCCCTTCAATAGGTGCCTCCCACCAGCGCTCAGCCTGGCCGGCTTTGCGCATGCGGTTCAGTGCCTCGCCACGCTTCTTCTCAGCCTCCAGCTGGTTTGTGAGCTGAGTGAGCTGCACATTGTGCTCCCGAACGCTGGCGTTCCGGTGTGCTTCAATAAGCTGGAGCGTGCCGGAGTTTTGGGGAGGGTTTCGGGTGAGAAACCGATCAATGATAGTCTCCACACAGGGGTGGCCAAAAGAGAAGACCTTCTTACCTGGTGAGAAGACAATGATGCCAATCTCAGCACCACATAGGGTGCAAAGCTCGCTGGCCTTCTTAAAGAGTCCAGACCGGCGTTTCGAGAAAGTCACTTGGAGATTGCTGTCATTAGGCATCTTCACCATCTCGATCTTTTGCCGGCCCTTGCTCTTTCTCATCGTGTTTGAAGGAAGGAAATACAAGAACCTTATTAATGAGGAGAGAACAAAGAAGAGAGAGAGAGAGATGGAGAGTTATTTGGTGATGTATAATGTGTAAGACTACACTAGGTCTAGAGAGAGAGGTGTGGATTTATATGGTTCCTAAGTAGAGATTAAACTATTAGAGCTGTCCAAAATTTTTATTTTTTTAATTTAATTATTATTTTTTAGAGAAAGAGCTGTCCAAAATTAACATTACTACTGTTTTTGGAGTATTTGAAATCTCTTGACTGAGTATATATGGCAAAAATTGGCTGTATAATCAACCAAAGATACTACTCTTATCCCACCATACTTACTCTGCACTTGTTATAACCGACAATTCGTACACAAGCAATTCGATATAGAATAATTATTCGGTACTCCAAAAATATAACGACATGTATGATACTTCCTTTTATCATATAATAGAAAATCTCACTAATTAAATTTATAGTATGCTTCACTGTAAGATGAGAGAGTATCAAGTCATAGTACTCCAGAAGTATCTAATTATTTTCTTTTGATACATTCTCTTACCTTTAGGGTGTAATAACGCAATTGCATAGAATTGGCGCGTGCAAATAATTAGTTTTGAAATGAGATTTTAGTAATAGTTGTTATTCAATGCCCGCTATTCGTACATTTGGACCATTATAGTTGGCTCAATGGCTAGCTTACAGCGTTTATTTTCATTATAGTGAGAAAATGAGTTAAAACATGCATTGACAGGATGATTTACGTGGAAAATCCGGAGGATAAGGGTGAAAAACCACAGTTGGAGCAAAGGAAATGCTCTGCTTCAGGTACTGCGTATTTCAAAAAGAATGAAATACAAACTATTCTCTTCTCTCGTTCTCTTCCTCTCCAGATGGCCATGTTAGTGAAAATGCTAGTTAAACTCTATTTATGACCTACTTTTCTTATTCTAACTTAGATAGAACCGATAATGTATTACTCAACGAAAAACTTTCATTAGCCAACATATTTTCGTTCCTTCCAAGTTGCATTTTCCAAATACTACTACATCTATACGTAAATCTTGCTTCCACAAAGTTTCCGGGGTAGAAGTTACAGAAAATGAGTTAATTAATAGGAATTTCAGAAATGGAAGGCAGAAAGAAACTCAATAAAATTCGTTACTATAGAATTTAAACAAGAAAAATTATTACGATAGTTGGCATTGTGAAATAATCATATCTTGTAAGAACCCAACAAGATGGAAGAAGAATTAATGTCCAATTTAAACATTTCGAATTTCAAGTTTATCTACACGTTGTTAAAAATTTTGTACTGCTTCATTTATATCCCGTCAGTGGCGCTAATTTATAGATATTAGAAATCTTTAATTATCCTTGTTGGAAAAATTAAAAAGATCTTATCTTGAGTTTGTATAATTATATTGCGTACACACACACACATATATATACATATATATTCTTCCTATCAGTTTTAAATTATGATATTAAGAATGTTCGAAAATAGACTCTATCCATGGGCTTGGATATTTTCCTTGCTGAAAGAATTAAAAACAGCTTACCTTGCTCATTTATCTTCCATAAAAGGGCCTAGGCTTCCAAATAATAGTTTGTAATATAATGTAACTTGTTTGGCTTGCAAATACCATGGGCTTGATAGAACAGCTTACCTTGTTCATTTATCTTCCATAAAAAAGTCTAGGCTTCCAAGTAATTGTTTATAATGTAACTTATTGGCTTGCAAAAACCATGGGCTTGATATTACTCTTGTTTTTGTTTTTTTTACTACAAGATATAAATTCTACTCTAAAATAATCTAAATATATAAAGCTCCCTTTGGAAATTTGTAATACCTAAATTTGTGTTATGTAATTAAAAAGAGTATTGATAAAATAAATGCATTTATTTTTATGCATTAATTATTTGTGTGGTGCACTAATTATTTTATGTCAACTAAATTTTTAAGGTTCTTTCTCAAGATTTACTATAATTAATTGAATTGAATTATGGCCTTCTTGCTCAAATTTATTTGTTTTAGCAAGAATTGAAACAAGGTCCAACAAAAGTCAAAATTAATTTAGTAACACAATCAAGATTATAAAAAATGTTAACAATAATAATGGAGCACTTAAGTTAGTGAAAATAATTCAATATTTGTCAATTCACTCATAGAGTATATTCATATTCTTAATTATATTAGTTTTGACCGTTTGCATTTCCTCACTTTTGTGTCTTCCTCCATAGCTTCAAAGTAAACATGAACATACACCAATGCACAAGTTCATAATGACAATGGATGATGATGGAGCTCACCTAATTTTGGGGATTTTGATCCCAATTTCCAATTTTCGCCCTTGCACATGAGGTCTTAATTAAACTAGATTTTATGTTAATTTATTCCACGTAAGCAATACATGTGGCATTTGAGTTGGCATAAAAAATTATTTTTTATTTTAACTATTAGTCACATCAGCATTTTCAATACATCATTTAACATTAAGAACTATTTTGACACTATCAAAAGTCAATGACTAAATTACCCTAATAATACAAATATAGTTGTTGGCTAGCAAGGGATGTAACAACCCAATGCCAATCAAAGTTTTAGCAAAGTAACAAATAGTAACAACAAAAAATATCGCTATGTACCACTCAATTAGTTAAATTATCAGCAGTAAGGCATTGCGCCAATGGAATTCCCAGTTTCCACTTCTGCTTGTGCTTGCTCAAATCTCTAATCAACAAGATTACTAAATCAAATAAATAGTTCAAACAAGATATGAACCAGTGCTACATACGCAAAGACAAACAAACATACAAGCATATATGCATATGTAATATTTCTACATATATCCAATGGAGGAATAGGAAGTAATGTACTGTAACTACACAAAAATTACAAAACCCTGAGACCCATGACCCCTACCTACAATAGTGTACTTCCAACAAAGCCACAGGTTTACGTTAAAGTCCAAAGTGGAGAGGGTATTAGATATAGAATTCTGTTTAATTGGATTAAAGTTCTTATATGTGCTTAATAAACGAATTAGAATCCCAAATGCAATGATAACCTGTTTTATTATTACAACCACAATATACGAGGATTAGATCAAACATAAATTAATCGTGTTACATAGTTTCACCTTATTAATCAAACATATGACTCTCTAATTGCAATATGACCAATTCAATTTTAGCTTATTCTAATATATTTTAACGGCTAGGCTATTTTAGAAACATTTAATTCAATCTTTCACCAGTACCAAGAACAATAGTGGCCCATACAAATAAAACTCTGTATGCAAAGACAACTTAAGCAACATCTTTTGATCTATTGCATACAGGAAGTGCACTTTTGTGATGAGCTTAGGGCTTAAACTTATGAGCTTTATCTACTAATCTCATTCTCATAATCACTATGCAGTATAATTACATCATGTACAGACATACAGACTTTTTTTATTAAGTAATATAGAGATACAGAGTATTAAAACTACAGGAAACAAAAATCACCCCAAACAACAGCCATAATAAAATGCGTGCAGAGCCAATTACACTGCACAAAAGATTATGGGTCTACTCACCTGCTCCTGGGAGATGCCAACAATTTCCAAAACCTTTTGCTGTACGTCTCGTTTAAATATTCTCAAACTTCCCCCACCAATCTGACAGGACCATCGGAAACAGAGTAACAACATATTGGTTAACATCAGGGAGAAAATAATCATAGGAGCTTCTGGCTTGCAGATGCCAGAAAATGAAAAGAAATTAAAAAGGATAATAAATCACCTCCACTCCATTGTAAACCATGTCATAAGCTAGTGCACGAGCAGAGGCAAGATCATTCATGTCTTCAGGATTTGGGGCAGTGAAGGGGTGGTGTAAGGCCTGTAAAACAATAATTTCATCCACACATGTACAGATATAGGCTATGAAAGATGTCTTGCAACTTGTATCAACAACTAATAGCACAGAAATCCTATCTTGAAAAGCAACACAAAAATCAGAAGTCAATATAAAATGACTTAACACAATATACATTATCTAGTATTAAAAGCAGCTTTTTCTTTTGGCTAAATTGAAGGAGAGGAGGAACAAGGCCCATTAAGCATAATCCCAAGCCCACCTCAAAACTCCCAAGGTAGCTTAGGTACTTAATAAAACAGCATACTGAAAAATCCTACCTCACTAGAGATAGATGCAATAAATACAATAAGGAACAAACCTATATGCACCAAATCACAAGATGTATAGACAGAAACAAGATGCAACAACGCCTAACATCAAAGTAATGGTAAGAATCTACAATGTCAAGAATAATTGAGTACGAAAATAAAAAAGGAACAATCTAGCCAAATCCTTTCTTGATAATTCCATAGTAGGGGGAGGGATTTGAACCCTGATGTCTAAATTGGAAACACAAGGAGGTTTGGAAACACCAAGAGGTGCTAACCAATTGAGCTACAAGGCTCTTGGCCTACAATCTAGCCAAATCCTATCAAACAGAAAAAGAAAAAGAAACAAAGAAAATATTCATAGTGATGATATAAGAACATGAAACAATCAACAGCAATGATTTTCACAATGGAAATTTATCACACTTCACTGGAATTGCAAGGATGTATTACAAACATGAAACAGACCTCAAGCCTCTGTTCTGATTCGTTCCACTCAAACATCGGAAAATCAGTCACCCACAGAATTGAATGCCTGGACTACATATCACACAAAAACAGAAGCATCTTAGAGAACAAGAGAAACTAAGGCTATTTATCTTTTCAAACTGATGAGCAGATTAGAAACTTACATGGTCAACCAAGCCTAATTCATGGGCTATAAACACCCTTAGACGATCAAGAGTTTTATTTACTGACGCATGTTGACCCACTGCAAACAACAAAAGATCACCCGGTCCAGCAGAGCCTCGTCTCAGCAGTTGATCTTTATTTGTAGGATCCAAACTTGATACTAGAGCAGGAATTCCCTCAAGACCCCCTAAATGGAAACATTGAAACTGTCAAGGGTGGAACCAAAATAACTGTTCACCATGAAATATAAATATCTATCCATCTATCCCCCCCCCCCCTCCCCAAAAAAAAAAAAAACAAAAACAAAATAATAATAAAACAAAAAAGAAAGAAAGAAACTCATTTACCATCATCCAAGACCTTCAAGAAAGGCAAACCCTTCGCTCCAGATTTGTTTGCTTCATTGTAAATATCACCTTTCTTAAGAGCTGTATTTGAATAACTTTTGGCACCTGAGGGCACACATAGCATCTTAATAATTCCCCTCTTCAAGGAATCTGCAAAAACCCTGAAGGGGGAATTTGAGAAAATATCAGATACCTGCAGCTCCAATCAACAAACATTTTCAATAAAACCCACACAGAATGGAACTAGGTCAAGCATACAAAATCAATTCTCATATAACTAATATAACTAATCAGTCTCCACATGAAACTTCCTGAAGGAACATTCTACAGCCTTAAGTGTTCACTCAAGCTAACTACTAGAGAGTTAGAAGCAGCAACTATCAATTTTGCAATATCCAGCAATTTATGAGCATATGCAAATTACTTTTATGTTTTGGATGTGAGGATTTAAAATCAAGGACTTTGAGTAGCAAATTATAGTAAAAATTGCCTGATATGAGTTTCTGCATGATGATCATGACTTGTGAGTTACAAGAGACAAAAGAGAGATTTACTCCACCAAATCACCTGTCTTAGGTATTTAAATTGAAAATTAATAATAACGTTTTTTGAAATAAAATTTGAAATCCTAGTCACCCTTCTGAATGAAACATTGAAGAAACGATAACCACATACATGACCAGACATATTCTTAACATTATCCACCAATGACAAGAAAGAGAAAAGGTTACCGGATACAGTAATACACTAACAAGTACAAAAGAAAATGAGAGAAGGGTGTATGATGACCAGAGAACTTATCAAAAAAACAAAGGATGACCAGAGAACTTCCATAACACTGTACAGAAATAAGTCAATGAATGCAAGATAATGCGTAGAGTAACCAACGCAAGTGTGGCCCTCAATAAGGGTTTGTTTGGTTGGGGGATAGAAAAGTGGAGGGATAGAAAATAGGGGGATGGAAAAATTGGAAGATAGAGGAGATTTTAGTTTTCTCTCATAGTGTTTGGTTGGGGGGTGGAAAAGTGGAGGTATAAAAAACTCTTTTGTAGGTTCCTCAAAAAAAAAAAAAAAAAAAAAAAAAACTTTTGTTTAGTTGAGAAGAAAAAAAAATGTAAATTGTATAATTGTACTCCTATGCCCCTAGTACAAAGAAAATAAATAAATAGAATATAAAAAATAAATAAATAAAAGAGGCTGCAAGTTGAATATGGGGAGGGCAGATTTGGAATTTCCCATCAATTTTCTCCCTCCCCCACTTTTCTCCCCAAATTTGGGAGAAAACCATTTCACCCCAAATGGTGGGCCCAGGGAGAAAACTCCTAAGCCTCACCATATTCACTCCCCCCTCCCCTCCCCAACCAAACACACTTTCCCCCCCTCCCCCCATTAAAATTCAGTATGATATTAGATTTTTTTTACTAAGTAATTATTAAATAGGGAAGTAAAACTTAAATACGCAAGGAGCGTATGAGAACCATTTTTAAAGAGTCACAATTTCAAATTCAGAAAAATAAATAAATAAATAAATAAAAAGATGCAGAATGTACTGTCTAATAGCCATCCAATCATACAAGGATCTCAAAAAAGAAAACATAGTTGCATGCCAGTGATGCACAAGACCACCAAAAGTCCTACTATTCCTCTCTCTCCCCAAATTTTTACCATATTTATCTATATATAAATTTTGGCCCAAAGTGGAAGGGGAAGGGGAAGGGGAAGGGGAAATTCAAACTAAATTATCCATCTTACATACTTTCTACAGGCTTGAGTGTTTGCACAGGATAAGTATTTGACAGTACAAAATATTATATATTACCAGCTGACTTATAATGTGCCTATCCATCTTACAAGTTGTAAATTGATTAACAGTCACAAAAATTGTAATGTGAGATCAGAATTGCTGTTGTGCTATATGAACAAGTTAAGAAAGAGAACATTACATCTTTCAACTCAAGATCAAATCTAATATCTGGCCTGTCAGAACCATATCGACTCATTGCTTCAGCATATGTAAGCCTTGGGAAAGGATTTGGCAGCTGGACACCTTTAATATCTAGAAAAACCTGCAATATATATAATTTTCTAAGTAAACCTTATAATGGGAAGATGCTAAAGAGACTATAAATCAATACTGCAAATTTATAGTAAACATTCAATACACCATTAAATGAACAACTTGATGAATTAATTTCTGATAACCATATGATCAGCTGGCCAGATAGTCAAAACAAAAATGTTTTCCAAGGACTACTCTCAACAGTGTTCTTGAGGGTGTCAATGAGCCTGTATTGATTCATTCACAAGCTTAGCTCATTCAAGATGAACCTGAGCAAAGTTACGAGCCTCAAAACCAAGCCCAGTTGATATACCAAAATCTGCTTTCATTAATTAATCACAAATCAAACCTATAGCTTAACAGTAAATTATTTAATACTAGACTCACAGACAATTTATTGAAGTCTCTCTATCTGACAACACTACCATTAGTTAGCTTGAAAGTCTATCTGAACTCTCTCTTGTAAGCCCTCTAAGAATTCGAGTTAAACCTGATTCTTTTTTCTATTCTTTTGATCTCCAAGTTAAACCTGATTCTACCAAGATTACTATCAACTAAAGCGATTCTATATTTTACATTTTTTTCATTGGTGAGTTCCACATGCATCCAATGGGTTTTGAAACCATGACCTCACTCTCTGTCCCATTCTTATGGGAGAAGGAAGTGCCATTTGAGCTAGAGCTCATTGGCGACTAAAGCAAATCAATAGTCAGAGCATTCTGCCAACATTTCTCTTGAGATCATCTATCTACCACATCACTTAGTCAACCGTCCTTCCCAGTACTACATCGGGGTCATTATAAGTCTTTCTTCATGTTACTCCAACTTATTTGTTTACTTCCCCCATCATCTTGTTCTAAGACTTTAACAGAACTCTTCTCATACAGGGCAAAGGGGGTTTTCATCATCTTCTAACTTATTTGTTAAACTTCTATTTTTGCACTTCTCGTATACAATTAGGGAGATTTTCAGTCCTGCATCATATAAACTAACCTTCCTGATCAAATCTTCATTAAGCTTCAACATGTCCTCCAAAGGAGTGAAAGCCATTTCCATATCAAGCTGTGTGAACTCAGGTTGTCTATCTGCTCTTAGATCTTCATCTCGAAAACACCTGCAGAGATTCATTTAAAATGTGAATCACAATTTTAATTGAATAATTTCTAACAAAGATATATATAAACCAAAGACCTTGCCAAAACAAAGTGAAAAACTGTAGTGCCTATTCCTGCATATATTAAAAGGCAGAATGGTGTTCACTTGTTCTCTTCATGCAAGTCTTGGATAAAGAAAGTACACCACAAAATTAATGAGTTTGATAGAAGAAATCAGAAAGCTCCAATCACATTCAAAACAAAGTGATTTTCTCCAAAGCTCAAAGCACTTAAAAAAAAAAAAAAAAAAAAATCAACTCTCATGCCAGCTAGTCAGGAAAAATTTACCTTGCTATTTGATAATACCTATCATAACCAGAGACCGTTAACATCTGCTTAAACAGTTGCAGACTTTGAGGTAAAGCATAGAATGTTCCTGGCTTCAAAATAGACAATAGAGTGAATAGTCCTGCAGGTCAAGAAGGAAGCATCGCAGGAAATATATATAAACTATGAAAATTTAATCTCAACAAAACAAAATTTGCTCATTCAATTGTCATTGAAAAGCACCCCCAATATATGAAAGATACCACTAGTTAGATAAATGAACATTCATCTCTTTCACTGAATTGATAGCCAATATATCTACGATCATTCTATATGGTTCTACAACTCATTAATTGAGAGACTTAGATCTTTGTCATCCTCAAGACTAAGACCACACAGATATCATGTGGTGCTTTCAACATGCAATTCATTTGTGAGGTGCAACCATCTCAGAGGTGAGATTATTAATAGAAGTTATAGGCACTTAAAGCGGCATCTTACATAAGAAGCACAAACACAGCCAAATCCCTAATCCGGGGATACCTCAATACACATCCATAACATGTTAATAATGATTTTCTATTTTGGACATGCCAAAGACATGGTTGTGACATTGTCCAGAAACAGTGACCACTAAATTTGAAAGGGAATAATATCAATTTTGGTTACCTTCATCAACTCTTAGGTCATATCGACAACTCAGATCGACCAACAATTTGCTCTCTCTCTCTCTCTCTCTCTCTCCGACTAGCCATCACATCATGTTCTCCTAAACCTAACTCCACCACCACCACCATTTCATCATTAGACTATGCTGCCATGGAGGATGATAAAGAAGGGAGGTTTCTAGGGTCTACTGGAGATAGCAATCTGGGTAAGGGGAATTTTCATGTTTGATTGAGTGAGTGATAGATTTAGGGGTAATTACAACTTACCCACTTGTGGTTTGCCTCAAATTTAACTTACCTACCTGTGGTTTCATTTTTGACACTTTACTCACCCATGGTTTATTATGTTAATGCTCTGGTATCCACCTCTCAATCTGCCGTTACTCTAACACATTTGATCCCAAAATCAAAGAACAAATTAGATCAAACACTCCTCTCTCCTAGCAACACACACTCTCTCTCTCTCTCTCTTTGCCACGCTTGCTCACCGATTGAGGATGCTACCCACCTGAGTTCTTAGACCTGTTTATGCTTGGGATCCTTTGGGTGATTTCTAGCAAGGAAACCGTGGAGTTAAAGTAGCTTATCCTATATTTCAGAGTTAAAGTTCCCACCTGACCTTGCCTAAAGGCTGTAGCAGACTAATCAGGATGACTCAAGAGGCCAACGCTTGATTTCCTCAACCCAAAAGGTGAAAAATAATTCAAAATGACTTTCTAACCATCAACAAAGTGGAAATAGGATCAAAATATCACATACCACTTAAATAACTAGGCTAATTTAATGTCCATTATGCCAGACCCTTGGTTAAAAAAGCATTAAATCCTCCCTGCAAGTTTTGCCTGCTGCTTGCTGCTTCTAGAATTCTGCCTGCTGCTTTGAAAACTCAGTAATACAAAAAAAATCTGCTGCTTTGACAGCAAAACTCAGTAATACAGAAAATTTCTGCTTGCTGCTTGTTATAAAAAGCATTAAATAAAAATCCTCCCTGCAACATGACACAAGTAGCATCAGCCATACTAGTATTTACCCACCATGACGCCTAGAGGATACAAACAAAGTTGGAACCTCATAAAACAATAAAAGTCATTTAATACTCCAACCATCTGAGTCCAATTTTATATTCTCAATGGAGAATCTATACAGAGCAATACAATTTCATATAGATATATCAAATCCATAATACTTCAAACAAAACACCACTTTGCAGAAACCCAATTTCAAAAAAAAAAAATTAAAACCCTAGGTTTCAAACATTAAATCTACCTAGAATAAGGGGGAAAAGAGCATATGAAAGTAAAAGAAAAATCAAAATTTCATGCTTAGAACATCTAAAGTAGCTCACCAAGTAAAGAGAAACACGAACGAATTCAAGACCCAAAATGTTCCCAAACACGAATCCGTGGGTCTCCTTCCAGAATCCTTGGGTCTCCAAAATCAGTAACTCCACGGTTTCCTTGCTAGAAATCACCCAGAGGATCCCAAGCATAAACGGGTCTAAGAACTCAGGTGGGTAGCATCCTCGATTGGTGAGCAAGCGTGGCAAAGAGAGAGAGAGAGTGTGTTGCTAGGAGAGAGGAGTGTTTGATCTGATTTGTTCTTTGATTTTGGGATCAAACGTGTTAGAGTAACGGCAGATTGAGAGGTGGGTAATGGAGCATTAACAGAATAAACCAGGGTGGGTAAAGTGTCAAAAATGAAACCACAGGTGGGTAAGTTAAATTTGAGGCAAACCACAGGTGGGTAAGTTGTAATTACCCCATAGATTTAATACACAAGGGAGAGAGAGAAATAAGGATTATGGTGTTCATTAGGCCTTGGAATCTACTTGATCAATTTGGTTGACATGCTGGGCTAGAGCAATGATTGTGATCCAAAGAGTTATGACTCTTGCACAAGAATCCTAGTATGTCACTTGGACTTCATGGCTCTACGACTTTGGGCTTTGAATCGGTTCAACAAGTTAAGTGCGCTTAGAGTTCAACTCCAAAAGAGTAACAATAGATTTTAAATTAAATTTAGATGTGTTTTTTTTTTTTTGATAAGTAAGAGAGAATAATATTCAAGAGGCTACCTTATGCAAACAACATAAGGCAGAACAAATAGTACAGAGAAAGAAACAAACAAGGAAAACAACAAAACAAACAACAACCAACAAAAACTAAGTACAAAGAAGGGAATTAAGGAACATAGGGAGAGAATCACTAGAGGTGAGTCCCCAGGCCCTAGCCCAATCAAAAAGGGAGCCAGTAAAAAAAGCAAGTAGCTGGTCATCGGATTTGTCCAAGTCCTCAAAAGTGCGCCAGTTTCGTTCCCTCCAAATACACCACATTAGGCACGGAGGAACTAAATTCCAAATACTAGAGGAGTGTTTTCCCAGCCAGTTCCTCCAACCAAAAAGCGTATCTGCAACCGAGCTTGGCAAAACCCAATTGATCCCAAAAGATCTGAAAACCCAGCTCCACAGCTGATAAGCTTTGTTGCAATGGAGTAGTAAATGATTTACCGTCTCCCCACTACAACGACACATAATGCACCAGTCAACAAAATCAAAGCCTCTACCCTGCAGATTATCCCCAGTAAGAATCTTCTCCCAAGCAGCACTCCAAACAAAGAAAGAAACGCGCGGAGGAGCCTTAACCTTCCAAACTCCTTTCCAAGGAAAGATTATAGGTGAGGGACAACGAAGCTTATTATAGAAAGAGCAAGTGTTAAAATTCCCCTTTTTTGACAACTTCCACCTCATACGGTCTCCGTGCTCAGATTGAGGTAAATTTGAGCCTAAGGTACGGAGGAAATCCTCCACCTCTCCCGACTCCCAATCATTTGGTTCCCTGAGTAAACGAACATTCCAGCTTCTCTGAGCCCCAGTCCCCAACCTTTCAAGAGACGAGGCCACAGATGCCTCTCTATTATAAGCAATCCCATACACCATTGGGAAGGATAGATGGAGTGGTAACTCCCCACACCACCGATCCGTCCAGAATTTCACTCTTTCTCCCATCCCTACCTCAAAGTGAATGCATTTACAAAACACCTTCCAGCCTTTTCGGATGCTTCTCCATAAACCGCACCCATGGACACCCCTACCCAACTTGGAAGACCAACCCCCCCACTCTTCCCCAAACTTCAAAGCTACAACCCTCCTCCAAAGACGAGTCTCCTCCACCCCAAACCGCCATAACCATTTTCCTAATAAGGCTTTATTGAAAGTCGTAATTTTCCTTACTCCCAATCCCCCATTCGCCTTTGGAGCGCACACCTTATCCCACCCCACCAAATGAGCCTTCGAATCCCCCCACAAGAAGTCTCTTTGCATCTTCTCAATCTTCTTAGCCACATGAGAAGGGATGGTAAAAAGAGATAAATAATAAGTAGGGAGGCTAGCTAACGTACTCTTAAGCAACGTCAGTCTTCCACCTTTAGACAAGTACAGCTTCTTCCACCCTGCCAACTTTCGCTTAATTTTTTCCAAAATAGGATTCCAAATAGAGGGGGACTTGTGGGAAGCCCCCAACGGCATACCAAGATATGTCATAGGCAAAGCCCCAATCCTACAGCCCAGAATCTCTGCCAAAGCATGCAAATTATTAACCTCCCCTACTGGAACCATCTCGCTCTTCGAGACATTAACCTTCAAACCTGTCACAGCCTGAAAACAAAGGAGAAGCATTCGAACATGCAGGATCTGCTCCACTTCAGCATCACAAAACAGAATAGTATCATCCGCAAACAAAAGATGCGAGATACATTCCCCTTCCCCCCGTCTACCTTCAGCCTTAAAACCCCTGATCAAGCCTGCTCCTTCAACTCTTTTCAACATCCTGCTTAAAACCTCCATTATAACCAAGAACAACATAGGGGATAACGGGTCCCCTTGTCTCAGACCCCTCGTGCTCTTAAAAAAGTCAGCTGGGGTCCCATTAACCAATATAGAGAACTGGACAGTTGAAATGCAAGTACGAATCCATCTACACCACTTCTCTCCAAAGTCCATTCTCTTCAAAAGATCTAGAAGAGCCTCCCAATTCACGTGATCATAGGCTTTCTCAATGTCAAGCTTACAAATAACCCCCGGATTCTTGCTCTTCACACGACTGTCAAGACACTCATTGGCAATAAGGACTGAGTCAAGAATCTGTCTACCTCCCACAAAACTGTTCTGAGACTCAGAGATAAGTTGGTCTAAAACCAGCTTCAAACGATTTGCCAAAACCTTAGACAAGATCTTGTATAAGCTCCCCACCAAGCTGATAGGCCTGAAATCTCGAATATCGGAAGCATCATTCTTCTTAGGAATTAATGCTATGAAAGTAGCGTTCAAAGATTTCTCAAACTTACTGTGAAGATAGAACTCCTCAAACACTGCTAGAATATCTCTTTCCACCACTCTCCAACATTGGTGAAAAAAGGCCATAGAGAAACCGTCTGGACCTGGAGCTTTATCTCCAGCCAACTCGTTGACAGCTAGAAAAATCTCCTCCTTCTCAAACCTCCTTTCAAGCCAGCCCCTCTCTGACTCATTTATCTGATCGAACTCCAAGCCTTCCGCAAAAGGCCTCCACTCCTCAGTCTCGTGATACAACTTTTTGTAAAATTGAACCACCTGAGCCGCCACCTCGGACTCCTCCTCAAAAATCACCCCATCCACCTCCAAAATACTTAAATGATTAAACCTTCTATGAGAATTAGCCACCTTATGAAAGAATTTGGTGTTATTGTCACCTTCCTTGATCCATAACATTCTTGATTTCTGTCTCCAAGAGATTTCTTCCAACGAGAGAAGTTTCTCTATTTCAGATCTCACCACAACTCTCTCACAAGACTCTGCAGCAGAGAGGCCAAACTCCCCTTCCTTGGCATCTAGCACTTTCAACGCCTCAAGAAGTTGAGACTTTTTGCGCCCAACATGACCAAACTCCGAGCGATTCCACTGAATGATATCTTCCTTCAGAGCCTTCAATTTTTTGGCAAACACGAAACTGGGAGTACCAGAGAAAGAGTGCCGATTCCACCAAAAATGAACTCTATCAGTGAACCCGTTTGTCTTTAACCACATATTCTCAAACCTAAACGGACTTTTCCCCCTCGCCATTCCCCCTACCTCCACTAGAATAGGGAAATGGTCTGAAACAGGGCGAGGTAATCTCCGTTGGACCACACTCGGATAATGCTCCTCCCAATCATGAGACACCAAAACTCTATCTATTCTTGACATCGAAGGCTGTTCTGAGCCGCTAGACCAGGTAAAACTCCCTCCCTCCAGAGGCAAATCAATCAAATTAAGGTCCTCGATAAACTCTGAAAAAAGTTCCATAGCCGGGGTGAGACGGGAATTACCTGAACGTTCACTCGGAAAACGGACAATATTAAAGTCCCCAATGCAGCACCATGGGACGTTCCAACATTGCTGAACACCAACCAACTCGTCCCACATTAGCACCCTCGCATTGTTGTCAGTTGGACCATAAACCCCAGAGCACGCCCAGCTAAAGCCATCCCCCACCCCTTTCCACCGGACAGACACAGAAAAAGAACCCACCATGAACTCCAACCTCTCTAAAACCCTCCTATCCCACATCATCAAAACTCCGCCCGCCGTCTGGACAGCATCTAAAGCCACCCAGTCCACGTAAGGACAGCTCCACAAGCTGCCAATCATGCGTCTGTCCAAGCCAGAAAGCTTAGTCTCCTGAAGACAGATTACATCACACCTCCATTCCCGCAATAAATTTTTCACAATCAAACGTTTCCGACAATCATTCAGACCCCTAACATTCCAAGAAAGAATTTTTAAATTCATAATGACAAGAAAAACCCAACTGTAGTATTAACGCAACCACCAGCACTCTACCTACCATCATAGTTAACCGAAGAATGCAAATTCCTCAGCTCTCTCTTCCCTTTATCCCTTTTAATGACAGCTTTTCTAGGAGCTGTATCTTTCCTGTTCAACACTTTGGCATCCTCTGTCTCCCTCTCAATCTTTTGTAACAAAGCAATGCATAACTTCTCATGGCGACTAAGAGGCAGCCCCACCAGTTTACTAAATCCAGGGAGTCTATTCTTCACCCAACTGGAAATATCCACCGTATTCAAACACTCCAATGCCTCATTGCCACAAATCAAATCAGTTGGCAGAGGCAACCCAGCGGGGGAGATAGACATTAGAGGTAAGCTTTCCTCTCCACCCAAACCCAATTCCGAATGATTCAAATCTCCCACCACCATAGTACTCACCCCAGGGACATCACACTCTGCCTTCCTGGGTAACAACGCTACGCTGGGCTGAACAAAATCCAAGGCCTCTATCAGTTTGAGGTTGGCACTGCTGTCCCAGCCCCCTTCAACCCCGTAATTAACATCCATAGCCACAAGCCCAGCCCTCGACAAGCACCAAAAGAAACCAGAAAGGAAAAGCTCAATCGATGACCGCGAAAACACCGAATCGGACTTACCCGGTGTCAACGTGGGCTCATCGGAGCTGTTTCCGGCGAAGGAGGTGCCGTCGTCCCCCATCGGAGGCTCGTCGCACCGGTCCGACGCACCAGAATCTGCATCGGAGCGCTGGAGAAGAGGCTTGAGAATCGCCTCTGTCATCGGAGCCTGGGCTGAGTTCTCTACACCTGTCAGAGAACTCACGCCGGCGAAGGAGGTGCCGTCGTCCCCCATCGGAGGCTCGTCGCACCGGTCCGACGCACCAGAAACTGTCTCGGAGCGCTGGAGTAGAGGCTTGGGATTCGCCTCTGTCCTCGGAGCCTGGGCTGAGTTCTCTTCACCTCTCAGAGAACTCTCGCCCACTTCAAAGACACTTGGGCCCGAGAAAACAGGGCTCTTAAGTGTATCAGATGCTATTGGGCTATTGTTTAGGCCCAACCCAGGTTTAACTCCAGCCTTATTGTTTCCTCGTGCAACCCAGTTTAGAGCCCTTGGTGCTTCTGAAATGCAATCCCTGTCCATTGCCCGAGACTCCCCTCTGCACTTCGTATCTCCCCCTTTCCTTCTGTCCCAGAAGACTCGCCTGCTCCCTGTCACATCAACCTCCACTAAAAGGTTTCTTCCTGACCAGTAAGATCTCCTAACAACACTCTTCTTCCCTTTAAAATAATCTTTTGAATTCAAACTGAAGAGTGGGTAGCATAGCCTAGAGTCTACCTGATTTTTTGCCCCTACCTCTGTCTCCTCATTAATGCTCAACTCCTTCCTGTCCCCTCCCACCACCTCCATCATATTTGCCTTGCCCACCGGAAGTGCCTTCACTTTGGCACCTATATGTCTCAGGTTCACCCCCTTCTTCTCCTCTCTTAACTGTGCCTTCTTCCCCTTATCTGAGTAACCTAGCTGCTTGAGTTGCTTTCTAAGCTCTATTCCTCCGTGAAAGCCTTGTACAACTTCAGCAAAAGTTCTAGGATTTTGAGTCTCCAAGTTAAACCGCTGCACCTGAGGAATAAACTTTGGGAGACCATAACCACCCACCGCATAATGGGAAGGGAACAACAACTTTCTCAGCTCAAGACCAAAGGCCCTCCAACCACTTCTCTCTTTGCCTTCAGGAATTATGATCGACCTCCTAGACCCACCAGCTTTGAGCTCAGTCAAAAACAAGAACTGACCAGAGGAATTGAAGCTGCTTTGGAGAGTAAATGCAATGTCACCTTCTCTGAAAATAAAAAACTGTTTGGAGCTCTTCCCAACCACAAGTTCTTCAATACTATTCATCAACCAGAGTGCTGCAGTCTTGCCTAAGAAGACTGATCTCATAAAGAATTTGCCCCTCTCAAAAATCCGAAGCAAGAAAAAACGACCCCCTTCCTCTAATACTAATTGAAAGAATTTTGACTCAATAAAGAAATTGCGAACTCCCCCCATTTCAATTAGAAACTAGTTATTCAGGACAATAGAATAAAGTTTGCATGCAACAACCAGATCACAGAAAGTGCACACATCTAAAAGCTTAGATGTGTTTTCAATGCAAATGGCATGACCACACGACACTTTTATGCTTTATATAAGTACATCCCATGTAGAAGGTATGCGATGCTTTTTATATATAATTACAAACAATGTTATTCAATAAAGAAGGTAGAATAAATACACGAGATGTGTGTCTAACTAGTAACTACTATTAAAGGATTAAAATCTAAATTATAATATATAAAATAATTAAATTTAAAAATAATAATAAAAAAGAGGACAAAGAAGAGATGCTGCCCCAAGGACTCGTCCTATCATACAAAGATCTTAGCAAATACTATTTGGTATTTGATGCTTAAGTATATCTGGCAAGAAAGTATATCCAGAAAATAGTGGCAGCTAGAAAAAAAATGTACATACCTGAACTCGTGAGGGAACCAAATAATCCCGTGCACCTTCTGGAGTAGATCTAGAGAGTATTGGAGTCTCAATCTACCTTATAACCATGAAAAAATGTCAACAATCCAAACATTCGGTAACTGTCTATTAAATTTTGGGATAAGCATAGAATAAAAGCAGTAAAATTCAGTATAGAATAAAATTCAGTAGATGGGGATTCTAGTAAGGAACTCTTGAGCCTTTCTGGGGAGGCCATGCTTGTGGAGGATGTAGCTGATATTCCTGTGGTTTTGGTGAAACAGAATTGTCAAATTGTTTACCTCTGCAAATTATTGCTCCGAGTGCGTCGACAACTTCGGTAGAGTTGGATGTCACTGAGGTATTGAGTATTGAGGCGAAGCTAGATATTTCTAGGTGGGTGAAACACAGAATTCCCGGTTTCAGTAAATTGGTTGGGTTGTCAATGACTCGACATGAGAAGTTGTGCATTGCTCTCTTACAAAGGCTAGAAGCTGAGATGGAGGCAGCCAATGTGTTACATCGGAAAGCAATGGGTAGCCAAAAAGTGGCTAAGTCCAAAAACAAGGGACGTAGAGAGCTGCAAAACTTGATCTCTTTGGTGAATTATGATGGGAGATAGAGGGTTTGTCTTGTGCTGGTGTTAGTAGATGAGAATATTTTTGTGTTGATGAAGATAAAAATGATTTCGTGGAATGTTAGAGGTTTAAATGATTCTCGGAAACGACTTGTGGTAAAGAATTTGTTGCTAGAGTGGAAGTGTGATGTTGTTTGTTTACAAGAGACGAAAATTGCTAGCATGGATAGAAAGCTGGTTTGTAGTTTGTGGAGCTATCCTTATGTGGATTGGGCTGTTTTGGAGGCTGATCGAATTACTGGTGGTATTTTGATTATGTGGGATAAGAGGGTTTTGGATAAGGTGGAGGTTATGGTTGGTACTTTCTCAGTTTCAGTAAAGTGGCAAGGGGTGGGGGATGGTTTTATATGGGCTTGCTCAGGGGTTTATGGCCCAAATGAGAATAACGAGAGGGGTCACATGTGGGATGAGTTGGTGGGTATTCAGCAGTATTGGAGGATACCGTGGTGCTGCTTTGGGGATTTTAATATTGTTCGATTTCCTAGCGAGTGTAGGGGTGAGACACGTTTGACCCTAGTTATGGAAAAATTCTCGAAATTTATTGAGGATCTTAACTTGATTGATTTGCCTTTGGAAGAAGGTAGCTATACATGGTCAAGTGGTACTAATCAACCAGCGATGTCTAGGATTGATAGAGCTTTGGTTACTCCAGATTGGGAGGAACATGTCCCAAATGTTATTCAAAAGATTTTACCCCGTCCTATCTCTGATCACAGTCCAATTCTCTTGGAGGCAAGGGGAATTGCAAGGGGGAAAAGTCCGTTCAAATTTGAAAATATGTGGTTGAAGACAGAGGGGTTTGTGGATAGAGTTCAATCCTTGTGGAATCGGCATTCTTTTGTAGGTACACCTAGTTTCGTGCTTGCCAAAAAATTAAAGGCTCTGGTACAATGGAATCGCCGAGAGTTTGGTAATGTAGAGCGTCAAAAGAAACAATTATTGGAGGAGTTGAAAAAATTAGACACTAAGGAAGGGGATTTTGGTCTCACTGATGAGGAGAAATGTCATAGGGCAGATTTGAGGTCCCAGGTGGAGCATCTTCTTTCCTTGGAAGAAATTTCCTGGAGACAAAAATCTAGGATGTTATGTATCAAGGAAGGGGATAATAATACCAAGTTCTTCCACAAAATGGCTAACTCTCATAGAAGGTATGATCATCTGAGGACCTTGGAGGTGGATGGGGTGGTTTTTGAGAAGGAATCCGAGGTAACTAATCAGGTAGTACAGTTTTATAAAAATTTGTATAAGGAGTCTAAGGGGTGGAGGCCTTTTGTGGAGGGTTTGGAATTTGATCGTATTGGGGATATGGAGAGGGTTTGGCTTGAAAGGAAGTTTGAGAGGGAGGAGATACTTCAAGTCATAAGTGGCTTGGAAGGGGACAAAGCTCCAGGTCTGGATGGGTTTACTATAGCGTTTTATCATCATTGTTGGAGAGTAGTGGAGAAAGAAGTCTTAGCGGTCTTTGAAGAGTTTTTTCAACATTGTAAGTTTGAAAAATCCCTTAATGCTACCTTCATTGCCTTAATTCCTAAAAAGAATGATGCCTCTAATATTAGAGATTTCCGACCTATTAGCTTGGTGGGGAGTGTGTATAAAATCTTGGCTAAGGTTTTGGCAAATCGTTTGAGAGTGGTTTTAGATCAGTTGATCTCTAAGACTCAAAATAGCTTTTGTGGGTGGAAGACAAATCCTTGACTCAGTTCTTATTGCAAATGAGTGTGTGGATAGCCGAGGGAAGAGTAGGGTTCCTGGAGTTATATGTAAACTTGATATTGAGAAAGCCTATGATCATGTGAATGCTTTGGAGTGAAGTGGTTTAAGTGGATCCGTACTTGTATATCCACAGTTTAGTTCTCTGTGCTGTTTTTGATTATGATGGAGGTGTTCAGTAGGATGTTGAAAAGAGTGGAGGGAGCTGGCCTAATCCGTGGTTTTAATGTTGAGGGCAAGAGGGGTGGTGGGGAATGTGTCTCACATCTATTGTTTGCAAACGATACTATCCTTTTTTGTGATGCAGATGTGGAGCAAATTCTTCATATTCGGTTGTTGTTACTTAGTTTTCAGGCGGTAACAGGTTTGAAGGTCAATGTGCACAAGAGTGAAATGGTTCCAATAGGGGAGGTTGATGATGTGCATGCCCTGGCTGAAATTTTGGGCTGCAAAATTGGAACATTGCCTATGTCTTATCTTGGCATGCCGTTGGGGGTTTCGCACAACTCCCCTTCAATTTGGAATCTTATTTTGGAAAAAATTGAGCGGAAATTAGCTGGGTGGAAGAAGTTGTATTTGTCTAAGGGGGGTCGATTGATGTTACCTAAGAGTACATTATCTAGTCTTCCTACCTATTTTCTATCGCTATTCACCATTCCTACTTATGTGGCTAATAAAATTGAAAAGTTGCAAAGGGACTTTCTATGAGGTGATAGCAAGACTCATCTAGTAGGATGGGATAAAGTTTGTGTGCCTATAGCCAACAGTGGCTTTGGGATAAGGAAACTTACTACTTTCAATAAGGCCTTATTGGGGAAATGGTTGTGGCGGTTTGGGAAGGAAGAGGATCGGTTATGGAGGAGGGTGGTAGCTTCAAAATATGGGGAAGAATGTGGGGGATGGACCTCAAAGCTAGGTAGAGGAGTTCATGGGTGTGGATTGTGGAGAGGTATTCGCATGGGATGGGAGGATTTTAGCAAAAATTGTCAGTTTGTTGTTGGGTTAGGGAATAGAGTGAGATTTTGGAAGGATGGGTGGAATGGTGATCAACCTTTCCAATTGGCTTTCCCAAGGCTATATGGTATTGCCATTGATAAGAGGTATCTGTAGAAGCTTCTTTGTCAAGACAGGGGGCGGAGTATAGAAGAATTTGGGATGTTCGTTTTATTCGAGAATTCAATGATTGGGCGATGGATGAAGGGCTGCATTTTCTTCGTATATTGAGAGCTAATACTCCTCCAATGGATGTTGGAGACCGGATGAGATGGAAGTTGAAGCCTAATGGGGATTTTGACATCCGGTCGTATTATAACAAATTGCGAAATTCTCCCCCAATTGTCTTTCCTAGGGAAGGTATATGGAGAGTTAAGGCCCCTAGGCAAGTTTCTTTTTTTGTTTGGTGTGTAGCTTGGAATAAGATCTTAACGGGTGATAACTTGAGATTGAGGAGATTGAATTTTGTGGACTGGTGTATTATGTGCTGACATTGTGGAGAGACAGTAGACCGCTTATTTCTTCATTGTGAGATGGCTTATCGGTTATGGAGCTTTGTCTTTATAAAATTTGGTTTGTCTTGGGTTATACCTAGATTGATCCCAAATTTGCTTTTTGGCTGGTGAAATTGGTTGGAGAAGCATTCGTCTCAGATTTGGAACTTAGTTCCGTTGTGCATCCTATGGTGTATTTGGAAGGAGCGGAATCGGCGGACTTTTGAGAATTTGGATAGTTCTAGTAATCAGATGCTTGCTTCTTTTAGTGGGACTCTTTTTGATTGGTCTCAGGCATGGGGACTCACGACTAGTGATTCTCTCCCTTCTTTTCTTAGCTCTCTTTCTCTTTTGTAATTAATTTGTTGACTGGTTTTCTTTTATGTTTTTTCTCTGTTTTCTTCTTTTTGTATTTCTGGGTTTGCTCTATGTTATTCATGCATAGAATAGCCGTTCGTATATATAAAATTCTTACTTATCAAAAAAAAAAAAAAAAAAGCAGTAAAAATAGAGTGCTCTTTTTTTTTGATAAGTGAAAATAGAGTGCTCTTCAAAGTCAACAATCAACAATTATTCACAGGATGGTACCCCCACAAATTGATGCATGTCCTCTAGATATCTTCGAATAAATTTAACCACCTTATGGCGCAGCATTATGTTGGAATTCATTTGCTGCCGCCGTAGATCAAGAAATCGATATCTGTTGACATGAAAAGAAGTCCTTTACCAGAAATTTACATAAATTTCAACTAGCAACTCTACCTCAGTCCCAATAACAACATTAGCACATCTACTAGCTTCTTCTCAGCACGGAACTCTAACAATGGTTTCCTCAATGAATAAAGGAGTTGACCAGGAATTTAATTATAGTCATTTATTGGAACAACTCCATGAATTTAGCAGATCACTAAGGAATAGGTAAATAACTTGAGAGGGCCCAATAAATAAGATATAGCATAAGAGTTGATAATAGAATTACTTATCACTTATCAAAAAAAAAGAGTTGATAATAGAATTACTTATTACTTATCAAAAAAATAGAGTTGATAATAGAATCACTAACAAAATGACAAATGCAAGTCAGAAAACATTGAAGGAATTAAGAAGTACAAGGATGCATGGTGGACACCATTATATTGCTGATTTGAATTTTTTTTATCTTATTTTGCTTACTTATCAAAAAAACAAAGATTTTATTGTACTTTGATTAAGGATTCTATGGGATTTTATTTATGTCATAATTATGGCTTATTATTATTTTTCCTTATTGATGTAATCCTAAAACAACTAAACGCTGAAAAAAATGTTGAAATTGTGAATAAAATTTTGACTTAGAACTTTCAAAAGCTTGGTAGTGATGCCACACAAACTCTAGGTGGTGAAGCCAAGGGTTCAAGCAGCTTGAGTTGGTTAAGCCTAAGGTTGTTCTGTTAGTCTTATGTTTTTTTATTCTTGCAATCCCACTGCATCAGTGCATATGAATTATAAACTGAAAGGTGGTGCTTAACTAACATACACGAGTCAAGTACTAAGATGAGAGTATTTTCAAGCCAGCTAGCTCAAACGGATCTCCTCCTTAACAGAATCTTTAGCATCATCTGCTGTGGTAACTAAGAATGGCAACTTTGATTTCACAGCATTCAATACTTGAACATGCTCTGCAGCAACCTGGGATGCACAGAAAATATTAAATCAAACCACCGGAAGAGACAGTAAATAACACATAAGCCAAGCTAGGAAGAATTGACAACCAGTTGATTTTGATGCATAACGATACACCATTAGATGTAACCAATGTAAAACGCCCGAGAAGATTTTAAGAAACACCATTCAAACAAGATTAGGCATGAAACACATATAGAACCAATTACAAGATACCCCACTTCCAGAATGTCAATCAATTAGACCAAAATACACTATTAGTCCCTCCCTAAAGTTTAAAGTGATCGCTTATAGTCACTAAAAACTTGGAAATGTTCGATTTTAGTCCCTAACAAACTTAAAGTGATCGTTTACCCTATTATGAACATATGAAACAAGCAACGTTTTTTTCTTCTACGTGATAAAATGTTTACCTCTATAAAGCCAGTTTTCATTTTCTGGTTGACGGAATCACTTGGCCGAGGCCGAACAACGCCTTCTACTGCAATAACATCCTCGAGCCTCAAGTCATTGATAGTCGAATGAGCCTCAGGAAACTCATCCGGCAACGTGGTGACCTGAAAGTCAAAACCCAGTTATAAAATTCCAAAAAGAAAAGAAAAAAGACAATAATAATAGAAAATGAATGATACCTGAAAAAGACCAGTATGGTCTCTGAGATTGAGAAAAGTGAGGGAACCGTGGACGCGGTGGAGGGCGACCCAGCCGCAGAGGCGAACACGTTTACCGAGATCTTCTGTGGATAAGTGACCACAGAAGTTTGTACGAGTCACCCATTGGAGAGAGTTGGAGTTAGAGTTGCTGTTTTTGTTGAGAGGTTGTGGGGGTTTGGGATTGGGGATATCGTGGGTTTCACAAACAGAGAAAAGGGTTCGTGTGGTTTTGGTGAAAGGTTTGAGAATGAAGGAGCGGAAGACAGGGAGAGAGAGAGGAAGAGTTCTGAGAAGGAGAGACATCGTGGGTGACTGAGACTGACAATGTCACTGACTGAATGAGGATGGGGCTTTGGATGAGAATAAGCCGACGAAGCTAAAGGGGACGACGGATCCAGCCTGGCTTAACTCGAACCCTACGAATATCTATGAAAAGAAATACTTTTTTTTTCTTTTTTCTTTTCTTTTTGGTAAGCATGGAGAAATTTTATTAACTACGAAAATGAAAATGAAACAGAGGAGCAAAAACGCTCATACAAAGTGCCCACAGCATCAAGGCTAACCAACTAGGAATGACAACGGTCGGATTCGGGTCGGATTTTTTCATACCCGGACCCGACACGTGGGGCAAGACCCGTGGCCCGAACCCAGCCCGTTTAGGGTACCGGGTTTTTTTTGGGGCCCGTTTAGAAATTGGGCCCATTTCGTAGCCCAAAAAAAAAAATTTTAAGCCCAATTTTATTTTTGCCTACATTAAGCCTACATATTCTAATTCAAGCCTAGATAACGTGGCCCAAATGCTAAATCAGTCTAAATCGTAGGCTACTAATCATAAATCAATAAATCACTTATTAATTATAAATCTATAAATCAATAAATCACTTGTTAATTATAAATCTATAAATCAATAAATCATAATTCAATAAATCATAACTAAGATTTTAAATCAATAAATTACCTAGCTAAGATAACCATTTAATCATTAATCAACAAAATCATAACTAAAATCACCGGCTTTTTGAAGTTGGGCTTTTTGAAAAAGTTGAGTTTTCAAAAAGTGCATAATGAAAAAGCTGAGTTTCAAAAAGCTGAGTGTTTGGTAAAACTGTTAAAAAATGCTTTTTGAAAAAGCTGAGTGTTTGGCTAACACTTATAAAAGTTGTAGTTTGAGGGATAAATTACTAAAAATGACAACGTATATATAAGGGAGTTTATTTCATACTTTTTATTATTTTTTTTTTTATGTGAGTTTATTTCATACTTATTAATATACTTACTAAATAATAATAATAATAATAATAAATATATATTATTGGTATTATTTTAATAATGTTTGGGCTATTTTTCTTTTTTAGTGTCATAATTATTTGTTATTACCATTAATGACTTCTTATTAATATTAATTAAATCTAAATAATTTTCATCATCATGAAGCACAAAATGAAAATGTAAAAAGATGATAAAATATACACCAATAATCCAAGTTTAAATTGTAATACATAAAAATGTAAAAATATATAAAATACATATCAATAACCTAAGTTTAAATTTTACTACATGATATTATAAAATAAAATAAAAAATAAGACAACTACTAATTATTATCCTCCCAAATAGAATTAGCAATGGAATCACGAAGAACCACCATCGCAGGATCTATTAATGATCCTGAGTTCTGCTCATAACTGCTACCTGCTTCACTGTTACGTTCTCTTCTAGAAATTGAATCTCGATTGGCGTTTCTGAAACTCCTATCATCCCTATCATTTAGTCTAACAAAATTATGAAGAGCCATAGTAGCAGATACAATAAGTATTTGGATATGGAATGGGAAAGATGGCATGTTTCTGATAATTCTCCATTTATGAGCTGCAACCTTGCAGTAATTCTATCATTCTAAACCTCAAACTTAAATCAGCATTCAGATAAATGGCTACTGGCATATAGTTATTTCTTTTTACTAGTAGGGTAATTATAAAAAACGAAATGAAAACAGAGAAGCAACACAGTAGCATAAGTATTGTGAAAATTCATGTGCCAGCAGGACCATTAACTTGTAGACATACCAAAACAACACAACAGTTCCAATTAAAGAATCGCTGCACATGGGTTGTAATAATGTGAGCATAATAATAGCACTAATAGGATCATTGAGGTTAACTTGATCTTTAAAAAAAAAGTTACTGTCTCATTTATATTGTGCACCAGGCTGTCTATAACATCCACAAGAATTAAATTGACCTAACAGTTTATTTAACATTCCAGTATTTACAAGTTCATTTTTTCATATAAGCTTTCATACATATTATCAAAAAGAAGCAGCAGCAGTTTTCAAACATGAACTGTAGCAACATTTATATACAATGCAAGTAAGAAGGTAAATCCATCGCAGTTTATCTTCTTGAGTAATAACTACAAATCAATGACTAAACACATACACCACAAACAACAGGATTTGGTTAAGATGGTTATTGTGGTACATGAGGACTTCTACACTTTGAACCAAAAGCATCTCTGCATCGTCACTTAAGTAATTCTACCTAGATTAGATGGCTCTAGGGTAGGCTGATGTAGTAATTTTTCGGGACAGAGCATGTGTTCCAATGGAGAGCATAACCCTATCCAAATTACACAATTTACATGTGAAGTGATGAGAATGGCATAGCATCCCAATTCTTAGGAGCCACAAAAATAAAACAGCCCCATTGTTGCTTAGGGAGGATGCTAAGATTCTAATTTCTTTAATGATGCTGATGACACCCCAATTGAACCCTCGGTATTGAAGCCAGCGAATTATCCTTGATTTCCTTTTCTCTTTTGGCACATCCTGACCTCGGAGCCACTGCTTTGAGGCCTGGATAAATAAATGATCCACAGAAGTCTTTGACAACCCAAGACTTGACTCATGATCACTGGATTCACCTTTCTCAAAAACCAGTTTTACTGCATTCTCTGCATCAACTTCACTATAATAATAATAAAATTTTAAAAAAATCTGTAAAACCAAAAACAAAAACAAACCCATCTTCAAGAACGAACACAGTGACTTGATTACACAAACACGAACACGCACAGTACCCAGCAACAGAACAAACCCATCAAGCACGAACACAGCGACACACACAAACCCATCTACCCACAAAATTTTTTCAGTACCCAGCAACAGAACAAATACATCTTTAGCAAGAACAAAAGCATGCAAGATCCGAAAATTTTTTTGGTAGCAGATAGGTAAAAAAAAAAATTTTAGATCAGATTTTGGTAGGTAAAAAAAAGTTGGTACCTGGCGGTTTTTGGTAGCAGATCGGCCTTGCTTCGTGTTTTGTTGATCAAAACTCTCCCTTCAAAACATATTTCTCAGATCAGATTACACAAATTAAATTATAAAAAAAAAAAAAAAAAAAATAAAAAAAAAAATTTACAGAGGAAGCCCGCTGAAGAAGACGAAGAAAGAAGAAGAAGAGGAAGAAGATTTTCAAGACAAAAGAAAAGAGAGACTTACCAAAATCTGAGAGGAGCCGATCTCTTTGTGAGGGAGCTGCGCAGAGAGTGATGAGATGAGAGGGCAATTTCTCTGAAGGGTAAAGACAGAGATGAGGGAGCTGCGTATTCTGAAGTGTTTAACCCCTTGCCCTTTAGTCAAGGGCAATTTCGTACCTTTACTCTCCCAACGGATATAAAATAAAAGCTGAGACTCAGCTTTTCAATTATGGAGCTGAAGGTCACCATTTTGGAAACGCGCATTCCCAAAGGAATATAAAAGCCAACCTTTTAGAAAAGTTAGCTTTTATTCTCACCAAACGCACATGACAAGCCAGCGTTTTTGAAAAGCCAACTTTTAAGCTTGAAAAGTTGAACCAAACGGGTACTAATCATAAATCAGTAAATTACTTGTTAATTATAAATCTATAAATCAATAAATCACTTGTTAATTATAAATCTATAAATCAATAAATCATAACTAATATCATAATCATAATTCAATAAATCATAACTAAGATTTTAAATCAATAAATTACCTAGCTAAGATAACCATTTAATCATTAATCAACAAAATCATAACTAAAATCACCGGCTAAACATAAAAATAAAATAAGTATCAAAAGTCCAACGAGTCCAAGAAATTAAAAAGCTACAAAATAAATCCCACAAGTTTAGAATAATTACAAACCAACAAATTAATCCAACGAGTCTAAGAAATTAAAAAAGCTACTAAATTAATACAAAATGTTTAATCTTCATCAATTGTGATACAACTCCCATCAATTGTAGCACAACTCCCATCATCTTCATTTGGCTCCCCATCATCAAGAATGGATTGAAATGTACTATCTCCAGATATAGTTGAAGAACCTACAACAACAATGAATTAAAAAATGGAATAAATTTCATCAAATTGTAACTAGCAAATTATCATCACAACAAATTCAATGAACCACCACGCATAAGACATTAAAACTTCACATATCCTAATTATGTTAAATAAAACAAACATAATTAATACAATCATAAATAAATAATAATAATAATAAATATTGGAGAGTAATTCTGATTCATGCTTTTCTCATGAAAACAGTAGCCCTTAGTAGTTAACAAATTCATCATTTTCTACTAGATTAGTCTCTATTGTTCTAGAACTTCTTCAAAAATCATCATACTAATTAACTAAGAAGATTTCCTTCAGGTATGAACTCTAGAACTTCAAAATTTGGAAGATTCTTTTGTCAAGTTTCTTTATTTCTAAATCCTAATCTACAACTTATCTCTGCACTCCCAATCCTCTTCCCCAAATGAAAATTATTCTCCATCAGGATTCTAGAAATCACAATCTAACCGGAGGAGCCAAACTAACACCAATGTAACAGAAAAAAAACAATTTCAGTAATAACTAGTAACTAATCTGAAAAACAAAAACAACCCATGTAAGTACTCGCAAAATTAATATGCCAAAACCCTTTTCAATCACGAAATCAAAGCAAACCCAATTACTTCCATCTTGGTATTATAGGAACTGAAGGTACTCACTACACATCTAAAACCCTCAACCCTCCACAAAACCAAACATACTTCTGTAAAAATGACAATATTCCATAGCACATTTGTTAACCCAGAAACTTAAATCTTATGATCCACTCTTTTTCCCTAAAAAAAAAAAATCAAATAAGCAAATAAAACACACCAAAAACAATTCCTTTAATAACTACTTCTATGCACAGAACAAACAGAGCCCATGTATGTAAAGTAACATGCCAAAGACTTTCAATTACCATAGCAGAGCAAACCCAATACTTAAACCTGTTCCTCCACAAACAGAAAATAACCACAACAATTTCCATACCTCTTATGAACTTACAAAGCAAACACCCAAAAACACGTTCAATCACAAAAGCAGAGCACACCCAGTTACTCAAACAATGCATGCAAATATTTCACCAATTCAACAAGCAAAACCCAATTAACATTTGAAATTCCAATCACACAAAACCAAATTATACCTCCGGATGGTACTGAAGGCCATAAAACCTCTTAACCCGGTTCTCAACCGCAGCCACCACAGTGCAATAATCAACAATTACTCTAGACTCTTCAACTGCAATGTACAACATCCAAAAATTAGTAAACAATTTCAACCCAACAACTAAATTTATTTTTTAGACAAAATGTTGTTTCAGAGAGAAGGAAATTACAGGATTGAGAGTGACCTTGGCAAAAGAAATGCGCTTGGACTTCTTCTGCCCGAGATTGCCAGCAACCCCAGCCTACCTTAGACACTGATCTGTTTACTTGACTCTAGGTATCCCTATTGCACAAATCATAAAATCAAATTTCAAATTCCTTATACAAGATGAAATTTGTTATAGAAATTTTCCAATATCCTAAATCCAATGGATCGCTATTTACAAAAATAGAAAGTGAAAAGAGGAAAACTGATTTCTTGTATTTAACTATCGCAACAAAAAATCACCTGGAATTGAAAAACCGAACAGAAAACATTTTCAAGAAAAAGAAAAGCAAGATTTTAAGTAAAGAGAGAAATGAGATATACTCACCACGGAGAAATCTTGAGTCCTTCAAAAGCTGTTGAAAGAGCGCCTGAGAGAATCAAGAACCACCAGCTGAGTAGAAAATGAAAGCGTTTTTGACTGAGTGAGAGAGAGAGAGAACGACAACGAGTGTGCTTTGTGAAAAACTATTTTGAAAAATCAGTGACAGTAGTGAGACTCTTTGGCT
This sequence comes from Quercus aquifolioides, assembly GCA_019022515.1. NCBI lineage: Eukaryota > Viridiplantae > Streptophyta > Magnoliopsida > Fagales > Fagaceae > Quercus > Quercus aquifolioides. Next base: position 4,704,966 of record CM032330.1, on the reverse strand, counting down.
GTCTGGGTTTCAGTAGGCCTAGGTTTTATCATTTATCTGTGAGGGTGAGGAGGCGAGGGAGGGCCTGGAGGCGTGACTGACTCAGTGACTGAGGGAGTGTTGGAGTGAGGGAGAGGGAGAGGGACTGTCGGACTGAGGGAGGGAGGCTGCTGAAGAGTGAAGAGTGAAGAGTGAAGAAACGAGGGATTAGTTAGGGTTAGATTATATATATATATATATATATATATATATATATAGAGGGTATTTTTGTAATTTCAGAGTACCGGGTTTTTATCCGGGTCGGGTCTCAGGTTTTTTATATAAAACTCGGACCCGACCCGGACCCGCTTCGGGTTTTTTTTTTTAAACCCATACCCGACCCTATTCTTAATTGGACCGGGTAAAACTCGGCCCATTAGGGTCGGGCCGGGCCGGGTACCCGCGGGTCGGGCAAAAATTGTCATCCCTATAACCAACAACGCCACATCAGCTGGTGGGGATTGATAAAAAACAAAATATTGAGAAAGTAAAGCACCTCTCCTAGCAAGAGCGTCGGCATGAAAAACTCTATTGTGTTTCCGTTGTATGTTTCTTCCCCGTGGGGTCCACCCCCCTGTGAGGGGGAAGAAACATACAACGGAAACACCATATAACTTCTCCGTCGGCACACTTGTTTGCCTCCCTAAAACAGTGTTGGACTTGAACTCTTGGAATTTTCTGCAACCCCTCTTTGCAGTCAGCCAAAATGACATCATTACTATTCAAAATCCCCTCATTTTTTTGAAGCATGTCAACCACTATCTTAGCATCCAGCTCAATCAAGACATTAGGCAGACATAAATCAATACAAAGCTTGATTCCATCCCAAAGGGCCCATAACTCAGCTGTGACACTAGTGGTATAACCAATAGCTCTGGCATAGCCACTTACCCATTCTCCATGAGAGTTTCGAATGATACCACCACCACCTGCTCTACCTGGGTTGCCTATTGAGGAACCATCAGTATTCAGCTTTACCCAATCATTTGGAGGAGGTAACCATCGCACCTAGATGGGAATTCTGGACCGCTTCACCCTTTCGTTCAGTCCAAGATACGCAAATTCAGTAGCTTTGGTTAGCGTCTCTATCTTTAAAGAGCTGCAAGTGTTGTGGTTATTGAACACCACCCGGTTTCGCTGAAGCCAAAGAGTCCAAACACCGAAGGAAAAAACGATACCCCATCTAATACCCGAAGCAAATATCTGATGTGAATTGCAGTTCAGCCTAAGCCAGTCTGGAAGAGTTGCATCATAAAATAAATTCTGATGGAGGGGAGGAGGAAAAGAATCCCAAAAATCACGAGCATGTGGACAATCCCTCAAAGAATGGAGAATTAATTCCGAAGCTATACCACATAAAGGGCAGAAGTGGGGAATGTTTAAGCCTCTGGCAGCAAGAATCTCTCTAACAGGTATACTGTTATAAAGGCATTGCCATAAAAAACATTGAATTTTGGGCAAGGTGGCTGACTTCCAAACCCAATTACCTGGAAAATTCTCATGGTGGTGAATGTATTTCTCCATAACCGCAAGCTTGTACACTTCTTTAAGATCAAAATCCCCATTTGGCGAAGAACACCAAGAAAGCCGATCCATACTTGCCGCTGCCATAGGGAAGGGAGTGGCTCTAATTTTTTGGCTAATACTGAAGGGAATAGGAAAGGATAATGCCTCAAGATTCCAAAACCCCGCTTGATAAACATCTTTTAATAGAAAAGAGTCCTCTCCTCTTTGAAATGGACCTGCTATCAACCCTCTTAAGGCCCCATCATTCAACCATTTATCATTCCAAAAGAAAAGAGAATTGTCTGTACCTATTATCTATTTAACACCTTTCTTGAAGACTGATTCACCTTTGCTAAGAGTTGTCCAAGTAGAAGAACATATCCTAGGCTTGAAAAGGTTCTGTCTTCTTCTATTAGAGTATTTGTGGGCAAGGACCCGGGCCCATAAAGATTCTCTATCCTTGTGAAATCGCCAATTGAGCTTAGTTAGAAGTGCAATGTTCCTTTCCTCGGCTGATTGCAAACCCAAGCTGCCATCACTCTTAGCTTTAGTGGTTTTTTTCCAGCCAACTAAGTGAAGTTTCCTTCTATTTTCTGTTGTACCCCAAATAAAATTGTGGCATAATCTGTCGACACTTTGTGTAACTTTGGAAGGCAACACCATACATTGCATGGTGTAATTCGGGATTGTGGAAAGGGTTGCTTGAGTCAACACTAGTCTTCCGGCGAAAGAGAGGAGATGGGTTTTCCAACCTGCTAGACGGCTTTAAACACGCTCAACCACATGCCCAAAATCTTGAGGGATCGTCGTGTGCTTGATAGGAAAGCCAAGATATTTCCCCATGGATGGGGTTGATCGGAAATCTAGAATGTCACATAATTCCTCTTGTCTTTGTTGAGTGACATTAGGCGAGAAGAAGACCTGAGATTTTTCATCACTAATCTTTTGTCCAGAAAGCCCACAGAAGGTGTCTAGCACATCCCGAACAGCCCTACAATTCTTAATATCTACCTTAGCAAAAAGCATGAGGTTGTCTGCAAAAAATAGCTGTGAGAAGGTTACCCCACCCCTAGAAGCCGAGATAGGGTCCCACAACTTAGCTTCACATTTTTCAGCAATAAAAGCCCCCAATACTTCCATACATAAGATGAACAGATAAGGGGAAAGGGGATCCCCTTGCCTTATGCCCCTAGATGGTTGAAAAGTAGACATGGCAATACGGGTCAGAATTTTCTGACCCGACCCGACCCGAAAAATACCTGACCCGAACCCGATTTTTTTGACCCGAAGCAAAAACGGGTTGACCCGTGACCCGACCCGAATAACCCGTGACCCGACCCGTTAAAAAAAAATCGCAAATTTTTTTTTTTAATTACATCTTGATACTTTGTACATAAAGCACAAAGTATCAAAACTAGTAATAATTAATAAAGCAATACTTGACAGTAGACAAAGACTAAGACAAGAGTAGAAGTCAGTGAAGTCTTCAAGTCACTACAAACAAAACACAATTACACAAGTGACAAGTCACTACAAACAAAACAGTGAAACACAAGTGACAAGGCAAGTCAACTAGTCAAGGGCCAAGTTCCAACTTCCAACCGGCCAAGGGGCAAGGGCTCAGACAGAAGGCTTTCTAACAAGTCACAAGTCAATAGTCATAACCATTAAAAATAAAAAAAATCCCATTCACTTTCAATGCTTTATGCCTTTATGCTTGCTGCTAGGCTAGCTGTAGTCCACTCCGTTTCAGCCACAAAACAATGAATTAATCAATTATAGTATTATACAAACAAACGGTACAAACTCTATTTTCTGAAACCTAAAGCTGAAAGTTGACTTAGTTGAGTTTCTCTCTTCACTTCACTTCCTCTACTTCTCACTTCACAAAACAATTTTAATTCTTTATTGATTTGCTTTCATGGTACATTAAGTTATATTAAAATATTATATTGTAGATGAAGATGCTAATGAAATTGGCCAACTTGAGCTACAATTTGCAAGTATGAATATTTCCAGTGCTGAATCTGCTACCAATGTTGAGTAGATTGAGATTGAGGTGTAATTCTTCTTTACTTAATATGTTATGTTTATTTTTAAATCTTTTTTTGTTTAGTTTATCTTTCTAAGTTATCTAATTTTTTTTGTTTAGCTAGGACTGCAACAAGGTGCCTTTTGGAAGCTGTGGTGGAAGCTAGTCTCACTGCAACTGTTTATAACTCCCAAAGAATTTTGTTTTTAAGTGATTGTGGAGGACTTTTTACAACCCTTAACAGCAAGAGAGCTTTGGATTGGCAGGATTCTAATAGGCTTGCTAACCTTAACTTTCTTGTTCAATGTGACTTACTCTACAAAATGATCTTAGTGCCCTTTTTGCTAGTTAATTATATAAGTATTGTAGCTAAGCAGGCAACTTTACTGCCTTTGAACTAACGCTGGTTGAATCAGCTTTGTATATGAACTCTTAATGTCGTTTGTTTTGTACTTCTTGTTTTTGGTATCAAAAAAAAAAAAAAAAAAAAAAAGATGCTTGTTAGAAATTTTGAGTTGGTTACTTAATGACAAAGGCGGTGGAAGGCTTGTAAGTTGTATATGAAAAAAATGTGCTTAACAGCATAAGTTCCATGCATTAAATCAAGATGTAGTTGTGTTTGCTTCTGTTGGAAGTTGAATATAAATCTAGATCTTTTGCACTCTCAATGTGAGTTGCTCTTCTTTCTTAATCTTTTTAGTTTGATATTAGTCTTTTTGAAATTGAAAAAAAAAAAAAAAAAAAATTGTTTGAAAAATACGGGTCAACCCGACCCGACCCGCAACCCGATTGACCCGTTTAAAAATGACCCGTTTTGACCTGTGACCCGTAAACTCGATTGACCCGACCCGAACCCGACCCGACCCGCCCGTTTTGCCATGTCTATTGAAAAGGATCTAAAGCACCCCCGTTGAGAAGCACAGATACAGAGGAGGAAGAGACACAACTCATAATAAGCGAAATAAGGTGGTTAGGAAACTTAAAAAGAGAAAGGGTATCTTTAATGAAGTTCCACTCAAGACGATCATAAGCTTTTACCAAATCAATTTTAATTGCCATACACCCTTCCCTTCCTTTCTTCTTTGACATGGAGTGGATCAGCTCCTGCACAATAATTACATTATCCACACCCATCCGTTTAGGAACAAAGGCTGTTTGGAGGGGGGAAATTAAGTAGCTCAAGGCTGGACGGATGCGAGCCACAATTAATTTAGTTATGACCTTGTAAACCGTATTGCATAATCCGATGGGGCGGTAGTTATTGATAGATTCCAGACTACTGCATTTGAGAATAAGATTAATAAGAGATTGGTTAAGATACTCTGGAATTTTCCCGTATTGAAGACCTATTTAATTTCAGCCTTGATCGAATCCCCTACTACCAACCAGAAGTGGTGGAAAAAACCTGCATGAAGACCATTAGGTCCTGGGGCTTTATAAGGCTTGAGTGATCGCCAAGCATCAAATATTTCCCCATCAGTGACAGGAAGGTCAAGCTTGATTATATCCTCGGCTTTTAAGCTACATCTCCAAAAGGGGGGTTGCCAAACTCTCCAGTGGCACTATCATGAGAAGTAGTGAAAAGATCCATAAAACCTTGACAGATGAAATTAGCTATCGCTTGCTCCCCATTCAGCCAATTACCTGATCGATCCTTCATGCTAGTCATTCAATTTCGTCTTCTTCGAATTAGAGTTGAATTATGAAAGAAGGCCGTATTACGATCCCCCTCAATCACCCACGAAATTTTAGCTTTCATACTCCAAAAATCCGCTTCTAAATTTTCAATATTGGACAACTCTTGAAGCAGGGACTGCTCAAGATCAATTAGAAAATAACTTGGATTAATTCCCAATGTCGTTTGCACCCCTTTGAGCCTGGCACAAATTTTCCTTTTTCGATGGAAGATATTCCCAAAGTGATCTTTATTCCATTTCCTGGCTTTGGTTGTGAAGGAAGTAATGGCAGCAGGAAGGTCCGAAGGCACCGACCATGCCTCTATGACCAAATCAGGAAAAGAGGGATGAGAAAGCCACATTGGTTGAAATTTGAATGGCCGAGGGCAGGGGTGTAGCCAGGATTTTTTACATGGGGGGCAGATTTTCGACGATGATGATTATCATCGTTGTATGGATAGTCTATATATTTAGGTTGATATAGACCTTATTTGAGATAAGCTCGTCGGATTTTATCTTGTTTGTTGATAGGAAATTCACATATTTGTTTACGTGATCCTAGATCACGATCTATCTCTTCAGATTGAATTCTTGAATATTTGGAGGGGTATTCATTAGGTATTGCAGTATCAACATTTATTTATACAGTCACATTTGTTTCTACAGCCACAAGTGTCCTAAATTTTGAATTGCTAACATCTTTTTTCTTTAAGAATGCATCAATTGTTTTTCGTTTGCTCATAATTCTTTTAGCTTTAAGAATATGACTCAAAAATTAACCTAAAAAGAACTCAAAAAATAAAATCTTAATTAGAAATTTTTACTTAATTATATGAATGTTATTCATACTCAAGAAAAAAATAAAATTTCCACTATAGTTTAAACAGTCAACCCATCATCATTCCTATTATTCAAATTTTCCTGTATTTTAATTTTTTTTTAATTAAGAATAACCCCTCAAACAAAAGCAAAAATTAAACACACAAGTACACAATATAAACCAAACAATTTAACAACACCCACTGTCACATGATATCTAACTAATAAAAAATAGTTAATAAATCAAAAAAATTGGTTAGAAAGCAAGTGATTTGTTTTTTTTGACAATAAAATATGCTAAGTGGTTTGTTTTAGAAAGCAAGAAGAAAGAAAAAATTGGTTAGGATTTTATTTTATTTTTATTTTTATTTTTTCAGACTGGAGGACTGATGCTGAGTTTTGGGGCTGGTAGGCAGTACTAGTGGGGAGTGAAAGTGTATCACAGAAGACCCAAAAAAAAAATGAAGTAAAGAGAATAGGGATTCCGTGGGTGGGTTTTTGAGAGGGAGAAAGTAAAATTTTATTGTTTTTGTGTTTGGATTTTGAGTATTTAAATGTACGTGGACCAGCTTTTTGTTTTATTAGGAGTATAAGAGCCTAAAACTAAAGCTGGGAGACTAGATGCCTAAAACTAAAGGCTTTTAGCTGGGAGAATAGAGGCCTAAAACTAAAGCTGTTAGAGTAGACGCCTAAAACTAAAGGCTTTTAGCTGAGAGAATAGAGGCCTAAAACTAAAACTAAAGGGAGAATAGAGTGTCTCACACACATACACGCATACACACTGTGGGTTTTGCCTAAATACTTTAATCGACACACTTTTCAAACACCGAGCGCACACACACAAACACGGATCCAGCACTTACTCTGTTTTTGCACACACACTTGTTCACGCGCCACCATGGTCTCAGTTCACGCGCCGTGCAAGCCGCTCTTAGCTCGTTGATCGGAGAGTAGTTTCTGGGTTTGAGAGGTAGAGAGACTTGATGATCCGGGTTCGGGTTTAGAAAGGCGTGTGTTGGGTCCGGGTTAGACCGAGACGCAGAGAGCAGAGGAGTGGTGGTGGTCTGTGGGTGTCACGGTGGAGCTTGGATGATGCTCTGATTCCTTTAAACCGTTGAAACCGAGGTCTAGGAAGGAGGGTGGGCTTAGATCGGGTCTGGGTTTGAGGCATTTGAGGGATGAACCACCGTGAGTGGTGGTGGTTGATGATCGGAGAGGAGCTTGAGTATGAGGGGGCCGGATGTCAAACATTGGGGGGGCTGGATCAATTTTCTTACATAGTCTAATGGATATATTTTTTTTTTTACAGGAGCCACGGCCCCCCCAAGGGACAACGTGGCTCCGCCCCTGGCCGAGGGTAGTGCACCTCGTGATCATACCATAAGGTTAGCACAATAGGACTATGATCTGAATGCGATCTTTCTAAGTGCCGGACATAAGCTTCTAGGTATAAAACATTCCAGGCCGCATTGACGAACACCCTATCAATTCTCTCCTAGAGAAGTTGGGTGAGGGGTCGACGGTTAGTCCACGTGAACCGAGGCCCCGAGAAGCCCAAATCAATCATCCCACAAGCATTCAAACACTTTTGGAAATTAATAGCTTTAGAAATATTAATCGGACGACCACTAAATTTATCATCTCCAGTGAGCACCTCATTGAAATCCCCCGCCATAATCCAGGGAAGCGCATGTAACTCTGCTACCTTGCTCAAATTATCCCACAACAACCGTCTCTCTGCCAATCCGAGGCTGGCGTAGATAGCATCTTACGCTTAACCCTAATCAAAGGGATCCCTATAAGGAAAGGATCTCACAAAGTACGAGTATTAAGGAGGATCTTCCCTACAAGGAAAGATCTTCTCCACCAAGAAAACGATGGTCAGCTCTACACTATTATAAAAACTCCAAAGCCCTCACAAATCAAGGAACACATAATTTACCCTAGTTCTGGCAGTTTAGAGTTGTAAAAGTTCTCTAACTTAACCTTCGGAGGGTATTTGGCCGGTACCACATCGGTACTCTTTGTGAGGTCTTCTTCTTCTTTATTGCACAGGTTTTGTCTAGAGCACGTAAGGACTATGCGACTTACTGACGATTTTTGGCATCATCAACTTTGAATAGCTTATTCCATGCTTCCTCTCTCTCTCTCTCTTTTTTTTTTTTTTTTACCAAATCGAAGAAATTGTTGGAGTGCAGACTTTAGTAGAAAGAGGATGCATGAGTTACATAATTTGCGCTCTCAAAGTTCGCTCTTACTAACTGAAAAGTGCAATTTTAGGGTAATATTTTGAACGGATGGTGTTTCTTTCACACAATGTTTTTTTATGAATTGAAAGTATGAGTTTAACACACACAAAGTTTGAAACACTCTATGTAAAAAAGTTTTCCCCATTCTAAAATGCCCCTAAGTGAGTAGGTTTCAATCTTAGTAACATTAATATATTCTTGTGGAATAACGAGAATAGCATGGATCATGGATATTTATTTATTTAAATTTCATGTATTCTTGTTAAATAATACTCCCGTCATCCCAATTTGTTAGTCATCTATTCCATTTTGGGATATCCCAAAGTGAAGTACTCTTTCTAAAATAAATAAATAAAATTTCTATCTTACCCTTTACTTTATTTAAAAAGTTAATGCTATTCTTTTTTTATAGTTTAAAGTAATGAAGATAGTTTTGAAAACTTATACATTTTTATACAGCAAACAAGACAATAAATGATGTTCTCTTAAAACTTTGAATTTTTGAAACATGACAAACAAATTAAGACGGAGGGAGTATTTCTTTGGTGAGATCATTTCACTACCCATTCTTGAGATGTTCTAGAAACCACATTTCAAGAAGGACTAAGGAGGCTTTCATATATATATATATATATATATATGGGAAATGCTAATGAATGCCCTTAGGGCATTGGTTAATAATCCATTTAAAGAAAGTTTTTTATAGGAAAAGAAAAAAAAAACAATTAATGTTTTGGTAGTTTTTTTCAATTTCCATAAAAGTGATGTCATAACTTTCCTAAAATGAAATGTTAACCAATGACCTAAAGGGCACTCGTTAGCATGACCCTATATATAAAAGTTGAAGTTGAGCATTTATTATTGCTACACTTCTGTTGAGAAGCACCAGCTACCACATTATCCAGTTATTTTCGTCTCTCTCTCTTCTTATTAATTTCTCTTAGGGAAAGGTTTTGTTGCATATTTGTATGTAACAATTGTTGCATACAGGGGTATGTGGCAGCAAAAAAAAAGAAACAAACGTCTAAAGTCCACTTGATTATGTACACTGCACATGACCTTTGAATACACGTCTCTTTCTTTTTGCAGCCACATACCCCTATATGCAGCAATTGTTGCATACTTATTAATTTCTCTTAGGGAAAGGTTTTGTTGCATATTTGTATGTAACAATTGTTGCATACAGGGGTATGTGGCAGCAAAAAGAAAGAAACAAGTGTCTAAAGTCCACCTGATTATTTACATTGCACATGACCTTTGAATACATGTCTCTTTCTTTTTGCGGCCACATACCCCTATATGCAGCAATTGTTGCATACAAGTGTGTGGCAAAACCTTTCCCTATCTCTTAACTTATTGTTACACTTTCTCAAACCTTTTCCCCCTCTTTTTTACCATTTCATCTTCCCACTACTACCTACCTTAATATCACTCATCATCTATCTCCTTATCTTCCTTTATTTTTGGCTCTTCTTATTCTAATTCTCTTTCTATGAATTTCCAATTCTCTCTCACATTCTATGCATAGTTTTCACATACACAAGATTATTTCTCTCTCTTTCTTTCAATTTTTTTCATTTTTTGGTGGATTTTTTTATTTTTCATGCATCTTTACTTTTCGTTGATGAATTTTTGTGTTTTTTTATAACTCTAGTTTAAGTTGATGTCATTTAGTTTTGTATTTTTAAGTTGTTATCTTTTTTTCATTTTCTTTGATTTTATAGATGTTATCCTATTGCATTATATAAAGATAGTACGTAAGAATATAATGTTATTCTATTATATAGCATGACTTGGATAATTTGGTGTGTTATTACTATATCTTTTTGTTCTTGTTTTATTGTTTATAAATTTGTTCTCTCTCTCTCTCTCTCTCTCGATTTTTTATTCTTTCTTGCAACTCTACTTTAGGTTGATGAATTATTGTATTTTTTAAAATTTTATTTTGGGTTAATACGTTTTAGTGTTGTGTTTTTTAGCTTTCCATCACAAGTAGTCTCTCTCCCTCTTATAGTTTTGATTTGATTTTTGTTTGAGTTAATACTTAGTTATTTTGGAAGTGAGAATTTATATATATATATATATATATATATATATATAGGTCCTGGCCATGCATTTGAATGTGTCTATCAATTATTTGAGTAATATTAAGTGCAGTTTTTTTTTTTATGTTTTTTATTATCATTATAATTTCCTTTAAGAAAATGAGGAATTTGAATGATTTATTCAAAACTTAAAAAGTTTAACTGCACAAGAAAAAATGAAAAACATTATGCATTATGACATAATTTCGAAGAATATGGACCACCTCATAAAGGAATAATATCAATCAAATACAACTCAAAATAATAGAATGATATATTGGTGAGATAGAAAGATGAAACAATTTAGAAATAATTTAATTTTTAGGGAGAAGAAAATTATCTTCAACAAATTTTAGAGAACAAAATATATTTTATACAACAATTACAAAATAATAATCTATTTTAACGGATTTGGACGAGAACGAGAACCGACTTTGATGGAGGATGGAGAAAAGTATAAATGGTATTCTATTCCAGTCCCTTATTATGCAGCGTCGGATGATGATGCAGAGGCAGAGGCAGAGGCAGAAAAAAAGCTGAGTCCGTTTTCCGTAGTGGAGCTTCCCAAACTGCATTCCTTTGTTGCTCTAAAATCATCTATATATTGTCTTGGCGACTCTACTACAGAGACGTGGATTTTCGATGGTTGTTGTTGGAAGCTTGGTCCTCAAATGAATGTTCGTAGATTTTGTCCTCACACCGTTGTCCTGGGCGGTAAGCTGTATGTTTTAGGTGGTTTATATGCGGATGCGAGAGAGGAATACATTTGGATGGAGGTTCTTAACCCGAAACGCAGAGCCTGGAGACCATTGCCCAATCCTCCATTACGAAACCTTGGGAAATCATTGGGATGAAAGAAGATCTAAGTTATATGAATAATCCAACTCCTGTCCACTTAGGCGGTACCAAATTCTGCCTTCTATTTCAATCCTACGTCCGTCATCCGTGGAAACAAGGAATGCAGAGATTTGAAATGAAGCATGATTGGTATCTCCATTCGGTTGTATTTGATTTTTCTCTAGAATCAGATCCGGAGGAGGATTTCGGGATGCTGCATATTTCAGTCGTTTCAACCCAGAAATATTGTCTGGATCACAGCGTATGTTTCAGTGGTGCTGTGTTGCTGTAAGTTTTCTTAGCTCTTTACAACATCCTCATGAGCCTTCTAAATGTCTAAATGTAACACTTCTGATAAAAAATTAACATTATTGCAGGGATGGTGGTGCCTTTAATCGCATGTTGCAGAAGAAACCAAAGTTATGTGCAGATTAGTGTGGGTCACTTCCTTCAAGCCTATATTTCTCCATTCCATCTTCTTATGCATGCACAGTTTTATTGATGACATTGTCAAATGATATCCCCAACATAACAACATATTAAATACATATCTGTGTGTGAGTGTTTGGGTGTTATTAGTTTACATATTTTGTATGTGTTTATGTGATGAAATGGTTGTGGTCCTTGTGGGATGGTAATTTTGCTAATAATGTGAATGGAACGGATTTAGGATATGAGCAGTTGATTGTCTCCCTTTGGCATAGATGCACCTTCATCATTTTTGCTCTTTATTTAATATGGTTATTTACTTGATATGAGCAGTTGATTGATGTCACTTTCTTATTCGAAATTTTAATTTCAATAAAATGTTTTTGTTGTAAATTGTGGTAAATAAAGTATATTTATGTGTTGTTATATTAAAACTGACCATGCAGTAGTATCAACGGAGTTGGCTAACCGCACCCTGGCGCGTGAACTATTTTTCTGTAAAATTCTGATGGTAATTGCAAATTTATAACCACCATTGAAAAATTGAATGAAATAGAATTATATACTTATTGTTAATCATCTTCTCCTTTAATATGATGGCTCCATGGTCTTGTTTTGAGATATATATTTCCAATTTTGTTGTTTTAAGTTCTATTAATGGTTAATGTAGTGATGAAATATTCTTCTCACCTATATATTGTGCTTTTGTTGATTTAGCTGGGACGTGGAGCAGACAAAGAGACCATTACTCCAGTAAGATGCTCAAGTAGAATCAGAAAGCAATTCACTTGTCCATGATGACCCAACTACAAGCTCTATTTTAGTTTATGATTCTTCATTGCATAGCGAAGCAATCATATTGTGAGTAAGCCAGTAATTAGTTGCTTTGTTAGTTTGATTGGTTGTAACACTTGTTATTGATACTATTTATCAAAAACACTTGTTATTGATACTGTACTGATTAGTAGTTCTCTAATTCACTATTAATTTCAGATCCTTCTGATTTTTATTTCAATCTTCTAATGAGGAATTTAGGATTTGCATTACCGAAACAGTGGAACCAATGAGGTTTTAGTCATTCAAAAATTCCTTTAATATTCTGATATGAACCAACTAGCAGTAAGTTCTCCATGCCTTCTTTTCAGATTATAAGACTTCCCTTATCCAAATACCACATCGCATATAAGCAATGCTTGAAACAGTTTGACCATCACTGCCAATGGATATCTAATTTGTGGTGAAGGTGATAAGTTGTACTAAATAGTAGCTCAGTTCATAGAATAGGTAGATATATGTGGGAAAGACATTCCTGGTACAATTTTTATCATCTCATTTGTATCTCTTCTTTACTATTGTTTCTTTTGGTTGTTGTTAAAATATTTATTGTTTTTTCCCTCTTCATTTCATTTATTCTTCTATTGTGTGAATAGGGACATTCTAGCCTTTTGCCCCTAATTGCTTTTTTATTTAGCAATTTGCCCCTATTTCGAAACTATATAGGGATATGCCCCTGTTTCAATACTCGATTACCCTAAAATCGAGTTTCAATGAAATACTCGATTTGTAGAAAATCGAGTTATGCTCGATCAAACTTAAAAAAAAAAAAAAAAAAAAAAAAAAAATTTGCATGTAACTCGAGCTTAGGGAAATCGAGTTCCATGCAAAAAAATTTTACAAGTGTGATCAGCCAATATTCAGGGAGACCTATAGCGGCGTTTTTCTGGAAAAAAATTTTATACCAGGTTTCAGTGGCCCTATAGCGGCGTTTTTTAATCCCTATAGTGGCGTTTTTCTGGAAATTTTTTTTATACCAGGTTTCAGTGGCCCTATAGCGGCGTTTTTTATCCCTATAGTGACGTTTTTAAGCCCTATAGTGACGTTTTGGAACTCGATTTCCATTTAGTCGAGTTTCATGAATTTTTTTTTTTTAAAAGTTTGATCGGGCATAACTCGATTTTAAACCAATCGAGTACTTTAAGTAACTCGATTTTAGAGTCATCGAGTATCGAAACAGGGGCACGCACCTATATAGTTTCGAAACAGGGGCATTTTGCCAATTAAAAAAATAAAAAGGGGTAAAATGCTAGAATGCCCGTGTGAATAGTACAGAATGATACTAAAAATAAAAGAGATGCTATATGTGATTATTCTACTTGAAGCATTACTTTTTCTTCTTTTATTTCATTCCTCAAGACCAACCCATATGATTGAGATTATGCATCGATATTTCAGAGGAACAAGGAGACTTATTTGTTTTTCTGCATGGGAACTTTGAGTTCATTCCTTATTGCATCTGTTGCAATTCAAAGTGCTTGGGTTTAATTTTGCATTGATCTGTACATTTTCTTCCTTCATCTCATTCCTCCTGACCAGCTTATATCATTGTGATGCATCTTGAACAAGAACAAGAGAGACTTCTTTGATTCACCTATTGCCTTCAATCGAGGGACTTGAATTGGTAAACCTTATAACAACAGACAAGAGAAGTAATTGGAGCACTGTAGGCAAAATAGAATATTTTTTGAAGAACAAGAATTATCTGGAGTTTGTCTTCAATCAAACAACAATTTGTTTGTGATTATTATAAGCTTGTGATGGTGATTGAATGCTAGGTGCTGATTATGTAGTTTAAAAAAATTGGGATAAATAGATAGTAATTGTTGAATTATTAGGATTATAATATTTGGAATTTGTTGTTGTTTAGTTAACGCAAGGGCTATTATGTCACATGATATTCAGATTTGATGTTATTCATAATTTCATTACATTTTGGAATTCTGGTGTAGCATCTGTAGCTGTTATGTCCATCAAAAGAGAATAAAAATTCAAATCATACCAAATTATAGCATAAATAAATTTATTGTAGTATAGATATGTAGGTAAATTTGATTTTAATATAGTTAAGATGCTAATGAGATGTGCAAATGAGCTCTCAAATGGCACTTGTCCCATTGCTAGTCCCATAATAGTAATACATAAACCTTGGTCGTTTAGAGATACAAAGAGTCCAATTCAGTCTTCCAGATGTAGAAATGAATACTGAAACCCAGGTAGCAGTAGGTTCTCCTTGCCTGTAAGCCAAATAATTCAGGGTTTCTTGAGAGAGGCAGAGAAAATATCTTCATCAACAACAGGTCGGCGAAGTTTGAGCCCTCAAAAGAGGTCCATATGACGGTTTTTGAGGCAATGAAATTTTATACACTCTTAAAATCATAATATGTTTAGAGTTTGTTCATTCAGCGTACACTTGATTGATGAAGTTCTTTTTTTCTTTTTTAAAATCTTTTAATTGTGTTCTTTTGCTTCTTGTTAATTCTATTCCTATGAGAGGATTAAAACCTCTCCTCGAATGCCTATGGGAGCTTTGGAGTTCCCATCTTTGCTAAACCGAACTAAAATGTATTCCCTTCTCTGCCATACAAACTATACTGTGGCCATCACTAATCTCCAAGGACTTGAGAGCTTTGAGGTTCTTGATACAGCAATAAGGTTAGATATTTAGAGGAATTAAATATGAGCACTGCAATCCTACCTTCGAAATTCTCCTCTGTAGAACATGGGTTCAGCACACAATTAATGCATTTCAAATCCTGTTTGCTATCTTTAACTAATTTCCTGCGCTGCTATGCAAATATGATTTTGTGCACATCCAAGAATATTGGCTGTCTGAAGTTCTTGGTTTTTCTTCTTCCTGGTTGTTTTGGATTTCTCTTAAATCTCTTGTACTTCATATCTTTAAAAAGTTCATACCAAGAGTAAGGAAGATAGTTATCATCCTGTACGCCCATAGTACGCTTGGCAATTCTTCTGGCCATATACTCTTTGCCCCCTCGAGCCGAGTCTTGATGATCTTGAGTAAGGATTGGTTCGTAACCTCAACTTGTCCATTGGCCTAAGGGTGGGCAAGTGAGGAGTAATGATTCTTGATTCCCAGTTGTGAGCAAAAATCTCTAAACGAATCGTTGTCAAATTGTTTTCCGTTATCTGAGACCAAGATTCTAGGGATCCCGTACCTATAGATAATGTTTCTCTAGATGAAACTTCATACGCTCTTCTCTGTGATGGTGGCTAGGGCTTCAGCTTCTACCCATTTAGTAAAGTAATCTATGCCGACCACTAGGAACTTCAGCTGTCTCATCGCTATTTGGGAATGAGCCCATGATGTCCAACCCCCATTGAGCAAAAGGCCACGGGGCCGTCATTAGAGTGAGCTTTTCTGTTGGCTATCTGATGACATGGCCGAACCTTTGACATTTCTTGCAGGCTTTGACATAGGCTTGGGCATCCTTCTACATGGTGAGCCAATAGTATCCAGCCCGAATCAGCTTGTGCACTAACGACCGTGACCCGGAATGGTTCCCGCATATCCCCTCATGGACTTCTCTCATGACATAGTCCGCTTCCTCAAGGCCTAAGCACCTTAGGTAGGGGCAGGAGAAGCCTCTTTTGTACAAGACATCCTTTATCAGGACGAATCGTGCTGCCTGGACCTTCAGCTTTCTTGCGGCTTCCTTATCGTCAGGTAGTGTGTCGTCTTTCAAATAAGAAACTATCGGTGTAGTCCAGTTGCTTTTCGAGTCTATTTCCTGCACACTGACACCATCTATCAAAGGTAAGAGTTGAACAAAGGAAAGTACCTTACTGAGGATAAGCATGTTTTCTACTGAAGCAGCTTTCGCAAGACAGTCGGCTTGCTCGTTCTCTTCCCTGGGGATTTAAACAAACTTAGCCTGAAACTTGCCCATCTGTTTCCTTACTTGCTCTAGGTATTTCTTCATTCCTTCCCCTTTGCATTCGTAGTCACCGTTCACCTGACTTGTGACTACCTGAGAATTGCAATACACAATCACACTCATGGCCCCTACAGCTTTAGTGAGATCTAGTCCTGCCATTAGAGCCTCGTACTCCGCTTCATTGTTGGTTGTAGGGAAGTCGAGACAGACCATACACTCAATCTCCTTTCCTTTTGGAGAATGAAGCACTATACCTGCTTCACCAGCCTGCCTGTTAAACAATCCGTCTGTGTGAATACTCCATTTATGCCCCCTGGTCTTCCATGTTGGTGAATTCCGCAATGAAGTCAGCGACCACCTATCCCTTTATGGCAGTATGCGGGCAGTATTGTACGTCAAACTCGCTTAATTCTATTGCCAATAACACCATCCGTCAAGCCGCTTCAGGGTTACTCGTTACTCGCCGTAGAGGTTTGTCTGTTAAAACGACCACAGTGTGGGCTTGGAAGTATGGCTTGAGCTTATGGGCCACGGTAACTAAAGCGAAGGCAAGCTTCTCCATTGGTGGGTACCTCTTCCTTGCGCCACAGAGTGCCCAGCTAGTGTAGTATACTAGCTTCTGCTTCTTGTCTTCTTCTCTGACTAAGGCTTCACTGACGGTAGCTGGGGAGATGGCCAGATAGAGAAATAACTCTTCCCCTGGTTGGGAGGGACTTAGCAATGACGGGGAAGAAAGGTATGCTTTTAGATCATCAAAAGCTTATTGGCATTCGGCTGTCCACTCGAAAGACTTCTTCAGCGTGCAAAAGAAAGGTAGACACTTATCTGTCGCCCTTGAAACGAACTTGTTCAGTGCAGCCATCTTGCCATTGAGGCATTGCACTTCTTTTGTGTTCCTTGGTGGTGCTATCTCCATTATGGCCTGGATCTTGTCTGGGTTGATTTTGATACCTCTTTGAGACACTATAAACCCTAAGAATTTTCCAGCCGTCACCCCAAATGCGCATTTGCTTGGATTGAGCTTCATGTTGTAAGAGCGGAGGGTGTCAAAGGTCTCCTTAGGGTCGTCTAAATGATCGTCATCTCTTCGGCTTTTTACTAGCATGTCGTCCACGTAAACTTGGACATTTCTTCTGATCTGATGCGCAAACATTTTGTTTATAAGCCTTTAATACATTGTGCCCGCATTCTTGAGATCGAACAGCATCACCTTATAACAGAAGAGGCCTTGACTGGTGACGAACGAAGTTTTCTCATGATCAGCTTCATCCAATTTAATCTGATTGTAACCGAAAAATGCGTCCATGAAGCTCAATAACTGGTGTCTTGCTGTCGAGTCTACCAGGATGTCAACTCACGAGAGGGGGTAGCTACCCTTGGGGCATGCCTTGTTCAAGTCCGTGAAGTCTACACACATCCTCCATTTCCCGTTGGCTTTTTTATCCATCATTACATTGGCTAGCTAGTCGACGTAGTACACCTCCTTAATGAATTCTACATCCTGCAGTTTGTAGACTTCTTCTACTATAGCCCGGTCTCGTTCTAGAGCGAATACTCACTTCTTCTAACGAATAAGGGGAAAAGAGGGTGACATATTCAACCTGTGCACCATGAATGAAGGGTCGATCCTGGGCATATCTTCATGACTTCAACCAAAGATGTCCTAGTTTTCTTTTGGGAATGCCGTGAGCGCTTGACGGACTGGCGAATTGGTAAGGGTGCCAATCCTAGTCATTTGCTCGGGCCTAGTTTTCGAGAAGTATCTCCTCCAATCCTTCAAAAGGCTCTGCGACCACCCTCTGTTCTTCAATGCTCATGGTCTGCAAGTGGTCGTCCATCTCCAACATTGCTATGTAGCACTCGCGTGCTGCCACTTGGTCCCCACGTACCTCTCTTACTTTGTACTCGGTGGGGAATTTGATCATCAGGTGATAGGTTAAAGTCATGGCCCTCCATGAGTTGAGGGTAGGTCGGCCTAGTATGGCATTGTTGGCAAACGAGCAGTCAACAATAAGGAATGTAACATCCTTAGTAATTTGCTGAGAGTAGTCACCGACCGTTAAGGACAATGTGACCGCACCGAGGGGGTATACCCTCGTTCCTCCGAACCCAACGAGCGGCTCGTTGGCTGGCACAAGTCGCTCCTTCTCAATCCTCATCTGTTGGAATGCCATTCCCAAGTAGTAGAGGATATCAATAGAGCTTCCATTATCAACTAGGACTCGGTGAGTGTTGTAGTCCCCTACCCGAATACTAAGAACGAGTGCATCGTCATGTGGATGGTGGAGACATCGAGTGTCTTCTTCCAAGAATCCGATTATAGGTTTGTCGACCCGTGCTAACTTTGGGACGAAACTTGTCAGCTGGACATTCTAAACCATCCTGAGGTAAGTCTTGCGGGCCTTCTTGGATGAACCAAAAGCCGTGGTGCCCCCTACAATCATCCTTATATCCCCTACGGGTGGCCTGAGGCGCTCCTTATCCCTTCTAGCAACCTGTTCCTATGGTGGATCTGTCCTTTCTTTGTTGACGAATCGTTGTAGTTTCCCTTGTCTAATAAAGGCTTCAATCTACTGCTTTAAGTCATAACACTCAGACGTGTCGTGACCGTGGTCCCGATGAAAATGACAATACTTGTCCTTGAACCTCTTACTGGGATCTCCCTTCAACTTGTCGAGCCACGTCAAGGTTGTATCATCCTTGATCTGCATCAGGACCTAATCGATATGGGCAGTTAGTGGGGTGAAGTTTGCAAATCTTCCAACGGGGGGCTTGGAGCGCCTATCCTCCCATTGATCTCCGGCTCTGGTCATCTTCTGTCCCCTGTCCTGTCATGTATCTTCTTGCCTTTCCCTCTTCTTGGGTTTCTCCTCTCGAGCTAGTAACGCATCTTCGGCATTCATGTACTTAGTAGCTCAATAAAGCACATCTAACATGGTCTTCGGGAAGTTTTTGTATAAAGAGAACAGAAACTTCCCTTCTGTAATCCATTGGTGAATGTAGCAACAAGTATCTTGTCATCAACCTCGTCTATCGAGAAGGCTTCCTTATTGAAGCAGGTTATGTAGGATCTCAGCATTTCATCCTCCCGTTGCTTGATGCTCATCAGGCATGCAGTGAACTTCTTATACCAATGTCCCCCGATAAAGTGTGAGGCAAACAGTGCGCTCAACTCCTTGAAGGTACTAATGGAGTTGGGCATCAACGTGTTAAACCATATCCGTGCAGGACCCTTCAGCGTAGTCGGGAAGGCTTGACACATGATCTCGTCTGCCACGCATTGTTGGTGCATAAGGGTTTTGAATGACTCCAGGTGATCTAAGGGATCCTTTGACCCGTCGTAGGCTTCTACCTACGGCATACGGAACTTCAACAGAAAGGGGAACAAAGTGATGGGTGCAGTAAAAGGGATAAGATACTTCAAGTCGTAAGTGACTTGGAAGGGGACAAAGCTCCAAGTCTAGATGGGTTTACTATGACATTTTATCATCATTGTTGGAGAGTAGTGGAGAAAGACGTCTTAGCGGTCTTTGAAGAGTTTTTTCAACATTGTAAGTTTGAAAAATCCCTTAATGCTACCTTCATTGTCTTAATTCCTAAAAAGAATGATGCCTCTAATATTAGAGATTTTCGGCCTATCAGCTGTTGGAAATTTACATATACGTAGCGGAAAATAACGGATCTACTTCATTCAGAATTGATAACATGCATAATGTAAGTTTCAGAATATAGAACAAGAGAGTGTACCTTGGTGTAATGAATTTCAAAACCAAAGATCAGAAGTTCTCAGGAACACTTTCAATCTTCACTTCAATTCCACTAATGCCCAAGATGTGTGGTCTCTCAATCAGTTTCCAAGGGAGAATGATAGAGTGTCCAACACTTACATACATATCATTTCATAAACTTGTTGTGTCACTTATGAAATTCTGTATGTTTCTCTCCTAATAACTGATTCTCTAATTGGGCTAGCCTTTTGAGCCTTTCCAATTGAGCTCTAGTATGTGGCTTGGAATGGGACCAAACGGGAACAAATAAGACACTAGCTCCAATGGGCCTTGGGCCTTTCTGTCAACTTTTGACAAGTCCAAAGTTACCATTAATTATATTTAATACCACTATATAAATATAATTGCACTCTAGGCCTTATTAATAAATTATATCCCAATACTTTATTGTACATGCAACCCTTTCATAAAATATTCGTAGTAATACAAAGTTGTGAAAATAGACTGCCACTTTGTAAATTACTACATCTTAATTCTTGAGTACCCGGTTTAATCATTTTAAATTATTCACCATATATTTATGAAATCCAATTTCATAAATATATACTTTAGTAATTTCTTACCAAAGTGGTTAGGCCTAACTCTCTGAATAACTGAACCCATTAAACTTATCTCAAGTGAATATTTAACATCTCCGTTAAGAGACTATGAATTCCATCTTGAGAATATATGTTCCATCAACACTAAATGTGGCTGCCCAACATACTGAGGTTTTGACCGTTACTTTAGATCTCACTCCTGATATATCAAAGCAACCTACACTTCATGATCAGATCCATTATTCTCTCAGGATTAAGAGTTCATGCAAATGTAAGTCGTGAGATTTATTATTCAATTGACAGTCGTTAGGAGAATAATAAATCTCACAGTGGTCCAATTCAATATGTCTTAACTCTTAAAACATATCAACATATCAACTAGAAGTCTCCACTTCCATGATCAAGACAAATCATCTTAGTTGATATGTTATAGTCTTTACAGATGAAATGCCCAATTTCATCACCGACTACAAACTAAAATTATGAGTTTACAAAGAACTTGTGACTTATATCTTTTGTGACTAAATCACATACTATGCATCTCATGGACTATATGATAATGTCCGAATATTCATGTTACCATTATTTTAGATAATAATAAAACAACTTTATTAATTACAATATTAAGTCATACATCATGTCAAACATAATGTCATACATAATATCATACATAACATCATACAATAGGATTCTAGGGCACTAATCCCAACATCAGCTTGGTGGGGAGTGTGTATAAAATCTTGGCTAAGGTTTTGGCAAATCGTTTGAGAGTGGTTTTAGATCAGTTGATCTCTGAGACTCAGAATACTTTGTGGGTGGGAGACAAATTCTTGACTCGGTTCTTATTGCAAATGAGTGTGTGGATAGTCGAGGGAAGAGTAGGGTTCCTAGAGTCATATGTAAACTTGATATTGAGAAAGCCTATGATCATGTGAATTGGGAGGCTTTGCTGGATTTGTTAAATAGAATGGGCTTTGGAGTGAAGTGGTGTAAGTGGATCCGTACTTGTATATCCACAGTTTAGTTCTCTGTGCTGTTTTTGATTATGATGGAGGTGTTTAGTAAGATGTTAAGAAGAGTGGAGGGAGCTAGCCTAATCCGTGGTTTTAATGTTGAGGGTAGGAAGGGTGGTGGGGAATGTGTCTCACATCTATTGTTTGCAAACGATACTATCCTTCTTTGTGATGCAGATGTGGAGCAAATTCTTCATATTCGATTGTTGTTACTTAGTTTTCAGGCGGTAACAGGTTTGAAGGTCAATGTGTACAAGAGTGAAATGGTTCCAATAGGGGAGGTTGATGATGTGCATGCCCTGGCTGAAATTTTGGGCTGCAAAATTGGAACATTGCCTATGTCTTATCTTGGCATGCCGTTGAGGGTTTCGCACAACTCCCCTTCAATTTGGAATCTTATTTTGGAAAAAATTGAGCGGAAATTAGCTGGGTGGAAGAAGTTGTATTTGTCTAAGGGGGGTCGATTGATGTTACCCAAAAGTACGTTATCTAGTCTTCCTACCTATTTTCTATCGCTATTCACCATTCCTACTTATGTGGCTAATAAAATTGAAACGTTTCTTGAACCCCACGAATATCTATGAAAAGAAATACCTTGCATCTCAACTTTGAATAACTTATTCCATGCTTCCTCTCTCTCTCTCTCTCTCTCTCTCTTTTTTTTTTTTTCTTACCAAATCGAAGAAATTGTTGGAGTGTAGACTTTAGTGGAAAGAGGATGCATGAGTTACATAATTTGCGCTCTCAAAGTTCGCTCTTACTAACTGAAAAGTGCAATTTTAGGGTAATATTTTGAAAGGATGGTGTTTCTTTCGCACAATGTTTTTTATGAATTGAAAGTATGAGTTTAACACACACAAAGTTTGAAACACTCTGTGTAAAAAAGTTTTCCCCATTCTAAAATGCCCCTAAGTGAGTAGGTTTCAATCTCAGTAACATTAATATATTCTTGTGGAATAACGAGAATAGTATGGATCATGGATATTTATTTATTTAAATTTCATGTATTCTTGTTAAATAATACTCCCGCCATCCCAATTTGTTATTCAACTATTCCATTTTGGGATATCCCAAAATGAAGTACTCTTTCTAAAATTAATAAAAAAAAATTCTATCTTACCCTTTACTTTTTTTAAATAGTCAATACTATTCTTTTTTTATAATTTAAATTAATGAGGATAGTTTTGGAAACTTATACATTTTTATACAGTAGACAAGACAATAAATGATGTTCTCTTAAAATTTTGAATTTTTAAAACAAAACAAACAAATTAGGACGGAGGGAGTATTTCTTTGGTGAGATCATTTCACTACCCATTCTTGAGATGTTCTTGATATGCCACAAACTGAATGACCTCTTGTGATTAAACCAATTAATTAATTAGTCAAGTTATTAATTAATCAATTTAACATGCAATTGCGAGGAAGCACAAACAAATCACCAAACAACTAAAATATGCAGCGGAAATTAAATGACACGGTGATTTGTTTACGAATGGGGAAAACTCTTACGGCAAAAACCCCACCGGGTGATTTTCAAGTCACCACTCCCGAAACTCCACTATTATCAAATCAAGCGGTTACAAGTAAAGGAATCCCAAGTACCTTACCAACCTACAGTTGAACCCTTACCCCAATACCCAATTGGACTTAATCTGTAGTGACAGTTCCCCTTTTTGATGCACGGCTCCCAAGTACGTGACTAACCAATGCGCGGATCCCAGTACGCGACTTCAAACACCAACTTAGAAGGAGAGGTTGGCTGCAAAGTTCTTCAGTTCATCCTACACGATGAAGATCAGGAAGATGCTTAGTCACAAAACCCAAAGGTGCAAATACACAGCAACTTCTTTAGAGAAGATGAACTAGGTCAAGAACTTTGTCTTTGATCACAAATT
Organism: Quercus aquifolioides; assembly: GCA_019022515.1. NCBI lineage: Eukaryota > Viridiplantae > Streptophyta > Magnoliopsida > Fagales > Fagaceae > Quercus > Quercus aquifolioides. Next base: position 4,681,345 of record CM032330.1, on the reverse strand, counting down.
GCTTGAACAGAGTTTGCTCACTGCTTGTGCAACTTGTGTCTTCTTTGACGGCTCTTAAAATAGTCCTTTTATATGTCTAGGGTTAGGAGAAAAGAAAGCCCAAAGACATATTCACGGATCTTAAAAAATTAGATCAGAAATCTGATAATCTCGACAGATAGCAGGTGTCGAGGAGCTATCGAGCATGTGTCGAGATTTAATAATTTTGCACTTCAGCTTGTTTTTCTTGGACAGACTTGATGACTTCAACACTTGATCTTGAAACCTTGTTTCTTGAAGTATTAAAAACACCTAGAACTACCCAATTACAAGTAGAGTGCGTTTTGTCAAAGGATTAGCCAATTTACATAAATAAGTGACATATGTTCTTGACAAGTGAAAACACATATGTCTTAACAGTTCTAGAAACCACATTTCAAGAAGGACTAATGAGGCTTTCAAAAAAAAAAAAAAAAGGACTAAGGATAAATCTATATATATATATATGGGAAATGTTAATGAATGCCCTTAGGGCATTGGTTAATAATCCATTTAAAGAAAATTTTTATAAGAAAAGAAAAAAAAAACAATTAATGTTTTGGTAGTTTTTTTCATTTTCCATAAAAGTAATGTCATAACTTTCCTAAAATGGATTGTTAACCAATGACCTAAGAGCACTCGTTAGCATGACCCTATATATAAAAGTTGAAGTTGGACATTTAATATTGCGACGCTTTTGTTGAGATGCACCAGCTACCACATTACCCACTTACTTCCGTCTCTCTCTCTCTCTCTCTCTTTCTCTTCTTATTAATTTCTCTTAGGGAAAGGTTTTGTTGCATATTTGTATGTAACAATTGTTGCATACAGGGGTATGTGGCAGCAAAAAGAAAGAAACAAGTGTCTAAAGTTCACATGATTATGTACACTCCACATGACCTTTGAATACATGTCTCTTTCTTTCTGCTGCCACATACCCCTGTATGTAGCAATTGCTGCATACAAGTATGCAGCAAAACCTTTCCCTATCTCTTAACTTATTGTTACACTTTCTCAAACCTTTCCCCCCTCTCTTTTACCGTTTCATCTTTCCACTACTAACTAACTTAATATCACTCATCATCTATCTCTCTATCTTCCTTTATTTTTGGCTCTTCTTATTCTCATTCTCTTACTATGAATTTCCAATTCTCTCTCACATTCTATGCATAGTTTTCACATACACAAAAGATTATTTCTCTCTCTCTCTCTCTTTCATTTTTTTTTTCATTTTTTGGTGGATTTTTTATTTTTCATGCATCTTTACTTTACGTTGATGAATTTTTGTGTTTTTTTATAACTCTAGTTTAAGTTGATGTCATTTAGTTTTGTATTTTTAAATTGTTATTCTTTTTTTTTTCATTTTCTTTGATTTCAGAGGCAGAGGCAGAAAAAAAGCTGAGTCCGTTTTCCATAGTGGAGCTTCCCAAACTGTTTTCCTTTGTAGTTCTAAAATCATCTATATATTCTCTTAGCGGCCCTACTACAAAGACGTGGATTTTCGATGGTTGTTGTTGGAAGCTTGGTCCTCAAATGAATGTTCGTAGATCTTGTTATCACACCATTGTCCTGAGCGGTAAGTTGTATGTTTTAGGTGGTTTATATGAGGATGCGAGAGAGGAATACATTTGGATGGAGGTTCTTAACCCGAAACGCAGAGCCTGGAGACCATTGCCCAATCCTCCATTACGGATTCGTTCCTTTGGCATGGTTTCTGTTGCTTTAGAGCGCACTAAACAAATTATTGTGAGTGCATTCCTTAGGGGCGACTCCAAGGTCCACCCTTTTTATGATTATAGTGGTTGTGTGGTTTACATATATAATGTCCGTACTAGTTGTTGGACAGAACTTGAGCCTCCGACCATCAATCTACGTTGTGGGTCTCGAATTACGCGTGGTCTTGGTAATAGAGCTGTAGTAGGTGCGGATGATACCCTCTACTGGGCTTCGCTCAATGAGGATGACAGGCTTTTATTTGTCCATGCTTACTGTCTATATAAAAATGAGTGGTTCGAGGGCTTTATCAGCCCTTGGGAAATCATTGGGTTGAAAGAAGATGTAAGTTATATGAATAATCCAACTCCTGTCCACTTAGGTGGTACTAAATTCTGCCTTCTATTTCAATCCTATCCGTGGAAACAGAGATTTGAAATGAAGCATGATTGGTATCTCCATTCGGTTGTATTTGATTTTTCTCTAGAATCAGATCCGGAGGAGGATTTCGGGATGCTGCATATTTCAGTCGTTTCAACCCAGAAATATTGTCTGGATCACAGCGTACGTTTCAGAGGTGCTGTGTTGCTGTAAGTTTTCTTAGCTCTTTACAACATCCTCATGAGCCTTCTAAATGTCTAAATGTAACACTTTTGTCTGATAAAAAATTAACATTATTGCAGGGATGGTGGTGCCTTTAATCGCATGTTGCAGAAGAAACCAAAGTTATGTGCTGATTAGTGTGGGTCACTTCCTTCAAGCCTATATTTCTCCATTCCATCTTCAAGGCTGTTGGTTTTTTTTTTCTTGTTATAATTTTGTGTGTTATTATATGATATAGAATGGTTGTGGATTGGTAATATAGTTAACGGTGTGTGAATTTGCAAGGGTTGTGGATTGATATTATTCCTTTAATGAAGTTTTATTGATGAACATATCTGTGTGTGAGTGTTTGGGTGTTATTAGTTTACGTGATGGAATGGAATGGATGTAGGACGGTAATTTGGCTAATAATGTGAATTTATCGTTTTAAATGTTTTTGTACTTCAAAGATTGAAAATTATTTGATGGTTTATTGTAGGTAACAATATTGAGGGGTGTGCTGTTGGTTTTTTTTTTCTTGTTATATTTTAGTTTATGATTCTTCATTGCATAGTGAAGCAATCATATTGTGAGTAAGCCAGTAATTAGTTGCTTTGTTAGTTTGATTGGTTGTAACACATGTTATTGATACTATTTATCAAAAAACACTTGTTGTTGATACTGTACTGATTAGTAGTTCTCTAATTCACTATTAATTTCAGATCCTTCTGATTTTTATTTCAATCTTCTAATGAGGAATTTAGGATTTGCATTAACAAAACGGTGGAACCAATGAGGTTTTAGTCATTCAAAAATTCCTTTAATATTCTGATATGAACCAACTAGCAGTAAGTTCTCCGTGCCTTCTTTTCAGATTATAAGACTTCCTTTATCCAAATACCACATCGCATATAAGCAATGCTTGGAACAGTTTGACCATCACTGCCAATGGATATCTAATGATAAGTTGTACTAAATAGTAGGTCAGTTCATAGAATAGGTAGATATATGTGGGAAAGACATTCCTGGTACAATTTTTATCATCTCATTTGTATCTCTTCTTTACTATTGTTTCTTTTGGTTGTTGTTAAAATATTTATTGTTTTTTCCCTCTTCATTTCATTTATTCTTCTATTGTGTGAATAGTACAGAATGATACTAAAAATAAAAGAGATGCTATATGTGATTATTCTACTTGAAGCATTACTTTTTCTTCTTTTATTTCATTCCTCAAGACCAACCCATATGATTGAGATTATGCATCGATATTTCAGAGGAACAAGGAGACTTATTTGTTTTTCTGCATGGGAACTTTGAGTTCATTCCTTATTGCATCTGTTGCAATTCAAAGTGCTTGGGTTTAATTTTGCATTGATCTGTACATTTTCTTCCTTCATCTCATTCCTCCTGACCAGCTTATATCATTGTGATGCATCTTGAACAAGAACAAGAGAGACTTCTTTGATTCACCTACTGCCTTCGATCGAGGGACTTGAATTGGTAAACCTTATAACAACAGACAAGAGAAGTAATTGGGGCACTGTAGGCAAAATAGAATATTTTTTGAAGAACAAGAATTATCTGGAGTTCGTCTTCAATCAAACAACAATTTGTTTGTGATTATTATAAGCTTGTGATGGTGATTGAATGCTAGGTGCTGATTATGTAGTTTAAAAAAATTGGGATAAATAGATAGTAATTGTTGAATTATTAGGATTATAATATTTGGAATTTTTTGTTGTTTAGTTAACACAAGGGCTATTATGTCACATGATATTCAGATTTGATGTTATTCATAATTTCATTACATTTTGGAATTCTGGTGTAGCATCTGTAGCTGTTATGTCCATCAAAAGAGAATAAAAATTCAAATCATACCAAATTATAGCGTAAATAAATTTATTGTAGTATAGATATGTAGGTAAATTTGATTTTAATATAGTTAAGATGCTAATGAGATGTGCAAATGAGCTCTCAAATGGCACTTGTCCCATTGCTAGTCCCATAATAGTAATACATAAACCTTGGTCGTTTAGAGATACAAAGAGTCCAATTCAGTTTTCCAGATGTAGAAATGAATACTGAAAGCCAGGTAGCAGTAGGTTCTCCTTGCCTGTAAGCCAAATCAATCAGGGTTTCTTGAGAGGCAGAGAAAATATCTTCATAAACATCAGGGTTTCTTGAGAGAGGCAGAGAAAATATCTTCATAAACAACAGGTCGTCGAAGTTTGAGCCCTCAAAAGAGGTACATATGATGGTTTTTGAGGCAATGAAATTTTATACACTCTTAAAATCATAATATGTTTAGAGTTTGTTCATTCAGCGTACACTTGATTGATGAAGTTCTTTTTTTCTTTTTTAAAATCTTTTAATTGTGTTCTTTTGCTTCTTGTTAATTCTATTCCTATGAGAGGATTAAAACCTCTACTCTAATGCCTATGGGAGCTTTGGAGTTCCCATCTTTGCTAAACCGAACTAAAATGTATTCCCTTCTTTGCCATACAAACTATACTGTGGCCATCACTAATCTTCAAGGACTTGAGAGCTTTGAGGTTCTTGATACAGGCAATAAGGTTAGATATTTAGAGGAATTAAATATGAGCACTGCAATCCTACCTTCGAAATTCTCCTCTGCAGAACGTGGGTTCAGCACACAATTAATACATTTCAAATCCTGTTTGCTGTCTTTTAACTAATTTCTAGCGCTGCTACACAAATATGATTTTGTGCACATCCAAGAATATTGGCTGTCCGAAGTTCTTGGTTTTTCTTCTTCCTGGTTGTTTTGGATTTCTCTTAAATCTCTTGTACATATCTTTAAAACGGTTGTGGAAGTGAACACTTTTGCTTTTAAGAGAATCAGACTGTTGCTTGACAGATCAAGGGTAGGGCGTCCCATTTGATCATTTTCTTCTCATTATGCAGGACGGGGAATAAAATTTTGGTCAATAATTGAAAATGGGAAAGCTCCCATTCATAATGATCGGTTTAGTAAAATTGTTGACTCTAAAATTTTAGGAGAGGGAGTGACATAAGGAGAAAAAATAGTTCATTCAAAACCTGGTTCATCCAAAGCTTTCTTATCATTTTGTGATTACAGGTCCCTAATTTCAAGGAGGGCTGGGGAAGTGCAACAATTTCTTTTCCTCTATTTTTTCTCCCCACGTTACTTCTTCTTTCTTCTAGCTGTTATCATTTGATACTCTGCTCCCAAAATTAAGTGCTTAACTTCCCTCTAAATACCTTTTACTCCATAATTGCTTCTGCTTCTTTTCTTTCCACGTTTCCCATCAATCAATCTACTCTCTTTTTCCAACTAACCTTTATGATTTCAATTATTATTTTAATTCCAAGTATATATATATATATATATATATATATATATATTTGCCCAATTTGTGTTACCAAACTCTAATAAGACGTCTCAGTCACATATTATCTCATTTAATTTGATTAAAACCTTATTAGACTATTTTCTCAACCAAAAAAAAAAAAAAAAAAAAAAATCCTTATTAGACTAAAAAAAAACACCTAATTTTTTTTTTCAATTATTATTTTAATTCCAAGTCTATATTTTTTTTCCCCAATTTGTGTTACCAAACTCTAATTAGACATCCCAATCACATATTATCTCATTTAATTTGGTTAAAACCTTATTAGATTGGGAAAAAAAAAAAAAAAACCCCTAATTTTTTTATAATAAATATAATACCTAAAAATTAAAAACCCCTCTTTTGTTACATTCTTCACTCTAGTAAAAAAATATAATCAAATTGGAAGTTTAAAAAATCTAATTGAGACCCTTAATTATATTCTTGTGCAATAAATTGAATGAATTGATAGTCGGAACACAAAACCCACAATTTAGGCATAAAACTCTAATCCTAATTATATGTAATACCTCTAATAATTTGTTAACTAAGCACAAATTTGATCAATTGGTGGTTTAAATATTCAATTGTGGGCCCTCAATTTTATGATGTATTTATCAATTTAAAAATAAAACACGTAAATGTAACATAGAATCCCTAAATCATGCAATAAATCTAACCCTAACATTAGGATTTCTTTAATTCCATCCAAAGTAATAAGATTTAAGTAAATTTGACATTAAATGTGGAGGATCCAAAATGGGGAAAATACAAGTTTTTTAGATATTTTAACAAGGTTTGTTAGGAATCCTGTGACAACAATACAAAGGAGGGTGGGGAAGGCTAAGTTGAGGGTAAGGGAGGACGACCAACTCCTATGGGTTCTTGGTTTAGTATAAAAAAAGGTTTTATTGATGATATTTTAATTGTTTAAAAAACAATTTGGTGAAAAATTCATTGTTTATGGGCCACTCTATGGCAATGGAGCTCTTTAGAGGGAGATGAGCTCTAGTTTTTTCTAGCACAGTTGTTAAAACGTGTATAATATCGTGAATCAATTTTTTTATTTTTCCGTATCGTGTATCGTATCAAATCGTGTATTGTAAAATATACAAACATTTAATAAAATTTATAAAAAATTATAGATATACATATATAAAGGGTATAATTATTATAAATTTTGAATATATTCAGCTAATGACTAATTTATTCATCACTTATGTAATAATATTTAACAAGCTAACTAAATAAATCAAACTAGCAAGTGTTTATAACATACACATTCAAATTTGTAAAGTTGTGATTTACAACTATGTTTATGTTGGCTTTATTCCATGACAAAAAGTGTTGTAATTGCTTTAATTTTGTTCCTTGTATTTTGTGGGATTTTATTGTATTGGGTTTATTATCAAGTTGGTGAAGACTCAAGCTTAAATGAAGAATAAGTGGATCTCGCGAGTGTCTTGCTGGAAGCTAACTCGCGAAAGAGCCATGTGAGAAACACACGACTGGAAGCTGAAGAGTCGTGCCAGACTGTCGTTTTCGCGAGTGTCTCACGGGTAAGGCCTTCCCACGAGATAGTCACGAAACATTCTGCCTAGAGGATTTTAAAGAGTGACTTCCTTACCCTTCACCTATACTATATATATCCTCATTACCCACAAATGTATGAGAAGTCATTTAGAGAGAAAAACCCTAGATAGGTTTTCTACAACACATACACCCATCTTTTAGAGAGAGAGCTACTCATCCTTAGTGAGAAATCATTATAGCCTCTTCTCCATCCCTCTCCCATTGTCATACCTTGAGAAGAGATTTGTACCCAAACACAACCCACACCTATTCAGAGTGTAGAGAGTGTTTTGGAGCTTGGGAAGTTTTGGGGATTTGCCAAAAGAAGCCGGTGAGGCTTGGTGGATACAATCGGGCGTATTGCAGGATCTGGAGAACTAGACAAGACACGGTTCCGAGAAGTCTTATTGGAGTAGGAGCTTGGAGGGCTTAGGTACATCGGGTAGATTAGGCTTGGAGGGTCTCTTGCTAACCCATGTATCTCAACTGATTGTCTAGTGGATCGATTACCGCTTGGAGGGCGGCGGAGAGGTTTTTCGCTAAGTTCTTCGGTTTCCTCTTCGATAACATATAGGCGTGTTATCTTGTGTTTGCATTCTCTCTTCCCTTACTCTTGTGCTTTACTTTTATTGTTTGTTGTTCATATTTATGCACTAGAGTAGTATCGGTTGTTTGCGTTTCATTTACTCTTGTTTCCGCACTTAGATAAGTTAGAGTAAAAGCAATCTAGCCGTAACTTTAATTTGGGGGTCTAAACAGCTCTTGTGTTTTCAACACTTTTTCGAACTTTCAATTGGTATCAGAGCGGGTACACTTGTTTTGGTTTCATTACCTAAGTGTGATCCTTGACCCCTTGTGTGTTTTGCTATGGATAATGCTTTGTATGCTTCTATGGATATTGTCGATTGTAACATGCCACGTGTTTGTGAAAATGCCTCTATGAGTGTTAATCCTCTTAATTGTGATGACATGTTTCTTGAATCTATGGGTGTTGTTGACAAACTCTTGAAGAAAGAAGCTAAGAAGTTTCAAAAGAATTTGAGCAAGTTCATTTGTGAAAAGGATGATTTGATTGCTAAGCTCAATGAATCCAATAAATTGGTTGAAAAATATAAGAAGCTTGCTAAAATTTCTCTTGAAAAGTTGAAAAAGTTTGAATGTTTAAATATGGACTTGGATACTAAACTTATTTTGTCTAACAAACTTGTTAATGAGCTAAAATGTGAAAATGAATCTCTTAAGATGCATGTCAAGTGTTTAATTGCTGAACTTGTTGCTAAAAAGGAAGATAATATATGTTGCAATCATGTTGTGGTGCCTGATTTTGTGCCTAATGTGAGTTCAACCTCTAAAGACAAATCGGTGTACATTCCTCCACACAAAAGAAACCAAAAAGTGGAGAGAAAGACTCTTAAGCCTAAGCCTTTGTTTAGGTCACAATCTAAGGCTTTGGATGGATCTAAGTTTGTTCCAACTTGCAACCATTGTGGTATGAGTGGTCATATAAGACCTCAATGTCATAAGTTGAAGAGAGAACAAAACCAAGTTGCTAGATCCATTCTCAAAAAGCCTAATGAACCTAAACACATTGTTTGTCACCATTGTGGTGCATTTGGTCATCTTAGACCTCATTGCTCTAAGTTTCAAGCCCTTAAAAGAATTAAAAGAAAAGAGAAACTAGAGTTTCTTGGAAGTTGTGCTAAAAAGAGTAAACCGAATTTGAGTAAAAATAGCATGTTGTTAAAGAAAGTGTTTAATGCTCTTAACTCATTGACTATGTGCATCTCTGGTTCTTATTCTTCCAACCCTCGTCTCACTTCTCATGAGACACTCATTCCAAACAATCATTCCGTTTGGATGAGGAAGGGTTCCTATGGTTGAGCTTTTGCTCTTTTGGTTCTTGATCTAATTCTTTCGATCTTTGTAGGACCCTTCATGCATTAGGTGCTTCATTGTTATGCATTTGTGCATCATGCATCTCTTTATATGCATTGTTTTGTTTTTGTTTTTGATCTTATTTTTATGTCTTTGTTTTGTGTGTGTAAAAATCCAAAACCACATAAAAAGTGAAAAATTCAAAAAGTTTGATCGTATATATTTGAGCACATATCACATGTGAGTTTGGCCTAGTACCTTTGTACTAATGGCGTAGTGCATTTACGGGCTTAGCTTGTTTAATATGCACATTTATCTGTGTGGAAGAAATCTTGAAAACTATGTGTGATTGTTGTAAATAGATCTTCAAGCTTGTCATGAATGATTGGTCAATTGTCTTGATGGTCTTGATACTTGCATAGACTTGTGCCTATATCTCTTCCCACTTTATTTTTTTTGTGTTTTGCAAAAGAGCTCACCTAATGTAAATCTCCAAATGAAAAGAGATATTGAGTTGCAAAAGCTTGTCGCACATACTAGTATTTGACTAGGAAAAAGGAAAAACGACTTTTGTTTTGAAATGTATGGTGCTCAAAAAGCCAAAGGTTAATTCTCAATGTTGAAATATCAAAAATTTCAAGCACCGATCTCAAAAAGAGATGTATTATCCAAAAATGGATCAAATGTCATGATTTATGCAGAAGCCAAATGAAAAGCTTCTAAGTTGTGTAATCAATTTGTGGGAGGTCATATATGTTCATTTCTATAATTGAGATAGACCACTTGATTTAGTACCAATTGTGTATGACTTGATTGAATTGATCATTGAAGCTTCACTCTAGTCTAAAGGACTATTTCACACTTGATACTCACCCACAACACACAAGACTTTGATTCAATGAATGCTTATCTCATTTGTGTGATTGTACATGTTCAAATGTGATGTGTGTGTGCTCAACCATATGTGGATCAAACCAAAAAGATTTTTGTTCTTTTTGTTTGCTTTTGGAAGTGATTTGTATCACCCATGTTTTTCAAAGTTTTTCAAGTTATTTTTGTGTGAAAACCATGTTTTCTAGGTATTTTCGTGACCCATTTCATGTGTATGCTCAACTGGGAGTTAAATGGTCCAATTCTCAAGTTTTTTAGCTTTGGACAGAGAGTTTCGCGGCTGTTTCGCGACTATTTTGCGAGTAAGGCTTACCAGCGAAATACTAGCGAGATACCAGCGAAATTTCGCGGGATTCTAACTAGCGAGATACCAGCGAAAATTCCCAGATCAGCTTTTAAAGGGAATTTCGTAGGTCTTTTATTTTAAACTTCTCTCATCTTCTCCCAAACCCCTTTTTTAATGCTTCAACATCAAAACCCAACTAATTTCAAGTGTTTTACAGTCCATAAACATCTCTAAGGTAATCTTTAACTCTTTTTTATTGATTTTGATCCTTAGATTATGTTTTGGGGGGTTTTATGTTCATAGTTGGGATTTTCTCAAATGGGAGTTGGAAAACTTAATTTTTGTCAATCTTTTTGATTGGGATTTGTTTTAAATGATGATTTGCTTTGGATGTTGGCCCCTTGTGGCAAAAATAACATGTATTTAGGCAAGTTTTTCATATGTTCTTGCATTGTTTAACATACATGTGTAGTGTGTGCACTCTAAGTGTTTGATAAAATGCCCAAATGACATTTTCTCTTTGTTTTGGACTCTGATGAGTACCAAACTTTGGGGATCACCATAATTGTTCATGTTTATCATGTTTTGATCATTGGTGGTGTGTTTTATACACTTTGCCCTGTGAGTGCTTTTTCATGCATCTCATATGCATCTCACATGTACACTAGATGCACATTTGCTGCACACACTCTAACACTTGACATGTTCTTGCATTCACTCATGCTAGCTAAGTCTTTTTAGACCTTTTAGCTCGTATAACATGTTCTTGTGTCTATGTCATGCCTAGGTTGATATCATGTTTCATCATCCTTAGCATGTCATGTTCTCTATGCTTTGTAGCATTTTTTTTAAAATGTTTTATTTTGCGTTTGAGCTTCATTTTCTCATATATCTTGCACCCCTCATGCATCATCTTTTACCCTTGTTCATATCTTATTTTCTTTCCCTCCTTCCTCTTGCTTTATTTCTCTATTCGTGACAAAAAGGGGGAGATTTTTGTTGTCATTTCTATATGACTCATGTGCACATTCTTAGGAGGAGAAATTCTACCTCGTGCACATTCATAGGGGGAGAAAACCATAGGGGAGATGCATATACCAAGGGGGAGAAGACATTTTTTTGAGAAAACCTTGATCTATTTTATGCTTGTTTTCTCGTTGCTTTATGGTGCTTTGATATGCTTTGTTGCTTTCATCGCATCGTGCTTATGTGTTGGACATGTTTTTATCCTTATGCTACTGTGCTTTATTGGTTGCATGTTTGGATGATCATTTACTTTGCTATATGATTATTGGGGTAATTTCCATATGACTGTTTTGTGTTTGATCAAGTTGCTCATATGTTTTACAACATGTTTACTCGATCGCATTTTACTTGTTACATTATACTTGTCCTTTTATCACTTGATTTACCTTGAGAGTCTAATGCGTTTTGTGCAAGTGTTTCAGGTTACAGGTATCTTGTTCCAAGTGCATCACAAATTTTAGATTTAGGTGTGAGTGAGTTTTGCCATTGTTCCTAAACTCACGTTTAAGTCTAGAGTTTGTTATATGGTGTTTTGTCACGAAATAGCCAAAGGGGGAGATTGTAAAGTTGTGATTTACAACTATGTTTATGTTGGCTTTATTCCATGACAAAAAGTGTTGTAATTGCTGTAATTTTGTTCCTTGTATTTTGTGGGATTTTATTGTATTGGGTTTAGTATCAAGTTGGTGAAGACTCAAGCTTAAATGAAGAATCAGTGGATCTCGCGAGTGTCCCGCTGGAATCTAACCCGTGAAAGAGCCATGTGAGAAGCACATGACTGGAAACTGAAGAGTCGTGCGAGGCTGTTGTTTTCGCGAGTGTCTCGCGGGTAAGGCCTACCCGCGAGATAGTCGCGAAACATTCTGCCTGGAGGATTTTAAAGAGTGACTTCCTTACCCTTCACCCATACTATATATACCCTCATTACCCACAAATGTATGAGAGGCCATTTAGAGAGAAAAACCCTAGATAAGTTTTCCACAACACATACACCCATCTTTTAGAGAGAGAGCTACTCATCCTTAGTGAGAAATCATTGTAGCTTCTTCTCCATCCCTCTCCCATTGTCATACCTTGAGAGGAGATTTGTACCCAAACACAACCCATACCTATTCTGTAGAGAGTGTTTTGGAGCTTGGGAAGTTTTGGGGATTTGCCAAAAGAAGCTGGTGAGGCTTGGTGGATACAATCGGGCGTATTGCGGGATCTGGAGAACTAGATAAGACACGGTTCCGAGAAGCCTTGTTGGAGTAGGAGCTCTAAGGGCTTAGGTACATCGGGTAGATTAGGCTTGGAAGGTCTCTTGCTAACCCATGTATCCCAACTGATTGTCTAGTGGATCGATTACCGCTTGGAGGGCGGCGGATAGGTTTTTCGCCGAGTTCTTCGGTTTCCTCTTCGATAACACATAGGCGTGTTATCTTGTGTTTGCATTCTCTCTTCCCTTACTCTTGTGCTTTACTTTTATTGTTTGTTGTTCATATTTATGCACTAGAGTAGTATCGGTTGTTTGCGTTTCATTTACTCTTGTTTCCGCACTTAGATAAGTTAGAGTAAAAGCGATCTAGCCGTAACTTTAATTTGGGGGTTTAAACAGCTCTTGTATTTTCAACACTTTTTCGAGCTTTCAAAATTGCTTAAATTCAAAAGTTATAATATATTACAAATGACCAAAAATTAATTTATTTTCATCATATTCATCATATTGGCTAATTAACCCCATCTAAGTCAATGCTATCATCACGTTTATTATTTTGAAAATTTATTTCTTCATTAAAATTTTCTTCATCGTCATTAACATTTACTATCTCTTCTTGTTCTTTTTGTTTTAATAATTTTTTAAAAAAATATTCTTCTTGGCATTCAAGTTTCTTGGACTTATGACAATAACAGAAAAAAAAAAATTTATATTTTCAATTAATATCTTATTCATAGTATAGAAAATAAATTTGTAAATTGATGGAGAACTAAAACTCGAACTATCTCCAGTTCGTCCATGTTGGAAAATATGGTTTTGTATCTCATACAAAACACACAGCGGAAGCAACAATTACAGATCTACTTCATTCATGAGAGATAACATGTAACCTTGAATTCTAAAACAAAGAATAGGATGCGTACCTTGATGCAATAAATTTCAAAACCATGACTTGAGAATACCTTTCATCTTCATCTCAATTCCACATGGCGCCTAAGAAGTGTGGTCTCTCAATCAGTCTTTTATACATAGACTCTCAATGAAAAATCCTTCTTCTTCTCCTTGTGGAGAAAAACTGATTTCTTTTCTTTTCATCATACGTACATTAAAACTTTTCTAGTAGTTTCTTTATTTAATAACTCTTATTAAATAAAAACTGATTATCTAATTGGGTTAGCCTTTTGGGCCTACCCAATTAGGCTTTAGTTTGTGGCTTGAGATGGGACCAAAAGGAACAAATAAGACTCTAGCTCCAATGGGTCTTGGGCTTTTCTGTCAACTCTTGACAAGTCCAAAGTTACCATTAATTATATTCAATACCACTATGAGAATATAATTGCACTCTAGGCCTTATTAATAAATTATATCCCAAGACTTTATTATACATGCAACCCCTTCATTAAAATATTCGTAGTAATACAAAGTCATGAATGTAAACTGCCACTTTGAAGATTACTACATCTTAATCCTTGAGTACCCAGTTTAATCCTTTATGTTGTTCATTATATATTTATGAAATTCAATTTCATAAATATATACTTTAGTAACTTCTTACTAAAGTGGTTGGGCCCAACACTCTGAATAACCAAACCCATTAAACTTATCTCAAGGGAATATTTTATATCTTCGTTAAGAGATTATGAATTCTATCTTGAGAATATATGTTCCATCAACACTAAATGCGGCTGCCCAACATACTGAGGTTTTGATCGTGACTTATAGATCTCACTCCTGATATATCAAAGCAACCTACACCTCATGATCAGGTCCATTATTCTCTCAGAATTTAGATTTGATGTAAATAGAAGTCATAAAATTTATTATTCATTTGACAGTCGTTAGGAGAATAATAAATCTCACAGCGGTCCAGTTCAATATGTCTTAACTCTTAAAACATATCAACATACCAACTAGAAGTCTCCACTTCCATGATCAAGACAAATCATCTTAGTTGATATGTTATAGTCTTTGCATATGAAATTCCCAATTTCATCATCGACTACGAACTAAAATTCTAAGTTTACAAAGAACTTGTGATTTATATCTTCTGTGACTAAATCACATAAATCACATACTATGCATCTCATTGACTAAGATAATGTCCCATTAGTTCATTTATAAATAGTCTCATATAATTAAACAATTTAATTATTTATGACATGCTAATAAATTAGATTTTGGGGCATAAACCCCAACAATCTCCCACTTGCCCTCAAAGACAATTTACCATATATCCGACACTTATCTCCCTTTAGAGTAATTCATAGTCACTCTAAGGCAAGGTTTGGAAACAAGTTTCAGCCAGATTTATTATATAAATTATCTTTTCTACTAGTACTTTTCACGTACTCATATCTCTCTAATGAGATAATACTTACGCTTAATGTGTATCTTCACCATCTAGGATGAACACATATCTTGAAGTCCAACTTCATGAATCACAATCAAACTACAAGTCAGTATTTGTACAACCAGTAACTATCAAATCCTCACTTTGGTGGACAAGCATATAATCCCTCATTCTCCTAAGATATTTGAGTATATGCTTTACTCGCACTAAATTAAGTGATCTTTGATTCAATTAATATTTGCTTACCATGCCCACCCAAAATAGATATTTAGCATAGTATATAGCATGGCATAAAGACTTCCTATTGATATGGTATTAGGAATCGTCTTAATATGCTCTTCCTTTTATATGTCTTAGGACTATAGTCCTTTATAAAGGAACTTTAAACTTAAAAGGAAAGAATCCTTTCTTGAAGTATTACATGCTATGCTTGGCTAGAATCTAATCTATTTAAGCAGTTTGAGATAGACCCAACATCCTAATTCCTGAATTTTAACAAAGTTTAATTCTTAGGATGTGACCAATCTTTTCCAAGTACTTTATATCAAACTAGACTAGACAACCAAAACTTCATTGATAACAATAACTCTACATCATTCTAAATGATTACATTGTCATCAACATACATTAAGAAATTTATTATTCTATATAACTTCTACACACATAAGGCCTTTTAATACTTGATCAAAATCAAACAATTTGATTTCTTGATCAAAAATGATATTTTATGACCTAGATGCTTGCATTAGTCCATAAATGAACTTTAAGCAACTTGCATACTAAATACTACTAGTTCTTTGCTATGACCAAGTCTAGTTACATCATATAGATGTCTTCCTCAAGATTGCTACTAAAAGAAGCTTTCTTGATATTCATTGCCATATTTCATTCAAATGAAATATAATGAATAAGAGAATTTAGATAGAGTCAAACTTGACTATTGGTGAAAAAATCTTTTCATAATCGAACAATTTCTTTTTGAATAAATCTTTTCGCCATTAGTCTTGACTTTGAAGGTTTACACCTTCAAAACTATCAATCTCATTTTCTTGTAGACCTATTTGAGAACAATAAGCTCAATGCTATTAGGTGCCTCTACAAGTTCAAGACTTTAAATAGAATCCAATTCTATTCACATAATCTTGATCCAGTAAATATTCATATCATCAATTGCCTTTACGTAGGACCAAGGATCAAATTCATATCCTTGTGGAATAGCTACAAAAGTTTATTCCAAAAGTATGAATTTATTTGGCAATCCTCCCACTACGATATTGTACCAGTGTAATAGTTATTTATAGAATAATGTCTTGTGGTGTATCTAAAACAACCAACTCATTTCCAAATGTATTTTATAGTTATCCTACAACAAATTCTGACATTTTTTGTCTAGAACAATTTACCTTTAAAAGAGCCCTATTCCTCCTTTATGTATGCACTAACTTAAAGAAGTCATTGGAACTTCATTCATTTACAAAAAAGGAACCCTAGATCTTATTATCCTTTAAATAGAATTCATAGATTGAGAATATAATAAAATAATGGTTCTAAAAACCCATCTTTCATCAATCTTGAATATCATTTAGATTAATAAGATCTATAGACATAAGTGCCAAAACATACAATTACAAAGGATGGAAACTTTCTCTTTAAAAAGTAAAACATGTAAATTTCCATCTAGAATACAATCGTGGACAATGCTTAGCTTTACCAAAATTAGAAACACTTTCCTTTTGGTCATTCTTTTGAGTCTAATTTCCTTATGGTAACTACTAGGACAACTAGCTTGTCCAACTGTTTGGTATTATAATTCCTCTTCTTACCACCCTTACCTTTCAATTTAGGTTAAGAATTTGAATTAAATCATATTGATCCTAGCCTTAGCTTTTAGGATGTCTTCCGTTGCGTAGCACTCACTCATCAATTCAGATAATATAAAAGAATTTACTTATTTTCAAAACAATTTGAATTGATTAAATGATTCTAACAAGGACTTGTGGATCATATCCAAATGAGATTAACATTTAATCTCAACATCCAAGAATTCCAATTCATTTAAAAATAAAACATTTTCATAAAATAATATAGAATTGGAACTCCTTAAGCCTTTCATAGCACTCAATATGATTCATACCAAACATCTCATTTAGACTTAATATAAAGTCTAAGTCTAGTACCAACTCTTGCATCTCATGTTGTAGCACAATTGAGATAGAAGCCAATGTAACATATTAGCATTTCAATGGAAAACTATGATCATATCATAAGCTATCTTCCATCAATGCATCATGTATAGGAAATTATGACAATGCTGAATCAAAACACAAATATGTACTTCAGCTCCTTTAAGCATCATGTCCAAAATTAATTCGTAGTTAATGTAATTCAATTAAATAGTAGCTAGAGAACAAAATTTATGACAACTTTATTTTGAGACCATGAACTTAAATACCAGGACATTATCATTTTGCATCCACAACCATATAATATGGAACCCGAAAAACATACTATACTAGGTGCAACGACAACCCAATCCATGTCTATAATTCCTTGGTAGCAAGTTTATTATAAACATATTTATTGGTTGAGAACTATTCTCATTATTAGTGCTATTATGGTAACTCTTACCAAACAAAAATAATTTGCCGTTTTTCCTTTAGCCTCTAAGTAATAATGACATAGCTCCTTTGGGAGGTTAACATTACACTTAGTCTAATATACACCATTATCTAGAATCATGTGTAGCCACATTTCATCTCCCTTTATAGTGTTTAAACTTGTAGTACCATGAAGCAAAACACCCTCCTTTGGGATCGCAAGGCATATACGCCAAGACGAGGTGCTTGTTCACACTTCTTTAAACGGGTAAGCTCAATCTTGTAGTACCATGAAGTAAACACCCTCCTTTGGGATCGCGAGGCATATACGCCAAGACGAGGTGCCTTACCCTCACTACTATGAATAGATAATGGAGGCCGTGAGATCCAACCCTTATATCTCTCTCCCATTAGAAATTTTAAAACAAGTGGATTGTCTTGAAATCATTGTGATCTAATCAAAATTTTAACCCTACACATTAAATGTGTTTAATTGTTTAAATTCAATGTGATGTAACTAAGTCACGTCATCATAGTGTAACGAACATTTGCGCAATCACAAAGAAGTTTAGCCTTATAATCCGTGAAGTAAATACCCTCCGCATGGAATGCAAGACTCGAAGTCAAGACAAGGTATCTATTCACATTACAATAAACTTAACAAAAGGGTTATTTCAACACTCCCACTCATTATTTGGGTTTTTCTTTAAATAATTGTGATCCCATCACAACTAATAACCTTGCACTTGATTAAAGACTTTAATATTATTAGAATTACTAACTAAAATGGAAGTCCTAAACTATTTATGATTCCTTAAACACTAATGAATCAAAAATTAGTTATATAGAACTCTATCCTTAATTTACTAGATAAAGTATTCTAATCTCATTAGAAACTGTATTACTTTAATTAGAATTTTAATCTCATTAAAAACCTCTAATTTAGATAAATTAAGGACTTTTAATCATAAAACAATTTAAGATTAAGAGTTCTATTTAACTAATATTTTTGATCGCATTAGCTCTTTTAGTTAGAACCATGTGTAATCACATCACACATTGGCTTACACCTTATACATTTGAAAACATTTAGAAAAAATTCAAAATTCCCTTCAAATGCATTTTCGCGAGAATCTCGTGACTAAGCTCTTCTCGCGAAAATGGGTTAAGGCAAAATAGTGAAAACAAAAAATTCAGACAGAAACTTTCGCTGCTGTCTCGCGGGTATCTCGCGACTAAGTGCTTCCCTCGAAAATGAGTTAAGCAAAAAATTGAAAATACAAAATTCAGACAGAAACTTTCACTATTGTCTCGCGACTATTTCGCGAGTAAAGCTTAACCGCGAAAATTTTTGTGCTTTAGTGGCATTTTTCGTGAGTAGTCTCGCGAGAAGCTTACCTGCGAAAAACCCGTGTTTTCAGTTTTTCAAGGGCAAAACTAAATTGTTTTCAGAATTTTCAAGTAACCGTTTTTGACATCTTCATTGTTCTTCCATCAAAAACACTTTTGATTTTATCAACGAAGATTTACAGATCAAACATTAGGGTTTTCAATATCAAGATCAAGAACCATAACAATCTAGGTTGCACGAACACGCCAATTTTGGCGTCATGTTACGCGCCAGATTCCGGTGTTCGGCGGTGTCTCTTATTTTATTTTATTTTTTTTTTTTTTTCGATTCTCCAACACGGTGCTGACGTGGGGCCAACACGGCTCAGACGCGGCTCCGACGCGTCCTACACGCTAGCAGTGAAAAAAAAAATCACAAATTTTGACAGGTGGACTTACCAATACCATTGATTTTGTGATAACCCTAACACAATAAAGCCAGTTTAGAGTCTCTTTGACTGAAATTTGAAACCAATCTCAAGTTCTTCTCAACCCAGTGAACTCAACCCACCCTCCCTCTGTCGCTGCCGCTGCCCTCTGTACTTCGCCGGTGTTAGATCGGGCCGATCGGCGAGCTCCGACGTCGACACATTGCCCTCTGTCCCTTCCGATCTCTCTCTCTCTTGGCATGGACAACAGGTCCGATCTCTTGATTCTCTGCTCTCTCTGTTTTTTTTTTTCCTTTCTTTCACTTTCAGATATTAATTTTGGTGAATGGGTGGGTGTACTGTTACTCCATTATTTATATAAGTTATAATGCGTTTTGTGTTTTTTTTTTTTTTCACTGCTGCTGTGGCCATGGGTGCCCTCTGTCCTAATTTTTTTTATTTTTTTATATAAGTTATAACTTATAAGTTATAAATTCGTTTTTTTGTGTGTCCTGCTATAGTTTTATTTATTTATTAAAGTTAAATATTGTAGGTGATTTCACTAAAATGAATATTGAAACTGAAAGTGAAAAATCATCAGCTAAGACAGCTGCTGCTCCTCTATGGAAATATGTTACTAAGTTAGAAAAAGTAAGTGTTGGTGGTGGAATGTTTCTTTCAAATTTAACTATTGTGAAAAAACTTTCAAGGGGTCTTATTCAAGGGTGAAGGCACACTTGTTAAAATTGTCTAAGTTTGGAATACAACCATGTGCCAAGGTTGGAGATGAGTATCAGAATGAAATGCAGAAATTAGAAGATGCGTATGAGGAATCTTCGCGTAGATTGAAGAAGCCTAGGCTAGTGTCTTTACCAACTGATTCTCCTACTAGTCCTAATTTGGGCAGTAGGGAGAGTAGTACAGCTACAAGTCATCCATTTTTTCAAAAAAAAAAAAAAGGGATTGGGAATTCTCCTTTAGAGAGGGCTTTTAACAATCAATGTCGAGAGCAATTAGATTCTCTTATTGCTAGGACATTTTATTCTGCTGGTTTACCCTTTCACTTTGCTAAGGACCCATATTGGATTGAGATGATCAAATTTGTAGCTAATAATAATTTAGCGGGCTATGTTCCTCCGGGTTACAATAAATTAAGAACAACTCTGTTGCAAAAAGAGAGGGCACATATTGAGAAGTTGTTGAGGTCAATTAAAGACACTTGGAAAGAAAAAGGTTTAAGCATTGTAAGTGATGGGTGGACAGATGTACAAAAAAGGCCACTTATCAATTTTATGGCTACATCAGAGAAAGGGCCACTTTTGATCAAATCCATTGATGGAACCTGTAAAGTTGTGATTTACAACTATGTGTTTTGTTGGCTTTTATTCCGTGCCAAATTTGATTGTAATTATTTGATTGTAATCCATTGATGGAGACAGCTGTCTCTCGCGAGTATCTCGCGGGTAAGGCCTTCCCGCGAGACACCCGCGAGACATGCTGTTCTGCCAGCCTGTACTGACTGACTCACACATTCTGCACCTATCCTATATAAACCCCCATTACCCACAAATGTTGAGAAATGCTTTAGAGAGAAAACCCTAGCCAAACACATTTGCAATTAGAGATTGTCATCCCCACCTTTCTCTATACACTTGCTTGTGGTATCTCCTCAACCCTTCCCTCTCCATTTCCACACCATTGAGAGGTTGATAGCCCAAACACTTACCACACCTTTTGAGAGTGTTGAGTGACGTTTTGGTGCTGCTGGGAAGCATTGGAAGAAGCCAAGGATGGCAAATGCAACATGGAGCTTGTTGCGGGATCCGGAGAACTAGACAAGACACGGTTCCGAGAAGCCTTGTTGGAGTAGGAGCTTGGAGGGCTTAGGTGCATCGGGTAGATTAGGCTTGGAGGGTCTTTTGCTCACTCATGTATCCCAACTGATTGTCTAGTGGATCGATTTCCGCTTGGAGGGCGGCGGAGAGGTTTTTCGCCGAGTTCTTCGGTTTCCTCTTCGAGAACACGTCTTGGTGTTTTCTGAGTTTGCATCTTTCTTCCCTACTCTTTTATATTCCATTATACTGCTGTGTTGCTTAGTTTATGGATTAGAGTAGCTTTTTGATTATACGCTTGTGTTTACACGTTTCCGCACTTAGTATTAAGTTTGTGTAAAATCAACCAAGCCGTAATTTTAATTGGGGGTCTAAACAGCTCTTGTGTTTTTCAACACATTTTAGAGCTTTCAATTGGTATCAGAGCGGGTACACTTGCTTGGTTTAAACACCTTAGTGTGATCCTTGACCCTATTTGAGATGGACCGGTCTCAATCGCTCAATGTTCCACCATTTTTTGATGGGAACAATTACGCATTCTGGAAAGTCAGAATGAGAGCATTTCTATGCTCTATAGAAGATACCGTTTGGGATGCGGTAGAGCTCGGCTGGACTAAGCCGGAAGCTCTTAAGGCTAATTGGGATAAGGCGGCTCTTGCAGCAGCCAATGCTAATAGTAAAGCTTTAAATGCTATATTTTGTGCTGTGTCTCCTGATGAATTCCACAGGATTTCTCACATGACGGTAGCCAAAGAAGCTTGGGAGATTTTGGAGACCACTTATGAGGGTACAAAGAAAGTTAAGGACACAAAGCTTCAGATGCTTACCACCAAATTTGAAGAGCTCAAGATGGGTGATGATGAACCGTTTGATTCATTCTATGGCAAGCTCAATGAAATTGTAATTGCTAAACTCAATCTTGGGGAGAAGATTGAAGATGCTAAGGTGGTGAGAAAAGTGTTGAGGTCCTTGCCTGAAAGTTTTAGAGCAAAAGTTACAGCCATAGAGGAAAGCAAGGATTTGGATGAGATTAAAATTCAAGAATTAGTTGGGTCTCTCCAAACATATCAGATGGGACTGCCTTCTCATAAGATGAGTAAATCACTTGCTCTTAAAACCATCACCGAAAGGATGGGTGATTCCTCCGAAGAAGATGGGGTGGAGAAGGAAGTTGCATTTCTTGCGAAAAACTTCCGAAAATTTCTGAAGATGAAGAACAGTGGGAAACCATTCAACAAAGGAAAATTTTCATCTTCAAGAGGTGATAGGAAAGAGTTTCCAAGAAAAGAAGGGAGGGAGTTTCAACCTTCTTCAGAAATTATTTGCTATGAGTGTAATGGCCATGGACATCTAAAGAAGGAGTGTCCAAATTTTCTAAGGGGAAAAGGCAAAGCTTATGCCACAACACTCAGTGATTCAGAATCCTCTGATTCTGACTCGGAAGAGAGCTGTGACGGAGAGGGAAACTACTTCGCATTCATGACCATTGCTCATGTGGAGTCGTCGGATGACTTGGGTACTCTTGTGAAGGAGCTTGGTGAGCATTCAGATTCAGAGTCTATTGGGAATGTGGATGAATCAGATGCTGAAGAAGAAGAAGAGAATACAGCTAATCTTCAAGAAAATTATTCTTTACTTCTTGAGAAGTCTGGAGAGTATACCAGAATAGCCAAGGCAGCTGTGAGGAAAATGAAGAAGGCTGAGGAAGATTACAGAAGTCTCATGGTCAGATATAAAGAGGCTAAGTGCGAAATTGAGACATTAAATGGCGAGTTGTCTGAAGCCTATACGAAGGTGAGGTTTCTTGAGCAAGAGGTAGTACAAGCTCATGCCAAGATAGAGAGAGTCTCCTCCCAGAAGTTAGATGATGTTATCTCATCTCAAAAACCTTCTTCAGACAAGTCCGGGTTGGGATACACCGGAGGAAGCAGCTCATCAGCCAAAGCTACCAAAGAAGTGAAGTTTGTGAAGGCCGCAGTGCCTATTGTAGAAGAAACCATCCCTGAGAATGTGAAGGCTGAGAAGAAGAATGTAAGTGAGCAACGAATGGTGAATAAGCCCCGAAATCACTCCATGGGTAGACATGAAACCAGAGGAAGGTCTCTCCCAAGATCACAACGGAATCCTAGAACGGACTATGTGTGTCATTACTGCGGAATGCAAGGACATACCAGACCCAACTGTCAAAAGCTGAGATCAGACAACAATTCAAGCGCACCTCGGTCACGAGGAAGGAGAAATGACATGAGGTCTTGGGGTGGTGAACAACCGAGAAGTCAGAATCGTGATCCTGGCATGATGGACGTGATGAAAATGATTGGTGCCTTCACCACTTGCTTGGAGAGTTTCACCAGAAGGTTTGATAGTCCAAATTCTCGTACCCAATCCGTTAAGGATATCACCCCAAACGCACGTGACGTGTGGGTGAAAAGGGGTGCTCATGCATAAGCATTATAACATGTCCACACATAAATTCTTTCAATATTTAGGGACATTTGCTGTTGCATCTTTATCATGCATTTTTTATTGTGTCCGGTTGATTTGTACCGGTTGTCTTTGTTTTTTTTTTTTTTTTCGTTGTTCTGTTTTGGGTGTGTTCAAAAATTCAAAATCACATAAAAAATAGAAAATCCAAAAAATTTGATCACTTTGTTGAGTTTTGTCTCAAAGCATGTTTTGCCCTGTACCTTTGTACTTATGGCTTTGTGCATTTAACGAGCTTAGCTTGTCTCTCATGCACTTATATCATTATGGAAGAAATTCTGAAATCTATGTGACTGTTGTAAATAGATCTTCAACCTTGTCATGAATGATTAGTGAATGCTTTTGTTGATCTTGAGACATGCATAGACTCATGCCTATATATCTTCCCACTTTTATTTTTTTTGCTTAAAAGAGCTCTCTAATTGTAAATCTCCAAGTGAAAAGAGATATAGAGCTGCAAAACCCTGTCGCACAAACTAGTATTCGACTAGGAAAAAGGGAAAGCGACCAAAATAAAATGTATGATGCCCAACAAGCCAAAGACTAACTCATAAATTGAAATATCAAAAATTTCAGGCATCTTTCTCTAAAGGAGATTCTCTTTGCTCAAAAGTTGCAAATGATTTGTTAAAAATGGAGCCAAATGAAAAGCTTCAATGAATTATTGTCAAGTACGTGTGGGAGGTCATATATGCATGCTTCTATAATTGAGATAGATCACATAATCTAGTGCTAGTTGTGTATGCCTTGATTGAATTGATCATTGAAGCTTCACATTGGACTAAGGACTATCTCATTTTTGATATTCACACACAACACACAAGTCTATGTTCAATGAATGCCTTATTCATTTGTGTGATTGTACTTGTTTAAATGTGTTTTCACATGTTCAATCTTTGTTGATCAAACCCAAAAAGATTTTTGATTGTTTTATTTGTTTTTGAAAGTGATTTTATTCTTTCGTGTCATTTGTTTTTGTGTGTCTTCAAAAACTGGTTCAGGGGTTGTTTCGCGAGAAGCTCGCGACTTAGAGCTTCCCGCGAAAAGGAGTTGAGGGAATTTTTTCTTTTAACATGTCACACAGAAACTTTCGCGACTGTATCGCGACTGTCTCGCGACCAAAAGCTACTCGCGAAATACTGTTTGGCTAAAATTGGATTTTTCCAATTTCAGACAGAAGTTACCGCGACTGTCTCGCGACTATTTCGCGACCTATTGCTTCTTGCAAAAATTTTTATGCTTCAGTGGCTCTTCTCGCGACTGTTTCGCGACTGTTTCGCCACTACCTAACCCGCGAAAAACGCGTGTTTTCAGTTTTTATATAGCTGATGTGACAGTTTTTCAAAACCATCAAACTTCCCTCGCTCAACCTCTCTCAAAGTCTTTCAACCCAAAATCACTATTCCATTCATTTCCCTTCAATCCAAGCATTTTTTCTGCATTCTTTTCTTCAAGGTATGTTTCTCAACTACTTCTTTTCAAGTTTTTACTTAGATTATGCAGATTTTTTGTTAGGGTTTTGATAATTGGGGATTTTCGAAACTTTGGGTTGGTTTTCAAAATTGGGTGAATCTTTTTCATTTATTTTGATTGGGCTGTGTTCCTTTAGTTGTTTCTGCACTTGTGTTGGCCCCTTGTGGCATTTTATCATGTATTGAGGGTAGATTTTCACATGTTCATGCATTATTCATGTAGTTTTTGCTTTTATGCACACTAAGTGTTTGTCAAAATGTCCGAGTGACATTTTTGTGCTATTTTGAAATCAAGTGATTTCAATCAATGGATTCTCACTTGTGTGACCCTATTTTACTTGGTCTGGTCATAGTTTTTGTGTTTCAATCACTTTGTTCATGTTGCACATTTTTGACACACAACTAAGCACACTTAGGCACCCTCATGCATCTCATGCCGCACACACTCATCAGCACATGCACACAGACACAGACTCTTACACTATGTCTTATTTTGCTGCATTGTAGTTATGCCTTATAAGTTGTAGTCTTTTAGCATGATGTGTAGTGTTTATCATACTCTGCTTTTCAGTTAGTCTATGTCTGATTTGGCACTAACCTGAATCTAATGAAATTTGTCTTCTGGTTGTGTTTGTGCATTGTTGTTTCCTTCTTTGCTTTGTGCAATTGTGCAGATGTCTCCCACCAAGCATGCAGCTAGGAAGAAATCGACTTCATAGAGAGCCCGAACTGATTCAGAACATTTCCGGTCTATAGATGCTGATATGAAGTACAATGACTGCTACAAGGACAAGACGATCATCATGGAACGGGTAGTCCAGTTAGAGACTCTTGAGGGCACTTTCATCCCTGAAGTGTTCAAAGAAAGAACTTGGACCAAGCTGCTGAACCCAACTGGAGTGGTCTATTCAGAGATCATCAAAGAATTCTTCTCTAATGCCATTGTCAACGGAGATCGCATTGAGGGCTGGGTGAGACACAAGGAGTTTCAGATTACTAGAGAGAGCATCCAAGATTTTTTGGAGACTCGTCCTCCATCTCAGCAAATCACAGTTGCTTATGAGGACAGATTGGGTAAGATTGATGAAATGATCAAAGTCCTTGGTGGTGTATCGAAGAAATCATCCATGGACACTCTCAAGTTCTCTCCAGAAATGAGGACATTGAGCTATGTGATGATTCACAATCTGTATCCAGTCACCAATCTCACCACTCTATCTGCTCCGAGAACAAGATTTCTGTATGATCTCTTCACACATAAGGAGATTGACATTTGTGGTCACATCATGCATGTCTTGAAGAAGAGCATCACAAAGCAGAATTCACGGACTGTGATGCCGTTCCCCTCTTTGATCATGGGTTTGATTGCCAAGACAAAGCTCAAACTACCCAGTGGTCTCACAGTTGTTCCGAGGGATTATCCCATTGGCGGTCATACTTTGACTAGGAGCACTGCACACATTCGAGGATCCAAGACTGGTGTGCATACCATACCACCACCTCGACAAGTTCAGCAGGAGGAAGCTGAAGATACAGAGGAAGAGATTGACAGGTTCACATCGGCTCCAGAGCCCTCTGCACAGCCATCATCTTCTGCTCCACCATCAGGCTTAAGCAAACTTGATCAGTTGCTTGCTAAGATGGACCAGATGTCGACAGTACTTGACTCCCATGTGCAGCACACAGCAGATCAGTTCGCATATCTTCAGGGGCAGATCACCGCATTAGCATCACAAGTTTAGGAGTTGTCTTCCACTCATGGCTCTGATTTGGAGTCCGAGATGTTCTAGTCCTTTGGCCATTCCGGTCAAAAAGGGGGAGAAATTTCTGAGGGGGAGCTGGAGAAGAGCTTGCACAGTGTTAGGGGAAGCATAACCTAGATACACAGTAGCATTGGTTATTGGTTTAAAAGACGGTTTTTTTTATTCAGTATTTTTAGTGTTTATAACTGTTTTACTGCTTTTGGTTTAAAAGCCTTGTTACTACGCTTTATTTAAGTTTTATTTCAGATATTTGTTGTGTTATTCTCTATGCTTTGTAGCATACTTTGCATGTACCCATGTTGCTTTTGTAAGCTTTAAGGGTTGTTTTGTTTCATTGCATGTTTTGTAGGCTTTTATGGTTTGTGCCATGTATTTGCAATACTTTGCTTATGCAGCCTTTATGCTTGTGCTTTTGAAGTTTAATGTCATACATTTACTTCAATACATCACTCTTGTGCCCTAGTAGGATTGTTCCTAGATGCATATACGTTCTATGCATTGGTTGAGTGATGAACACTCTTGTGCCCATGTAGGATTGTTCCTAGATGCAAATACTTTGAGTATTTTGCATTGGTTGAGTGTTGGATTTGCAAATGGTACTCTTCATATGAGCTTATCATCTTGCATATCCGGATGTTCATTCCTTGTGTGAATGAGCATAGTAATTGCTTGTGTATAGTGATTACTTGTTTGATCTTGCCATGATCTAGTGTTTTCTATTTCATCTTGCTTGATCATGCTATTGATGCTCCATATGTTTTTCAAGTTTTCTGCATACAATGATAATATTTTGTTGTTGTGTTTCAGGAGTTACTTGTTCATATGTTTCAAGAGCTTATCAGAATCTAGAATTAAGTGTGAGTGAGTTTTGCCTGTGTTCCCAAACTCACGGTTAAGTCTAGAGTCTGTTTTAGGGTTTTGTCATGGAATAGCCAAAGGAGGAGATTGTAAAGTTGTGATTTACAACTATGTGTTTTGTTGGCTTTTATTCTGTGCCAAATTTGATTGTATTTACTTTCAATTGTTTATACCCTGTATTTGTTGTGGGAATTGATGTAAGGGGTGTGTGATAGAGAGTGTGTGAAGACTCAAGCAAAGTGGAAGCTGATGGAATCTCGCGGGTATGTCGCGACTAAGCTTCCCGTGAAGTGAAGCATGTGCCTTGCACACGCTGGAATGCGAAGAGTCAGGACAGATGGAGACAGCTGTCTCTCGCGAGTATCTCGCGGGTAAGGCCTTCCCGCAAGACACCCGCGAGACATGCTGTTCTGCCAGCCTGTACTGACTGACTCACACATTCTGCACCTATCCTATATAAACCCCCATTACCCACAAATGTTGAAAAATGCTTCAGAGAGAAAACCCTAGCCAAACACATTTGCAATTAGAGATTGTCATCCCCACCTTTCTCTATACACTTGCTTGTGGTATCTCCTCAACCCTTCCCTCTCCATTTCCACACCATTGAGAGGTTGATAGCCCAAACACTTACCACACCTTTTGAGAGTGTTGAGTGACGTTTTGGTGCTGCTGGGAAGCATTGGAAGAAGCCAAGGATGGCAGATGCAACATGGAGCTTGTTGCGGGATCCGGAGAACTAGACAAGACACGGTTCCGAGAAGCCTTGTTGGAGTAGGAGCTTGGAGGGCTTAGGTGCATCGGGTAGATTAGGCTTGGAGGGTCTTTTGCTCACTCATGTATCCCAACTGATTGTCTAGTGGATCGATTTTCGCTTGGAGGGCGGCGGAGAGGTTTTTCGCCGAGTTCTTCGGTTTCCTCTTCGAGAACACGTCTTGGTGTTTTCTGAGTTTGCATCTTTCTTCCCTACTCTTTTATATTCCATTATACTGCTGTGTTGCTTAGTTTATGGATTAGAGTAGCTTTTTGATTATACGCTTGTGTTTACACGTTTCCGCACTTAGTATTAAGTTTGTGTAAAATCAACCAAGCCGTAATTTTAATTGGGGGTCTAAACAGCTCTTGTGTTTTTCAACACATTTTAGAGCTTTCAGAACCAAAGAGTACAAAGACAAGCACTTCATTGCTGACTTGTTTCTAAAGGTCATTGAAGAGGTTGTTCATGAAGATGTTGTCCAAATTATTACTGATAATGCATCTGTTATGAAGGCTGCAGGATCTATTGTTGAAGCTGAATATCCTCATATATTTTGGTCACCTTGTGTTGTGCATACCCTCAATTTGGCCTTGAGGAATATATGTGCACCTAAGAACTCTTTGCAGAATGAGGTTGCATATAATGAATGTAACTGGATTGCACAAGTTTCAGATGAGGCAACTTTCATTCGTATTTTCATCACAAATCATTCTATGAGATTAGCAATTTTTAATTCATATTCCCCTTTGAAGTTACTTGCTGTTGTTGAAGCACGATTTGCTTCAATAATCATCATGCTTAAAAGATTGTTTCAAGTAAAACAAAATCTTCGAAATATGGTCATTAGTGAGGAATAGATGTCATATAGAGAAGATGATGTAGGAAAAGCTCAAACTGTGAAGGATTATGTTTTGAATGATTTGTGGTGGGACAAGGTTGCATATATTCTGAGATTCACAGGACCTATTTATGAGATGCTTCGAGTGGCTGACATGGATGCACCTATTCTCCATAAGTTGTATGAAATGTGGGATTCCATGATAGAAAATGTGAAGAAAGAAATATACCGGCATGAAGGCAAGGAAGACTATGAGGAGTCTCCATTCTATGATGTGGTACACAATATACTCATTGAACAGTGGACTAAAAATTGCACACCACTTCATTGCCTAGCCCACTCCTTGAATCCAAAGTAATTTTTCTATCTCTTTAATCTTTTCGTTTATATTCTTTAGGTATTTCCAAACAAATAAACTAAACTCATTAGTTGTAATTATTTATTTGCTTTTAACTAGGTATTATACTAATCCATGGATTGAGGAAGTCAGAGGCCGTGTTGCGCCACATAAGGATGCTGAAATTTCAGCGGAGAGAAACAAGTGCCTCAAAAGGTTCTTTCCTGATCCTGATGATAGGAAGAATGTTAATATGGAGTTTGGTTTGTTTTCAGGAGTTAAGGCTTATGATGATGATAACATGGAGGATAGGTGGACCTACGATCCATTGCTTTGGTGGTCAACTTATGGGTCCAGTTTACCCGTGCTTCTAACTTTAGCTCTAAAGCTTCTTGGACAGCCTTGCTCATCATCATGTGCTGAGAGGAATTGGAGTACATATGGCTTCATCCATTGTATGAAGAGGAATAGAATTACTCCTAAACGTGCTGAAGATTTAGTGTTTGTTCATTCTAATCTTCAACTTCTTTCAAGGAGGAGGCCAGAGTACACTACAGGAGAATCTAAGAAGTGGGACATTGGTGGAGATAATTGGGATGAACCATTTGGGGGACTTGGGTTGCTTGAGATTGCTTATCTCACACTAGATGAGCCAGAGATGGAGACAAGTATTGCTGAGAATGATAACTATGTTGATGATGATGATGTTGTTGTTCTGTGATAATCTTAAAAGTTTAAAACTTGTTATCCTTTTATGGTTTGTACTCTAAACATTTTATGTGTATTATTGTACTACTTTGGGTGTTAGTTTACTTATTTGTAGTTCTTACATAATTTAAATTCTAGACATAAATGTATTTTATGTCTAAAAATATTAAAAAATATGCCTAAATATAAAATTTAATTAAGTATTTAACCGCCGGTAACCGCCGTGTCCTCGCCGTGTTGTGTCCTTATTTTTCAAAAATTGCCGTATCCCCGTGTCCGTGCAACATAGATAATAATGCTAGAAACCTTGAAAACATAATCCTAATCTCATTAGAAATAAATTTCATAATCCTAGCATTAACATGATGGCATGTATATCAGTAAACTGAAAAAGAAAATTCCTTCAAGTTTACATAGATACCTTTCCCAAAGGAACAACATGCCCACGGCCAAAATTAATATATATGTAGATTCCAAGAATGCAAATATTCAAAGAAATTAAATAAAAGTGGGCCGTATCATTTACTAATATTAGCAATAGACATTTACGTGTTCATTACTAAAAGAAAGACTATCAAATGCATTGCAGGTTTATGCATTCCAATGAGATAAGAGTACTATCGTGTTCATTCCTAAGATAAATACTATCAAAACACGACAACATAACTTTATAGTCATGGGCCACTTCGAACAAACCAAGAGGATAGTGAACCCGATATCATCATGTCTCACATACGTGAATGGCATCGGAAACGGTTATTGAATAAAATTCAACTGCCAACTATATTCAAGCAGTGCAAAACAAAATGATCATGCTTGACCGATATACCAGTTTCATTTACATTCTTTAAACCTTAATCCATGTCTTTCACTAGAGAGTACAATCAAGGACACAATTATGCAGAAAATTTTACTACAGAAAATTAAATCATCAAGAAAACGATTTTTCTTTAATTTTAAAACTCAATCACATGTTATATAGGCATGATATTGAAGACCGCTCTGATACCAATTGTTGGAAAATCTGGTTTTGTATCTCATACAAAACACACAGCGGAAGCAACAATTATGGATCTACTTCATTCATGAGAGATAACATGTAACCTTGAATTCTAGAACAAAGAACAGGAAGCGTACCTTGATGCAGTGAATTTCAAAACCATGACTTGAGAATACCTTTCATCTTCATCTTAATTCCACATGGTGCCCAAGAAGTGTGGTCTCTCAATCAGTCTTTTGTACATAGACTCTCAAAGAAAAATCTTTCTTCTTCTCCTTGTGGAGAAAAATTGATTTCTTTTCTTTTCATCATACGTACGTTAAAACTTTTCTAGTAGTTTTTTTATTTAATAACTCTTATTAAATAAAAAATGATTATCTAATTGGGTTAGCCTTTTGGGCCTACCCAATTGGGTTTTAGTTTGTGGCTTGAGATGAGACCAAAGGGAACAAATAAGACTCTAGCTCCAATGGGCCTTGGGCTTTTCTGTCAACTCTTAATAAGTCCAAAGTTACCATTAATTATATTCAATATCACTATGAGAATATAATTGCACTTTAGGCCTTATTAATAAATTATATCCCAAGACTTTATTATACATGCAACCCCTTCATTAAAATATTCGTAGTAATACAAAGTCATGAATGTAGACTGTCACTTTGAAGATTACTACATCTTAATCATTGAGTACCCGGTTTCATCCTTTATGTTATTCATTATATATTTATGAAATCCAATTTCATAAATATATACCTTAGTAACTTCTTACTAAAGTGGTTAGGCCTAACACTCTGAATAACTAAACCTATTAAACTTATCTCAAGGGAATATTTTATATCTCCGTTAAGAGATTATGAATTTCATCTTGAGAATATATGTTCCATCAACACTAAATGCGGCTGCCTAACATACTGAGGTTTTGATCGTGACTTATAGATCTCACTCCTGATATATCAAAGCAACCTACACCTCACGATCAGGTCCATTATTCTTTCAGGATTTAGATTTGATGTAAATAGAAGTCGTGAGATTTATTATTCATTTGATAGTCATTAGGAGAATAATAAATCTCACAGCGGTCCAATCCAATATGTCTTAACTCTTAAAACATATCAACATACCAACTAGAAGTCTTTACTTCCATGATCAAGACAAATCGTCTTAGTTGATATGTTATAGTCTTCGCAGATGAAATGCCCAATTTCATCACTGATTAGGAACTAAAATTCTGAGTTTACAAAGAACTTGTGATTTATATCTTCTGTGACTAAATCACATAAATCACATACTATGCATCTCATGGACTAAGATAATCTCTCATTAGTTCATTTATAAATAGTCTCATATAATTAAACAATTTAATTATTTATGACATGCCAATAAATTGGATTTTAGGGCATAAACCCCAACAGTCCATTGTGTCGTCCAGGACCAAAAATGTTAACCCAACATAAGAAGGTCGTCCATCGCCAGGAGGTTGTCCGTGGGTATGAAGGTCGTCCATCAGGGAAGCACCTGGACAACCCCTCAACACTTAAAAATTTTCAGGATAAGTTTATATCGAAAAGCTTATAATCCGGACCAAGTTCTACTATTACAAATTATGAGCAAAATCCTCATTCATCGCTCTAACTTTCTACTAAGTTCTTAACTTCTAATAGTAGTCGTAGAAGATAAGTCTGAGCCTTCTAACTTCTATAGGAGTTGTAGAAGATAAGACTGAACCTTCTAACTTCTATAGCCATTGTGGAAGTTAAGTCTGAACTTTCCAACTTCCATCCATGTGGAGGAAGTTACTAAACAAGTAACCACTCCAAAGCTCACTATAAAAAGACTCATCCATATCAAATGAAGGTAAGTTTCCACCACTCCTAAAGTTGAAAATTTTGAGTTCTAGAGAGAAAAACTAACTTAAGAATCGGAGGGTTATTGGCCGGTTCAACCCGGTCACCTTTAATCTTGTGCTTCTTTCTTTTTCAGGCCATCCAAATAACTTCCAAGTCCATTGAAGCCTGGAGCATTCAGCCTACTGATTTTCTGTGTATCATCATAAATATTAGAGTAAAGTGTAAGTGTGTACTATGTAGTCCAAATTTTGTAGAATAAAGAGAGGGAAAAAAAAACTTATGAATATGTTATTTTATTAGGTTAAATTAAGTAACCTAATAATTTTGTGTTTAAAGCAAGTCTAACAACTTGTACGATACAATGTGTGTATCATATGAATCATATCGTATGATACATAGACAAATGCCGATATGATACGAAAGTAAAAATTTTAACAAAAAATCTTATTTTAAAGCATTTTTCTATGTATCGTACGATACAATTCATATGATACACACACGATTCATGAACATTTACGATACGCCGATATGATACGAAACTTTTTACACATGATACGATACATATCGTACAATACGTATCGTGTATCGTACGATACTAGCAAGTATGTTTTCTAGTATCAAGTTGTAATATATCCTATATGGGTGCCTAGGGTTAGACGGTGGATTACATTAAGAAAAGTAATTATTTTAAATATGAAAATATTAACTATTATATATATATATATATTAGATTTTTTTTTTATATATAATTAAAAACAATCACAATTGTACAGTTCAAATTATACATTCTTATGAAAAGATGTTCAACTTATGTCTAGTGTAAGAGTCATAGTTTATACCTTTTTTAAGTCATATATTTTTAAAATATTTAATGGTTTCTCATTTTATATATATATATATATAATTTAGAATCTAATGAGATTTGGGCTCTTCAAAGAAAATCCAATTAGATTTTAATTGGATTCTCAATTTCGCACCATGTGTCTTATTTAATTTTTAATTTAGTACCAAGTAAATTATTGAGCATAAGAATTGAAAAGTTCAAATCCAATTAGATTCTAAATTGGATTTCAATTGGAGTCCAATTTTTCACAACGTATCTATCTAAGATTTTAATTTTTGTGGCAAGTGAATTATTGGGCACAAAAACTGAAGAGTCTAAAACCAATTAAATTCTAATATATATATATATATATATATATATATATATAATGGTAAAACATTACATATTTTAGAAATTTATGGTTTAAAAAGAATTTAAGCTAATACCATGTATAATTCTAACTGTATAATTGTGATTATTTTTAATTTTATCCGTTCATATGCACGGGGTTATACATTAGTTCAAAAATTAGATGGAACATGTGGCGCAAAATTGGACTTCAATTAAATTCAATTTAAAATCTAATTAGATTTTCTCCCAGTTTTGACTTTTATAATAGTAGTAGTAGTAGTAGTAGTAGTAGTAGTAATAATAATAATAATAATAATAATAATAATAATTGTAGGGGCACGGTTTACAGCCCAAGCCCAATGTGTATGAGATTGTAGGTTAATGAGCCCAGTACAATAAATTTGTAGAGAGTGGGTCGAAGAACTAGGCCCTAGTGAATCTAACAACGGCTAGGATAGGGAAAGACCGTCATACAAGGGCAACACACGTAAGGTTAGGTGGATGTATTGTCCAACGAGGCAAATATTCTTATAGACCGATGAAACTAATTACAAGTGCAACTCTGATTGCTACAGTGTTCTTTCTCTACTTTTTCGATCCCCTTTTCCCATGAAGGGTCTATTACAATATATAGCTCTCTCCAGACCATCTTGATCTTACACTTGTCGGTCATCTGAGTCCTCACTTGAGTGCCTGTCCCATCAGAAGCCTCTTTTGGCCCTCTGTGAGTTGTGGTAGCCAAGGCAGCACTGTTCAGGGGTCCTCTACATATAAATGCGGACAGAAAAGTAGTTGCAGTGCATTTAATGCAGTGGTAGCAGCTTTCCATTAGGTATTTCGGAGTTCCTATCAATCTTATATGTGTGTGATGAACGTTCTTATCGCTGGAGGCTCATAGAAGATCACCCGGATTATTGGAATACAAATTTGAAGTGTATTCATCATATCCGAGGGAGATTTTCCTCCTCGGACCACCCTCCATTCGTTTGTTCCTTGTGAAACTTTAATTGGAACCCCTCACAATCATCTACTCCTCCTCGGACATAGCCATGTCTCCGGATTAGGCCCAAGGCCCAATATCTAATTTTAGGCCCTTATCCCTACAATAGCCCCTCAAAACTCTGGTTTTTCCCTCTTATCCGAGGAGAAACGGTGGGGTTTTGATTTTTAAGAGATAAGACCATTTATTTCTCTAGTTTACACGTGCGGGAGCGTCGTTTTACACGCCCATAATTGCTATTGACGCCTCGTGCCTTGCGAGGCGTCATTAATTGCTCCAGGCAGCTTGGTGTTCCCCACATCCAACGGCGAAGTGCAAATCCAATGGCTGACATTCGTTCTTAGGTTTTGAATGGCGTAACTCCCATTCAATCCCACCCCCTATATAATCCATCTAGAGAATTCATTTCCCCTATTTTACACCTTTAAGCTCTCCAGAGATCCCAAGCGCTTAAACTCACAAAAACTCTCTCAGTCACTAAACCTCCTTAGATCTTTTCCTTAAGAAATTTCCCAAGGATTCTTCATAAAGGTTCGGGGTTCAGTACACCCGTTCTCGTAAGTATTTATCTTTTCAGACTTTCTATCTCTCCTCGGCCGGCACCTCGGCCTTCTTCCTTTTTTGAAAACTTTTTCCTTGTCATCCATATTCACGTAGATGGGTAGATTTAAACATTTAGTGGACTCTCCGTCCAGTGTGGAGGGTTTTAGGGCCAAGTACCATATCCCATAGGGAGTAGGCTTAAAGTATTGTCCCCTGGAATGGATACTTACCGATAGAGAAGTGGGTCAAGTCGTCATTCCAATGATTGCTTTTATAGAGGGAGGAATGACACTTCCCATGGGTAGGATAACTAGGGATTATCTGCTCAACCACAGGATATGCCCCCATCAGTGCACTCCCAACACGTTTAGAGTCTTAGGGTACGTAGACGCTTTGAATGACCAGATGAACTTGGGGCTGACATGGCACAACGTTGTTTATATGTACGAGTGCCATTTCCTTGCTAGTGCGGGATATTACCTCAAGTCCTGGTCCGACGTTGTTAGGTTGATATCCTGCCTTCCTAAGTCCAATAAGGGCTTGAAGGATGATTATTTGGTCGCCTCCAAGGAGTGGCACGACGGTCTTCCTTGCCCAACTCGAGCAGGAGAGCTAGATAGGGTACCCTAGGATTAGTCTCTTTAGGCAAGGGATTCAGCCCTTCTATTTTTATTTCTCTTCTGATGATAATTTTCGTTGTTCTGACAGTGATTTTCTTCTCGGACGTTTTTGCAGATAAGAATCACGTCGCTCCGAGGCTCAGCCTAACCAACGTTCAGGCTTTCAACTACCTCCTGAGGTCGGAAGTATTCATGAGCGAGGATGGACAGCTACGGGCCGCTCATTTGATCTTGGACTATAACCCCCTGTCCCTTATATTTCAGGACGCAGGCTAGGCAATAAGGGTTGGAAGCTCTTGGTTGGCTAGGATAGACGTTTCCAAGCTGGGATTTTTGGCTCGGAGAGACCTTCCGCCCGTTCCACCGCCTGCTCAGCGTGCCCTTCAAGTGGTAGCTGCTCCGAGAGAGGAGGTAGCCTCTGCTTATTTGTCCCTCGAGGCCGAGATTGATCGATTTCGCTTTAAGGAGGACGAGGAAGAACGCCTAAACCCCATAATCCAACTTGTGAGTTCTGAGGAGGAACTAGACAGGCATTCTACTGCCTAATCTCCCAGGCTGGTCATTGCCCGTGTTGATCCTAGTTCTGAGGAAGAAGAAGACATGGACATCCAACCAAGGAAGGGGTTAAGGAGTCTCCTTGCCGTAAAGGGCCAAGGGGGGTTGTCCAAGGATGCCCCCAAGTCCCAAGTTCCTGCCAACCTCCCACCTCCTCCTCCTCAAATTCTCGTCGACCTTGGATTGAAGCCCATTCTTGATTTGACGAAGAAGAGGCCAATCGAGGTGCCTAAGGAAGGCGAGGTGGGTCTTCAGAAGGGGACAAAACAACAGAAAGTGGCCAAAAACCACCGGGACAAGAGATCCACTTCGGTTGACAACTGGGAGGACTCTCTAGGGGCCAATGTGCACCGACCACCGCGCACTTGGTCCCCCAGGTTGGAGGTGGATGGTACCCCCATCCCTTGGGACTCTTCAGTCTAAAATTTTCAAGGGGGGCACGCGGGTCACATTGTTGAAGCCCTGGAGCAGCCGCTTCTCTTGCCAAGAGATATGGACGCTTATAGGCGTTTTAAACAGTCTGAGCTCTTCCTATCCCTTAAGAGGGATCTTGCCATGGTAAGTGGTTTGACCCATTCTTCTAATTAAATACTTCGTTGCTTTTATTCATCCTTTCTCTTTTTCTTATACAGAACCCTTCTGTTTTTGTTATACAGATTACCCAAGAAGTTTTTGTGGCCGAGGAATGGGTCAAGGAAGCCCTAATGAAGTTAAGGCAGAGGCCGAATCTCGCACCAAGGCCGAGAAGGCAGTGGGGGCTCTCAAGCAAGATCTAGCTAAACTGTCCGAGAGACTAAAGGAGGTGACCTAGGCCAAGGATAGTGTCGAGGCGGGTTTAAAGACCGCAGAAAGGCAGGTCGAGGACCAATGCCAAAAGCTGCATGTGACTGAGATAAACTTGGCCACCGAAAAGCAACTGGTCAAAGACCTTAAGGCCGAACTTCGGAAGGTGAGGGAGGCGGCTCAATTGGCTAAGGAGGCAGTGGAGGCTGAAAAGAAAGCATCTTATTTACTCGGCGTGGAAGAGACGCAAATAAGGCTAGCTGAGGAGCTTTCAGAGGTATGCTGGGATTACTGTGGCGTATCATAGGGTAAGGCCCTTGATGCTGTAGGAGTCCCTGTAGACTCTGTTTTGAGGCAATTTGGGAGTATATATTATCACCCAAAAATTTTTGAACTCCCAGGTTCTGACTCTTCTCCTCCTAAACATGCTCCAGAGGCATCCGAGTAGCCCCAGACCAATCAAGCTACTCTTTCTCTCCCTGAGGCTTCGAAGGGATCCGGTTAAGCTGGTGATCAGGGCCAGGGAGCTGAGGGGGCCCAGGATAAGGGTAAGGGCTAGGAAAAGAAGAAGCCCCCCTCCGAAGCCAAGGACAAAGCCAAGGATGCTGCCATCTCCTAGCCGAGCCAGGCTGTTGACCCTTTTGCCCCCAAGGCCAAGACCTAGCCATTAGGACTTTTTTTTTTTTTTTTTTGGTAATAAATTTTTTTTTTAAACTGTTGTTATGGAATGTAGTGTATTCTCTCCTTTTGATCAATGAATGTACTTTTCTTTCTATCTCTTATGTCTTCTTTCCATATGCTTTCAAGCTTACTGCTATTGCAAATGATCTTGGATTGTTGCCACTTTAGTTTCAATAAAAACCAACAACAATACCCTGCTACCAGTGCAAGTAATTTTAACTAACTAGCGCAAGTACGAATGAACGCTGAATCTAATAAAGATAAATAGTGAACTCTGTAAAGAATGAAAGGGGGAGATATCCTTCACATTGCTCAACACTTGAATAAATAATTAAGGAATTTACCTTACTCAGAGCTATCAATCTAAGGATTTAGTCACCGTCTTAGACCTGTTTTGGCACTTATAAAGGTGCCATTGAGTGTTAATTTCCCCTTAGCATCTGGTCTAGGGACAGCAGGGATGACTAAGGTTCAGTTTAAACAGTTACAAAAGATGTCCTAGTGTGTTAATTTCCCCTTAGCATCTGGTTCGAGGACAGTAGGCATGACTAAGGTTCAGTTTAAACACTTATAAAAGCTGTCATTGTGTGTTAACCTCCCCATATCATCTGGTCCGAGGACTTCAGGCATGATTGAGTTTCGGTTTAAACACTTATAAAAATTGTCATTGTGTCAACCTCCCCATATCATCTAGTCCGAGGACTTCAGGCATGATTGAGTTTCAGTTTAAACACTTATAAAAGGTGAAAAACAGGAGATGCAATGCCTTTACACAACAAATGAACACTTTTTACAAATGAAACTTTCATTAATAATAATACATTTTTAGGTTGTTTACATTCCACAGGCACGGTATTACATGTTCATCTAAGTCTTCCAAAAAATATGCTCCTACGCCAGCCATCGAGGTGATGCGATATGGTCCTTCCCAATTGGGCCCTAGCTTTCCCCATGCTGGGTTCTTTGTAGTACCCAGGACCTTTCTCAACACTAGATCACCAAGTGCCAATGGTCTCAGCTTCACATTGGCATCATAACCCTGCTTAAGTTTGTGTTGGTAGTATGCCAATGAACCATTGTGTTTTCCCTTCTTTCTTCAATCAAATCGAAGCTCCTTTCCAGCAGTTCATTGTTAGTGGTTAGATTGAAGGAGCTGGTCCTTAACGTTGGGAAACCAGTTTCCAAAAGGATAACAGCTTTTGCCCCATATGTCATTGAGAAAGGAGTCTCCCCCGTCGACCTGTAAGGTGTGGTTTGGTACTTCCACAAGACATGTGGCAGTTTATCCACTCACTTTCCCTTTGCGTCGTCCAACCTCTTCTTGAGTCCACTTACAATGACCTTGTTAACAGCCTCTGCTTGCCTATTTCCCTAGGGATAAGCTGGGGTAGAATACCTATTTGTAATTCCTAAGTCACAGCAGTACCTCCTAAAGGATTTGCTATCGAATTGAAGGCCATTGTCCGAGATGAGGGTGCGAAGGACTCCGAATCGTGTGACAATATTCTTCCATACAAACTTCTTGGCATCCACATCCCTGATGTTCGCTAGAGGCTTGGCTTCGACCCACTTAGTGAAGTAGTCCGTGCCGACCAGCAAGTATATCTTGTTTCCTGCTGCCTTAGGAAAAGGGCCTACAATGTCCAAGCCCCATTGAGCGAATGGCCATGGGCGGGACATCGGATTAAAGGCTTCCCCTGGTTGGTGTATGTTTAGTGCAAACCTATAGCATTGGTCGCATTTCTTTACATATTCTTGTGCTTCCCTTTCATATTGGGCCACTAATAGCCTTGAGTGATGGCTCTGTGCGCTAAGGATCTGCCTCCAGTGTGGCTTCTGCAGATCCCTTCATGTAACTCCTCAAAGAGTAGTTCTGTATAATTAGGTGACTTCTCTATGGTGATCCCTTCGGGGGATACTAGCACTAACCCCACTCCGGAACCCTTCTGATTTGTTGCACCATCAATGTGCACTTTCCAGGATAGGGGGCCTTGCTAGGAGATCATGCCAATTGATTTTCCATCCATGTGTTGCGCTTTCGTTTCTTCTTCTAATGGGGATTCAGCGAACTCGGCCACCAGATCCGCTAGGACTTGGCCCTTGACGGAAGTATGAGGCATGTATTTGATGTCGAAAGCCCCCAGGATTATGGCCCATTTAGTGATCTTCCTTGTATAATCAGGACTCCGGAGCAGAGCCCTAAGCGGAAGTTGAGTTAGGACAATGATAGTGTGCGCTTGAAAGTAGTGAGGAAGTTTGCGTGTGGCGTGTACCACTGCCAAAACAGCTTTCTCCAGTGGCAGATAACGGATCTCGGCCTCATGTAGTGATCTGCTCACATACTAAACAAGCCTTTGTGTGCCATCGTCAACTCGTATTAGGACCAAGCTTATAGCATGAGTGGCCATTGCGATGTAAACGAACAAGACCTCGTCAACCTCAGAGCTGGACATAATGGGAGGCCGAGAGAGATAGTCCTTAAGCTGTTGGAAGGCTGAGGCGCATTCCTCGGTCCACTCGAATCCCTTCCATTTGTTCATCAGTAGGAAGAAGGGTCAGCACCTATCCACTGACCGAGAGATGAACTAGTTCAGGGCAGCGGTCATTCCGGTCAGCTTCTGGACTTCCTTGGGGTTCCGAGGTGGTTCTAAGCTGTTGATCGCTTTAATTTGGTTGGGGTTAACTTCAATTCCCCGGTGGGTTACCATGTAGCCCAGAAATTTGCCCGATCCCACACCAAAGGAGCACTTGGAGGTGTTGAGGTGCAACTTGTATTTCTTCAGAATGTCGAATATGTCTCTGAGGTCTCCTAAGTGCTTGGAAACCACCTTGCTTTTTACCACCATTTCGTCTACATATACTTCAATGCTTTTGCCTAACTAGGGTTCAAACATCCTGGTCATCATCCTTTGATAGGTAGACCCCGCATTCTTTAAACCAAACGGCATCACCTTGTAGTGGTAGTTTCCCGTGGGGGTGACGAAAACTGTCTTCTCCTGGTCATCCAGGGCTAGTGGTATCTAGTGGTATCCCTAAAATGTGTCTAGGAAGCTCATCCGAGGATGGCCTACAGTTGCATCTACCAGCTGGTCTATTTTAGACATAGGGAAAGGATCCTTTGGGCAAGCCCTATTCAGATCTGTAAAGTCCATGCACACTCGCCATTTCTCACTCTTCTTCTTCACCACCACGGTATTGGCCAGCCATTCAAGGTAAAATACCTCCTTGATAGCCCTCGCTTGCTTTAGCTTCTTCACCTCCTTTCTGATAGCATCCGAGTGTTCCCTTGAAGAGCGCTGATGAGGTTGCTTCTTGGGAATAATTGACGGATTAACATTTAGATGATGACAGATGAAGTTTGGGTCCCCCCCAGGGGCTTCGTAAGTAGTCCATGTGAAGACATCAACATTTCTTCTAAGAAACTTTACCAGCTCTTCCTTCTCTGGAAGAGGCAGCTGAGCCCCAATCTGAAAAAATTTCTCCGGATTGTCACCAAAAACAACCTTTACCAAATCTTCGCATTTCACCTCCTCGACTGACCCATCGATGGACGATGCCGGACCTGTTAATTGCTATAAGCCTTCTTCAGTACGGGCTGAGGACTCGGCGTTGGGCTGATGCCGGATGGCGGCCACCAGGCATTGGCTAGCCGCGGATTGGCTCCCAACAATCTCCTCAATCTGACCCCCTGACGGGTATTTCACTTTCTGGTATAGGGTAGAGGAGACAGCTCCTAGAGCATGAAGCCAGGGCCTGCTGACAATGGCAGTGTAGGGGGAATATGTGTCCACCACAATGAAGTCCACTTCTACTACTTCTAAGCCAGTTTGTATGGGTAGCCTGATTTGACCCTTCGGAATGACAACCTTCCCGTCGAAACTTATTAGAGGAGAACTGTAGGTCGTTAGGTCCTCGGGTCTCAGGTTCAGCCCCTTGTACAAATCGGGGTACATGATCTCGGCACCACTACCTTGATCCACCATTACCCTCTTCACGTCAAATCCCCCAATCCTGAGGGTAACCACCAAGGCATCATCGTGGGGTTGGATGGTTCTGACTTTATCCTCGTCCAAGAAACCCAAGAATGGCCGGGTTTCTAGTCTTGCCCTTTTTGGCTCTTGATTAGCATCCTCGGTGGATAGCCGAGCTACAGACGTTACTCGTGAAGGGCAAGAGCTGGTCCTCCCTGGAGCAGCAAAGATGACATTTATCGTTCCCAAAGGAGGTCTCGAAGAATCATCTCTTCGGGATTCTGAGTTTGTCTGGCCCCTTTGACCACTGAAGTGGTGCAAGAATTGCTTTAACTTTCCTTCACGGACAAGCTGGTCCAGGTGGTCTCACAAACTTCTACAATCTTCTGTGGTGTGTCCATGGTCTTGGTGGTATTGGTAATAGAGGTTGTGGTTGCGCCTTATGGGGTTTCCCACCATTTTACTTGGCCATTTAAAGAACGGCTTGTTCCTAATCTTCTCCAAGACTTGGCGTATTGGCTCTCGGAACACAACATTAACCGCCTGAGGGTTGGCAGATCTTGACTGCCCAGCAAAATCTCTCCATGGTTGCTCATTAACCTTTTCCTTTCCTTTTCCCTGCTGTTGGTCTTCCTCGACTCTTTTGTACTTATCAATCCGGTCCATGAGCTGGCGTATGCTGGTGACAGGTTTCTCAGTCAGAGATTTCCTCAGACCATGCTCGGCCAGGAGGCCGAGCTTGAAGGTACTGATGGCCACCTCATCAAAGTCACCATCTATTTCGTTGAACATCTCCCAG
The DNA here is from genome assembly GCA_019022515.1 of Quercus aquifolioides. NCBI lineage: Eukaryota > Viridiplantae > Streptophyta > Magnoliopsida > Fagales > Fagaceae > Quercus > Quercus aquifolioides. Next base: position 4,638,087 of record CM032330.1, on the reverse strand, counting down.
TATCTATTCAAGTACGCTTTCAGTGTCTCTCCCTCTTGCATGCTTAGGGAAAGTAGGGAAGCCAAGGGCCGAGGAACCCTGCTGCAGGTGATGAAGCGGGAACAAAATGCCTAGGTGAGCTCCTTGAAGGAGCTTATAGAATCTGCCTTCAGGCTATCGAACCATTTCATCGCAACGGGCCATAGGCTAGATGGAAAAACTTTGCACATCAAGGCTTCATCTCTGGAATGGATAGCCATTCTTTGATTGAAATGGCTCATATGCACATGAAAGGTGAAAGGTGACCTAGAAATTTGTGTGATTGAAATGGCTCATATGCACAAACGACGCTCCATTTCATGTTCAAAATTTGTGTGAATGGAGAGAGAGACAAATACCACTTTTTGATCTTGTTTCTCTTGCATTTTTTTCTCTATTTTTTGTTTTGGGAGGAGAGAGACATAAAATTTGAGCAAAAATACCTATTTACCCCTAATTTTAACAGTGATGGGTTACGGAAAACAAACGGAACATACCACATGTGGGTTAATTAATACTTTTCAAACCACGGGTAGGCAAAGTGATTTTCATCCAAACCACAAATGGGTTATGTGTAATTGCCCCAAAGTTTTATGTTGCGTGAAAAGTTTTTTTTTTTTTTTTTTTTGAGTTTATTTATTTATTTATTTTTTTAAATATTGTGCTGACGTGAAAAATTGTCGGAGTTTCAGAGACTTCGGTTTTATATATACTAGCATTTAATCCGCACGATACGCGGGGTCATTTTATGAATTAGAAAACAATCAACTTAATATAAGAATACATTAAAATTCAAAATTCGTCAAGGGCATGTTGTACAACCCCTCATTTGTCCTACTTGTAGGAATGCTATCTATAAAATACAATATCACTCCATTTAAAATCAACTCCAATTATCTTTTATAGAATTTAATAAATACATATCATATGGTAGATAAAAATATGGCTTGCCAAGTAATATAATTCTTAATAAAAACTTGAATTTTATTATATATAAAGGCAGTAATATATTTGTATTTAAAAAATCTTGGGATTTTATGAGAATGTACGTAAGCAAATAAGTTAAAAAACTTAAAGTTGAAAGTTAAAAGCTAATCCAAATGGTTATAATGGTAGATAAAAATTTGGCTTGCCAAGTAATATAATTCTTAAAAAAAACTTGAATTTTTTTAAATATTTTGACAGCATTATTTGCCTGTTTGACATATTGTAGGAGTTAGAAAAGCTGTAAAACTTTAGTAATAGAGCTACTTCAATATTCAGCTTTAATGTTTTTGTGCTTTTGTCAAATTACCGTCAATAGTGCTTTGGGGTTCATTTGCTTTCAATTGGCATGACATTTATGTTCCTTATCAGTTAGATTTTATTTAAGGCTTAATCATAATTTCATGTATTTAAAATTGTTTTTATTTTTATTTTTGGAATTCAATATCTTACAATGATTTATTTGCATGTGAATCTTATAGCAGCGAAATGTTGATTAAAGAGTAATTGACACTACAAATCTTTGATACCCCTTTGCAGCTTCAGCTTTGTGGTCATGCCACATTGGCTGTTGCACACACAATCTTTGAATGTATTCTACAGTGTGAAACTTAAAGAATAAGAGGTGTCCTCCAACCAAACATGATCTATTAAATGAATTACATACAATTTCTGTCAACTTAATTGCAATCACATTCATTGTTTTATTAATGAAAATTCACCCACCAGCAACCATAAAGTCACAACAACAAAATACATTTTCTACAATTATCTTCCATTAAAATAAAAGTTTAAAGTAGCTAACCCTAGTAAATATGCAGATTAATCAACTTTGTATAAAAAAATTACACTTTTAGATTTCAAAGTTCTACAATTTCAATCTCTCTTCAAAAACAGCAGAACTAGAAGGATGTAACTCTGGTTGCACGACTCTCTTATAGGAGTCTATTTTCTCTGATTTGGCTTAGCTTGACTTACTTGACTCAGCGATTCGCTTTCATATGGCGAAAGTTATTGGTTCAAATCCAATAATATGTAAAACCGGCTGAAACCCCTGTTTTTGCTAGCATGACAGCAAGTACAGACTGGCAGCAAGGAGTCAACTGAATGACCAAAGCATTGGTAAGTCCTTTGTTGTATTGGAGATCCCTAAGCAAAAAATACCCACTGCACCACAACCATACACACCCCAAAAAATTTAGTTCAAAATTCAGAAAGTTACATGTCAGAGATTATAGTATAGTTCTGAAAAGCGATAAAAACAGAGTCCCCTGTTATCTCAGATTAGCATTTTTGGCCTCTGAACTTCGTTTATATTTACATATATTAATTTATATGTTTTATCCACGTATATTATTTTTTGGCATCAACCAAGTGGGGCCTCAGTTTCTGAACTGAACCCAGATCAGAAACTACACTACAAATCATATCAAAAACAAAACAAAACTCTCCCCTTTTACAATCAAACATCCCTCTTCTCTACACAAAATTCCAAAAGCTTACAGACACAATAAAATCAGAATGGCCTATTCATTATTAGATGAATGGTAAGGGAGAGTTAAGAGCTCTTGCACTTATATACACAATATTCTGTAAATAACTTCCTTAAAATAATAATGGATGAAATCATGAAACTCCATTAGCTCATTCTATAACCCACTGGTAGATACTTTTTAAGAAGAAAATCATGAAATCATGATAGCATATTTCAATATCATAATAACAAAATCAAACGGTACCAAAATATTTTGACCAACAAATCCAAAGAAATAAAAAAAGCAATACAAATTCTGTTAGGTTCAAACAGTAACACAATAATAAGCTAAGATTTTCTCAAAATTAGTACTCTTCTTCTTACCACTAAATCTGAGATCTCTTACTAAATTTGAGATCTTTTAGATAATCCATTCAAGCATTGTATTACTTCTATGCTCATCTGGTCCTTTAAAACTGGATGAAATGCAAAGTACGTAAGGATTTTCATAAATAAAAAATAAATAAAGAAAAATAAAAACAGGAAAAAGGAGCCTTACATAACTGGTCTCGCATTCCTGTAGCAAATTTTAAACATTCTTATAGTATCATGTATTTTTAGATGATACAGTATAGCCTATGCATTCTCTCTTACTCAATCTCTAATCTCAAACACACAATCCTTTTTTTTTTTTTTGTCACTCAAACACGCATGACCTGTGTTAGGTTTAAAAAAAAAAAAAAAAAAAATTATTTTAATATGGTGTATTGTAAAATAAAGAATGTGATGTAAGGACTCTTGTAAGAGTAGTGATGTAAAATAAATCAAATGGCCTTTTGGTGAGACAATGCATTTTTTTTTTTCATAAGCAGTTGGGTATGCTCTTAACAGAGTATGAACTAAGACAATATATAACAATTATCAATATCATTAAGACTTGACATGTGCACAAAATCAAAAATCTTTATCACATAATTAGGTTTTGAATTGTGAAAGATAGAAAAAGAATACAATATCGAAAACAGTCTCTTTTAAACAATATTATGATAACTCTGATAATCTTTTAAAACAACTTTTAATCAAAACATAATGCAGCAAAAAAACTACTTGGCAATATGGTGTTTCTTTCATGGACTAATTGAGAACACTAACATACCATACACGAATGATACATATTTTTGATAAAGATGTTCACAAAGAACGCAATTGAAGGATGATTCTTTCATATCCAAGTGAGAAGCATTTAAGAAACAGGGCACCGAATGTCTAGGACAATATTTCCTAACAACTACAGTAGAGTAATGAAACTAGTGCAATCAATCATATAATTTGTACCATGTTTCTCCGCATATTTTCAATGGATTTTAAAAAGGGACCATTCAGAAACAACAGAGAAAAATTCAAAATCAAAGCGACCTAAATATGCAAAATCGATTCTAGATACCTAAAACCAATTTATGCCAAGCTAGCTAACCTAAAAAAAATTTCTAACCAAAATCCCTTAATCAAATCTAAATCTAACCCATCTATTTAAACTAATTAAACAAATCCACAAATATTCACTCTACAAGTTGAAATCATTTCAGAAACATCGAACAAAATCTGTCATAGAACTAATTTAAAATAGATAAAAATTGAATAGAAAATTGTTAAACAATTAGTCATATGCAATAGAAAATTTTAAGAACTTAACACAATTATTTTTTCCTATAATTGTAAGTATATGAAAAATTGACAATCAAAATCAAATTAAAAAAAAAAAAAAAATCAAACTTCTTCAGTCTCCCTTATGCTCTCGGAGATGTCTGTTTTTCTGTCCTCTAAATTGTATTTAAGAGTGTGTTTAGAGGGAAAAAAAAAAGTAAAAAAGGAAGATAGATCTTGAATCAAAATCAATTCAATTAAATACCCAAACCTAAGACTAAATTAACTCAAACATTTAAAGCAATATTAAAAAAAAAAAAAATACCAATAAAGGTTTCTGGTGTTCTGATAGGAAGATGTCTGATTTCTATGGTTACCAATGCTCTTTCCAAATAACGAACTCACATTCTCTCTTATTTCTTTGTCTTTGCCTCTCCAAACCTAAATCATATATAACCCCAAATTTCAAAAAATCAAATAAAAAAAGGGAATAGTTCTATACAATTTGAAACGGTAATTGAATAAGAAAGAAAAGGGAAAAAAAAAAACCATGCCTACCTTCTACTAAATCCACATATTTTTCAATAGGGATAAAAGTTTTGCTGTTGGTGATGAATCAACAACAAAACCGGTTTTCCAAATCAAAACCCCAGAGGGAAAAAAAAAAAAAAAAAAAAACTATGAACGCAGATATTAGAAAACAGGGAAAGTCTTAGCGATTTTTGTAATCCAAAATAAGGGAAAAAAATTGAAAAATTGAGAAAACAAACATTTTCATGGAGAACCCAAAAGCCCGAAACAAAAAAGAATCAAATCTAAACCTATCCAACAAAAAAACTCAATAAAAAGTAATGTTTCATTCCCAAATCTAAAAAAAAAAAATGAAGGAAAACATACTGAAGCCGGTTCCGACAATCTGATGGTGGCAAATATGTAGCCTAACGGAGTTGATGCCCATAGATTTTTCTTTCCCTATGTGCTTGCAACGGTGCTCTAAGTCTGAAGAGGGAACGGAGAACTCTCTCATTCTCTCTTATTTCTCTGTTTTTGCCCTCTCCAAACCTAAATCATATATAACCCCGAATTTCAAAAAATCAAATCAAAACCTAATGTTACCCAAATACCTAAATAAAAATCAATCCAACCAAATTTCTCAAAACTAATTCATATTTAATACCCATACCTAGATCTAAGAAAGAATGAAAAGAAGAAAAACTTACCGATTGTAGTTCTCTCAATGTTTGTCTCCTTCTCATCTCTGTATCGTAAGGTTTATTTTTTCCTCCTACTCTATCTCTGGATCGCAAGCATCGATGTTAAGAAAATTGAAAAGGAAGTGAAAAGAAAGTATCCGAATAGGAGAAACAAAAGGCGCCCTTACGGTGATGTCTCTCTATCTCTGCCTCTCTATTTCTCTTTTCTCTCGATCTCTCTTTCTCCTTTCACCGTGTAGAAAATCAAAGAAAGCGAGAAAAAAAAAAAAAAAAAAAAAAAAAAAAAAAAAAAAACTCACCTTGTAACAAAGTACCGCCGGTTGAAGGAAGCAGGTTTTTTGGCAGTCACAGTCCGATGGTGGTGCTGGCTTCTCTATCTTCCTAAACTTTGACTCCATTCTCTATTTCATCTCCGTGTCCCAGGCCTCATTGTCTCTTTCTCTATTTCTCTCCGTGTCCCAGGCTTCTCTGTATGGCTAGGTTTTTTATAGTTTCTGCGTTTTTTGATTTTTTGACTTTGACCTTTATATATATATATATATATATATATATACGCAAAGACTGTCAAACGGTGTTCACCTAGTTAATCAATACAATGTATCGCTTTTTTAAGTGATACGTGTCTAAATTTTAGATAGGCAGTTATCCTATTTGTCAGCACCTCCTTAATTGTAAGAATCCACTTTCTCTCAGCTTCCGCTATTATATATACTAGCTTATAACCCGTGCAAATGCACGGGATTTTTATATAATATCATCAAAAGTAAATAATACTCCATCATAATAATATATATTAACATAATTTGAATAACGGGAAAAAATTAAACTTACAGCAGAAGAAAAACAAAAGCCTTTTTTCATAACATCATAAAAATTTAGATTCATAGCTCAAAATAACATTTATAATCTTAAAATAAACCAAATGTCAAATAGTTTAATCCTTTGTTTATGGACTGCATGCTTTCTCTATTAAAAGTCTTTATGGGTCTAATGTTGTAAGTAACCAAGCCATTGAGGATCTTTTTGCATACCTGGACATATCAGAAGATTCAAAACAAAATGTTAATGTTAAATTGATTCCAAATGAAGATCACATACAAATGCGAAATTAGTTCTACCATCTAAAATTTAGATCACATGGAATGAGAGTTAGATAGCTCTTATCATTTCTTTTTCCTTTAAACATGTCTAATTAAAATTTCTAAATCAAAATTTTACTTATAAAACAAAATCCAAAAAAACATAGGAAAGTATCTATTAGAATATAATCATATTTTTCTTATCTTTTAATAAGGTGTTGCCAAATTTCCATGGAAGATTAGAGAGTAAAAAAAAGAAGAAAAATTTGATAAAAACCCAAGAAGAAGATACTAAAATTGATAAGGGTAATGTATATGTATGTTTAGCTGTTTGCCAATTGTAAGGCGTCTACCTACTACCATTAAAAAAAAATAATAATAATAAAAAAAAATTGTAAATCATTTGTGGTAGTGATGTAATACAAAGGAGAATTAAATGACTTCAACAATTTCAGTATCAATCTACAATCTAAGAGAAAATTCAGCCAATGTCAGTTGGAGAATTCATTTGGGCATTTATACTATTGTAACTTGCACCATGAGTTTAAGAAAAAAAAACAATCATTTTGATGGTAAGCATTAAATGTAGTTTGTACTCGTTTTCTTGCCCACTAAAAGGAGGTAATTGAAAGACATTTCAGAAAATACATAGAACTGGAAGTCTAATGAAAAAATTAAAATAAAACCATCATTGTCTCCAATCTAACAAACAGTAAATTATCACGTTTTAGATTCCCCAAATTTTATAAGATCGAAAAAAAGAAAAAGAAAAGAGAAACAAAAATGATGAATGGAAATATGAATGGAAGTTCCTCTAATAGGCAGAAACTAAATTTATGCTTCATTGTTATTTACAGGCTGCAACATATGTAAAGTTTGACCACTCTTTTAACTGTTTATGAGATGCAAATGCCCCATAGTTACAAAAAAACAATAAACAAATTTTTTGTTACAAAAATGTTGAAATCATGCAGTTAGCCTATATTGATGTAACTGATTTCCAAAACTTTTTTTCAAATGAATAGGATGCACAATTGTATATAATTTCTTAGTAAACTGAAACACCAACCAAAGCCCCAAAATGGTCATATCATCCGCAACAAACAAATGTCTCAACACCCAAACACAAATTCACAACTACCCAAAGTTTACCAACCACAAACCAACATAAATTCATTGGAAGATGTTTGAAATAATAATAATAAATAGAGAAAAACTCACCTTATATAAGACTATAAAATCCTTTCTATAAAATAGATATATACGTGACATGTCAATTCCTAACAGATTATATATCAGCTCAAACACAATAAAATGGCACATTTATTCATGACCAATCTCCAGTTAGATCCTATCCAAAAAAGAAAAAAAGAAAAAATCTGCAGTTAGAAAACATTTAGCAAAAGAATTAAAATTAAATCTATAGTCAACTAAAATTTAGGGAAAAAAAATTGCTATAAGTTTAAGAGAAGGGCTGTCAAGGCCCTTAAATGCCAACAACTGGCTTCTCTTTCATTTCCTAGTGAGTTTTCAATTTAATTTTTTGTACTCTTCCCTCACCTTCACTAATTAGTCACATAATAGATAATCTTCATTTTGATGTTGGTGCATATGCTTAATAAACTTTGTCATAAATCAATGTTTTGAAGTTTGGTTTTACTCCCCATTTGTTCAATTCCTTCCTTTCTCCTGACAATAGTTAATGTTTTCTAACTTAAAAGTAAAACCTTGAATGTACCCATCTATTTTAAGTTCCAGTTAAGTTCTTAAAATCTCTTTTTTTAAGATTTTTTGTTCCCAAAAAACGTTTGCACTCATAGTCTTATTTGAGTTGCTGTTAAGGAAATCTTTGTTCTAAATCAAAGCAATTGCAAATGGAAAAGAGATTTCATTGAACAATGAAACAAAGAGGAAAATTTCAGCTATCATACCTTTCATTTTATTGTAGAGAACCCAACGGTAATTCTTCTATTAGAGAACCCAGTAACTTTTCTGGTAGGGAGAAAATTAAATTAACAATTGAGATAAATGACATTTGAAAGTTAGAGAAGATATGCTAACTACCCATGAGGCATTCAACAAAACCAAACGATGCCAACAAATTGCAGTCGGCAGTATTTACGATTTTTTTTTTTTTTTTTTTTTGAGATAAAGATAGACATTTTATTTGATAAAAGGGAAACACATGTACAAACACAACAACCCTGTAAGCATAAATACAGGGGATCAAAGACCTGTTTTGCAGAAAACAAAATATGCAACAAAATAAATACAGCCCATGGACATAGAATACAGAAACAACAACAGATATTACAATTACCCCCTGTAAGCACAAATTATGCAGAAAATCATAAACCTGTTCTGCAGAAAACAAAATATACAGCAACAGAAATACAACCCATGGACATACGTAACAGAAACAACAACAGATATTACACTCAGCCCCCCTGTAAGCACAGATTATGCAGAAAATCCTGAACCTGTTCTGCAGAAAACAGAATATGTAGTAGCAGAAACACAGCCATGGACATACATCACAGAAATAGCAACAGATATTACACTCAGCCCCCCAAGCACAAATTATGCAGAAAATCCTGAACCTATTCTGCAGAAAACAGAATATGCAACAGCAGAAATACAGCCCATGGACATGCATCACAGAAACAGCAACAGATACATCGTTTTTCTTTGGGTCTGAATAAATGCATCATTTTCCTTTGAGTGTGGCATTTCAAGTTTGTTTTATGCATGTTTGTTTTTTAAGCGGGTATTTTTCCTACATGGCGGATAACTAAATCTAAATCTAAACCAATCCAATCAAGAAATTCAAACCTAAATCATATTCAATCCCCAGATTTATTAAATGAAAACAAAAACAAAAACAAAAACTTTACTGGTTACGGCTAAACGGCATGTCTCTTTATGCTTGCGGTTCCAACAAACCTTAACCGAAAAATTTGCTTTGATTAAATTAGATACTCTAGATTGTAGAAAGATTCCACTTCATTTCTGCAGAGAAAGAAATTGAATGATTTAAATCCAAAAGAGAATAATTCAAACAAACCCATTATCGAAAATATTTAGCAAAAAATAGTCACATATCATAATTCTGATTTCCTTAACCCTAATTCTTGGAACTAAAATCTAACTACGATTGTATAAGTGGAAAACATATAGAAAAAGTAATTTAACTTTAAATTTGGATGGGGAAAAAAGTCAGAGAAAGAATAGGGACTCGTTAGAGGCATTGTTAATCAAAAAGTCAGAAGAAGAAGGAAGAATTTTTGAAAGGAACTGGGAAACGATTCCCTTTTTTCTCAAAACAAAAGCAAATATCTACAAACATTTTGATAGAAAACCATAAAACCCAAAACAAAAGTGAATCAAATCTAAACCTATCCAACAAAAAAACTCAATTAAAAGTAAAATTTCATTCCCAGATCTAAAAAGTGGAAAAAAAAAATTTACCGGTGCTGGTTCCGACGATTCGAGTGGTTGATATATGGCCTAATAGTTTCTTTCTGTGCTTGCTGTTCCAATGGTCTAAGTCTGTTGAGGGAACGAACAATCACCGGCCTTGGATATTTCTCTTTTTCTCTTGGGGCCTTACGAACTTTGCCTCTTTCTGTCGTTCTCTCTCTTTCTCTGTATACGGGCAAGCCTTTTTTGAATGTAATTTATCCATTTAAGTGTTGTATTTATACTCACAGACTATCAAACTGTGATAGGATGCCTCTCCAAACGATGCACCGTACGATTTTTTAAAGATTAAACTGTACACGTGTCTAAATTTTAAATAGGCAGTTATCTTATTTATCAGCACCTCCTTAATTGTAAGGATCTACTTTCTCTCAATTTCTGCTATTATATATATATATATATATATATATATATATATAGATATGTACTGTAGTGAACAGTAACTGGTCACTGTATATGAACAGTGTTTTGTCCCCTTGCTTTTCAGAAGCACATGTTCATCTTTACTGTTTGATGAATAGTAGTTTTATCCGGGTACTGTTCCTGTGCAGAATCTTGCATAGTAACCGGGCTTGGGAACTGTTCCAAATAGTGACTGGTGCTATTTGGAGAATCTAGTCTTCATCCAAGTTGTAGCCATCATAGGGATCTTGTGCATCCTGGAATGGGTCAAATGGATATTTGTTGACAGAGGCTGCTGAAGAGGTAGGAGAGACTCTGTCTGCTGACTCTAAAGCTTCTGACTGAAGGAGCAACTGCTGTGCAAGATCTTTGAGTTCTTTGCTAGATTTTCCGGTGATCTGAACGGAGTCTAGGCTTGACTGAGACCTTGTTTTATAAGGAATGGTTCTCTGAACTGGGAGAGGGAAGTCCTTGTTCATCTTGCGGATGACATCTTTGAACCTGAAACTGTCCCACCATTTTATAGAAAATTCTCTATCAAGCAGATTGTCATGGAGGGTGTAATTCCACATGCTTATCCAGTGGATTCTGTACATAACTGTTATGTGCAAAATTGCTGGAAACTGTGAACCATGTGCTGATGCTTGATGTCTGGAACTGAAGTACCTGAGGGCATCCTGTAAAGGTTCTGGGAAGATCTGTGGAGTTGATCCAAACATTTCCCACCACCTAAGGAACCATGAAGGTATCTGGCTGGAGAAGTTTTTATCAAACATTATGAACCAAGAATGATCAAAGTCCTGATTCTGGTAGAAAAGGATTTTCTCAAAGGCGTCCATGTAGTCATAATAGCTGTACTGGAGTTCTGTGAATCCTTTGGTGTTTGTTAGGTTTTTGAGGAGGGAGGGGTGTTTGACTCATGTTTTGCTGAATTTAGTTAACCGACTTAGCAAAGCAGTGGTTTTCAGTAAGTTTGACATGAAGAGTGGGTTTTGGCAGATACAAATCAGTGAGTCTGATAGGTACAAAACAGCCTTCACCACACCTTTTGGCCATTACGAATGGAATGTAATGCCCTTTGGTCTCAAGAATGCACCTTCTGAGTTCCAAAACATCATGAATGAGATATTCAATCCATTCTCCAGTCATATCATTGTTTACATTGATGATGTCCTCATCTTCTCTGAATCCCTTGACCAACACAAAAAGCACTTGAGAGCATTTTTGCTCACCATCAAACTCAATGGTCTTGTTGTTTCAGCTCCCAAAATCAAACTTTTCCAAACTAAAGTTCGATTCTTAGGCTTTGACATTCACCATAGTGTCATCAAACCCATAGATAGAGCCATCATGTTTGCTGATAAGTTTCCAGATGAAATCCTAGAAAAAACCCAACTTCAAAGGTTTCTAGGCTCTCTAAACTACATAGCAGATTTCTATCAAAATCTCAGGCAGCAATGCAAACCTCTTTTTGATAGACTCCGCTCCAATCCTCCGCCTTGGACCCCAAGTCATACTACTATTGTCCAAACCACCAAAAAATATGTCAAGTCTCTCCCTTGTCTAGGAATTCCTTCAGAAAATTCCTTCAAGATTGTTCAAACTGATGCATCCAACATTGGTTATGGTGGTATCCTCCTTCAACGTGCTAGTCCCACTTCCCCAGAACAGATTGTCTGTTTTCATTCTGGAATTTGGACTCCCACTCAAATTAATTACAGTACTATTAAAAAAGAGATTTTATCTATAGTACTATGCATTTCAAAATTTCAGGGTGATCTTTTGAATCAAAAGTTTCCACTTTGAGTGGCACAAGAAGTCTTGTGTTCTCACCAAATCCAATTGGGCAAAACCCCCTAGTAAAGATGCTAGCGGCAAACCCAATCCCCCAGAAGTTGTTAGATCTCACCATCCACCCCAGGAAGCCATAGTCTTCAACCATCGTGGAACTGATCTAGTTGCCTCGCCCTTCAAAACCCCTACCACTCAAGAGGAAACGGTAGTGAAGAAGGTCATAGAGCAAAACAACTACACCAACCAGTGCTTAGGTGTTATAGGTAAACAGCTTGATAGGATAGAAGACAGAATAGATAGCAAGGTCGTTCCCCAACCAGGAAGCCCTAGCAAACCTGTCAAAGCCCTAGAGAAACCTTTAGTCAAGCTCCCTACAACTAAGCAACCCAGCCTTAGATCTAAGGACCAAACAGCCTTAGAAATTGTCAACCAAAAGCTTGAAGAACTTGTGAAGAAGGAACCAGTCACCCCTCCACCAGTTAGTACTTCAACCAGTGTTGATCGCCGTCCTGAAACCAACAGATTAGTTGTTTTAGACGTCCACACAGCTTCTAGCAGTTCTAGCAGAGCCTCCTCAGATAATGAAAAGGAGATAGAACACCTAGAAAGCCAGTTTAGGAACTTAGAAGTTAAAAGGCTTACCAACCCAAAGGTAACCCCTACTAGCTTAACCAGGAATTGGTATCCCAGACCTACCCCTCCGGACCTCCAATACGAGGAAAGGAATGTTAGCAACCAATTCACTGTCACTTCAGGTAAACTCTATGAATGGAACATAGATGGTTTGTCTGAACAGGAAATCCTAAACAAACTCCAGCATATAACTATGGTAGCCAATAACTACCTCAGTGAAGGACATCCCCATACTGAAGTCATAGAACTCATGTCCTTAGGATTCACAGGTAAACTCCTCCAATGGTGGAACAATTGCCTTACTGAAGAATCTAAGGAAGACATCAAGCATGCTGTCCAGAAAGATGAGGAAGGTCTCCCCATCTTTGACACCATCTTAGGAAAAGGTACCCCTGACGGAGTCAATACCCTGATCTATACGATCATGAAACACTTCGTAGGAAAACCTAGCAACATCACATCTAGGATTTACGACCAGTTGAGTAACCTTAGATGTAAAACCCTTGGTGACTTTAGGTGGTACGAAGATGTGTTTACTACCAGAGTCATGCACAGAAGTGATTGCAACTCTCCATTTTGGAAGGAGAAGTTCATCAATGGTTTACCTACCCTTTTTGGAGAAAAGGTTAAAGAAACCCTGTGTAACCCTTTAGGTGTCATAGATTATGATAACCTAACCTATGGAGACATCTCTAGCACCATTCGAAGTGAAGGAATGAAGATGTGCAGAGATCTCAAACAAAGAACTGCCATCTGCACATGGTTCACAGTTTCCAGCAATTTTGCACATAACAGTTATGTACAGAATCCACTGGATAAGCATGTGGAAATACACCCTCCATGACAACCTGCTTGATAGGGAATTTTCTATCAAATGGTGGGACAGTTTCAGGTTCAAAGATGTCATCCGCAAGATGAACAAGGACTTCCCTCTCCCAGTTCAGAAAACCATTCCTTATAAAACAAGGTCTCAATCAAGTCTAGACTCCGTTCAGATCACCGGAAAATCTAGCAAAGAACTCAAAGATCTTGCACAGCAGTTGCTCCTTCAGTCAGAAGCTTTAGAGTCAGCAGACAGAGTCTCTCCTACCTCTTCAGCAGCCTCTGTCAACAAATATCCATTTGACCCATTCCAGGATGCACAAGATCCTTATGATGGCTACAAATTGGATGAAGATTAGATTATCCAGATAGCACCAGTCACTATTTGGAACAGGATTCAGACCCGGTTACTATGCACGATTCTGCACAGGAACAGTACCCGGACAAAACCACTATTCATCAAACAGTAAAGATGAACAGTGCTTCTGAAAAGCAAGGGGACAAAACACTGTTCATATACAGTGACCAGTTACTGTTCACTACAGTACCCGACAAATAATCACGAGGTTACTATTTGCTTTCGGCTGAAATGATTATTCACCCGGGTTAAAGCAAATTACCCTCCGGATTTCCAGCAGTCTTCAGCAGTATCCGATGCTCCCTTCTTCTATATAAGGCAGCCTCCTCTCCAGTCTGAAGCAGGCCTTCTTTTAGCAACCTCAGAAGTCTCCCTTCTCATTACTTTGTAATCAGATGGCAGTTCTTTGTATCCCAGTTTACAATATCTGTAACCTGTACCCCTTATATTTTCCTTTATATTTCCGCAATCAGATGGCAGCTCCCCATCACCTGTAACTTCCCCCCCCCCCTTTTGGTATCAGAGCCAAAGCCAAGTATTATAGAAAGCAAAAGTATAGCAAAGAGAACATGACAGATAGAGTGATATTAGGAAATCCCTTTATGTGTCTGTTGTACCCTTTTACCACGGATAGTGAAGGAATCACTACCCATCCTTTTGGTCAACCAGTTAAGTTTAAGTTTCTTAGAAGTCCTGAACCACGAGACATTAGCACTCTCCAGGAAATAGCTCTCTCTAAGACCCTTAGCCTTATACAAGCCAAAACTCACCATCTTAACTACCTCCAGGATGATTTGAAATACAAGAAAATTGAGGAACAATTAACTTGTACACCCATCCAGGATGAGATCAGAAAGTTTGAAGAAAAACTTAGACAGGAAGTCTGTTCTGATCTTCCTACAGCCTTTTGGCACAGGAAGAGGCACGAGGTTGCTCTCCCCTACGTCAAAGATTTCCTTGAAAAAGACATCCCAACTAAGGCTCGACCTATCCAAATGAACCAAGAACTCATGGATACTTGCAGAGCAGAAATTGAGGACCTTCTAGAAAAGGGAATTATCAGAAAATCTAGGTCCCCCTGGTCTTGTTCAGCCTTTTATGTCCAAAAAAATGCTGAAATTGAAAGAGGCGTCCCTAGGTTAGTTATCAATTATGCATGCTCCTTTTGAAGGAATGAGAAACATGAGTCTGCATGGTTCTAAAAACTTTTTTATGTAATGCATGACATGTTATGGAGCAAATAATTTTTTCTGATGATAAAGATTGGGTTTGAATAAAGCCAAAAGAATCATCAAGAATGGAGGGAGCAACCACTGATGTATAAGAATCAAAGTTCTGAGTTTGATTACGATTATCAGAATGGATAAGGTTGAGGTTTTTAGAAACTGAAACTGAAACATTTTGGAGACTGGAAATCTCACTTGGTTCAGGACTTCTGAGAAACTTAAACTTAACTGGCTGGCCAAAAGGATGGGTAGTGATTCCTTCACTATCCGTGGTGAAGGGGTACAACAGACACATAAAGGGATTTCCTAATATCACTCTATCTGTCATGTTTTTCACAAGAACAAATGTGGTTTTAAAACACGTATTGTCCTGGCAAACATGGGCTTTGGGCAATTTGAATTCAATCTGCATTTTTCCTCCACTAGCAGAAGTTAACCTTTCTCTGGTTTTTCTGAAGTATTTGGAGGGAATGATTCCTTCCTGAATGCAGTTAAGATCAGCGCCTGAATCCATCAAGGCTATGACCTCCAATTCAAAGTCTTTGCTAATGACAATCCTGACTTTGGAGTGCCATTTCTGGAAGTTAATCCTACTGATGGCTTTTAAGAACTGTTCACTGGATTGTCCAGGGTCTTGTTCTTGAACCATATCTGCAGTGGGGTTAACTGTTTCTTCAGCTTCATCATCAGAAGGGTTCTGAAATGAGGTTCCTTCCTCATTGCCTTGATGAGAAGTAGTTTCAAGATTTTTCAATCTTTGGTCAAGGAAATTGTGATCAACTCTAAGGATGGTTAGTTCCTGCTTAAGGGTTCTAACTTCAGACTTAGTGTCTTTGATTTCCTTTTGAAGGTCGTTGACTGTAACGTCCTTCTTGGATTTGGTAAATCTTTTGTAGATTTGTTCCAAATCAACTTTGGGTTCGAGAAGCTTAGGTTCAGGCTTACTGGTTTCCTTAACTAAGGTTCTCTTGAATTCTGTAAACTTTTGAGCTTTGATGACAGGGTCTTCGATCTGTTCTATGAGATCTAAGAGGAGCTCTTCTTGTTTAGAGATGACATTGATAGTTCTGTTCCTGCAACAACTATCCATGCAATTTATGGGTTCATCTGTGCCACTAGAGGTGCTAGAAGAAGCTCTAGAGGTTTCAGAGGATGACTGGTAGATCTGACGAATCTCACTACTAGAAGGTTCACTATCTGAGTGATTGAGTTCTAGGAGCTTAAGGATTTCATCTTTTCCGGTTTGGTCACAAACGAGGGTATTGATAAGGGATTTGGCCTTAGCTCTACACTCTTTGCTGAAATGACCTTTCTTTCCACATTTAAAGCATTTTCCTGATGCTTTGGGTATGAACTTACCCGTGGATTTGGATTTACCTTTCTTATAGAAATCATCCTTGCTATACTTTTGCTTTCTATAATACTTGGCTTTGGTTCTCTTTCTAAGAGAATGCTCAGAGGGTTCCTTGCCTCTGTACTTGGATTTTCTCTTAGGAAGGATGGAGGGTAAGCCATACTGTGTACAGAAGTTTCCTACTTCGTACTTGGCTTTTCCTTTGCTAGCTTTGCTCTGGATCTTGAGATCTCTGCACATCTTCATTCCTTCACTTCGAATGGTGCTAGAGATGTCTCCATAGGTTAGGTTATCATAATCTATGATACCTAAAGGGTTACACAGGGTTTCTTTAACCTTTTCTCCAAAAAGGGTAGGTAAACCATTGATGAACTTCTCCTTCCAAAATGGAGAGTTGCAATCACTTCTGTGCATGACTCTGGTAGTAAACACATCTTCGTACCACCTAAAGTCTCCAAGGGTTTTACATCTAAGGTTACTCAACTGATCGTAAATCCTAGATGTAATGTTGCTAGGTTTTCCTACGAAGTGTTTCATGATCGTATAGATCAGGGTATTGACTCCGTCAGGGGTACCTCTTCCTAAGATGGTGTCAAAGATGGGGAGACCTTCCTCATCTTTCTGGACAGCATGCTTGATGTTCTCCTTAGATTCTTCTGTAAGGCAATTGTTCCACCATTGGAGGAGTTTACCTGTGAATCCTAAGGACATGAGTTCTATGACTTCAGTATGGGGGTGTCCTTCACTGAGGTAGTTATTGGCTACCATAGTCATATGCTGAAGTTTGTTTAGGATCTCCTGTTCAGACAAACCATCTATGTTCCATTCATAGAGTTTACCTGAAGAGACAGAGAATTGGTTGCTAATGTTCCTTTCCTCATACTGGAGGTCCGGAGGGGTAGGTCTGGGATACCAATTCCTGGTTAGGCTAGTAGGGGTTACCTTTGGGTTGGTAAGCCTTTTTACCTCTAAGTTCCTAAACTGGCTTTCTAGGTGCTCTATCTCCTTTTCATTATCTGAGGAGGTTCTGCTAGAACTACTAGAAGCAGTGTGGATGTCTAGAACAACTAATCTGTTGGTTTCTAGACGGGGATCAACACTGGTTGAAGTACTAACTGGTGGAGGGGTGACCGGTTCCTTCTTCACAAGTTCTTCAAGCTTTTGGTTGACAATTTCTAAGGCTGTTTGGTCCTTAGATCTAAGGCTGGGTTGCTTAGTTGTAGGGAGCTTGACTAAAGGTTTCTCTAGGGCTTTGACAGGTTTGCTAGGGCTTCCTGGTTGGGGAACGACCTTGCTATCTATTCTGTCTTCTATCCTATCAAGCTGTTTACCTATAACACCTAAACACTGGTTGGTGTAGTTGTTTTGCTCTATGACCTTCTTCACTACCGTTTCTTCTTGAGTGGTAGGGGTTTTGAAGGGCGAGGCAACTAGATCAGTTCCACGATGGTTGAAGACTATGGCTTCCTGGGGTGGATGGTGAGATCTAACAACTTCTGGGGGATTGGGTTTGCCGCTAGCATCTTTACTAGGGGGTTTTGCCCAACTGGTTTTGGTGAGAACACAAGACTTCTTGTGCCACTCAAAGTGGTTCTCAAAGTATTCAAAGAAAGGGACATTACTGGATATCTCTTTCATGAATGTTGTCCAACTTGCGAGAACTTCTTTCTTTTGTTCAAGGTTATGGTTGGCTCTATAGGCTTCCTTTTTGAGTCTGTTTTCTTCTGACTCAAATTCCTTGCCTAGGGCATTCATATCAGGAGTAAACTCTTTCCTGATAACCATAAGTTCATAATCAATTCCAGGTTCCTGCTGGAAAGGATCTTGGGGCTCTTCTTGATATGGATTTGCCATATCACTACCAGATGGTGATGGAGGTTTCTGACTTTTCTTTTCTTCCTCATCAACAACTGATTCTTGTCTGGCTGTGTAGCAGGGTGTGCTAACCTGAGATCTGGTCTGGACACCTTGGAGCTCTAGATCTGAGTCTCTTCTAGACTTAGGAAAGGGTGCTAGAGGTCTGGATGTGCTACACTGAGATACAGGCCTATCTCTTAAGAGATTAGGTGGCTGTCTAAAGGGTTGGTGTAGATCTACTGGTGATCTAAACCTAAGTTCATCATATCCGGATGGGGAATATGCTGGTGAACCTATGTGGATAAAATTATATCCATCTTTCATGTGTCCGACTAAGGTTGCTTCAGGTAACAAGTAGCACGTCTCATACTCCTTGTTGATACTGTAAACCTGTTCTATGGTTCGGACAAAGTAACCAGTTTTAAAAGCATTCTTAAGGGTCCAAGAAGATTTATAAATCTTGTTTGTGGGAACCTTAGGGATGTTCCAATCTCCTAGTTTTAGATCTAGATCAGACAACTCATAATTCTCAGAGTTAATAACTCCATCGGACTGAGGAATGGGTGAAGGAGTTGTACTTGGTGACCTAATGCTGGTAGAAGAGTTACTTCTAAACAATCTTCTCATATTCATGATTAAAAGCCTAGTTAAAAGATTATAACCTAGTTTTCTTTAACCTCAAACTTCTGGATCTATCCTTAGATCTGAAACAGGGGTACAACAAGACGATGCCTAACCTTGTGCAACAACTTCCTACTGCCACAATCCTTACTCTGAGATAACTCCCTTTCGCTCACGCCCTATCCGTCGGGACTTATTGTTTGATGCGGGACACACACTCAGCCTGGGACTTACTGGACTTACTGGGTTGATCAGCACAGATCACGGTCTTACTTATCTCAACAGTACACATCTGCAACAAACTGGCTGGACAAACAAAGAAATAGGAAGAAGCAGAAAGCTGGGAAATAATAGATCAACAAGAACAGGTAATCAAAGAATATAAACAGACTGGTAAAGAATTAATTATACCAGAAGACATCAAGGTACCAATAACAACAAATCTGGAAGATATAGTAGATGTAGAATACAACGAATGGGAATGGAAGAGTTATCAAGAAATAAATGTAAAATAAAATATAACAATTGATATGGAACATTTAAAGTAATGATAATAATGCAACAAAATAATGGATAACTATGGCGGTAGAACCGGCCAACTTGATTAATTCAAAACATAATGTAACTTACAACACTGCGATCGGCCAAAACTTGGCTCTGATACCAAAAGGGGGGAAAAGTTACAGGTGATGGGGGGATGCCATCTGATTGCGGAAATATAAAGGAAAATATAAAGGGTACAGGTTACAATTATTGTAAACTGGGATACAAAGAACTGCCATCTGATTACAAAGTAATGAGAAGGGAGAAATATGAAGTGTTTTGCTGAGACTGAGCTAAAAGACTTCTGAGGTTGCTAAAAGAAGGCCTGCTTCAGACTGGAGAGGAGGCTGCCTTATATAGAAGAAGGGAGCATCGGATACTGCTGAAGACTGCTGGAAATCCGGAGGGTAATTTGCTTTAACCCGGGTGAATAATCATTTCAGCCGAAAGCAAATAGTAACCTCGTGATTATTTGTCGGGTACTGTAGTGAACAGTAACCGGTCACTGTACATGAACAGTGATTTGTCCCCTTGCTTTTCAGAAGCACTGTTCATCTTTACTGTTTGATGAATAGTGGTTTGTCCGGGTACTGTAGCTGTGCAGATTTTTGCATAGTAACCGTGCTTGGGAACTGTTCCAAATAGTGACTGGTGCTATTCGGAGCTTCAAGACTGGAGGAGAGAAAAGCCTAAAAACTGGAGAAGGATATCTGGATCATTCTCTGGGCTTGCAATCCTTGTTGCTGAATTTAATCAGTATCATAGCCATACCATGAAGGAGGGCTATCATGATTACCATGTTCATGGAATGTAGCGAATTTATCGCAGACACCGCACCAATCTAGAGCTTCATGTTCTGATGCCTTGGTCAGATAATTGCTTGGAATATAATTATGACCAATCCAGCGAAGATCCATGGCAGCAGTGGAATGAGGTCTAGTTGTGAACACTGAGATCCTTCCTGTGCTACCCACAAAATGGTAATTTGCCCACAAGTCTTGGACAATGGTGGGGATTACATTATTGAAATAGTTTCTCCAACATTCGGCAAGATTGTAAGGTTCACTGTAGGAAAGATAAGTATTTCCTTCATACCAAGGACCTTGGTGGGTGTAACCATTAACTAAAACCAGGTGTTTGGATGGTAATACATCCATCCAGTTGTTGGTACCATCCCATTGTGGAAGGGTGCTCCAGCATCTGATTGACACATAGGGGCTTCTGATTTTGGTGACAACCTGTTGTATGATTTGTGGAAACTGGCTGATCTGGCCATGGTGAGTTAGCTTGATTAGTCTGAGAAAACCATACTCAAACATTCGTGAGAGCCAGCTTGAATTTCTTTCTACTTCATCATCGTCATACCCATCTTCATAATTGACTATGAGACCAGGAAAAGGGTGTGTTTTTTCATAAACCCTCTGGCTGCTCCCAAAGTATTCTTCCCAAGCGGCTTGAGTTAAAGCACGGGTAACAGGGGCTTCTTGGTCATCATCAGATTCACCTATCAAGGGGAAGCGGGTAGTGACCAACATTCTGAAATGGTCGCACCAACGATCAAATGATTCGAACATGACCTTGCAACCCAAAATATTAGTTTGTATTTCTGGGGGCAAGTTGGCAATAGCACTTCTTAAGAAGGATCGAGCCTTAAGGCTGAACCTTGCATAATCAGTGTTCATAATAGTCGTTTTATCCATTGAATGGATATCCTCTTTGCCAAAGAGTTGACTAGTAATGGTTTCATTTCTTGCCTCAAGGTTGACTAGGTGAATTTCTAGGGCTTTGAGGGTTTTTTGGAAGAGGTTATTTCTGTCTAGAGCCCATGCTGCTTGAAGGTTATCAAGGATAAATTTGATGGCTAAAGGTAGGTCAGTAAAAGCACCTTCTTTCCATTGAAACTCATCCGATAAAACTTCCTGCAAAATAATAGCTAAGTCACCACTGGAGTATGTCACCTCTGCCGGGACATAATCCTGAAGGGATGTTGATCCTCTCTGATTTTTAGAGGATGCACCTTCATGCCTTACAAAAGGTTGTCCCGCTGGGAGCCTTCTGTCTTGAGGATAGCCCTGAATAGGAGCTTTCCCCTTGTCCTTCTTCTCTGCTGAAGAAGTCAACTTTCGCCACATTGTAGTGGGATAAGATTTTTGCTCTTTTTCCTGCCATGGATGAGAATGATCCAGATATCCTTCTCCAGTTTTTAGGCTTTTCTCTCCTCCAGTCTTGAAGCTCCGAATAGCACCAGTCACTATTTGGAACAGTTCCCAAGCCCGGTTACTATGCAAGATTCTGCACAGATACAGTACCCGGACAAACCACTATTCATCAAACAGTAAAGATGAACAGTGCTTCTGAAAAGCAAGGGGACAAATCACTGTTCATGTACAGTGACCGGTTACTGTTCACTACAGTACCCGACAAATAATCACGAGGTTACTATTTGCTTTCGGCTGAAATGATTATTCACCCGAGTAAAAGCATTTTACCCTCCGAATTTCCAGCAGTCTTTAGCAGTATCCGATGCTCCCTTCTTCTATATAAGGCAGCCTCCTCTCCAGTCTGAAGCAGGCCTTCTTTTAGCAACCTCAGAAGTCTCCCTTCTCATTACTTTGTAATCAGATGGCAGTTCTTTGTATCCCAGTTTACAATAATTGTAACCTGTACCCTTTATATTTCCGCAATCAGATGGCAACCCCCCATCACCTGTAACTCCCCCCCCTTTTGGTATCAGAGCCAAGTTTTGGCCGATCGCAGTGTTGTAAGTTACATTATGTTTTGAATTAATCAAGTTGGCCGGTTCTACCGCCATAGTTATCCATTATTTTGTTGCATTATTATCATTACTTTAAATGTTCCATATCAATTGTTATATTTTATTTTACATTTATTTCTTGATAACTCTTCCATTCCCATTCGTTGTATTCTACACCTACTATATCTTCCAGATTTGTTGTTATTGGTACCTTGATGTCTTCTGGTATAATTGATTCTTTACCAGTCTGTTTATATTCTTTGATTTCCGCAACGACCTTGGTTACTACCAGAGTCATGCACAGAAGTGATTGCAACTCTCCATTTTGGAAGGAGAAGTTCATCAATGGTTTACCTACCCTTTTTGGAGAAAAGGTTAAAGAAACCTTGTGTAACCCTTTAGGTATCATAGATTATGATAACCTAACCTATGGAGACATCTCTAGCACCATTCGAAGTAAAGGAATGAAGATGTGCAGAGATCTCAAGATCCAGAGCAAAGCCAGCAAAGGTAAAGCCAAGTACGAAGTAGGAAACTTCTGTACACAGTACGGCTTACCCTCCATCCTTCCTAAGAGAAAATCCAAATACAGAGGCAAGGAACCCTCTGAGCATTCTCTTAGAAAGAGAACCAAAGCCAAGTATTATAGAAAGCAGAAGTACAGCAAGGATGATTTCTATAAGAAAGGAAAGTCCAAATCCACAGGTAAATTCATACCTAAAGCATCAGGAAAATGCTTTAAATGTGGAAAGAAAGGTCATTTCAGCAAAGAGTGTAAAGCTAAGGCCAAATCCACATAGGTTTAATCCAGGTTGGAGTAAAACCTTTGATTAGAGAAGGCTTGAATGCTTCTGTCCTTATGGCCCTTAGAGATTCCCGTCATATAAGATTTAATGACAGCCTCTTAGGAACCATAGAAACCAGTCTTAGCAATGGACCTGTCCATTTCGACTGTTTTCCCAATTTTACAGTGGCTCTTGAAGACCCACATGTGATGAAAACCCTCACCCTCAATATCAAGACCTATGGTACCCTTATGTTACCAGGAGTCAGACAGTTGGCCTTGATATACAGAGTTTATTATAAGTGCCTCAGAACGAACTTCAATGTTCAAGCACTTGACAAGAAAATTAAAGGTGAAACTACCCTCATCCAGACCACAGATACCAGGTCTAACATTCAGGTGCCCAAAACCTTGAAATGGTCAGAGGTTACTTTCCCTAATGATTGGATGATTGAAAATGAGAATTTCATTCATCAGATCCAAAACCCAGCCAGGAATCCAGATCTAGATTTTGTCCAACAACTAGCTAACGGTAATGTTAGGCTAAGCTTTGACCATTCTAGATTCAGACCCCCTGTAGGATCACCTTCATATACCCCATCAGGATATGATGAACTTCGGTTTAGATCACCAGCAGATCTACACCAACCTTTTAAGCAGCCAGCCAATCCCTTGAGAGATAGACCTGCATCCCAGTGTAGTACATCCAGACCTCTAGCACCCTTTCCAAAGTCTAGAAGAAACTCTGATCTAGAACTCCAAGGTGTCCAGTAGGAAGAAGTTAAAAGGCTTTTCTATCCTTGATAACCTTTGGAGAGTGAGCGAAAGGGAGTTATCTCAGAGTAAGGATTGTGGATAAAATTATATCCATCTTTTCCTAAGAGAAAATCCAAGTACAGAGGCAAGGAACCCTCTGAGCATTCTCTTAGAAAGAGAACCAAAGCCAAGTATTATAGAAAGCAAAAGTATAGCAAAGAAATCTATATATATATATATATATATAGATATAAATATAAATTAGCATTTAACCAGCGCAATGCGCGGGATCATTTTACGAATTAAAATACTTTGCATTCAACATGAACTTAGTTCTCCCATTTCCACTGCATACATTCAAACTTAAATAATGTAGTATATTTAGACATATAGCATCCAATATTCCCAAAAATGTTAAATCATTAGTATCTTTGAATCACATCATGTGTGTCATTCTCTTCTCAAAGGGGCCACTTGGAGGAACACATGAAATGAGTTCGAATAAAGGAAATTCTCCATAATGCTCCTAATGCAATATCTTCAAAAACATTTAATATTTCCTGTGAAAGAATATTTTCGTTTTTATGAGCTTCCACACCTAAAGGAAAATAGCGTTTATCTAAAAATGAATTTCTCTTTAAGAAAATAAAACTTAACTTACATTTGAGCATCATGTCAAGCTTTTGACAGTGCAAGAAGATTGACATAAAAATCTAAACTTGGTGCATATTTACAATGAGTTATTTGCCTGTAAGCCTCCTTTAACAACCATCTATTCTAGAAAAAAATATTGTTGTTTATTATAACCAAATATAAACATCAATATTTATGCCAAATCAATATCTAATTTCTTGTTTCTATTGAAATGAAATTGTTATTTAACTGGGAAAAAAAGACATGGGATAACTTTCAAAAATATTATCTATTTAAACAACATATAAAGTGAAGAAATTGCACCCTAGAACTACATGCATATTTAGTGGAGGACCACAATCAAACGTTATTATGATCTTCATAAATTTTGAAAAATTTCTCAAAGAAAGCTTCTAAATAAACCACTATAGGAAATATTTTCCACACCTAAGGGAAAATAGCGTTTATCTAAAAAAATGAATTTCTCTTTAAGAAAATAAAACTTGACTTACAGTTGAGCATCATGTCAAGCTTTTGCAGTGCAAGAAGATTGACATAAAAATCTGAACTTGGTGCATATTTACAATGAGTTATTTGCCTATAAGCCTCCTTTAACAACCATCTATTCTAGAAAAAAAATTTGTTGTTTATTATAACCAAATATAAACATCAATATTTATGCCAAATCAATATCTAATTTCTTGTTTCTATTGAAATGAAATTGTTATTTAACTGGAAAAAAAAAACATGGGATAATTTTCAAAAATATTATCTATTTAAACAACATATAAAGTGAAGAAATTGCACCCTAGAACTACATGCATATTTAGTGGAGGACTACAATCAAACGTTATTATGATACTTCATAAATTTTGAAAAATTGCTCAAAGAAAGCTTTTAAATAAACCACTATAGGCAATATTTATCACAAAGATAGACACCTTCTAAATGTGTACATTCTACAAATTTCAAAAGTATGCATTCAATAGGTACTGTGCCATTAGAACTAAAATCAAATGTCATATCAAAGAACTTCAGCTTCATCTCGAAGCCATAAACCAAGCATAATTTAAGATATAGAAACTACAATGTAACTTTTTTGTAAATTAATCCAAGGACTTGTACACAAATATTTTCTACATTAGATACTCCATCCATATACTTAGCTTAAATTTAGAAATACCCTTTCCTCGACTCATTGAAGGTAATTTGTAAAAGAGGGAAAAGTGAGTTATTTAACCAAATAAATTTAAGCGTCATATTGTATAGCCGTTGCACTCGACCTCATCAATAATAGATAGATAACCAAAACCAACCTAGCTCAAATACCCAAAATGGCATAAGTTTCATGAAAATGGAAATGACTCATTATAACATTTATCCTCAACTCCAAAAATTGCAAATGACTTCAATAAAACAAAAAGGAAGCACCAATTCACTTGAAGTTAAATAAGGACAGCACTAAGAGCTAAAAAAATTCAAAAGAACATGTTGGACTTAGGAAGCACTAATTGGATAAGCTGCTTGTGATTCTCTTTCAATGTTTTATAGAGCATTAAGCTCCACCACAGGAGATTTTCATCTGTATAGAAACAAAGGAAGACAGATTAAATGAGAATTAAAAATAAAATTGGAGGCCTTTCATTAAACATCTAGCAAATATAGTAATTTGTTCTTATTTGACATAATCCTTAGGGAAAAATAAACAAAAGATACGGTTTATAGAGCCTAAGTATTATTTGCCAACTCAAATCCTATAGTCTAGGCTTGATGTGTACATAGCAGAATGATCAAACATTTAGATGCTAACCAATCAAATGTCTTCACCTAAGCACATCCCATTTTCTGATAATTTGGTTCAATCGGTCTACATGTTAAAGGTCTTCATAAACTAAGGCAAAAATAAGAAAATCAAGTAGATCAATGGTATAATGAAATGAAAAAAAGTAAGATGTTTCGATGTTGGTTGAGCTAGAAATGATTCAACATATTTAATAAATATTTAGCAAAGGTGTACCTGTAAAACATATTTAACAAACTTTTAATACCAAGAAGCAGACACATTCTCATACGAAGAGATTATAAGTTAATACAGATTATGGGCTCACCTTCAAATAATGGGGAAACCATATAATTTGTTGCTCCCCACGTAATGGAGACACCATTATGAGTTAACCAACTAATGAACCACAATGAATAAAAGAATGAGAACACAAAATATTTGAGAATCAATAAAATTTAAAAGAAAATATTTGATTACAGAATTTTGAAATAGAAAGTGAGAGGAAAATAAAAATAAAAAAGTTGGAGATGGGTACTACACTGCATATTTAAATTTTCAAAAAGAAAAGAAAAAAGAGAACAAATAACTTAGGAACCAAAAAAAAAACCATTTTATCAAATCATATCATTCACTAATAAGTAATATGTTGCATCAATACTATTTTCCATTAACATAACATTTATCCTTGGGGCGGGCAAGAGGTTGAGTTTGACATGGGTTTGAGGAGGAAAGGGTCTTGGCCTTTTGGGTTTTGAGTCTATGTAGGTCATGATGAAGAATGCAAGAAGTGATGTGAACTATACCAATTTTGTTTAAACCAACAGCTTGTTGTAGTAGTTTAAGGAGGTCACCTACCATATCCAAAGAAGTGTCATCCTTTACTGCATCCTTCCCAAGTTAAAACTTTATTTCTTTCTTTTCATTTTTTGTAAGGATGCCTATCTTGTTTGTGCAAATTGTTGTGACTTGGCCCATTGTCTCAAAAGCAGATAATTTTAGACTTAATATGTGATGTTTGGATTCGATTTTTCCCGCCCCCATACCATGATAAATCTAAACGATTTATTCATTTATGAACAATGAATAAGAACAAAAGTTCTCAAGGATGAAATCTAGAAGATATTACATAACATGTACACAGTTTTTTTCATAGCTATGTGATGGTGTGCTTACTTATTGCAGATAGTATTGCCCCACAATTTTCAGATGAATAAGCAGTAGTCCTCCTTACTCAGGCATTTTCTATCCAAACATCAACCTAATTGTATGTAGTTGATGGTCTTTACGTTAGAAATATTGTTCTAATGGTAATGGTAACTAAATTTTAGTTAAATAATGGAGAAACCATATAATTTGTTGCTGCCCATGTAATGGAGACACCATTCTGAGTTAATTTTTTGTTTTTATTTTTGGGCAGTGAGTTTTTGTCATTTTAGCAAGACATAACTAGTATGTGTATATTGTGGTGATTCTTTTATAAAATTTCTGCCAAATTATCTTTAACCCTCAATAGTTAAAAGCAAATTATTCACCTGAAAAAAAAAAAAAAAAAAAAAAAAACCACTTAATTTGTTTCCACATGTCAATTAGAAATTGATATATCATACAGCCAACATCGGTATGAGCAACAATAAAGAAACCCAATGAATGTAAGCTATGTATCTGCAAGAGCTTTCAACCAACTTTTCCCACATTTAATTGTTTCTAATCCCAAACAAAATACATAACAAACAAAAATAAATTATAAACTCATCAAGTTAGAAATATAATTAATCAATTTTCTTTGAAGAATTTTATCAAACATGATGGATTTAGAATAAAATATATACTTACTCCTAGGATCTTTGTAATGTGAATCCACTATAGAAGTTTCGCCTCCATTGGAGTTTTGATAGTGACCCAATCCATATAGATACATGGGTTTGTGCTATGATGGCTTCTCCATCACAGATTTTTCTACATGCCCAACGAAAGCAGATTATTTAATCAAATCAGTCTTAGGCTATCCAAACAGTATCAGATTTGACAGCTTTTCTTAATCACATCAGCATGTAACATATTTAAAACTAAACCACTCACCTAAAGACCAACTAATAGATATATATTGTTCCATTTCAATATTCAGACAGTTGCTCAAAACCATAACCTTCAATAAATATAAGACACACAAACTAAGATTACTGTGTCTATGGAAAAAAATAAAAGACAAAATCATAAAATAGAGAGAGAAAAAAAAAAAGAAAAAGGATCCAACCATGGATGGAGTTTCCATTAAGATATTTTGACATCATAATGCTTCAAAATTGGTTAAGATTTCCATGACCTACAAATTCACATTTTAAGGTACAACTTAAGAGGTCCAAACTTAATTAAGTAGATATTTATGTCCAAAAAAGAGATTAATTGATTTGAATAAAGGAACAAAAACCAATTTGATGAAGCAACCCAACTCAAGTTCCAACTTCCAACCCAACCAAATCTTAATCAAAATTAAAATGAAATCAAATCTTAAAAGAAAAGTGTGTGTGTGTGTGAGAGAGAGAGAGAGAGAGAGAGAGAGAGAAAACTTAATGACTTACATCAAGCAAAGCACTTAACTCTGAAGAGAAGCAAATAGTTTGTTTTGGGCTTTAATCTGTAGAAAGAAATAAAATTCTAGTTAATTACTACAGCTGTAACAAATATAAGAAAACAGCCTAAGGTTAATGACTTTCATCAAGCAAAGTAAACATATTGTAAGGTTGAATTTTATCAACCATCTTGTTGGCTTTATTCCATGCCAATTTGCTTGTAATTTAGCACTTAGTAACCCTGTATTTAGGTGGGAAACTTGTAAGGGTAGTGAGTGAGAGAGTGTGAAGAAATGCTCAAGACTGTGCAAAGAAACAGAGACTCGCGACTGGATCTCGCGGGTGACTCGTGGCTTGCAAGTCGCCAGAAGTTGCACACGTGCCAAGCATGTCAGAAGCTGAAGAGTCGTGCCAGCTGTTACAGTACAGGACAAAAGTCCCAGGCTGGCCAGGCCGTTAGCTCGCGGCTTGAACTCGCGACTCAACCTAGTCGCGAGGTCAAGTCACCAAAATGCCCTGTTTGGGAAAAACTGATGTTTCACATTCCATTCTCATCCTAGTATAAATACCCCTCATTCCCACGAAATGTAGAGAGCTTCTAGAGAGAAAAATTGAGAGAGAAACCCTAGAGAAAAACAAGATTGCCTCATCCCCAATCTTCATTAAGAGACTCCTTAAATTCTTCTACTCTCTTCCTCTCCATTGATACATCCTTGAGAGGTTATTTGACCAAATCCTTATCTCACCACATCCACGTCTATTAGAAGGTCTATTGGTGCTAAGGGAAGTAGTTTGGGAAGGAACCAATGGTTATTGATTGATGCTATGGGCTATAGTGGAATTCGGTAAGCTAGAAAACAAAAAGGTTCGACGCAACCTCGTTGGAGCAGGAAGCTTGGAGAGCTTAGGTACCTGGGTAGATTAGGCTTGGAGGGTCTATTGCTGTTTATGTATCCCAACTACATTTTCTAGTGGATTATTGACCGCTTGGAGGGCGGCGTAGAGGTTTTACGCCGAGGGCTTCGGTTTCCTCTTCGATAACACATCGCGTGTTGTCCTTGTGTTTGCATCTCTCTTCCCTTTATCTTTACCATTTAATTACTGCTGTGATTGTGATTATTTATGGTTTAGATTGTTTATCAATTCTGTTATAAGCTTGTTATCATTTTCCGCACATACATTGTTTGATATAAAGCTTGAATTGGTAATTTTGTAATTGAGGGTCTAAACGTTCATAGTGTTTTCAACGCTATTTGAACATTCAATTGGTATCAGAGCGGGTACATTTGTTGTGGTTTAAATACCTAAGTGTGATCCCTGACCCCGTTTGAGATGGATAGGTCTCAATCCCTAAATGTACCACCATTTTTTTATGGTAATAATTATGCATTTTGGAAAGTCCAAATGAGGGTGTTTTTGTGTTCTAT
This sequence comes from Quercus aquifolioides, assembly GCA_019022515.1. Lineage (NCBI taxonomy): Eukaryota > Viridiplantae > Streptophyta > Magnoliopsida > Fagales > Fagaceae > Quercus > Quercus aquifolioides. The sequence continues at coordinate 4,607,876 of CM032330.1, read as the reverse complement.
TGATGATGCTGTGTGGGATGCAGTTGAAGTAGGATGGACAAGGCCAGAGGCCGCCAAATCCACTTGGGACAAGGCAGCACTTGCAGCGGCTAATGCTAATAGCAAAGCCTTGAATGCTATTTTCTGTGGTGTCTCTCCAGAAGAATTTCACAGGATTTCACATATCACCATTGCTAAGGAAGCATGGAAAATTCTGGAGACAACTTATGAAGGGACTAAAAAGGTGAAGGACACCAAACTCCAGATGTTGACCAGTCGCTTTGAGGAGCTAAAGATGAGTGAGGATGAGTCCTTTGACTCCTTTTACAGTAAGCTGAACGAGGTGGTCGTCGGCAAATTCAATTTGGGGGAAAAGACGGAGGATTCTAAAGTTGTAAGGAAGATCCTTCGGTCACTACCAGAAGGTTTCCGGGCCAAAGTAACGGCCATTGAAGAGAGCAAGGATTTTAACGACATCAAAGTTCAAGAGTTGGTTGGCTCATTGCAGACATATGAATTGTCACTACCCACACAGAAGAAGAGCAAATCTCTTGCTCTTAAAACAATTGATGAGAGAGTGGTATCTCATGACTCTTCGGAAGAGGATGCAGTAGATAAAGATGTGGCGTACCTTGTAAAGAACTTCTGGAAATTCTTGAAACTCAAGAACGGTGGGAAATTTAGTGACAAAGGAAAATTTCAGAGCCTCAGGAAGGAGAAGAAAGAATTCCAAAGAAAAGATGGTAAAGATTCCCAATCTTCGCAAGGAATCACGTCCTTCGAGTGTAATGGACATGGACACTTCAAAAAGGAATGTCCCAATTATTTGAAGTCAAAAGGGAATGTCTATGCCACCACTCTGAGTGACTTAGATTCATCACATTCTAATTCAGAAGATAGCTGTGACGGAGAAGGAAATTACTCCGCATTCATGACCATTGCACATGTGGAATCCTTAGATGATTTGGGTTCACTTGTGAAGGAGCTTGGCGAGCATTCTGATTTGGAGTCTATTAGGGTTGTTGAATAATCAGAGGATGAAGAAGATGAAGATACATCTGGTCTTCAAGAGAATTACGCCTTACTTCTTGAGAAATCGGGTGAGTATGCAAAGGTGGCAAAGGCGGCTGTGAAGAAGATGAAGAGAGCTGAGGAAGATTACAAAAGTCTGCTGGTACGATATGTAAGGTTGAATTTTATCAACCATCTTGTTGGCTTTATTCTGTGCCAATTTGCTTGTAATTTAGCACTTAGTAACCCCGTATTTAGGTAGGATTTATGTAAGGGTAGTGTGTGAAGAGAGTATGAAGAAAAGCTCAAGTTTGTGCAAAGAAGCAAAGTTTCGCGGCTAGGACTCGCGGTTGACTCGCGACTGGCAAGCCGCCAACTGCAGGCACGTGAGAAGCACATAGGGGAGCTGAAGGGTCGCACCAGCTGTCGCACTACAGGACAAAAGTCCTAGACTAGCCAGGCTGTTACGTCGCAACTTGAACTCGCGACTTGGACAAGCAGCGAGGCCAAGCCGCCAACCAGCCCTGTTTGGCAAAAACTGTCTCTTCGTATTCCAAACACACACCACTATATATAGACCCTTATACCCACTAAATTGAGAGAGCTTCCAGAGAGAATTTTGTGAGAGAAACCCTGGAGAAATACAAGATTGATTCATCCACAATCTTTACCTTAGAGACTCTACAAGTTCCTCTACTCTTTTCCACTTCATTGTCATACCCTTGAGAGGTTATTGACCAAATCCTTTTCTCATCACATCCACGTCTGTGAGAAGGTTTATTTGGTGCTAAGGGAAGCAGTTTGGGAAGGAACCAATGGTGATTGGTTGATACTATGGGCTATAGCGGAATCCAGTAAGCTAGAAAAGAAAAAGGTTCGGCGTAACCTCGTTAGAGCAGGAAGCTTGGAAAGGTGGAGAAGGCTATATGTGGAGCATGCCAAATAGGAAAACAAACAAAAGCAAACCATCACAAGGTGAATGTGATTGCTACCTCACGGTGTTTGGAGCTTCTTCACGTTGATCTAATGGGGCCTACAAGAACTGAAAGCCTAGGAGGAAAGAGATACATTATGGTGGTAGTTGATGATTTCTCAAGGTACTCTTGGGTTGAATTCCTTAGAGAGAAGTCCGAAGCATGTGATAAAATGCAAAGATTATGCAAGAGACTGTAGAATGAAAAAGGAGTTCCCATAGTCAAAATTAGAAGTGATCATGGGAAGGAATTCGAGAATACTAAATTTGAAGCGTTTTGTGAAGAGCATGGTATCAAGAAGGAATTTTCAACTCCAAAGACTCCACAACAAAATGGGGTGGTTGAAAGAAAGAACCGGGTGATCCAAGAGATGGCAAGAGTCATGCTACTCAACAAAAACATACCTCAAAGGTTCTAGGCTGAAGCTGTGAACACATCTTGTCACATTTGTAACAGAATATATTTTCGAGCAGGGACAAAGAAGACGTCATATGAAATATGGAGAGAAAAGAAACCCAAGGTGAATTATTTCAGAGTATTTGGGAGCACATGCTACATTCAAAATGACAGGGAAAATCAGGGAAAATTTGATGCTAAGAGTGATGAAGGAATATTCCTAGGTTACTCCACAAATAGCCGAGCTTATAGAGTGTACAACAAGCGTACTAAGACGGTGATGGAGTCAATCAATGTGGTCATAGACGACACCATATCTGAAAAGGGAATTGAGGATGATGGAAAGGGGCTCAAACTCAAGGAGAATGAGGATGATGATGATATGCCTCTAAGTGATGATGCTGAGAAAGTAACATCCGGAAAGGAGTCCACACCTCCTATATCAAGAAGAGAGACTAGATCAACACAAGAAGTCTCAAGTCCACTCACTCCTCCAGAAGTTCAAACCCCAATTTCTCATGATAAGGAACTCTCAACTTCCAAGAAACCTTCATCAAGAGTGACTCTCAATCACCCATCAAGTAATATTATTGGGGATGTGAACGAGGGACTTCGTTTGAGAAAAGGGCCAAAGTATATTGCTAACCATGTAACATACAACTGCTATCTTGCTCAATTTGAACCTAAAAAGGTAGAAGAAGCACTGAAAGATGAGAATTGGGTAGAGTCTATGCACCGGGAGCTACACCAATTTGTTAGAAATGATGTGTGGGAATTGGTTCCAAGGCCTGAAGATACACATGTGATCGGCACCAAGTGAATTTTTAAGAACAAAACAGATGAAGATGGTGAAGTTATCCGAAATAAGTCTAGATTGGTGGCTCAAGGGTATACTCAGGTGGAAGGCATAGATTTTGATGAATCGGTTGCTCTGGTAGCAAGACTAGAGTCCATTCGAATTCTCTTATCCAGAGCATGCATCATGGATTTCAAGTTGTACCAAATGGATGTAAAGAGTGCCTTCTTAAATGGCTTTCTAAATGAAGAAGTCTTTGTTGAACAACCAAAGGGGTTTGAAGATCCTCACTTTCCGGGTCATGTACTAAGATTGAAGAAAGCTTTGTATGGGTTGAAGCAGGCACCAAGAGCATGGTATGATCGTCTCACTACTTACCTATTGGATCGTGGGTTCAAAAGAGGTCAAGCAGATCGAACATTGTTTGTTAAAAGAGATGAGAAATCCCTCCTTGTCGCTCAAGTGTACGTGGATGATATTGTATTTGGATCCACAATTGATCAACTAGCTCACGAGTTCTCGGAAGAAATGAAAAGGGAATTTGAAATGAGCATGGTGGGAGAGTTGAACTACTTCCTAGGGCTTTAAGTGAAACAACGGAGAGATGGAATATTTATTTCTCAAGAGAAGTATGCCAAAAATCTTGTCAAAAGATTTTGTCTGGACTCTAAGAAACACACTTCTACTCCCATGAGTTCCTCGGCAAAGTTAAGTATAGATGCAGCCGGTGTTGACGTTGATCCAACCTTTTATCGAAGTATGATTGGCAGTCTTTTCTATCTCATAGCAAGTAGGCCAGATATTGCATTCAGTGTCGGAGTATGTGCACTGTTTCAAGCTGCCCCTAAAGAATCCCACTTAATAGCAGTTAAGCGAATCATTCGCTATGTAAATGGCACATCTGACTATGGGATTTGGTATACAAAAGACTCAAATGAGTGTTTGGCAGGATATTCAGATGTTGACTGGGTAGGGTGCATTGATAATAGGAAAAGTACTTCTGGTGGGTGCTTCTATCTTGGAAATAACTTGGTTTCATGGATGAGCAAAAAGCAAAATTCAGTATCCCTGTCAACGGCTGAAGCTGAATACATTGCAGCAGGAAGTTGTTGTGCACAATTGTTATGGATGAGAAAGCTATTGCATGACTATGGAATTTCTCAAGACACGATGTGTGTGTTCTGTGATAACACTAGTGCCATAAACTTGTCAAAGAATCCAGTTCAGCACTCCAAATCAAAGCATATCGAGATCCGCTATCACTTCATTTGGGACTTGGTAGAAGACAAGACAGTATGTCTAGAATTCATCAACACTGACAATCAAAAGGCAAACATATTCACCAAACCTCTTGATGGCCCGAGGTTTGAATCCTTGCGTAAGACAATTGGTGTCGGTATCATTCCTTAAACTCAATCTTCCATGATATCTTATTGTGTTCTTGGTTGCTTTGTGTGTCTTATGTTTGTCTTCATTTTTTTGTGGATATTTCTTTTCAAAATTTTTTTTGCCTTTGTGTCAAAAATCCAAAAACACACAAAAAGTAGAAAATCCTAAAAAGTTTGATCGGCTTTTTTGAGTTTTGTCTCAAAGCATGTTTTGCCTTGTACCTTTGTACTTATGGCTTTGTGCATTTAACGAGCTTAGCTTATCTCTTATGCACTCATATCATCTGTGGAAGAAATTCTGAAATCTATGTGACTGTTGTAAATAGATCTTCAACCTTGTCATGAATGATTAGTGAATGGTTTTGTTGATCTTGAGACATGCATAGACTCATACCTATATATCTTCCCACTCTTTATTTTTATGCTTAAAAGAGCTCTCTAAATGTAAATCTCCAAATGAAAAGAGATATAGAGCTGCAAAAGCCTGTCGCACATACTAGTATTCGACTAGAAAAAAGGGAAAGCGACCAAAATAAAATGTATGATGCCCAAAAAGCCAAAGGCTAACTCATCAATTGAAATATCAAAAATTTCAGGCATCTATCTCACATTGAGATTTTCTTTGCTCAAAAAGTCCAAATGATATGTTGAATATGGAGCCAAATGAAAAGCTTCAAAGAATTGTTATCAAGTACATGTGGGAGGTCATATATGCATGTTTCTATAATTGAGATAGGTCACATTATCTAGTGCTAGTTGTGTATGCCTTGATTGAATTGATCATTGAAGCTTCACATTGGACTAAGGACTATCTCATTTTTGATATCCACACACAACACACAAGTCTATGCTCAATGAATGCCATATTCATTTGTGTGATTGTACTTGTTTAAATGTGTTTTCACATGCTCAATCTTTGTTGGTCAAACACAAAGATTTTTGAGTGTTTAAGTCTGTTTTTGGAAAGTGTTTTTGTTTTTACAAAAATGTCAAAAATTTCAAAAACAGTGTTGCCCTGTTTTGGCGACTCAGTCGCAGGTAGGTCCAGTCGCATGCTCCAGTCGCGATGCTCACTCAGAGAGTTTTCACGAGTCACTGGCGAGTCAAGGTCTCAGTCGCGAAAAATACTTAGAAAATTTTTCAAAAGTTGAGTCTTTATGATTTTCGCGGCTCAGTGTTGCGACTTGTTCGAGGGTGGAAGGTCCAGTCGCGAGGGACACTCAGAGATTTTCACGGTTATCCTCGCGACTATCTCGCGGGTAGACCTTCCAGTCGCGAAAAACACTTAGAAGATTTTTGAAAATCTTGGTTTTGCAGTGTTTCGCAACTTAACCTGGCGACTTAATCCAGTCGCAAAAAACGCGTGTTTTGCTTTTCAAGGTCAGTTTTAAAACTTTTTAGTTTTTTTTTTCCCTCGTACTTTTGTGACTGTTCATTGTCTTCCCCGTTTTACTCTCACAAACACTCCGAGTATTTCTTTGAAAATCCTCCATTTCTGCATCTTCACTTCTCTAATCTTCAACAACAAGGTATAGGTTTTCTTTCTTTCCCTTCATACTTACTGATTTGGGCATTTTTTTTTTTTTTCTGATTTGTGAAGATGTTATTGTGGGTTGTGATTTATCATGTTCGAAAATGGGTTTCTGATTTTCGGGCTGTATTGTATGTTTGTGAGGGTCCATACACTGATCTTCTCTATCTTATGTACCTATTGTGGTTTTGGTTGTATACACACACTCATTGTCATAATTTGAACCCAAATCTCAGGTGTTTAGGGTTTTCTTCATTATCCATGGTGTGAAACTGACACATTGCTAATAATGTTTGGTATATTGTTTGGTGTCTCTTGTGTGTGTTAAATCATGTTGCAGTGTCAAAATGTCTCCATTCAAGAGATCAACTGTGAAAGGAGGTAGCAGCAAAGGGAAGGAACATATCATTGAAATTGATGATTTCTCTCCTAGACCAAAACGGGCCTGTTCCCCATCTGGTGTGTTCGATCCCAACAAGTTCCGATCGTATGCTACCTTTCAGACTCATGAAAATTATTTCAAAAAGGCTACACCACTAATTGAAAGAGTTTTTGACCAACATTCTCTCTTTGACACCAACATTCCTCAATGGTTTGCCCGCAAGGATTGGAATTATCTCCTCTCCGACCTTGATGATGCATATGAAAATCTAGTAAAAGAATTTTATGCCAATGCAATTGTTGAAGGAGACGAACTTAAGTGCTGGGTTAGAGGAAAAAGTTTCTCGGTCTCTCCCACATACCTAGCAGAGATTCTGCACATCAACCGGCCAATACTTGGGGTCTCACTAGTTTATGATGATCTACATCCAGATGAGGAATTACTTAAAGCAGTTCTTGGAGACGATCTGGAATTTTCCTCAAATGGGAACTCAGTCAGTGTTTCATCTCTTCCTCCAAAATTGAGGGTGCTTACGATCATCATGTTTCACAACCTGTATCCCCTATCCAGCACATGGTATATGAACCTCGGGCATGCACTGTTTCTTCATGATCTGATTTTTGATGTAGAGATTGACATCTGTGCTCATATCTTTCATATCCTTCGCAAAACTGTTCTACGAACAGAATCAAGGATGTGCATTCCTTTTTGCTGTCTCATCTCACGGATTCTGAAGCGTAAAGGGCTCCATCCTTCTGAGAATGAATTTCCCTGCATAAAACCATGTCCAATCAACATGCGAACATACAACGCTAGCATTGGTCATAGCAAGAAGGGAATCAAAACAGAAGCTACCACGTCCCACAGTGGTTCGCGCACCAGTTCATTCCCCGACGACGAGAAGCTAGACTCTATTGTAGCATCCGTTCATGAACTGAGTTCAAAGATGTCCGGACTCACTTCCATCTTGCACCATCTCAACATTCGGTGGGATACGAAATTCACTTCTATTCAAGCTTAATTGGATGAAATTCAAAGAAAGCTAGAAGATGCTGAAGACTAGCTATTCCATGACAAAAAGGGGGAGATGTTGTTGGCGGGGGGAGCTCAAAGAAAGGGGGAGATTTCAGCTAACTGGCTTTTGTCTATCTTTAGCTTTTATCTTATTTCAGTATCCATTTTATATTATTCAGCACATGTACTGTTATGCTTTTGGTTTGTACCGATGTTGCTTCTGTAAGCTTTAAGGGTTTGTTTCTATGCACTCTGTAGGCCTTTGTGGTTTGTGCCATGCTTTATGCAGCCTTTGTGCTTTGTTAAATCAGTATTTCTAACTAAATGTTTTGCATTTTCTTCTAAGTACTGTCACTCTTGTGCCCCTGTAGGATTTTTCCTAGATGCACATACATCATATACTGTGCATTGGTTGAGTGTTGGTCATTCAAGTGATTTGCCTTGTGTTTGTCATCTTGAATGTCCGGATGTTCATTCCAAGTGTGAATGAGCATTGTGATCACTTGGTTATAGTGATTACCTGTTTTGGTCTTGCCATGGTTTATTGCTTTATTCCATTTTGCTTGCTCCATTTGCATTACAAGTTTTCTGCATACAATGAACTTATTGTGTTGTTGTGTTTCAGGAGTACTTGTTCTTATGGTTCAAAAGCTTCACAGATTCTAGAGTTAGGTGTGAGTGAGTTTTCCAACTGTTCCCAACTCACGCGTTAAGTCTAGAGTTTGTTTTAGGGTTTTGTCACGGAATAGCCAAAGGGGGAGATTGTAAGGTTGAAATTTATCAACCATCTTGTTGGCTTTATTCCGTGCCAATTTGCTTGTAATTTAGCACTTAGTAACCCTGTATTTAGGTGGGATTTATGTAAGGGTAGTGTGTGAAGAGAGTGTGAAAAAAAGCTCAAGTTTGTGCAAAGAAGCAGAGTTTTGCGGCTAGGACTCGCGGGTGACTCGCGACTGGCAAGCCGCCAACTGCAGGCACGTGAGAAGCACACAGGGGAGCTGAAGGGTCACGCCAGCTGTCACACTACAGGACAAAAGTCACAGGCTAGCCAGGCCGTTACGTCGCAACTTGGACAAGCCGCCAACCAGCCCTGTTTGGCAAAATCTGTCTCTTCGTATTCCAAACACGCACCACTATATATAGACCTTTATACCCACTAAATTGTGAGAGCTTCTAGAGAGAATTTTGTGAGAGAAACCCTAGAGAAATACAAGATTGATTCATCCACAATCTTTACCTTAGAGACTCTACAAATTCCTTTACTCTCTTCCTCTCCATTGTCATACCCTTGAGAGGTTATTGACCAAATCCTTTTCTCACCACACCCACGTCTGTGAGAAGGTTTATTTGGTGCTAAGGGAAGCAGTTTGGGAAGAAACCAATGGTGATTGGTTGATACTATGGGCTATAGCGGAATCCGGTAAGCTAGAAAAGAAAAAGGTTCGGCGCAACCTCGTTGGAGCAGGAAGCTTGGAAGGCTTAGGTACCTGAGTAGATTAGGTTTGGAGGGTCTATTGTTGTTCATGTATCCCAACTACATTTTCTAGTGGATTATTGACCGCTTGGAGGGCGGCGGAGAGGTTTTACGCCGAGGGCTTCGGTTTCCTCTTCGATAACACATCGCGTGTTGTCTTTGTGTTTGCATCTCTCTTCCCTTTATCTTTACCATTTAATTACTGCTGTGATTGTGATTATTTATGGTTTAGATTGTTTATCAATTATGTTATAAGTTTGTTATCATTTTCCGCACATACATTGTTTGATATAAAGCTTGAATTGGTAATTTTGTAATTGGGGGTCTAAACGTTCAAGGGTGTTTCATACCCATATTAAACTTTCACGATACAAGGAGGCGAAGTGTGAAATTGAAACACTTAATGGTGAGCTATCAGAAGCTTACACAAAAGTAAGGTTTCTTGAGCAAGAGGTAGTGCAAGCTCATGCCAAGGTAGATAGGGTCTCCTCCAAGAAGCTAGATGATGTTATATCATCTCAAAAACATGCCTCAGACAAGTCCGGGTTAGGATATACCGGAGGAAGTAGCTTATCAGCCAATGTCACTAAAGAAGTAAAGTTTGTGAAGACCAAAGAGACGGCTGTAGATAAGCCTATTCCTGAGAAAGTTGAGGCTGAGAAGAAGAAGAATGTGGCTGATCAACGGGTGTTTAACAAGTCCCGTAATCAATCAGAAGCCAGATTTGGAGCTAGAGGAAGATCACTCCCAAGACCGCAGCAGGGTCCTAGAACGAACTATCTTTGTCACTATTGCGGATTGCAAGGACATACTAGACCCAACTGTCACAAGCTGAGAGCATTGAACAGTGCAAGCGCTCCTCGATCAAGAGGAAGAAGAAATGACAATAGGTCTTGGGGTGGTGAGCAACCAAGAAGTCAAAACCGTGATCCAGGAATGATAGACGTTATAAAGATGATCGGTGCGTTCACAAATTGCCTAGAAAGCTTCACACGAAGGTTTGACAGTCCTAACTCTCGTACCCAATCCGTCAAGGATATCACCCCAAACGCACGTGACGTGTGGGTGAAGAGGGGTACTCATGCATAAGCATTATAACATGTCCATGCATTACTTCTTCCTATGCTTTGTGAATATGCTTGGTTGTATGCTTTTTGCTTTTGAGTGTTGAAATTTGATTTGTTTTTGTTTGTGTTTAAAATGTTTTTACATTGTCTTATCTGTTTTTGATCATCCTTTTACTACTTTTGTGTCAAAAATCCAAAAACACATAAAAAGTAGAAAATCCAAAAAGTTTGATCACATTGTTGAGTTTTGTCTCAAAGCATGTTTTGCCATGTACCTTTGTACTAATGGCTTTGTGCATCTACGAGCTTCGCTTGTCTCTTATGCACTCATATCATTGTGGAAGAAATCTTGACATCTATGTGATTGTTGTAAATAGATCTTCAACCTTGTCATGAATGACTAGTGAATGATTTTTGTTGATCTTAAGACATGCATAGACTTATGTCTATATATCTTCCCACTCTTTATTTTGTTGTTTTTTCTTAAAAGAGCTCTCCAAATGAAAAGAGATATTGAGCTGCAAAAGCCTGTCGCACATACTAGTATTTGACTAGGAAAAAGGGAAAGCGACCAAAATAAATTGCTTGATGCCCAAAAAGCCAAAGGCTAACTCATTAATATGAAATATAAAAAATTTCAGGCATCCATCTCACAATGAGATGTATTGATTCAAAAAGATCAAATGTTATGATGTATATGGAGCCAAATGAAAAGCTTCAAAGATATGTAATCAAGTTTATGTGGGAGGTCATATATGCATACTTCTATAATTGAGATAGGTCCCATTATCTAGTGCTAGTTGTGCATGCCTTGATTGAATTGATCATTGAAGCTTCACATTGGACTAAGGACTATTTCATTTTTGATATCCACACACATCACACAAGCCTATGTTCAATGAATGTCATATTCATTTGTGTGATTGTACTTGATTAAATGTGTTTTCACATGCTCAATCTTTGTTGGTCAAACACAAAAAGATCTTTGAGTGTTTTTAGTTGTTTTTGGAAAGTACTTTGTTTTTACAAAAATGTCAAAAATTTCAAAAACAGTGTTGCCCTATTTTGGCGACTAAGTCGCGGGTTGGCCCGGTCGCATGCCTTAGTCGCGAGCTCATTCAGAGATTTTTCGCGGCTCACTGGCGAGTTAATGTCTTAGTTGCGAAAAATACTTAGAAAATTTTTCAAAAGTTGAGTTTTTATGATTTTTGCAGCTCAATGTGGCGACTTGTTCGCGGGTGGAGGGTCCAGTCGCGAGGATACTCAGAGATTTTCGCGGTTCACCTCACAACTCTCTCGCGGGTAGACCTTCCAGTCGCGAAAAACACTTAGAAGGTTTTTTAAGAATCTTTATTTCACAGTGTCTCGCGGCTTACCCTGGCGACTGACTGGCGACTTAATCCAGTCGCGAAAAACGCGTGTTTTGCTTTTTAAAGACAGTTTTGAAAATTGTTTTTCAGTTTTTCCCTCAAAGTTTTGTGACTGTTCATTGTCTTCCCCATTTCTCTCTCAAACACTCCGTGTCTCTCTGAAAAAGCTTCCATTTTTTGCATCATGTCTTCATCAAGCAAGAAGAAAAAGGTATGGGTTTTCTCTATCTCACTTCATTCTTACTGATTTGATCTTTCTTTTCTTGTTTTGAGAGATGCAACTGTGTTTTTACGTATTATTGTGTTCGTTCATGGGTTTGCCTAAAATGTTGGGTATGTTTGTTTGGGGTTAATTTCTCTTGTTGCTGAGTTTATTTTGTATCTTGTTTGTGCTTCAGTATGCTTGTCTTTGTTCTGAGCATTGTTCTTTTGATAGAGTATTTACTCATTAGGCATATGGGTTTGGGGTTTTCTGTGTTACACTCTGAATGTGGCTTTGAGTCATTTGTCTGTGCTTCCGTGGTCTATATAGATTGTGTGTTCTATGGAGTGTTTCATTGCTATAGTGATTTGTGCGTATCATGCTCATGGTAGTTTGTCACAATATTAGTTATTTGTGTCTTTGTGTTTTTCAGTGGTCCCTTGACACTGAGATGTATCTGATCAATCACCATTTGTGTTCACTTGCTTCATACAATAATTCAGTATTGCTTATGATTTCTTAGTGTTGATCTGATTCTTGTTTTTTTGTGATTAATTGAAATCTTTCTGATTCACATTCTTACCTGAATCTAATCAAGTTGATGTTGGTTCCTTGTGGTATTGCATTTGGTTCTCTGTGTGTCTGTTCTCTTGCAGTTGACTCGTTGTTCCTCCAAAGGCAAAAACACTGTAACTGATGACCCGACAACCTTGGTTGCTAAACGGACACGACTATCGTCTAAGTCATCTAGAGACTCTACCACTGAGAAATTCCGGACACCTCTTGACTCAAAGACCTACACTGACTTCTTTAGAGAGGCTACTCCCATTGTGGAAAGAATTGTCAAGTTTGATACTCTGGGGACTACGTTTATCCCTAAGGTTTTTGAAGAAAGAGATTGGGCTGATCTTTTTGGGAATTTTGAGGATCCAATTGAAGAATTGGTAAAGGAATTCTACTCCAATGCTAGATACACACTGTTTTTGTATTTTTTTCTGATTTTTCAATTTTTTTTTTTAATTTTTATATCAAAAACAAAATAGACAAAACTGAAAATAAACAAACAAAAACATGTTAAACAAAGCAAAGCAAAAACTAGACTGACTCAGCAGAAAAATAAAACACACAAGCAATGCAACTAACAGAAAAACAAGAAGGGAAAAGAAAGTGATGAAATCACTTAGAGTCCTTTTTCTTCCATGCCTTGGAAAAACCTTTCCTTTGATTGAATCCTTGAACAGGTGGTGAGGGGGAAGAATTTAGACCGTTCAAGTTCGAAAGGAACATGAGGGCTTTCAGAAGATCTCCAAGAGGAGCAAGAGAGGATTGAAGCTGAGATTGGCTTCCAGATGCTATCATGCCATTGCTCTGTTGAGTGGCTAGCCACTTATAGCAATTTGGTCGAGTGTGACCGGCAGCTCCACAATAATGACAAAGATGCTGCTTCTTTTGTTTGGGCTTTTGAGAGTTAGCCTTCTTAGCCCTAGGGTTATTAGCATCTTTCTTGTCTAGCTTAGGGGGTGCTCCTAGGATGGATTTTCCCTTGTCTAAGTTCTCACTAGCTAATTCAGTTTTAACATTAGTGTTCTCAATTTCAATGTTATTAGCAGCAGGAACAAAAACAGTATTGCTAGTAGAGGCAGTATTAGAGAAAGAAATACCATACCCCAAACCAGTTCGATCCGAAGCAGGTTTTTGATTGCTAATCATCTCATCAAGCTTTGCACTTGAGGTCCTCTCCAGTTGAGCTCTGACTTGAAACAGCTCCACTTCAAGCTTCTTGGTCTTCTCAGCCAAAAAGTTGTTCTCAAATCTCAGTGCTCCAATAGTTTGATTCGCCTCATCAAACTTTGTGGACAACTCTTCACGATCGAGTTCCACTTCACTGAGCTTCTTGGTGGCCAGCCTATATAATTTCTCGTGCTTTTCAGATAGCTTGTAAAGCTTCTCATAGGCTGAATGGATGTCATCTTGATCATCCATCTTCTCAAATTTTGACTCCACCAGCTCTTCTTCATCCACTTCTTCAACAATCCCTTCAGTAGGATTGACTGTGGCAGTGAAGGCATTTAAGATTCCGTCATCCTCAGTGTCGGAATCATCTTCAGGCTCAGTGTCACTCAGGGTTGCAGCAAGGGCCTTGCTTTTCCCAATGCTCTTCAGATATGTAGGACACTCATGTTTCATGTGTCCGAACCCATGACAACCAAAGCACTTTGGTCCTGCTGGAACAGTATACTGACCGGCCTCCCTAGCATCCTTCTTCCCTTTGTCTTGGCTTTTGAACTGAGAAGAACTGAACTGCCTGCGGTCCTTGTCGAAGCTCCTTCCATTGGCATTCTTCATGAACTTTTTGAACTGCCGAGTAATGTAGGACTTCATCTTAGAATCTTCATCATCGGAAGATTCATCTGTATCACTGCTCTTCGCCTTCAAGGCCATGCTTTTGCCTTTATTGGTCTTGCCAATCCTAGATAAACCTATCTCATAGGTCTGCAAGTTTCCAACCAGCTCAGTCAAAGGAATCTTGTCTATATCCTTTGATTCCTCAATCGCCGTAATCTTGGCATGAAATCTCTCAGGTAGAGATCTGAGCACCTTCCTTACAATCTTGGGTTCAGGGATGGTTTCCCCAAGATTGAAGGCTGAGTTCACTATGTCCTTGAGCTTGGCATAGAACTCATCAAACGACTCATCCTCCTCCATCTTTATTTCTTCAAAGCTTGTTGTCAGCCTTTGAAGCTTTGAGTCTTTGACAGCCTTTGTGCCTTCATAGGTTGTCTGGAGAATGGTCCAAGCCTCCTTAGCAGTTTCAGTTGAGGATATCTTCTTGAACTCCTCATTGGTGACTGCGCTAAACAGAGCATTCAGCGCTCTGCTGTTGAAGTTGGCCGCCTTGATCTTAGCATCATCCCACTCGGCCGGTTGTTCTGTTGGCTTAGTCCAGCCAATCTCTACAGCTTGCCACACTTTTTCATCTAAAGACTGCAAGAAAGCTCTCATGCGTACTTTCCAGTATGCATAGTTAGTGCCATCAAATAAAGGAGGTATAATTAAGGATTGTCCTCTATCCATGACAAAACAGGGGTCAATGGATCAACACAGCAAAGATTAAATCCTAATCAGAGTGTGCCTGCTCTGATACCACTTGTTAGGTCACAATCTGAATGACCCCTTGTGATAAACCCTAATTAATTAATTAATTAGCCAAGTTGTTAATTAATCAATTAAGCATGCAATTGCGTGGAAGCACAGACAAATCACCAAATACTAAATATGCAGCGGAAAATAAATAACACGGTGATTTGTTTACGAATGGGGAAAACCCTAATGGCAAAAACCCCACCGGGTGATTTTCAGGTCACCACTCCCGAAACTCCACTATTATCAAATCAAGCGGTTACAAGAAAGGAATCCCAAGTACCTTACCAACCTACAGTTGAACCCTTACCCCAATACCCAATTGGACTTGATCTGTAGTGACAATTTCCACCTTTGATGCACGGCTCCCAAGTACGTGACTAACCAATGCGCGAATCCCAGTACGCGACTTCAGAACACCAACTTGAGGAAGAATGGTTGGCTGCAAAGTTCTTCAGTTCATCCACGTGATGAATAGCAGGAAGATGCTTGGTTACAAAACCCTATGGTGCAAAGACACAGCAACTTCTTGATGAAGGATGAACTAGGTCAAGAACTTCGTCTGTTGAGCACAATTTGCATAAACAGAGATTGCTCAATGATAATACAACTTGTGTCACCCAAAACGGCTCTTAAAATAATCCTTTTATATGTTTAGGGTTAGAAGAAAAGAAGCCCCAAAAACATATTCACGGATCCCAAGAAAATCAGATTTGGAATTCTGACTTTTTAAATCTCGACAGATAGCAGGTGTCGAGGTAGCTATCGAGAGGTGTCGAGCTTTAAAATTCTGCACTTCAACTTGCTTTTTCTTGGACAGACTTGATGGCTTCAACACTTGATCTTGAAACATGGTTTCTTGAAGTATTAAAAACACCTAGATCTACCCAATTACAAGTAAAGTGCGTTTTGTCAAAGGATTAGCCAATTTACATAAATAAGTAAGACATATGTTCTTAGCATGTGAAACACATATGTCCTAACAACTTAGGTTCTTCGCATCACCAGACCAAAAATTGTGGATCAAACTCCATATGATGACAGAGTACTTCAGGCACAAGACATTCTTCAAGTTCTTGGGAATGAACATGAAGTGGGAAGCACAGGATCATCTATAAGCACTGCATTGTTTTCGCTTGAACTGACAACTCTAAAGCTGATCATGTTCTCCAACCTCTACCCACTGTCAAACACTGCCTTCATTAGTCTTGGAAGAGCCAAATTCCTGCGTGATCTCATTTCCGGTGCCCCGATTGACATCTGTGCTCACATATTCCAGATCATTGGGAAAACAGCAGCTCGATCGGCAACACGAACAATTCTTCCATTCTGTAGTCTAATTATGAAGATTATCCTACGTGAAGGTGTTAGTCCTTCATTGAGAAAAATATGCCTTGTTCTCGACCAATATCCATTAACACTCTCCAAGCAAGCAAGAGTCACTCCTCCAAGAAACCTAAGAGTGAACCATCCACACATGCATCTCCATCTGCTCATGCTACAGGTGCATCAGCACAATCAACTGGCACCCCATTTTGTTCCTCCTAGTTTTCTAACTCCCAAGCAAAGTTACTTTATTGAAAATGTGTTTCATCGGATTTCTGATTTGGAACGGCTTCTTAACTCCTTTCATAGTCAAACTCAAATGCGTCTCGGAACCATTGAGTTACAACTAGATAACATTCAGCAGAAGCTAGAAGATAGCCTTTAGCTATTCGTGCCAAAAAGGGGGAGACTTAGCAGCACACAGTAAGGGGGAGAGAAGCATAAGAATGAAAAGGAGTGTGCATATTGAAAGGGGGAGTTGTGTGCTCAAAAAGGGAGGAAACTGATATAGTTGACATACACTCACACACTTACTTGTTAATCTGTTTACTAGTTGTTATAAACTCATGTGTAGATATGGTTTTAACACTTTTGGAAATCATGTGGTTAACTGGTATTTTTTTTTTTTTGAAGTTATTCAGTATATTATATGATGTTATTCAGATTATTCTGTACTTTTTGTTTTTGTTTGTACCTGGTACCTTTGTAGGTTTTTAAGGTTTGTGGTTATGGTTTCTACCCATGTTGCTTTTGTAAGCTTTAAAGGTTTGTTTCTATGCACTTTGTAGGCTTTATGGTTTGTACCTTGCTTTATGCAGCCTTTGTGCTTTGTTAAATCAGTACTTCTAACTAAATGTTATGCATTTCCTTTTAAGTACTGTCACTCTTGTTCCCTTGTAGGATTTTTCCTAGATGCACATACTTCATGTACTTTGCGTTGGTTGAGTGTTGGTCATTCAAGTGATTTGTCTTGTGTTTGTCAGCTTGAATGTCCGGATGTTCATTCCAAATGTGAATGAGCATTGTGATCACTTGGTTATAGTGATTGCTTGTTTAGGTCTTGCCATGGTTTATTGCTTTACTCCATTGTGCTTGATTGCATTGTGCTTGCTTCATATGTATTACAAGTTTCTGCATACAATGAACTTATTGTGTTGTTGTGTTTCAAGAAATACTTGTTCCTATGGTCCAAAAGCTACACAGATTCTAGAGTTAGGTGTGAGTGAGTTTTCCAACTGTTCCCAACTCACGCGTTAAGTCTAGAGTTTGTTTTAGGGTTTTGTCACGGAATAGCCAAAGGGGGAGATTGTAAGGTTGAAATTTATCAACCATCTTGTTGGCTTTATTTCATGCCAATTTGCTTGTAATTTAGCACTTAGTAACCCTGTATTTAGGTGGAAAACTTGTAAGGGTAGTGAGTGAGAGAGTGTGAAGAAATGCTCAAGATTGTGCAAAGAAACAGAGACTCGCGACTGGATCTCGAGGGTGACTCGCGGCTTGCAAGTCGCCAGAAGTTGCACACGTGCCAAGCATGTCAGAAGCTGAAGAGTCGCGCCAGCTGTTGCACTACAAGACAAAAGTCCTAGGCTGGCCAGGCCGTTAGCTCGCGGCTTGAACTCGCGACTCAACCCAGTCGCGAGGTCAAGTCGCCAAAATGCCCTGTTTGGGAAAAACTGACGTTTCACATTCCATTCTCATCCTAGTATAAATACCCCTCATTCCCACGAAATGTAGAGAGCTTCCAGAGAGAAAAATTGAGAGAGAAACCCTAGAGAAAAACAAGATTGCCTCATCCCCAATCTTCACTAAGAGACTCCTCAAATTCCTCTACTCTCTTCCTCTCCATTGATACATCCTTGAGAGGCTATTGACCAAATCCTTATCTCACCACACCCACGTCTGTGAGAAGGGTTATTGGTGCTCAGGGAAGCAATTTGGGAAGGAACCAATGGTTATTGGTTGATGCTATGGGTTATAGCGGAATCCGGTAAGCTAGAAAAGAAAAAGGTTCGGCGCAACCTCGTTGGAGCAGGAAGCTTGGAGGGCTTAGGTACCTGGGTAGATTAGGCTTGGAGGGTCTATTGTTGTTCATGTATCCCAACTACATTTTCTAGTGGATTATTGACCGCTTGGAGGGCGGCGGAGAGGTTTTACGCCGAGGGCTTCAGTTTCCTCTTCGATAACACATCGCGTGTTGTCCTTGTGTTTGCATCTCTCTTCCCTTTATCTTTACCATTTAATTACTGCTGTGATTGTGATTATTTATGGTTTAGATTGTTTATCAATTCTGTTATAAGCTTGTTATCATTTTCCGCACATACATTGTTTGATATAAAGCTTGAATTGGTAATTTTGTAATTGGGGGTCTAAACGTTCATAGTGTTTTCAACGCTATTTGAACATTCACATATACATATGTGGCTATATATGGAGAGCAGCAACATTATTAAAAAAGCAATTTGCAAATGAAATTAATACATATTGCTGCATAATGTGTTTCTCTAAGTGCAAGCTTTCTACTAAAGAAGGCCATATTGTTCCTCTCCCTAAGAATATGAGTCCACTTACATTGCACATTACAAATGATCTTCCTATTACAATAAAGTGGCTAAAAAGATATAGAACAAAAATAATGGTAAAAATAATCAAACATGTAGTGATGCTAGAGACTTTGGGCTTGGGTTGGAAGATGTTGGTTTTGATTGAATTTTGAGAAGGGAGAGACATGAAGAGGAAATAAATGGGTAATTATTCTGTTTACAAAGTAAAGGAAGAGGATGGATAGAAATAGCATAAGCGAATAAAACTTGACAAATTTATTAATGGGTGAAAAGCAATGGATTTGCATAATAAGAAGAGGCAGAACAGGAGGAGGTGAAAACTAAAAAGTGATGGGTTTGTGTAATTGAGGGAGACAGCTGTTCAAGTCTGCTAAAAAATATGAAACTATTCTCACAAATTTAATTATATATTACAATGTCCTTAAATTAAAATAAAATAAATTTCCAGCAAACATACAAAAAATAAAATAATAGATGCAAGAAACCGTTGTTTGTAAGGGACTAAACTAAATGTTGTGGTGGGAATAAATTACACAGCGATTTGTTGGGAATTTTCTTACATTCAACTCTCTATACCTGCAAATAAAAATGCAACTTAAATTAAAAATAAAAAATAAAAATAAATAAAATAAAAAACAAGACAGTGGTGTTCCAATGAATCTTATGTAAGGTATGGACTTTTGAGCAAAGGGAACCATTCAAATTGAACGTGATCTAAGATCTACTAACTAAAAGTGGATTTAATGATACACACTTTGCGGTTTTGAGTCCATCAAAGCAACAAACATACATGTATGAACATCACAACACAGATAGCAATATAACAATCCATTGCACAAAGTAAATTTGAATGATCAAAACCCACTATGGATCCAACCCCATCAATCTATGATTTCAGTTTCTAATTCACCCATATTCCAATTCTACGCATCAAGTATTAAAATAATAATAACAATTATATGCAAACTTAGAACCAATAAAAAAAATCAGCAGGCATTAAATGTAAATGTTTATACAATGATCAACCTTGATAGAAATTTAGACCCCTTAAACCAACCAGATTAACCTAGTTAATTAGCCAAGTGATTAACTTAGTCAATTTATGCAAATCTAGGTTATCACAATCACACAATCATATCAAGAATATAAAGCAGCGGAATAATAAATAACACAAGATATGATCACCCAGGAAACCACACGGTAAAAACCTGGGGAGGATTTGACCTAGCTATCCTCAAGGTAAACTGAATCCACTATGCGAAAGAATCGAAGTTCATACAAAAGGACTTACAAGCTCCCCGCTCGACTTCCTAATGCTACCTACCAGTAGAACTTACTGACACAACCACGTGCAAGCTCCGAATCCACGGACTCCTTCTTTCTTGGATTCTCCAATCAGCTACAAGCACCCACGCTTGTTATTCTTTAAGCTCCAATGGCAGCAACTTTGTTGATCATCAAGATGTAGATAATATCTCTACCTTGAAAACCCTAAGTTTTGTGTAAAGGAAAGCTCCTCAAGGATCTCACAAGAGATTTACACAAAACAGCAATATGAGCAACAACCTTAGAGAGATTTGGGTACAAAACCCTAAAATACCAAAGAGGCACAAGAGGCACTCTAATCTCTCTAAAAAGCTCTGAAAACCCTACCTAGGGTTAGCTTATGATGTCCTTTAAATACTGGAAAAAACGGCTCGCGATTTGGGCTTCAAACGGATAAGTTATGGCCTTTTTACGTTTGCTGATTTTGCTGATACGCGACTTTCGATCGATCGAGTCTAATATCTGATCGATCGAGCCAGGCCGAAAGTCACTAATACTTTTGCAGCCACTCAATTCCAACTTTACATAAAAGACACAACTTTGAGCAAGTCTAAACAAGACTAAACATATTGTTTTGATCATGGTTTGCCAACATTACACATTAGAGTTCTAAATACATAAAATCCTAAATCTTTAGAACCTAACAAACTCCCCCTTTGGCAATCCGTGACAAAACACAAACTAAAAGCTCAAAGTTTACAAAGTAAAAGCCCTTTACAAACATAATGCTCATAACTCAAATTCAATCTTAACTACTATCCATCAGTTGCAAGTGTAGACAGCAGCTCAATTGAATCAACCTGTATATTCCTGAAACACTCAACAAACGTATAAATGCATGTGTGACAGAAAAACAATAAATCAACAAAAATAAATTCTTGACTTTACAAAACACAAAACAAAGACATATATCATGAATAACTCATAAATATAAATCAATGAGCAGTGAACAAGAAACAGAAATAAAAACATAAGTAAACTAACTCTCCCCCTAAGTTAGATATAACAAAAAGATTTTTATATTCTCCCCCTAAACAGAACAAACAGGTCATCTATGTCTCCCCCTTTTTGTCACGTATTGACAAAGACTACCTAATCAGAAGGTAGACAGAAAACATACGCAACAGAGTAAGAGAAAATAGAGACAACTCCCCCTAAGAACCACAAAGGTTAAAAAAAATTTCTCCCCCTATAAAAATAGGAAAAACAAAACAAGTTTTGGGAAAAACAGTTTGGGGAAAAATAAAAGGGGGGGGGGGGGGAGACACACAAACCAAAGTTAAAAACTAAAGTGAGGATACACATGAAAAAAATATTCTCTCTTTCAATAAAATGCAAACATGGCACTATGTGACCCATAAACAGTTGCATGAG
Organism: Quercus aquifolioides; assembly: GCA_019022515.1. Taxonomy (NCBI): domain Eukaryota; kingdom Viridiplantae; phylum Streptophyta; class Magnoliopsida; order Fagales; family Fagaceae; genus Quercus; species Quercus aquifolioides. Next base: position 4,586,564 of record CM032330.1, on the reverse strand, counting down.
TAGAGAAAATATTTGCACATTGATTATCCATCATATCTCTTAAGAAAAATATTTTCTACAGTTCACACATAAGAAATAGCATATACTAGAATGTACAAAACTCAAAAATTAATCAATCAATTTTTAAATCAAGTTGAGTACCCAATGTAGCAAAGTGTATGCATGTTATGTGTGAAAACAATGAAAGATATGACTGCAAAACTGCAAGATGGATACAAAAACAATGCAATGCATGTGAATCCTAAACACAAATGATGCATGAAAAAAATTTTTGGTCAAAAACATAGAAACTGAAAATTTTTCAGTTTCGATCGATCGAGAATCGATCGAACATCAATCGAGTCAGGCAGACTCAAACCAAAAATTTTAATCGCAATTTCGATTGATCGAAAAACAAGTTCGATCGATCGAAAGTCTGGAAAAATTAGATTTTTGAAAAACAGAGCATTTTAATGCAGAAACTCCTCAAAGCACATTGTTTTATAAAAAATGCATGAGTATGAGACGAAAAGTTTTTCAAAAACACTTGAATTTAACCCAGATCTTCCAAAATCAAGATTTTCAATCAATTTGTCCTTAAAGCGAAAACATTAAACACATTTTACATTAAAATCAAGGAACTTTTAATCTTGGATGGCCACAACAAGATCACACACAATAAAATGTACCAAGTTTAACAAAGAGTAACTTGTGTAATGTGTGCAACTAGTAAAAACTTGAGATACATGTGAGGTGATATGTGAATAGAAATCAAACACAAAGTCTACAAAATTCATCACATAGAATTTGAAAGAGACTATCACCAAAAGAGTTACATCATATAACTCTCACATCTCCTAGAACAAAAGCTTGCAATCATGTAAGTTTCTTGATTTTGCCTCATAATATACACACCAATTTTAATTATGTGATTTGGCATCAAGCCTAATAGTACACACCAATTTTAAGCATTAAGCAATTAAACCGAGGCTACACCTTATGTTCTTTTTGTGCATGTGCTACACTTTCTCGAGCACAAAATCTTACGATATGCACTAAGGTGTTCATGATTGGCTAGTGAACAGTGGTGAGATGGTTATTTATGCCTTTCTCAAAAGGATCAAGTCCGACAGTCAAATAACATGTGACTTCAAGATTAAGACAAAGTGATAAACACCATAAACATCTTTCCCACACAACATGCACTACAAAGCTTCAACTAGTAAAGTGCAATAAATAAGCTCATCAAAGCTAAACAAGGTACACAAGACATGTTATGTTTTTAAATTGACCAACCTTGGTTTCAAAGACCAAGAAAAATAGTGCAAAACACAATTTGCTTTTCTCCTTTTATTTTTATTTTTATTTTTATTAAAAGAGAAAACAAACATAAATCCTAGAATGAAATGCATGAATGTAATGCAATGCAAATCCTAGAGAAAAAAACAAACACCAAAGAACAATGGTCATAGAGGAATGAGCAATGAAGCACAAGGACCATGTCAGAAAGACTCAATTAGATCGAGTCTTTTGTATCCAAAACCTTTTAGATGCACCACGAGCATTGGAGTTCTTATTCACATTTGAGTGATTTCCAACTCTAGGATTGGAATAAAGGTTCAACGCCTTTACCAATTCACGAATGAGTGCCATAGGATCTTGTGCTTGAGGCACAGGCACTTTTGGTTTGTTTGCTCTCTTAGCAGCTTGAAGCTTGTAACAGTTAGGACGAATGTGTCCAGACTTTCCACAATAATGACAAACCCAAGCAGGTTTACCATGCATCTTGTCCTTAGAAAGGGTAGATTCCTTAGGTTTAGACTCTCCTAGATCAACCCTAATCTTCCTAGGTGGTAAAACTTCTACAGGTTTGACAACCTCACTCGCAGGGGGTTTGACAGTTTCACTCACAACCTCACTCACTGAAGGTTCAAAAGAAGATAAAGGAACAAAGTTCGTGGAATGTGGAGCAGACACACAGATGCTTTCAACATATCCTAAACCAGATTTGTCAGAAGGATACTTTTGAACATTCAACATTTGATCAAGTTTAGAACTAGCAGATCTAGCAACAGATAAATCATGTTCCAAAGTTTTAACTTTATCAAGTAACAACATATTTTCAGATTTCACATTGTTCAAAAGATCATTAGCATCAAACAATTTAACAAGCAAATTTTTCTTTTCAAGCTCAAGAGAATCAATTTTCTTCAGGCCAAGTTCAACATTCATAGCATCCTTTACAGCAACTTTGCAAAGTTTATTATAGGCCTCTTGAAGATCTGCATCCTCAGAGAGTTCCCCATCAGAAGGGTTCTCTTCAACAGATATACTTTCATTGACTACAGCAGTAGCAGTGAAAGCAATGAAGTTTCCATCCTCGTCACATCCAGACTCATCATCAAAAACCTCATTATCACTAAGGGTTACAGCCATAGCTTTACCCTTAGTCCTCAAGAATGTAGGACATTCAGATTTAACATGACCATACCCTTGACAACCAAAACACTGTGCACCCAAAGAATTGTTTGAAGATTGACCAACTTTTTCTCTAGGTTTTTCAGAGTTATTAACCTTAGTGGGATTATTCTTCCTAAAGTTTCTAGGTTCAGCAGTGTTTGTACCTCTTGCCTTTCTGTTGTTATTCCTAAGAAAGTTTCTAAAGTTTTTGGCAAGGTACGCAATCTCTGTAGCAGAGAGCTCATCATCAAATCCACCAACATCAACAGACTTAAGAGCCATTGATTTGGATTTGTTTGCCTTGGGTAGGTCAGACTCATAGGACTGAAGAGATCCTACAAGCTCATCAACAGGGATGGAGTCCACATCCTTGCTCTCAGTAATGGCAGTCACTTTGGGTCTAAATTCTTCAGTTAAAGATCTAAGAATCTTCCTAACAATTTTAGGTTGATGATAGATTTCACCCAAATTAAAAGCAGAATTAACAATGTCATTAAGTTTGGCATAAAATTCATCAAAGGATTCATCATCAGACATCCTAATACTCTCAAACCTAGAAGTTAATTGCTGCAGCTTGTTTATCTTAACTGCCTTTGTGCCTTCATACACAGTCTGGAGGATTTTACAAGCAGTATGAGCAACCTCAACATTTGAGATTCTCTTAAATTCCTCCATAGAAACAGCATTAAAGATGGCATTCATAGCTTTGCTATTGAACCCAGCTGCTTCTTTTTCAGAAGTTTGCCACTCACTCACAAAAGTAGTGGCCTTCTCCCATCCGTATTCAACGGAATTCCAAACTCTCTCATCAATGGATTTCAGGAATGCTTTTATCCTTACTTTCCAATAAGCATAGTTATTCCCATCAAAGTGAGGAGGAACAACAAGAGAGTGACCGTGTTCCATGACAACAGGGGTCAAGGATCAACTCAGAGATCAAAAAATCTCAAACAAGAGGGCTACCTGCTCTGATACCACTTGAAAGAAATTTAAACCCCTTAAACCAACCAGATTAACCTAGTTAATTAGCCAAGTGCTTAACTTAGTCAAATTATGCAATTTTAGGTTATCACAAACATACAATCATATCAAGAATATAAAACAGCGGAATAATAAATAACACAATATATGATCACCCAGGAAACCACATGGTAAAAACCTGGGGAGGATTTGACCTAGCTATCCTCAAGGTAAACTTGAATCCACTATACGAAAGAATCAAAGTTCATACAAAAGGACTTACAAGCTCCCCGCTTGACTTCCTAATGCTACCCACCAGTAGAACTTACTGACACGACCACGTGCAAGCTTCGAATCCACAAATTTCTTCTTTCTTGGATTCTCCAATCAGCTACAAGCACCCACGCTTGTTATTCTTTAAGCTCCAATGGCAGCAACTTTGTTGATCATCAAGGTATTGAACAATATCTCTACCTAGAAAACCCTAAGCTTTGTGTAAAGGAAAGCTCCTCTAGATCTCACAAGAGATTTACACAAAATAGAAAAGTATGAGCAACAATACAACAGGAGCAACTCTAAAAACATGGCTAGGGTTTTTCTTTATATACATAGGGTAAAAACAGAAAACCCAAAACGTTTAATGACTTAGGGCTGAGTTGGAAAATTTTGCAGAAAAGCATTCTGGCCGAGATTTGATCGATCGAGTCTTTCTTTCGATCGATCGAGCCAGGCCGAAATGCACCAATGCATCTGCAGCCACTCGATTCCAACTTTACATGAAAGACACAACTTTGAGCAAGCCTAAACAAGACTAAACAACTTGTTTTGATCATGGTTTGCCAACAATACAAATTAGAGTTCTAAATACATAAATTCCTAAATCTTTAGAACCTAACAAACCTAACAACATTTTCAACACATAAAAAAAGAAAAGAAAAAAGAAAACAGATTATGAGAATATCAGAAACCTTAACAGATCATACCCAAACCTAAGCCTAAATTAAAATAATTTCAATAACAATATATATAGTGTAAGGTTGAATTTTATCAACCATCTTGTTGACTTTATTCTGTGCCAATTTGCTTGTAATTTAGCACTTAATAACCCTGTTTTTAGGTGGGAAACTTGTAAGGGTAGTGAGTGAGAGAGTGTGAAGAAATGTTCAAGATTGTGCAAAGAAAAACAGAGACTCGCGACTGGATCTCGCGGGTGGCTCGCGGCTTGCAAGTCGCCAGAAGTTGCACACGTGCCAAGCATGTCAGAAGCTGAAGAGTCGCGCCAGCTGTTGCACTACAGGACAAAAGTCCCAGGCTAGCCAGGCCGTTAGCTCACGGCTTGAACTCGCGACTCAACGCAGTCGTGAGGTCAAGTCGCCAAAATGCCCTATTTGGAAAAAACTGACGTTCACATTCTATTCTCATCCTAGTATAAATACTCCTCATTCCCACAAAATGTAGAGAGCTTCTAGAGAGAAAAATTGAGAGAGAAAACCTAGAGAAAAACAAGATTGCCTCATCCCCAATCTTCACTAAGAGACTCTTCAAATTCCTCTACTCTCTTCCTCTCCATTGTTACATCCTTGAGAGGTTATTTGACCAAATCCTTGTCTCACCACACCCACGTCTGTGAGAAGGTATATTGGTGCTAAGGGAAGCAGTTTGGGAAGGAACCAATGGTTATTGGTTGATGCTATGGGCTATAGCGGAATCCGGTAAGCTAGAAAAGAAAAAAGTTCGGCGCAACCTCGTTGGAGCAGGAAGCTTGGAGGGCTTAGGTACCTGGGTAGATTAGGCTTGGAGGGTTTATTGCTGTTCATGTATCCCAACTACATTTTCTAGTGGATTATTGACCGCTTGGAGGGCGGCGGAGAGGTTTTATGCCGAGGGCTTCGGTTTCCTCTTCGATAACACATCGCGTGTTGTCCTTGTGTTTGCATCTCTTTTCCCTTTATCTTTACCATTTAATTACTGCTATGATTGTAATTATTTATGATTTAGATTGTTTATCAATTCTGTTATAAGCTTGTTATCATTTTCTGCACATACATTGTTTAATATAAAGCTTGAATTGGTAATTTTGTAATTGGGGGTCTAAACATTCAAAGGTGTTTTACACGTTTTTTGAACTTACATATAGACATCGCAATCATTGTAGAAGTATAATTTATTGGAACTTGATAGTGGTCTTTAATAAGGTTTCAGTGAAAATTAATATTGATTGCGGTATTTGCACTGTGCGTTTGTTTTACAATTTTTGGGAAAAGAAATCAATACCTTGATTTGATGAAATTAGAGACACTAGATTGTGGAAAGATTCAACTTCATCTCTGGAGAGAAAGAAATTGAATGATTTAATTCCAAAATAGACGAATTGAAAAAAAAATCTATTACCGAAAAAATTAAAAAAAGAATAGTCACATATTAAAACCTGATTTCCTTAGCCCTAATTTTTGAATCCAATTCTAGAACCAAATTGAAAAAATTGAAAGCATATAACAGATCTAATTTACCTAAAAAAAAATCAGAGAAAGAATAGAACCCATCGGAGGCGTTGTTTGTGGGCAGAGGGGACTTTTACTCTGATCTTAGTGAGAGAAACAGAGAGGTGTTCTGTCGAAATAGAGAGGCATTCTCTTCTTTCTCCGTGTCCCAGGATCGCGTCTCTCTTTTTCTGTTTCTTTCTCCATGTCTTCATCGCCTCTATCTTTTACTGTTTCTTTCTCTGTATATTCATCACCTCTCTCTCTCGATTTCGTTGCCTCTCTCCCCAGTCCCCACTCCGTGCCTTCTCTGTTTACCATTTTGCCATGGTTTTGGGTCCGCAAAATCGTTTCTTGAAACTTGTTGATTTCATCGCCTCTCTTTCTCTGCTTCTTTCTCCATGTACTTATCGCCTCTCTCTGTTTCTATCTTGGTGTACGTCTAGGTTTAACCGGTTATTTATTTAGCTTTTAAACGGTGTTGTAGCATTACCAAACAATGTAATGTATCGCTTTTTTAAGTTAAACGTGTCTGAATTTTAGATAGGCAGTTATCTTATTTGTCAGCACCTCCTTAATTGTAGGAATCCACTTTCTCTCAGCTTCTGCTATTATATATACTAGTGTTTAACCCGTGCAATAGGATCATTTTATGATGGTAAAATAGGGAAGGGGGTGGATGGTTAGTTGTTCAAATAATGATGTTAATGTGTAGGTGTTCTTCAAAAAGAAAAACATAACTTAGCTGATCATACAAAACAAGAATTGTTCATAAGAAGTCGAAATATAATTTGAAACATGTATTAAAAGTTAAATGTTATAGAGCGAAGAAAAAAAAAAAAAAACTCATTTATAACCATCAAACAATATTATTTTAAACATAAATATTATTTAAAAAAGGACATTTTTAACTATGGACAAAACTTATGTACAGTACCTGTAGGGTCAGATTCCGCAGCCCAAGCCCAAGAAGGTGTGGATTTGGAGCCCACTGAACCCAAAACAATAAATTTGTAGAGAGTGGGTGAAAGAGCTAGGCTAATAATGAAAATAACAGTATTAAACGGCAATGATGACAGGAAGATTTGAATTAATATGTGCTCGGACAGTGGTGAATATCTCGTCCGAGGAGGTGATTTTCATTGATGAACTTAGGTTACAATTGTTGGAACTACAGTAAAATAATATACTCTTCTCTCTCTCTTCTTTTTCGATCCCCCTCTATCGGAGACCCCTCTCTCTTATATAGTACTGCCTTTCTACATCTCCACCGTCCACTTGTTCATCATCTGGGCGCCCACTTGAGTGCTTGTCCCATCACACTCCCCCTTTAGTCCTGTCTGAGTGGCGGTAGCTGAGGATGCACTGTTCAGGGGTCTTCTCCACATAAATGCGGCCAGGAGGGTAGGTGCAGTGCATTAAATGCGGTGGTTGAAGTCTGTCTCCTTGATATTTCTCTGTTTCTGTTACCTTCTTGTGTGTCTGAGGCCCCCTTTCTCCCTTAACACTTGTCAAACAGATCACTTGAACCCCCCATACACGTGTCGGGCAAAAACCTCGTCGGATCCGAGGGTATCGGTCTCCTCGGGCATATGAACATCTCCTCGGACAGTGCACGTACTCGTCTCCAGACATTCTCCTTTTACATGGGCCTCTGACTGAGTGTCTTGGTCTCCTCGGACGAACAGTATTCCTCATATAGGGCCTTGGGCCCAATACGTTGGGTTGGGCTTTCTCCTCCCACATTAGCCCCTCGAAATTGTAGTTTTTCCCTCGCATCCGAGGAGAAAAAGTAGGATTTTGACTTGCCACGGAGCAAAAGCTTGGAAACACGCACAACCGAGCCGGCACTTGTGTAAACGTGGGAACAGACGCCTCATTAATGCCGCTGCGGTTTCCTTATTCCCAAGGCGCTGCATTAACTGCACCAGGTGACGTTTCGTCCTTCGCATCCAACGGTGGCTGATTGATCCAATGGCTGTGGTTTTTCTTCAGGATTTGGGCGGGAGTGCCCCTGACCCTTCGCTTGACCCCGTATAAAGCTTCAGAGGAAGTCATTTCTTCCTCACTTTGCAAATCTTCAGACGCTCCAGCAAGAACAGACGCGCCACTCCGTCCAAATCTCTCCGTCCGAATCTCTCAGTCGCCGGTACCAATCTTACTCAGAATCCTCACGAGTCCTCCTACGAGCCTGCAATCACTTCTCCGGTCTAGCCTTTGTAAGTCGTCGCCCACCGAATCTTTTAGTTTTCTCTTCGGCCAGCCGTTTCACTTAAGCACCATGGGAAAACTCGAGTACATGATGGATAGCCCTGAGCAAATAGAGGCGTTTAGGACCGCGTACCGCGTACCGCATACCCCCTAACGTGGGTGTGAGGTATTGCCCCCCAGAAAAAATACTAACAGACCGGCAGACGGGAGAGGTGGTTATCCCCCTCATCGCCTTCAAAGAAGGGGGAATGACAATCCCCATGGGCCCCATCACCGCCAATTACCTTCGGAACCATAGGCTTACTCCCTGGTAGTGCGCGCCCAATATGTTTAGGATCCTAGGAGCGATTGAGGACCTTGAGCGTCATATGGGGTTGGGACTCACCTGGCTTGACGTGGTACATATGTACGAATGCCATAGCCAGCAAGATGCTGGGAACTACTTAAAATCCCGGTCGGATGTTGTCAGGCTCATTTCCTGCCTTCTCAAATCCAACAAAGGGATGAAAGACGACTATGTGATCGTCTCGGGCGCCTGGCGCAACGGCCCTGGTTGCCCAACCAAGCATGGGAAGCCAGGTGTGACATGTAGATTTAGGCGCACTGACCATAGGCTTAGGGCTCCCGTCTTTTAACTGTCTTTGATTTCTCTTCGGTCGCTATTTCTGAGCTTCTAACCATTTTTTCTTTTTACTTGCAACAGATAAGAACCAAGTTTCTCCTCGGCTCAGCCTAACGAATGTTGTTGCCCTCAACTACCTTTTAAGGTCGGAGATCTTCGTGAGCGAGGACGGGCAACTACGATCTGCTCCCCTTATTCTTGGATATAAAGGGAAGCCAAAGGGTTTTCAACCGGTCGGCAACGCAATCGTCCAAGGAGACCATCGCCTTGCGCGTATTGACGTTGGTCGGAAGGGCTTCTTGGCGCCAGACGATCTTGAACCTGTACCCCGTCCAATTCCTCGGGCTGCACCTCCCCTTATCCAACCACTCCAGCAAGTTCCCCTCGGACAAGAGATTGAAGGTGAGGGGGCTGGCTCTTCCACTTCCTCGCTAGAAGATCAAATAGACGGATTTCAGTTTGAGGGAGAAGCTTCAAGAGTAAACCAGGTGGTAGAGATCTCAGACGCCGAAGAAAAAGCCTACGAGCAGTCCGGCGCCCATCTTAATTTGTTAGCCACTCATTTAGAAGACTCCTCGGAAGACGATATGGATCTGAGGAATTTGATGAAGGGTAGGGGCAAAAAGTCCGACCCGAAAGATGCTGGGACATCTAAAACAGGGGTGACGCTTCCTCCAGTGCCTATCCAGGTCCCTGACCCAAACTTGAAAACCATGCCAAACCTGCAGAAGAAAAGACCCCACACTGAGGTTGGGGAAAAGCAGGTGCCACCAACCAAGGGGGCCAAGCAGCAAAAGGTGGCACAGGATAACCGAACTCGCAGGGCTCCGTCTACTGAAAGCCGAGACGAGGGCACAGTGGCAGACGTGCGCCGAGGAGGAGGGGGACCGCGGATTTGGTCTCCAAAATTGGAGTTGGAGGGCGCTCCAATCCTCTGGGAGACCTCCCTCAGGAATTATGATGGAGGGAGGGCCGGCTACGTTGCTGAGGCCCTGCAGCAACCACTTCTCCTCCCTCATGACATGGAGTCCTTCAGGCGTTTCAATCAGCCGGAGCTCTTTCGATCCCTCAAGAGGGATTTAGCCATCGTAAGTAACCTCAGTCCGATTAGTTGAATCACTGATTTTTGCTTTTCCTATTCTTCTGCGTTTGACATTTAGAGTTTCCATCATGCAGGTCACTCAGCAGATTTACGTAGCCGAGGAGTGGGACAAGAAGAACCGCCTTGAAACCCAGGCGGCGTTCTGCTCCCGAGACGAGGCGGAGAAATCTCTGGGCCAAATGAAGGACGATTATGCCCGTCTGTCCGGGGAACTCGCGGAGATGACCAGCCAGAAGAAAAGCCTTGACGCTGGGATAAAGAATGCTGAAAAGCAGGCTGAGGATCAGCGTAAGTTGCTAAAGGCGGCAGAGGCCAATCTGAAGACCGAGAGGGAGCTGGTAAATGGGCTAAGGGATGAGCTCTGAAAAGCCAAAGACAGCGCCCGATATGCCGAGGAGAAAGCCCAGTTGGCCCAGGAGGCGGTTGAGGCTGAAAAGAAGGCAGCCTACCAGCTGGGGGTAGAGACGGCCACGTCCCAGCTTCTAGAGCAGTTCGCCTCGGTCAGCCGAGATTACTGCGACATAAGTTGGGGCAAAGCCCTAGATGCAGCTGGAGTCCCGGCCGACTCAGAGCTGAGGCTGCCTGGGAGCGTATACTATGATCCTGATATCCGAGAGCTCCCAGGAACTGATCTCCCTCCTGTTCCACAGCTTCCAGAGGCTTTGGAGCCAATCTTGGTCAGCCATGCTCCTCCACTAACTCTTGGTGCAAGCAAGGAAACTGGTCAGCCAGGCGGCAAGGATAAGCCAGTTGAACCAGCCAAAGAGAAAGGCCAAGGGTCAGGCGAAGAGAAAATTCCTTCCGAGTCCAAGGACCAAGCCCCTGAAGCAACTGCTCGGATAGGCCAGGCTGCGGACCCCGTGCCCCCTCCAGCAAAAGAATAGATGTATAGGGCTTTCACTTTTGTACCTGTGCTCTCTTTTGTTTTATCCGAAGAATTGTAAACTATCCTTTTATTTATGGAATAGATTCTCATTTGTCTATGATGTTTTAAATACATGTCTTACTAATTACTACTGTCACATACAACTATACATTGCACTTATAACCAAATAATGCAAATAAATCTGCTTGATACATCATACTTATGGTGTAAGTAACCAAAAATTGATATTGAAAAGGATAGGCCAACCAAGAGTTATTGATGAGTTGCATGTCTTTCCAAGTTAAACATAAGTTATTATTCCTCGGCTTCAAACTAAACACAGCTAGGGGAGACATTTATAAATTAGAATCAATTTAAACGCGATTAGGGGTTTTAGCACTAAGCCCCAGTGACACTGGCCGCGTGGGGGTATTGACTAACCTGTCGTCTGGTTCAAGGATTATAGGATTCGAATGTACTCGTGTTAACTAACCCTAGTCATCTGGTCCGAGGACTGCAGGCATGACTGGATTTAAGTTTAAACACAAACCGCACCGGAATGTTAACTAACCCTAGTCATCTGGTCCGAGGACTTCAGGCATGACTGGATTTAAGTTTAAACACTATAGAACTGTAACCGAGTGCTAACTAACCCAAATCATCTGGTCCGAGGACTACAGGCATGATTGGATTTAAGTTTAAACACTATAGAACTGTAACCGAGTGCTAACTAACCCAAATCATCTGGTCCGAGGACTACAGGCATGATTGGATTTAAGTTTAAACACTATAGAACTGTAACCGAGTGCTAACTAACCCAAATCATCTGGTCCGAGGACTACAGGCATGATTGGATTTAAGTTTAAACACTTGAGCTAACGGTGTTAACTAACCCTAATCATCTGGTCCGAGGACTACAGGCATGATTGGATTTAAGTTTAAACACTTAAGCTGGTGGCGAATGAGTGTTAACTAACCCTAATCATCTGGTCCGATGACTACAGGGATGATTGGATCTAAGTTTAAACACTTGAGAGAAAACTTTACGCAGCGAATTGGTATATCAATTGAAGAGAAGACTTGATTAATAGAAGTACCTCTTGAGGTTATTTACATTCCAAGGGCGAGGGATTACATGACTATCCAGGTCTTCTAAGAAATATGCTCCAATACCAGCGCCTGAAGTGATACGATATGGTCCTTCCCAATTGGGTCCTAATTTTCCCCAAGCTGGGTTCTTCGCGGTGCCCACAACTTTCCTCAGCACCAGATCACCAGGCTCTAAAGGCCTCAGCTTCACGTTAGCGTCGTAGCCTTGCCTGAGCTTTTGTTGGTAGTGTGCCAGCCGAACCATTGCGTTCTCTCTTCTTTCCTCAATAAGGTCCAAACTCTTCTCTAGTTGCTCGTTGTTGCCGATCGGACTAAACGAGCTGGTTCTAAGTGTTGGGAACCCTGTTTCCAGAGGAATGACAGCTTCAGCCCCATAGGTCATCGAGAATGGGGTCTCTCCAGTAGACCTGCGGGGCGTAGTTCTGTAAGCCCAAAGCACATGTGGCAACTCTTCTACCCATTTGCCCTTTGCATCATCTAGCCTCTTCTTTAAGCCGTTCAGTATGACCTTGTTGGAAGCTTCTGCTTGGCCATTACCCTGGGGATAGGCTGGAGTGGAGTATCTGTTCGTAATTCCCAGCTCACTGCAGTAATTCCTGAACGCCTTGCTGTCGAACTGTAAACCGTTGTCCGAGATGAGGGTGTGAGGAACTCCAAACCGTGTGACAATATTCTTCCACACAAACTTTTGCACATCAACGTCTCTGATATTGGCTAGTGGCTCAGCTTCAACCCACTTGGTGAAATAGTCTGTTCCGACCAGGAGGTACTTCTTGTTTCCTGCAGCTTTGGGGAAGGGTCCCACAATATCCAAGCCCCATTGGGCAAAGGGCCATGGGCTAGATAGTGGATTAAGGTTTCCCCTTGGCTGGTGAATGTTTGGAGCGAAGCGCTGACATTGATCGCACTTTTTGACGTATTCGTGTGCCTCTTTTTGCATGTTAGGCCACCAATAGCCTTGGGTGAGGGCTCGGTGAGCCAAGGACCTGCCTCCAGTGTGGCTCCCACAGATTCCTTCGTGCAGCTCTTCTAGCAGTGCCTTAGTCGCCTCGGGATGCACGCATAACAAATATGGTCCCGAATAGGAGCGTTTGTATAGTTTCTGGTCTTCGGACAACCAGAACTTAGTCGCCTTCCTCTGAACTTTATCGGCTTCTCCCTTCTCTTCAGGCAATATATCTTCTTTGATAAATTTGACTAAAGGGTCCATCCAGCACGGCCCGGCCCTGATCTGGTGAACCTGGACTCCCCCTGACTTCGTCTCTGTAAGCCTGTGCAGGTCCTCGACGAGGATGACCCTCGGCAGGTTTTGTGCCGAAGAGGTGGCAAGCGTGGCCAAGGAGTCAGCATGTGAGTTGCCATTCCTGGGGATGTGCAGCAAACTGAAAAATTCGAACTCTGATTGCAGATGTTTAACGCGACCCAAGTATCCCTGCATTCTTTCATCCTTTGCCTCGAACTCGCCTTGTACTTGACCTACTACCAATCTTGAGTCCGAGAACAACTCCACGGACTTCCCACCCATTCTACGGACCATAGTCATCCCCATCAGTAGGGCCTCATACTCCGCTTCATTATTTGTTGCCGAGAAGTCCAGCCTTAACGATTTCTCGATAATGATTTTCTCGGGGGATATCAATACCAGCCCAACTCCAGAACCTCTTTGGTTTGCCGCGCCATCGACGTACACTTCCCAATGGGAGGGTTTCTGTTGAGAGATCATGCCAACTGATTTTTCATCCATGCCCGACATGGGCTTTACCTCTTCTAGCTGGGGCTCCGTGAACTCAGCCACCAAATCTGCGAGGACCTGTCCCTTGACCGATGTGCGGGGCATATATCTTATATCGAAAGCCCCTAAGATTGTACCCCACTTGGCAATCCGACCAGTGTAATCAGCACTTCGGAGTATAGTTTTGAGTGGGAGTTGCGTGAGAACGACCACCGTGTGGGCTTGGAAGTAGTGAGGTAGCTTCCGTGTGCCAAGCACTACTGCTAAGATAGCCTTCTCCAGTGGCAAGTAACGAATCTCAGCCTCATGCAGTGACTTGCTTACGTAATAGACGGGCCTTTGTACACCAGAATCTGACCGTATCAACACCAGGCTCACCGCATAGGGAGCTACAGCGATGTAGGCGAACAGTACCTCGTCTGGCTCAGGACTGGACATGATTGGTGGCAGAGACAGATAATCCTTGAGTTGCTGGAACGCCAAAGCACATTCCTCAGTCCATTCGAATCCCTTCCACTTGTTAAGCAAAGAGAAAAAGGGCCGACACCTGTCTGCTGATCTGGAGATGAACTGATTGAGGGCAGCAGTCATTCCGGTCAGTTTTTGAACTTCCTTGGGATTCCGAGGAGCTCGGAGGTTGTTGATGGCCTTTATCTGGTCGGGGTTGACCTCAATTCCTCTGTGGGTGACCATGTATCCCAAGAACTTGCCGGACCCTACCCCAAACGAGCACTTAGAGGCATTTAGTCGTAGCTTGTATTTCCGTAGAATCTCAAAGGTACTTTCAAGGTCTTTCACGTGCTCGGCTATGACTTTGCTCTTCACCACCATGTCATCTATGTAAATCTCGATATTCTTGCCCAGCTGTGGCTCGAACATCCTCGTCATCATCCTCTGGTAGGTAGCTCCTGCGTTCTTTAAGCCAAACGGCATCACTTTATAGTGGTAGTTACCGATGGGAGTGACGAAAGCAGTTTTCTACTGGTCCTCCAGGGCTAATGGTATCTGGTGGTAGCCTTGGAAGGCGTCTAGGAAGTCATCCGAGGGTGGCCGACAGTGGCATCAACCAGCTGATCGATTTTCGGCATAGGGAACGGGTCTTTGGGGCATGCCCTATTCAGATCCGTGAAGTCAATGCATACTCGCCACTTCCCACTCTTCTTCTTTACTACCACGGTATTTGCTAACCATTCGGGATAAAAAACCTCTTTGATAGCCCCAGCTGCTTTGAGTTTCGCCACCTCATCTCTCACTGCGTCGGCATGCTCCTTGGATGGGCGCCGAATAGGTTGCTGCTTGGGGGTGACCAGTGGATTCACCTTCAAGTGATGGCATATGAACTCCGGGTCCACCCCTGGGGCCTCGTAAGCACTCCAGGCAAACACGTCGAGATTTTGCTTGAGGAACTCTATCAGCTCCTCCTTCTCCTGAAGAGGCAGCTGAGATCCGACTTGAAAGAACCTGTCAGGATCATCTCCAATGATCACCTTCGTCAGATCCTCACACCGAGTGCTTTCATCCGATTCTTCAGAAGGCACTCCCCGAGACTGTAGTTGCTATAAATCCCTCCCAGCCACGTCCGAGGACTCGGCTGGGGCCTCATGCTGAATGGCGGCTACCAAGCACTGTCTAGCAACAGACTGGTCTCCTCGGATCTCGTGTATCTGTCCACCTGATGGATAGTTGACCTTCTGGTGCAAAGTAGAGGGGACAGCCCCAAGTGCGTGAATCCAAGGTCTGCCTACGAGTGCCGTGTAGGGCGAATATGCGTCCACGACGATAAAATCCAGCTCCACCACCTCGGAGCCGGACTGCACAGGTAAGCGTATCCGGCCTTTCGGGATGACAGGCCTTCCTTCAAAGGTGAATAGGGGGGAATCGTACGGCGTCAGGTCCTGGGGTTTTAGGCCTAGCCCCTTGTAGAGGTCCGGGTACATTATCTCCACGGCACTGCCCTGGTCCACCATCACCCTCTTTACATCGTACCCTCCTATTCTGAGGGTGATGACTAGTGCATCATCATGGGGCTGGATGGTGCCGATCATGTCCTCGTCCGAGAATCCCATAACCAGCGGGGCACCAGTCCTAGCTCTCTTCGGTCCTCGGCTTGACTCCCCTGCGGGTGGTCGGCCTACTGACATAACTTTCAAAGGCCAGGACCCTGTTCTCCCCGGCGCAGCGAAGACGACGTTTATAGTCCCAAGCGGCGGCTTTGAGGGGTCGTCCCTGCGTGGCCCCGAGCCTGTCTGCCCTCGGCCGCTGGAGGGGTGCAGAAGGTGTTTCAATTTACCATCGCGAACCAACTGGTCCAGGTGATCCCACAGGCTCCTACAATCCTCCGTGTTATGCCCGTGGTCTTGATGGTACTGGCAGTAGAGATTATGGTTGCGTCTCTCGGGGTTTCCTACCATCTTGTTCGGCCACCTGAAGAATGATTCATTCTTAATTTTTTCCAGGACCTGATGCACTGGCTCTTTGAACACGGTGTTGACCGATTGAGGATTCATCGATCCTGATTGTCCGGCAAAATCCCTCCGCGGTTTATTGTAATTGTACCGGTCCGACCGCGAATCTCTCCTCTCCTGAGGGATAATCTTATCCTTTCCCTTGCCCTGCTGCTGATCTTCTTCAACCCTCTTATACTTCTCTATGCGGTCCATTAGTTGACGCACGTTTGTGACTGGTTTGCCAGATAGGGATGCCCTCAAACCGTGGTCAGTAGGGAGGCCGAGCTTGAACGTGCTGAGGGCCATTGCATCGTTGTTGCCCTCCACCTCATTGAACATCTCCCAGTATCTGTCTGAATATGCCTTCAAGGACTCGCCTTCCTGCATGGACAAGGATAGCATGAAGAGAGAGGCCTGGCCACTCTTCGGCACGTAACAAAATGGGAGCCGAATGCCTGAGTGAGCTCTTTGAAGGAGTTGATGGAGCCTGCCTTCAAACCATCAAACCACCTCATAGCAACGGGCCCAAGACTGGAAGGGAAAACCTTGCACATCAGAGCTTCATCTCTGGAGTAGACAACCATCCTCTGGTTAAAATGACTCACATGCTCCACGGGGTCAGTTTTACCATTGTAGACGGTGAACGTTGGCTGGTTAAAGCGCCGAGGGAGTCTGGCCTCCTCTATCCTGCGCGTGAAGGGTGATCTAGATATCTGGTTTAGAGCCCTGTTCATGGCATCGTTCTCCACGTCCTCGCGTGATGGGCTCCTACGCTCCCTTTTACGATGGGACTCCTCTACATAGGTGTAGGACTCGCTAGCTGGTGTCTTGGACTTGGGTTGATAAGAGACGTCCTGCTCGTCATCAAGATCATCTTCAGAGTACGAGGAAGCCCACTTCCTCTTTGCGTGTCGCAACTCCCTCTTTAGTTTTTCCACTTCCAGTTGTAAGTCACGGTTCTTCTCTACATGGGACATGTGACTTCCACTCTGTGATTGGCCCTGGCTAAGGCGCACGGTGTGTACACTGCCCTCGCGATTTTGTCTCCTCTCTAAGTTGACAAAATGGTCCATGTGTTGGGATGCCCTGGATTCTGCTTGTTGTTCACCTTGTTCTGCCATTATCAACTGTTGTTTTCACTCTTGCACAAGCTCTCCCCACAGACGGCGCCAATTGTAGGGTCAGATTCTGCAGCCCAAGCCCAAGAAGGTGTGGATTTGGAGCCCACTGAACCCAAAACAATAAATTTGTAGAGAGTGGGTGAAAGAGCTAGGCTAATAATGAAAATAACAGTATTAAACGGCAATGATGACAGGAAGATTTGAATTAATATGTGCTCGGACAGTGGTGAATGTCTCGTCCGAGGAGGTGATTTTCATTGATGAACTTAGGTTACAAATGTTGGAGCTACAGTAAAATAATATACTCTTCTCTCTCTCTTCTTTTTCGATCCCCCTCTATCAGAGACCCCTCTCTCTTATATAGTACTGCCTTTCTACATCTCCACCGTCCACTTGTTCATCATCTGGGCACCCACTTGAGTGCATGTCCCATCACACTCCCCCTTTAGCCCTGTCTGAGTGGCGGTAGCTGAGGATGCACTGTTCAGGGGTCTTCTCCACATAAATGCGGCCAGGAGGGTAGGTGCAGTGCATTAAATGCGGTGGTTGAAGTCTGTCTCCTTGATATTTCTCTGTTCCTGTTACCTTCTTGTGTGTCCGAGGCCCCTTTTCTCCCTTAACACTTGTCAAACAGATCACTTGAACCCCCTATACACGTGTCGGGAAAAAACCTCGTCGGATCCGAGGGTATCGGTATCCTCGGACATATGAACATCTCATCGGACAGTGCACGTACTCATCTCCAGACATTCTCCTTTTACATGGGCCTCTGATTGAATATCTTGGTCTCCTCGGACGAACAGTATTCCTCATATAGGGCCTTGGGCCCAATACGTTGGGTTGGACTTTCTCCCCCCACAGTACCTTAGGTGCTGTTTCGTAGGTTCTCTTCTTAAGATTTTGTCATGTGGCTACTTAACTTAAAAAATACTAAAAACACAATCTAGTTACGAACACAATCGATATGCATAGTATTCTCTCATTGTAAAACACACATATATTTAGCTCCATCTA
Source organism: Quercus aquifolioides (assembly GCA_019022515.1). Classification (NCBI taxonomy): domain Eukaryota; kingdom Viridiplantae; phylum Streptophyta; class Magnoliopsida; order Fagales; family Fagaceae; genus Quercus; species Quercus aquifolioides. Next base: position 4,568,461 of record CM032330.1, on the reverse strand, counting down.
GAGCTTTGGTGTGATTCCTAATTGACCAAGCCATTTGTTAAATCTAACAATTTTCTAATATAATTTAGGATGCGAATTTTTAAGTCAATTACCAATTTGTTGCTACCCTATCTTCGTAGCTCAAAGATAAATGTCTACTCATAAAAAATAATTAGTATCTGAGAAAGTAAATATATTCAAATAATTTAAGATAAATATTTGAAGTGAATATTTTATATTAAAAGTTTTAGTTAAATAAATTTAATTAAATAAGTATGTAGCTAATGTATTAGAAATTAAAAATTTTAAAATAGCACTCAAAATGTCAAAACCAAAATCAGAATTTAAAACTAATTTATCATCATGGGTTTAATATTTTTTAAATCTTAAGATTTCTCTCTCTCTCTATAAATAAAGATTTCAGTTTACTTGCCAAGTACAAACAGAGGCATCTTCGAATAACAACATGGTACTTTGGTTACCAATTGAGACTTGACCTCAATGGCTTGTATTTCACCTTCCTCATTCTTGAGTCGGCCTCAAATATCCTAGCATTACTTCGACGCAAAACATGATATACAACAAACCCCATACTGTCTACTTCAATAGTTTTTTTTTTTTTTGCTAAGATAGTTCAATAGAATTAGAATATAGCATTAAATTAAAATTTATTCTAGATTTTCCACTTTCTCAATTTCATAATGTCTTCCTTTATTTTAACTCAATAAGAAACTTTGGAAGTGTACTATCTTACATAGAATTGGCCCTTATATACAGTAATATCATTATACTCAAAACCGTTATCATCTACAACGGCTAAACTCCTAGCCCCAGATTTTGCAAAGCCTAATTTTCCGGCACCAAAGATAACAAAAACGGCAGAGTCATTTACATTAGTTCAAGGTGAATTGGGAAACATAACTACATTATTGGCAGACTTACATTCAATCTGAGTTTATGGTTTGGAACATTAAAAATTCTTATCAAATTAATATGGAATTAAAAAGAGTAGAAGTCAAATGGATAAGAATGATAGTTAGGCTGTCCTAACCTGTCAGCTTTATCCAGCAATGTTTCTTGAGAACACCTGGTGAATGTTATAAATATGTCTAAACAAAGGTAATTCAAACAATAAATACATAATGGATAGAATCTTGACAGAGAACTGTAGCAAATCTGAATTTAAACGAAATGACAGGATAAGAAGGTTTGTTAAAATTACTAAACTTTCAGATTTTAGACAGTTTAAAACAAAAACATATGTTTATTGGAGATTTAATATGATAATTCGTAAAGGAAATGCAGTGGTGAGAAGTTTAACGAAAAAAACTATTTGAAGTAATGAAAGAGTATGCTGATCTTTGAGGCAGAGCAGCAAATACTCTTCTAATAAAATATATATATATATATATATATATATATATATATATATATATATTGTGGGGCCAGAGAGTCAGACGGCCCCAGCCCACTTCGTACCAAGCCCAAAGGCCTGCGCCGAGGAGGCGTCAAAGGTCCGAGTACGAAAGTGTAAAGCCCAGTTGCCCAAAAAACAGTGCCGAGGACGATTCCTTCCTCGGACGGCCGAGGTTATAAAGTGGACAAGCAGCACACCATCAAGGGGAGTCTTCCTGAGCATCCAAAGAGGAAAGAGTAAGTACAACGCGTCAGCAGCGGAAGCATGGTGGAGGAGCAAGTCCTGGATGAACTGTCACCTCCACATTAAATGCCCTTAACTAACGTCCTGGCCGCATTAATGAGGATAGGACTCCAGAACAGCGCTGTCTTGGGTGCTGCAACCCACAAGAGGAATGGGAATGCGGCTGATGGGACAGGCTCTCAAGTGGTGGCCTGGCTGATCAACAAATGTAGGGCTAGGATCAGTTGAGAGAGGTGTATATAATGTAAGGAGTCTCTCTTGAAAGGGGGACAAAAAATCTGAAGGAAGAAGTACTGTAGCAACTTGTATTCCCTCAACCCTTGTAATCAATCTTCAAAGAAATAATAAGAACCCCAAGCTCCGGAAGGCAAATCCGAGGAGCATCTTTGTGCATCCCAATTCATGTTTAGATAGTTAAACCCACACGCAACCATGCATGGTCGCTGCATTCCTCACTAGGGCCTAATTCTTGAACCCATTCTCTATAAATTCATTGCAGGGCTAGCTGGGCTTGGGTCCACTCTCTCAACCCGTAGAAGTGCTCAAACCCGGTCCCTACAATAGGCTACCTGACGTACTTCTGGCTAGCCCCCACTCAGTGCGCCGTCAACGTCTTCAGAATCCTGGGTTGTGTGGACGCCCTGAACGAGAAGATGGGGCTAAGGTTGACCCATCACGACGTAAACTGGTGTTACAACCTCCAGTGCTTGAAGGGCAAGTCGTACTACATGAAGACAAGGGACGACAGGGTCCGGCTTATCCAGTGCCTCCCTGAGTCTAGCAAGGGGCTGGACAAGGACTTTCTCATCGTGTCCGGAGAGTGGCATGATGGCCTTCACTGCCCAACGACGGAGGGGACACCAGGTGGGGCAGTGGGAGTAGGAGGGGGTTCAAAGGTTTTAGTTTATTTCATGAATCATTTTTTTTTTGTACTGTTTGGTTACTAACATGAATGTGTCCTCTTTCCGCAGATCCGCACGCCTACACGCGCCACTTCAGCCTGATCAACAGGGAGGATTTGCAGAAAGTGCTCAGGGCGGCGGTTTTCGAGAAAGAAGCTAACCATCAAGTTAGAGCCGCTCACAAAATCTTGGGGTACACCCCGGTCCAAAAATCATTCGCGGCTCCAAAGCACGTGATCAGAGCAAAAGATCCTCGGCTGCGGAAAATCACCGTGACCGAGGACGGGTTCCAGTTCCCCGAGGAGCCCTCTACTTCAGAAGGTGTTACCTTAGCAGGCCCCTCTTCCTCCTATAGATCCGCAGAGGCCCCAGAAGAAGATCTAGAGAGGGAAGAGGAAGTTGCTGATTTTGGCCCCGTCGAGGACGAGTTTGACGTGTTTGAACAAGTCCACTAGTCCGAGGATCCTCCTGGGGACTTGGGTGACCCTCGCCTGACCGAAGCCGACTTCCTAGCCTCAGAGACCCCTCATCGGCCTGAGATGGGTTACAAGAAGAAGTCCCAATCTAGCCTGCTCGACCTAATAGAAGGCCAACCGGGGAAGTCCAAGCCAAAGCTTCCTCCTCCTCCTCCTAAGACTCATCCTGCCCAGACCAGGTCGGCCTCTACCCAACCTAGGCTTCCTCCTCCTCCACCTCAGACGAGTCCGTCGTCCAGGCATGAGCCCGCTGATCTTAAGCAGAAAAAGGATAAGGGCAAAAGGCCTATTGAGGACAAGTCCGGGTCCACGTAGGAGGGGAACGATGCTCGACGGCCCTCGAAGCAGCTAAAGATAGGCCCCCGAGGTCAGGATAAACAGGTCGATGCCCAGCCTGAGGTTCAGGCCTGACTTCCCGCCCCAATGCTCTATGGGGGACCTTTGAGGGATGACTCCTCCCTCAGGGATTTTAGGGAGGGCGAAGGTGCATATGTGGCCGACGTGCTGGAGAGGTGCTTGCTACTTCCTGCGGACATGGCGCAGCTGGGGACCATGAGGAGTAGGGAGGTCTTCCTCAGCCTCAAGCGATATCTGGGAATGGTAAGACCCTTAACACTTGTGATTTTTCTGGCTTCGGTCTTTCTTCTTCTTTTTTTGTTTTGAGCTCGGCTTATTATGTTCCCGTTTTTTTTGACAGGCTGTCCAGGCCACCTATAGGTTGGAGGAGGCGGCCCACGACCAAGGAAAGGCCATGGATGCAGAGCGTGAGAAGCGCTTGGAGGCCACTCGGACCCTCAAGACCTCCGAGGACGACCTTGCCGCTACCAGGGAGGAGCTTAAGGCGATGACCAGGGCTCGGGACAACGCAGTGTCAGGCCTCGCCGGTTTCCAGAAACAGGCCGAAGATCAGACGAGGCGTCTGGGTGAGGCGGAGGAGCAGCTGAAGATCGCAAAGGAGCTGCTTGCTGATCTGACAAAGAAGGTGGCTGCTGCCGAGGAAGCCAAAAAAGTGGCTGAATGGGCCAAGGATGAAGCTGTGAGGGCCAAGTTTGAGGCAGACCAAGGTAGGGAGGAGGCCTGGGCCTCTAAGGAGGAAGCTGAGGAGGTAGCTTATGCTGCGGGGGTGGTCGAGACGGAAGTTGCCTTTAAGGCCCAAGTCCTTGGGGTGTGCAGGCGCTACTGCTCCCAGGTTTGGAAGGAGGCTCTCAAACAAGCTGGGGTCGAGGCCTCGTCCGACCTGTGGAAGGAGGAGAGTGTGTACTACCCCCCCTGCCATCCGCGAGGCTGCCCCAGATGGCTCTGAGGCCGAGGAGGCTGCTGAGGAAATTGCTGCTACTCTGGGTGAGGAAGCCTTGGTCGCTGGACCTACGGGTGAGCCTGTTCAAGGGAGTGGTCCTCCCGGAGTGGTTGAACCAAGTGAAGGCTCCAAAGAGGAAGCGCCCTAGCAGGTTGCAAAGCCCTCCTCCGATGCCCAGGTTTCTTCCGCTAAGGAGGCAGCTATTCCTGCCGTGCCTCTGCAGGCCATCCCACTCAGTTAGAGCCCAGAGGATCCTGGGGCTGCCATGGACCAGCCATCCACCGGGGGGGGGGGGGGCAGTTAAGTGGAAGGAGTAGGCTCCTCGGCGCCTCTGCCTGCCTTGTTTTTGGCCGTTTCTTTTGTCTTTGCATTTTTTTTTTTACATTGTAATGTGAATCTTATCATGTAACTTCTATGGACTTAATGCAATGTGATTCTCATTTCATTTTCTATTTGTTCTGGCTGTTTGTCCATTTGCACGTTATCCGCTCTTTTTTTTTTTTTTTACTTGTATAATTTTTCCTTCAATTGCATCTTGGCTAATCGCGGCAGCAATTATTATAACATGAGGGCGTGTATGCTTGGGCGGACCTTTTATGTCCTAAGGACTAGGTAGAATCTTTTTGAAGTAGAAACTTAGAATCTTTCTGAAGTAGTTAGTTTCCCCACAGGCTTAAGTCCGAGGACCATGCAATGCCTTGGTTCTGTCTAACACTTAGTCTTCTGAAGTAGTTAGTTTCCCCACAGGCTTGAGTCCGAGGACCATGCAATGCCTTGGTTCTGTCTAACACTTAGTCTTTTGAAGTAGTTAGTTTCCCCACAGGCTTGAGTCCGAGGACCATGCAATGCCTTTGTTCTGTCTAACACTTAGTCTTTTGAAGTAGTTAGTTTCCCCACAGGCTGGAGTTCGAGGACCATGCAATGCCTTGGTTCTGTCTAACACTTAGAATCTTCCTAGAGTAGTTAGTTTCCCCACAGGCTTGAGTCCGAGGACCATGCAATGCCTTGGTTCTGTCTAACACAGTCTTTTGAAGTAGTTAGTTTCCCCAAAGGCTCGAGTTCGAGGACCATGCAATGCCTTGGTTCTATCTAACACTTAAAATCTTTTGAAGTAGTTAGTTTCCCCAGAGGCTTGAGTCCGAGGACCACGCAATGCCTTGGTTCTGTCTAACACTTAGTCTTTTGAAGTAGTTAGTTTCCCCACAGGCTTGAGTCCGAGGACCATGCAATGCCTTGGTTCTGTCTAACACTTAGTCTTTTGAAGTAGTTAGTTTCCCCATAGGCATGAGTCTGAGGACCATGCAATGCCTTGGTTCTGTCTAACACTTAGTTCTTTGAAGTAGTTAGTTTCCCCACAGGCTTGAGTCCGAGGACCATGCAATGCCTTGGTTCTCTCTAATACTTAGTCTTTTAAAGTAGTCAGTTTCCCCACAAGCTTGAGTCCGAGGACCATGCAATGCCTTGGTTCTGTCTAACACTTAGTCTTTTGAAGTAGTTAGTTTCCCCACAGGCTTGAGTCCGAGGACCATGCAATGCCTTGGTTCTGTCTAACACTTAGTCTTTTGAAGTAGTTAGTTTCCCCAGAGGCTTGAGTCCGAGGACCACGCAATGCCCTGGTTCTGTCTAACACTTAGTCTTTTGAAGTAGTCAGTTTCCCCTTAGGCATGAGTCTGAGGACCATGCAACGCCTTGGTTCTGTCTAACACTTACTCTTTTGAAGTAGTTAGTTTCCCCACAGGCTTAAGTCCGAGGACCATGCAATGCCTTGTTTCTGTCTAACACTTAGAATCTTTTGAAGTAGTTGGATTCCCCACAGGCTCGAGTTAGAGGACCATGCAATGCCTTGGTTCTGTCTAACACTTAGAATCTTTTGAAGTAGTTAGTTTCCCCAAAGGCTCGAGTCCGAGGACCATGCAATGCCTTGGTTCTGTCTAACACTTAGAATCTTTTGAAGTAGTTAGTTTCCCCAAAGGCTCGAGTCAGAGGACCATGCAATGCCTTGGTTCTGTCTAACACTTTGTCTTTTGAAGTAGTTAGTTTCCCCACAGGCTTGAGTCCGAGGACCATGCAATGTCTTGGTTCTTTCTAAAACTTAGTCTTTTGAAGTAGTTAGTTTCCCCATAGGCATGAGTCTGAGGACCATGCAATGCCTTGGTTCTGTCTAACACTTAGTCTTTTGAAGTAGTTAGTTTCCCCACAGGCTTAAGTCCGAGGACCATGCAATGCCTTGGTTCTGTCTAACACTTAGTCTTTTGAAGTAGTTAGTTTCCCCAGAGGCTTGAGTCCGAGGACCATGCAATGCCTTGGTTCTGTCTAACACTTAGCCTTCTGAAGTTGTTAGTTTCCCCACAGGCTTGAGTCTGAGGACTATACAATGCCTTCGTTTTGTCTAACACTCCGTTTTTTGAAGTAGTTAGTCTCCCCATAGGCTTGAGTCCAAGGACCATGCAATGACTTGGTTCTGTCTAACACTTAGTGTTTTCAAGTAGTTAGTTTCCCCAGAGGCTTGAGTCCGAGGACCATGCAATGCCTTGGTTCTGTCTAACACTTAGTCTTCTGAAGTAGTTAGTTTCCCCACAGGCTTGAGTCCGAGGACCATGCAATGCCTTGGTTCTGTCTAACACTTAGTATTTTGAAGTAGTTAGTTTCCCCACAGGCTCGAGTTCGTGGACCCTGCAATGCCTTGGTTCTGTCTAACACATAGAATCTTTTGAAGTAGATAGTTTCCCCATAGGCTCGAGTCCGAGGACCATGCAATGCCTTGGTTCTGTCTAACACTTAGTCTTTTGAAGTTGTTAGTTTCTCCACAGGCTTGAGTCCGAGGACCATGCAATGCCTTGGTTCTGTCTAACACTTAGTCTTTTGAAGTAGTTAGTTTACCCATAGGCTTGAGTCCGAGGACCATGCAATGCCTTGGTTCTGTCTAACACTTAGGCTTCTGAAGTAGTTAGTTTCCCCACAGGCTTGAGTCCGAGGACCATGCAATGCCTTGGTTCTGTCTAACATTTAGAATCTTCCTAGAGTAGTTAGTTTCCCCACAGGCTTGAGTCCGAGGACCATGCAATGCCTTGGTTCTGTCTAACACTTAGTCTTTTGAAGTAGTTAGTGTCCCCACAAGCTTGAGTCTGAGGACCATGCAATGCCTTGGTTCTGTCTAACACTTAGCCTTCTAAAGTAGTTAGTTTCCCCACAGGCTTGAGTCCGAGGACCACGCAATGCCTTGTTTCTGTCTAACACTTAGACTCTTTTGAAGTAGTTGGTTTCCCCACAGGCTCGAGTTCGAGGACCATGCAATGCCTTGGTTCTGTCTGACAGTTAGAATCTTTTGAAGTAGTTAGTTTCCCCACAGGCTCGAGTCCGAGGACCAGGCAATGCCTTGGTTCTTTCTAACACTTAGTCTTTTGAAGTAGTTAGTTTCCCCATAGGCTTGAGTCCGAGGACCACGCAATGCCTTGGTTCTATCTAACACTTAGTCTTTTGAAGTAGTTAGTTTCCCCTTAGGCAAGAGTCTGAGGACCATGCAACGCCTTGGTTCTGTCTAACACTTAGTCTTTTGAAGTAGTTAGTTTCCCCACAGGCTTGAGTCCGAGGACCATGCAATGCCTTGGTTCTGTCTAACACTTAGTCTTTTGAAGTAGTTAGTTTACCCACAGGCTTGAGTCCGAGGACCATGCAATGCCTTGGTTCTGTCTAACACTTAGTCTTTCGAAGTAGTTAGTTTCCCCACAGGCTTGAGTCCGAGGACCATGCAATGCCTTGGTTCTGTCTAAAACTTTGAATCTTCCTAGAGTAGTTAGTTTCCCCACAAGCTTGAGTCCGAGGACCATGCAATGCCTTGGTTCTGTCTAACACTTAGAATCTTCTTGAAGTAGTTAGTTTCCCCATAGGCTTGAGTCCGAGGACCATGCAATGCCTTGGTTCTGTCTAACACTTAGTCTTTTGAAGTAGTTAGTTTCCCCACAGGCTTGAGTCCGAGGACCATGCAATGCCTTGGTTCTGTCTAACACTTAGAGTCTTTTGAAGTAGTTAGTTTCCCCACAGGCTTGAGTCCGAGGACCATGCAATGCCTTGGTTCTGTCTAACACTTAGGCTTCTGAAGTAGTTAGTTTCCCCACAGGCTTGAGTCCGAGGACCATGCAATGCCTTGGTTCTGTCTAACACTTAGAATCTTCCTAGAGTAGTTAGTTTCCCCACAAGCTTGAGTCCGAGGACCATGCAATGCCTTGGTTCTGTCTAACACTTAGAATCTTCCTGAAGTAGTTAGTTTCCCCATAGGCTTGAGTCCGAGGACCGTGCAATGCCTTGGTTCTGTCTAACACTTAGTCTTTTGAAGTAGTTAGTTTCCCCACAGGCTTGAGTCCGAGGACCATGCAATGCCTTGGTTCTGTCTAACACTTAGGCTGGCCGTCAAAACACGAGATGCATAATCATGATAGGCTAAAAATCTGAATCAAAAGAGACTTTTTCATTAATAGTAATACCTTTTCAGGTTATTTACATTCCATGGGCGAGGTACAGGTTTTTCGTCTAAGTCTTCTAAATAATATGCACCTATCCCCGCTACTGAGGTAATTCGGTAGGGCCCCTTCCAGTTGGGTCCCAGCTTTCCCCAAGAAGGGTTCTTGGCAGCCCCTACGACTTTTCTCAGCACCAGGTCCCTCGGTGTGAGTGGTCTGAGCTTCACGTTGGCATCATATCCCCGCTTGAGCTTTTGTTGGTAATAGGCCAGCTGGATCATTGCTCGTTCTCTTCGTTCGTCAGCCAGATCCAGGCTCGTCCCCTGCAGTTCATCATTGCTGCCTGGAGTGAAAGAGCTCGTCCTCAGCGTTGGGAGATTTGTCTCTAGGGGGATCACAGCCTCGGCACCATAAGTCATGGCAAAAGGCGTTTCCCCTGTTGACCGCCGGGGCGTAGTCCGGTACGTCCAGAGAACGTGGGGCAGCTCCTCTACCCATCTCCCCTTGGCATCGTCCAGTCTCTTCTTAAGCCCATTGACGATGACCTTGTTGACAGCCTCGGCTTGTCCATTTCCCTGAGGGTAGGCAGGCGTTGAGTATCTGTTTGTGATCCCAAGCTCACAACAGTACCTCCTGAAGGCCTTGCTATCGAACTGGAGCCCGTTGTTCGAGATGAGGGTGTGTGGGACCCCGAATCGTGTGACGATGTTCCTCCAGAGGAATTTCTTCGCGTCCACGTCCCTGATGTTGGCCAGTGGCTCGGCTTCGACCCACTTGGTGAAGTAGTCCGTGGCCACCAACAGATACCTCTTGTTTCCTGACGCTTTGGGGAAATGTCCTACAATGTCTAAGCCCCATTGGGCGATGGGCCATGGACTGGACAAAGGATTGAGAACCCCTCCTGGCTGATGGATGTTTGGGGCGAACCTTTGGCATTGGTGACACTTCTTGACATACTCCAGGGCCTTCTGCTGCATTCCCGGCCACCAGTATCCTTGTGTGACGGCCCGGTGAGACAGGGATCTCCCTCTTGTGTGGCTCCCACAGATTCCCTCATGCAGCTCTTCGAGCAGCAATTCCGTTGCTTCGGGGTGGACGCATAGCAGGTATGGCCCATAGTCGGAGCGCCTGTATAGTTTGTGATCCTCGGACAACCAGAACCGAGGAGCTTTCCTTCGTATTTTTTTTGCCACTGACCTCTCCTCAGGCAGGACATCATCTTTGAAGAATCTCACTATGGGGTCCATCCAGCTGGGACCCATCTCAACCTGATGGACGGGGATCGCTCCCTTTGGCACTTCGCTCGCTCTCTCCAGATGCTCCACAAGTATGATCCGAGGTAGACCCTCTGCCGAGGAAGTTGCGAGTGTGGCTAATGAATCGGCATGGCTGTTCCCACTCCTAGGAATATGAGACAAGTTGAAGAGGCCAAACTCCGACTGCAAGCGCTTGACCTGGCCCAGGTATTCTTGCATTCTCGAATCTCTGGCCTCCATGGGGATTCTCATGCCACCTTCGAGGAAGGCGATGATGGGAATCACCACCTCGCCCTCCTGCCTCCGAAGGAGCCACTCCCCTTCCTCACAATACCTCAAGCCCACGTTGGCAGGTATCTTATAGTCGGCGATGAATTTCTCCATCACCTCCTCAGTATAGACATACTTCTTAAGTCTACCCATCCCAAATGACGCTTAAGAGAACAAAAGAAAGAGCAAATGAAAGAAAAGGAGGAGCAGAGATGAAGGAAGCTCAGAGAGGGATAGAGCGACTTACAGAAATGAGGAAAAGCTCCTCGGACAGGCTTTTTATGCTGGAGATGTAGGTGGAAATTTGGCTAGACTAAGGATGTGTGCGCAAGAGCTCTTGATTGCAAGTAAAGAAGGGGAAAAGCAGTTCGAATGGGTATTTATACCCCAAATCAAGGAACCGCACGGGTCTTCCCGCCCATAAATGCTAGGCAAATCCCCACCGTTAGATTGTCATCCTCCCGTTGAACGTGGGGAGCACAGAGTCGTCTGAATTTAATGAAGGACACGTTACGCGCACCGAAGCGTCAGTAACGCGCCTTGGGCAGATGAAAAGACCTCAACACTGACGGGGGACAAGACTCGACAAGACAAGGAGCAGGTCCGAGGACTTCAAAATCCTCCTCTCCGCTCGAGGATGCGGACAGCAAGATTTTGAGGGGCTATTGTGGGGCCAGAGAGTCAGACGGCCCCGGCCCACTTCGTACCAGGCCCAAAGGCCCACGCCGAGGAGGCGTCAAAGGTCCGAGGACGAAAGTGTAAAGCCCAGTTGCCCAAGAAACAGTGCCGAGGACGATTCCTTCCTCGGACGGCCGAGGTCATAAAGTGGACAAGCAGCACACCATCAAGGGGAGTCTTCCTGAGCATCCAAAGAGGAAAGAGTAAGTACAACGCGTCAGCAGCGAAAGCATGGTGGAGGAGCAAGTCTTGGATGAACTGTCACCTCCACATTAAATGGCCTCAACTAACGTCCTGGCCGCATTAATGAGAATAGGACTCCAGAACAGCGCTGTCTTGGGTGCTGCAACCCACAGGAGGAATGGGAATGCGGCTGATGAGACAGGCTCTCAAGTGGTGGCCTGGCTGATCAACAAATGTAAGGCTATGATCAGTTGAGAGAGGTGTATATAATGTAAGGAGTCTCTCTTGAAAGGGGGACGAAAAATCTGAAGGAAGAAGTACTGTAGCAACTTGTATTCCCTCAACCCTTGTAATCAATCTTCAAAGAAATAATAAGAACCCCAAGCTCCGGAAGGCAAATCCGAGGAGCATCTTTGTGCATCCCAATTCATGTTTAGATAGTTAAACCCACACGCAACCATGCATGGTCGCTGCATTCCTCACTAGGGCCTAGTTCTTGAACCCATTCTCTATAAATTCATTGCAAGGCTAGCTGGGCTTGGGTCCACTCTCTCAACCCGTAGAAGTGCTCAAACCCGGTCCCTACATATATATATATATATATATATATATATAAAGAAATATATAAAGATTCATAGAGTAAGGTAGTATATCCAATTGTTTGTCTTGTTTGTAAGAGTATGTTATTTATAAAATAGATTGAAATACATTAGACTTCAGATTTTTTTTCTTCTTTGATGCAATTTGCTTAGTACCCTTTTGACGTTTTTGAAGCATTTGGAACGGCATTCTTTTATGACCAGGTCTTCCATCTTCAATAGTTATAGGAGCAGTTAATTCAGGTTTTTCAACAGATGTTTTTTTCTACACATATTCAAGGGCTAAACCCTATGATGCCACCCAAAAAAAAAAAAAAAAAAAAACTGGATTATGATAAATCAAGAAGGCAATAAATAATCAAAGAATATAATAATTCCAATTTGGAAAAGATTATAATGTTAGTATAGCTGGAAAAACAAAGATTATAATCTGAGGCCAAAACATTGAAAGAGAGAGAATAAACATCCAGATTTTAATTCAAATTCAAATGACAAAATGTAATGGTGAGAATGTGAAATACGTAGAAGGGAGAATTGGTGACATTAAATGAACAAAATGTAATACGAAGTATGAGATAAGTAAAAATAAAATCAGCATTCAAGCAAACTATATTAAACTGTAAAATGGTTTTATCTTTCAATTATCTTGTCAATGTTCCTTTTAAATGAAGAGGTTGGTCTGTTCTAAAGACCAAAACCAACAAACACCAAAAAAGAATAAATGCTATAAGTACCACAAACCAAATATAAAACTTGGTTTGAAACTGAAATTAATGATTACATAATCATCACTAATAGAAATTTAAGTCCTTCAAAACCAACACAATGTAATCATTGAGCTACACTGAATAGTAAAATTGCAGAAAAACAAATAAGCCAAATTAATTGCAATGTAGAGTAAACATAATAATAAAGATCCATGGACTAATCAAAAACATTAATTGAAGACAATTAGTGAATTAGTGGATCAATAGAAGTACGTAGAATATTGTTGTTCTTTGGTCATTCAAGTGGAACCAAGAATTAAAGACGTTTGCATAATATTTTATCAGCTTTTAAAGTAAAAAGCTTTTTCTAAAGATTAACAAACTAATTGAAACATTAATGAGTACACCACACCACAATTAGTAAATAGTCCCTAAATATTCAATGACATGATTTTAAGCAATATGTTGGCTATTTAATCAAATTCAATAAATGAAAAAGAAACATATTTTGCCAAAAAAGATTCATTCATTCTTTAAAACAATTATACATTCCTTTAAACAAATATACAATCAAATGGAAAATATGACTTTTTAGCACAAACATTAAAGAGGTTTTAGACTTTTTAGTTTCGAATAATAGATGCTCAGAGCAGCAACATTGAGAAATCAATCATTATTGAACGGCAAACATGTTTTTTACTACGCATATTCAAGGGTTAAACCCCATGATGCCACCCACAAAAAAACTGGATTAAGATAAATCAAGAAGGAAGCATCAAAATAAAGAGTATAACACATCAAGTAACAAAATGCTGACCTTGGGTATAGGTGTTGCAGAAAAGAAGCGAAACAGAGTGAGTGTCAAATTTTCTTTGAGGAAGGTGCCGTTTGTTTAAGGATGTGGTAATTCAGGGCTTTTATTAAGTGGTGTGAAACGGTTTTTATATCAAGTCAATCCAATATGTGAATATGGTGGAGGTACCAACTGCAGGCCCCTAAAAGCATAGCAAAAAAAAAAAATCATAACAGTTTTACAGTTCAGTAGAATACAAAATAAGAATTCATTGAATTAAAAAAAAAAATGAAGAAAAAAGCAAATTAAAATATGCAATTCAGAGCCAAATCAAAACCAAACAGATCAACGGAGAAAATTTAATTCAAATTATGAGATAAATAGAGGGAAAATCAGGCTATCCAAACCTCTTAGTTTGATGCAGCAACTCTTCTTGCAAAATACCCGTGTTGTACCTGGCAAAGAACTCAGTATTCAACAAAATGACAGGGTAAGAAGTTTTTTAAAATCACAGCAAAGAAAGATGAAAGAGAGACTACAAAAGAAGTGGAAACAAACATTGTAATATGGTTTGAGTTGCAAAAATATGAAAGATTGTTTTAGTTTTTAACAATCTGTTGGCTGTTTCTCATATGATGATGGCTAAGGATTTGGCTTCCATTAACCAAGGACAAATAAAATAAATACTTAAAGCAAGATTAACATCAAACAGTAACACTTTTTGGCACAAACTTGAACTGGAAAGTTTGTTTTCATCTTATACATAAAGATTTTAAACAATCCAAGGTGAAATTTTACTTTTAACTATAATAAATCAAAGGATAAGTCCCTAATGTTACCAAAATAAAAGGCCAAACCAAAGCATCCAAAGAAAGAGAATCAACCAATGTATTTTTTAAAAAGGGTAAAAGAAGAACCCTAGACAATTAAGCAGGGGGAAAATTTTTAATATAGATATATAGAAGAAGACAAATTGTAATTCATACCATGACAAATCTAAAAGATTTAGTTATTTATGAACAATGAATATTGAACGGTTTTAGACCCCTTAACACACAACCAGATTGAGTAGCCTAGTTAATTAGCCAAGTTGTTACTTAGTCAAATTAAGCAATTCTAGGTTAAAACAATCAAACAATCATATCATGAAAATATATAGCAGCGGAATAATAAATAACACACGATATGATCACCCAGGAAAACCAAACCGGTAAAAAACCTGGGGAGGATTTTACCCACCGATCCTCAAGGCAAAACTGAATTCACTATGAAAGAATTGAAGTTCATACAAAAGGACTTACAAGCTCCCCGCTCGACTTCCTAATGCTACCTACCAGTAGAACTTACTGACACGACCCCGTGCAAGCTCCGTATCCACGGACTCCTTCTTTCTTGAATTCTTCAATCAGCTACAAGCACCCACGCTTGATATTCTTTAAGCTTCAAAGGCAGCAACCAAGTTGATCATCAAGATGTTGAAGTAATCTCCATCTAGAAAACCCTAAGCTTTGTGTAAAGGAAAGCTCCTCTAGATCTCACAAGAGATTTACACAAAACAGCAATGTATAAGCAACAATACAACTGGAGCAACTCTAAAAACGTGGCTAGGGTTTTGCCTTATATACCTAGGGCAAAAACATAAAATCCAAAACGTTTTAAAGAGTTAGGGCTGAGTTGGAAAACTGTAGAAAAACGCAATCTGATCGATTTTCGATCGATCGAATCTATTCTTCGATCGATCGAGCCAGACCGAAATGCCCCAATGCATCTACAGTCTCTCGATTCCAACTTTACAATAATTCATCAACTTTGAGCATACTTTAACAAGTCTAAACATGTTGTTTTGATCATGGTTTGCCAATATTACAAATTAGAGTTCTAAATACATAAATTCTAAATCTTTAGAACCTAACAAACTCCCCCTTTGGCAATCCGTGACAAAACCCTAATTAAAAAGCTCAAAGTTTACAAGTAAAAAGTCCTTTACAAAAATAATGCTCATAAACTCAAATTCAAACCTAACTACTATCCATCGGTTGCAAGTGTAGACAGCAACTTTGTTGAATCAACCTGTATATTCCTGAAATACTCAACAAACGCATGTGTGACAGAAAAGAGTAAAACAACAGGTATAACATTCTTGTAAGATTCACACAACACAAAATAAAGACATATATGAATGAACAACTCATAAACATAAGTCAATAAGCAGTGAATCACAAAGCAACAAGAATCAATGAATATAACATCTATATCAATCAATGTTACTCCCCCTAACATGAATATCCCCAAAAATGATATACAAAGTGAAGCACCTAGATACAATCTAAAAACTCCACAAGCTCCTCCACAACAAAAAATAACAAAAAGTCTCCCCCTAACTACAAAAACTCCTCTACAAGTCAAAAACTCCACTCCCCCTTTTTGTGACGGAATGCCAAAGGGCAATCACAAGTCGCCATCAAAAGGAGGTGGTGAGGGTGAATGAAGACGCGCAAAGTCGGCTCGTAGAGCACGAATCTCATCTAGCAAGTCCACCAAAATCTGACCATGAGCCGCTTGAACGGTCATGACAGCCTCCAGGGTACGACGAACATCAAAGTCGGTCGAAGGAGGTGGAGGAATATCAGCAGCAGCAGCATCATCACCAACTGGATCAGGAACATCCTCACCAGCAAGACCTGTAGAAGAAGAAGGAGGAGGTGCGCTACTAGACGGCTCAGACCTAGGGTGTTTAGAACCAGCTCGAAGATGAGCAGCCCTTTGTCTAAGAAAAGACGCACCTATAGGAGCTATCACATGAACGGGCTCAGAGGAAGGGAAGCCACCAAGATCAAGATAAAGAAGAATCCTATGAATGAAAATAGGATGTACAAGAGCATGAGCAGAAGATGAACTCCTATAAACATCGTTCAAAGAACGAAGAAAAAGATGGGGGAAACTAATAGGAGCATCAGTAACCAGAGCGTACAAAAATACACACCTCTCAAGAGGAATGGTGTGAACATGAGAGATGGGCCAGATAGAATGACAGGCTATCCTAAAGAACAAATAGTGCAACCCGGAGAGCTCAGCAGAAGTGATCCGAGGATCAGAACCCCACTGGACAGTAGTCCCAGTGATGTAAGACAAGACATCACTAATCTCGGGAGACACATCATAAGGATAGACAGGATTCTGGACCAAAGGTACCCCTAGAGCATCAGCCATTATCTTGGGAGTAATGGAGTACTCTACGCCTCGTATCCAACTCTTGACTAAAGTGTTGGAATCATAGATGCGGATAGAGATGTTCGAGTAGAACTTTCTAATCAAGGCAGAAGGTGGAGGAGGATCAGAAATATCCACCAAGGGTAACCAGCCCCTACGCTCAAAGTTTGCCCTAATGGCAGGATCAAGTTCATCTAAGTGAACAGAACGCTCAGCCCAAATCTTTCTCCTAACGTTTAGCTTCTCATAAATCTCTTGGTTTTTCTCACTCGAAAACTTCTCACGGTTAAAGGAGGGAGGGGGTGAAGGAGAAGGTGAGGAAACAGTCCTACGGGCTCTAGTCTTCCTAGGCATAGTGCTAAGGAAAGGACAGAGACACAAAGTGAAAACCAAAAGAACAAAAAGAAAACAAAACCAATGGCAGACTGCAAATTAGCACAAAAAAAATATAGAACAAAAATCTATATGATGCATGAACAATAACAATGTTGTGATGCATGAACTAATGCAGTAAACACAGTTCAAATTAAGTTCAATTACACAAAATTGGCTCGAACATAGAGTTTCTAACAAAAACCCTAAAAATTTGAAAACCACTTGTAAAATTTTGCAACAAATTTGATGAATTGATCATTACACAAGGTTGAAAACAGATTATAATAACCAATTTCATCAATACAATAAGCCAATTTCATCAATTGAATCTTAATTGAACAAAATCCCCAAATTGGATCAATTAGAAACCCTAGAATTTTAAATTTTTCACAAAACCCAAAATTGATCAAATTAATCCATTAAGAACATGTTTATAGTGTGTCCCCACAAAAACCCATTGATCAATTACACAAAAGTGGGCATAAATCAACAACAATCCCAAAAGGAAAAGGGTCCGAAATTTTGAGCATAAATGCATGAAAAATGCATGAAATATGTAAATAAACTCAAAAAGGAGGGGTAAGATAGACATACCGGCTTGAGGAAAGAGATTTCTTGCAAAAAATCCGGAAGAAAACGACAAAAAATTGGAATAGTTGAGCTTGCCAAGTCGGAGAGAGAAAAAAAACTTTGAAAAACTTTTGAAAAAGTGTTTAAAAAAGTCAAGAACAGTGTTTTTAAAAACCTGATTCGTGACATTCGATCGATCGAAAAATACATTCGATCGATCGAAACAAACAGTCATTTTGAGACAAATTAAAGCACTTTTTCGATTGATCGAAAATCAGTCTGGATCAATCGAAATGGGTAGAGGCTCACAAAATTTTGAAAAAAATCACAGTTTTGAAAAACACAAACCATATTTTGAAAATAACTCCTCAAAGCATTAAATTACAGAAACAAAATGCATGAGTATGAGATGGAATGCTTTTTCAAAAACCCAAATTTTAATCCCAGTTTCTTCAAAGATAATTTCAGCCATTCTTCCTTTCAAATTCTCAAGCAAAAAAAATGTTTTGCATAATTCTCAAAGTATTTTCAAACTTGGTTGGTCAGACCAAAAACACACACAATAACAGGTACAAAGTTTAGCACAGAGTAACTTGTGTAGTGTGTGCAACTAGCAAAAACTTTGAGAAACATGTGAGGTGATATGTGAATAGCAATCAATCACAAAGTCTACAAAATTCATCACATAGAATTCAAAAGAGACTATCACCTAAAGAGTTACATCCTATAACTCCCACATCTCCTAGAACAAAAGCTTGCAATCATGTAAGTTTCTTGTATTTTGCCCCATTATAATGTGAAATATATTATGTGAAATGGCATCAAGCCTAATGGTACACACCAATTGTAATTATGTGAGATGGCATCAAGCCTAATAGTACACACCAATTTTAAGCATTAAGCAATTAAGCCGAGGCATCACCTTATGTTCTTTTTGTGCATGTGCTATACTTTCTCGAGCACAAAATCTTATGATATGCACTAAGGTGTTCATGATTGACTAGTGAATAGTGGTGAGATGGTTATTTATGCCTTTCTCAAAAGGACCAAGTCCGACAGTCAAATAACATGTGACTTCAAGATTAAGACAAAGTGATAAACACCATAAACATTTTTCCCACACAACATGCACTACAAAGTTTCAACTAGTCAAATGCAATAAATAAGCTCATCAAAGCTAAACAAGGTACATAAGACATGATATATGTAAATAAATTGACCAACCTTGTTTTCAAAAACCAAGAAACATAATGTCAAACAAATTTTTGATTTCTCCTTTTCTCCTTTTATTTTTTATTTTTTTATATTTTTTTATTAAGGGAAAACAAATAAATCCTAAAATGAAATGCATGAATGTAATGCAATGCAAACCCTAGAAACAAAACAAAAGAAACACAGAAAACCAAATAACAATGGTCACAGAGGAATGAGCAATGAAGCACAAGGACCATGTCAGAAAGACTCAATTAGGCCGAGTCTTTTGCATCCAAAACCTTTTAGATGCACTACGAGCATTGGAGTTCTTATTCACATTCGAGTGATTTCCAACTCCATGATTGGAATAAAGGTTCAACACCTTTACCAATTCACCAATAAGTGCCATTGGATCTTGTGCTTGAGGCACAGGCACCTTTGGTTTAGTTGCTCTCTTAGCAGCTTGAAACTTGTAACAGTTAGGACGAATGTGTCCAGACTTTCCACAATAATGACAAACCCAAACAGGTTTACCATGCATCTTGTCCTTAGAGAGGGTAGGTTTAGATTCTCTCAAATCAACCCTTATCTTCTTAGGAGGTGAAACTTCTACAGGTTTGACTACCTCACTTACAGGTGGTTTGACAGTTTCACTCACAACCTCATTCACAGAAGGTTCAAAAGAAGATGAAGGAACAAAGTTCGTGGTATGTGGAGTAGACACAGAGATGCTTTCAACATATCCTATCCCAGATTTATCAGAAGGATACTTTTGAACATTCAGCATGTGATCAAGTTTAGAACTAGCAATTCTAGCAACAAATAAATCATGTTCTAAAGTTTTAACTTTATCAAGTAAAAGCATGTTCTCAGATTTCACATGGTTCAAAAGATCATTAGCATCAAACAATTTAACAAGCAAATTCTTCTTTTCAAGCTCAAGAGAATCAATTTTCTTCAGGCCAAGTTCAACATTCATAGCATCCTTTGCAGCAACTTTGCAAAGTTTATTATAGGCCTCTTGAAGATCTGCATCCTCAGAGAGTTCCCCATCAGAAGGGTTCTCCTCAGCATATATGCTTTCATTGACTACTGCAGTAGCAGTGAAAGCAATGAAGTTTCCATCCTCGTCACATTCAGACTCATCATCAGAAACCTCATTATCACTAAGGGTTACAGCCATAGCTTTACCTTTATTTTTCAAGAATGTAGGACATTCAGATTTAACATGACCATACCCTTGACAACCAAAACACTGAGCACCCAAAGAATTGTTTGAAGATTGACCTACTCTTTCTCTAGGTTTTTTCAAAGTTATTAACCTTAGTGGGATCATTCTTCCTAAAGTTTCTAGGTTCAACAGTGTTTGTACCTCTTGCCCTTCTATTTGTATTTCTCAGAAAATTTATAAAATTCTTGGCAAGGTAAGCTATCTCTGTAGCAGAGAGCTCATCATCAAATCCACCAGCCTCAACATCATCAACAGACTTAAGAGCCATTGATTTGGATTTGTTTGTTTTGGGTAAGTCAGACTCATAGGACTGAAGAGATCCTACAAGCTCATCAACAGGGATGGAGTTCACATCCTTGCTCTCAGTAATGACAGTCACTTTGGGTCTAAAGTCTTCAGTTAACGATCTAAGTATCTTCCTAACAACTTTAGGTTGATCATAGATTTCACCCAAGTTAAAAGCAGAATTAACAATATCATTTAGTTTGGCATAAAATTCATCAAAGGATTCATCATCAGACATCCTAATGCTCTCAAACCTAGAAGTTAATTGCTGCAGTTTGTTTATCTTAACTGCCTTTGTGCCTTCATGCACAGTTTAGAGGATTTTCCAAGCAGTATGAGCAACCTCAACATTTGAGATCCTCTTAAATTCCTCCATTGAAACAGCATTGAAGATGGCATTCATAGCTTTGCTATTGAAGCCTGCTGCATCTTTTTCAGAAGTTTGCCACTCACTCACAGGAGTAGTGGGCTTCTGCCATCCGTATTCAACTGAATTCCAAACCCTCTCATCAATTGATTTCAGGAATGCTTTCATCCTTCCTTTCCAATAAGCATAGTTGTTCCCATCAAAGTGAGGAGGAACAAAAAGAGAGTGTCCATGCTCCATGACAACAGGGGTCAAGGATCAGCTCAGAGATAAAAAATCTCAGACAAAAAGAGCTACCCGCTCTGATACCACTTGAACGGTTTTAGACCCCTTAACACACAACCAGATTGAGTAGCCTAGTTAATTAGCCAAGTTGTTACTTAGTCAAATTAAGCAATTCTAGGTTAAAACAATCAAACAATCATATCATGAAAATATATAGCAGCAGAAAAATAAATAACTCATGATATGATCACCCAGGAAAACCAAACCGGTAAAAAACCTGGGGAGGATTTTACCCACCGATGCTCAAGGCAAAACTGAATTCACTATGAAAGAATTGAAGTTCATACAAAAGGACTTACAAGCTCCCCGCTCGACTTCCTAATGCTACCTACCAGTAGAACTTACTGACACGACCCCGTGCAAGCTCCGAATCCACGGACTCCTTCTTTCTTGAATTCTTCAATCAGCTACAAGCACCCACGCTTGATATTCTTTAAGCTTCAAAGGCAGCAACCAAGTTGATCATCAAGATGTTGAAGTAATCTCCATCTAGAAAACCCTAAGCTTTGTGTAAAGGAAAGCTCCTCTAGATCTCACAAGAGATTTACACAAAACAGCAATGTATGAGCAACAATACAACTGAAGCAACTCTAAAAACGTGGCTAGGGTTTTGCCTTATATACCTAGGGCAAAAACATAAAACCCAACTTGTTTTAAAGAGTTAGGGCTGAGTTGAAAAACTGCAGAAAAACGCAATCTGATCGATTTTCGATCGATCGAATCTATTCTTCGATCGATCGAGACAGACCGAAATGCCCCAATGCATCTACAGTCTCTCGATTCCAACTTTACAATAATTAATCAACTTTGAGCATACTTTAACAAGTCTAAACATGTTGTTTTGATCATGGTTTGCCAATATTACAAATTAGAGTTCTAAATACATAAATTCCTAAACCTTTAGAACCTAACAAATATGAACAATAAATTTCAAGGATGAAGTCTAGAAGATATCAGCATGGTGGAAGAAATGAATTATGAAACAAATGTGAGGCAATTGGTAGTATTACATAGCATGTACTTTTTTTTTCTTGGATATGCAATTGGCTGAGAGGCTCTTCAATACCACCCCCACAGCCCCACTACCAAATACACATCTATATCCTGGTATCCACGGACCCTAACTTTGATAATAAACCATGTAAAATTTGATTTTTTTTTTTTTTCTGTTTATCTCATCTTTATTTGTATTAAATTAAAATTTTATTTTGGATTAAATTGATATGTATAATTATTATGTCCCAATTAATTTATTCCTTTTTTTTTTTCCAGTGGCCAAATCGATGGTCACAGAATGTTAACATGCAAATCAAATTCGAAAAAGAGGTCGGTCTGATTTATAGATGGCCTCTCATGATTCTAGGGTTCTGCATTCTTGTCCATGCCGTAAGATTAAGAATCAATATTCACAACAAAACATCTAAAGAAAGAGAATGAACATCAGAATTTCAATTCAAGTTCGAACACAGAGAATTGATGCGTACCTTTCGTCGGAGTAGCGCCGATCTCTATCTCCGTAATCGTATTTAACTTTGAATCCCGAACAAAAAATAGACTTTTTTACAATAACTAAGCCAATCGTAACAGAGAACAACAAAATCTTAAACCAAAATTAGTATATATAGATATATATTCAAAGAATTTTCAAATGGCGATTATAAAAAAACACTAGAATCACGCGCACGCGCATTCAAAGTCAAAGCTTTAACTCGCAAAACAGATCTAGAATATTCCACAAATTCACAGAAACAGGGGAAACTTATCCCGAAATCACAGGAAAGTTTCAAAACCGAATCAAAACAACAAAAACACATAGAGAGAAAGAGAGGGAAAGAGAGAAGAACGTACCTGAAAAACTCAAAAGGGGATGGCGATGGCCGGCCGTACGAATCTCCAGTGTGGCGCAAGGTTTTTTTTTTTTTTTTTTCTCCTTCGCTTTCTCTATTCGCCGTGTAGTTTTTTTTTTTTTTTTATT
Source organism: Quercus aquifolioides (assembly GCA_019022515.1). Classification (NCBI taxonomy): domain Eukaryota; kingdom Viridiplantae; phylum Streptophyta; class Magnoliopsida; order Fagales; family Fagaceae; genus Quercus; species Quercus aquifolioides. The sequence goes on along the minus strand of CM032330.1, from coordinate 4,545,712 downwards.
TATTTATTTTTTTTAAGCGGTTAGTTTCCTTTTATACCAAGGGCTATAATTTATCGCTTTTAATCAGTGCTGTTACCAAACAATGTAATGTATCGCTTTTTAAACTTAAACTTGGCTGAATTTTAGATAGGTAGTTATCCTATTTGTCAGCACCTTCTTAATTGTAGGAATCAACTTTCTCTCACATTCTGCTATTATATATATAGATATATATATATAGATAATACCAACAAAGAATCCTTCAAAAAAAAGAAAAAGATAATAGAAATGAATCATGAAGATACCTTAAGGCTAAAGAAATAACTATGAGATCCAAAGTCATTAATCATGAACTGCTAACTAAAAAAAAATGCTTGAGCTCTTGTATGCCAACCAAATCACATTTTGTAACAATATCAATATATGGGAGGACAAGACACGATTGTGAATAAAGAGAGGAGAATCATAGGAATTGGCAATATATATATATATATCATTAAAATCAAAACTTAGAGAAAGTGCAATTAGATTCTAAATTGGAGTCCAATTTTGCGCCACATGTTCCATATAATTTTAATTTTTTTTTTAAAGTAAATTATTAAGTGCAAAAATTAAAAAGTCTAAATCCACTTAGATTCTAAATTGGATTTCAATTGGAGTTCACTTTTGCACCATGTGTCCTATCTAAAATTTTAAAATTTGTGGCAAGTGAATTCTAATATTAGGTATAACTAGTAAGTTGCTGCACGGATAATATTGTAATGTTTTATGTATTTTTTTTTTTTGTTTTTTTGGAGAATGCTATACATATATTATAGCATATTTGTTATGAAAATTTGTTAGTAATGAGTTCGTTGTAAGAAGCAACAACTATAAATTTCACACACATATCCATTAACATTATTCTGTTCAAGTAATGAAAAAAAAATTTTTGGAGTAATATTGTATAACAAAAGTTGATAAAAGCATATTAATTCATTCCATATTATTGATCTTTATTATGTGATGTAATAAAGAGCTTCATTACAAAACCTCTTTTTTTTTTTTTTTTTCTTCAATGATTTGTTATTGTGATATGATGACACTTGTAAAACTTGTTGAGGGGTATATTATCATCATCATCTGTTTTTTCATCTTCAACATTTGCAGTTTGGTATGTCCCTATTTTTTTAATTTTTGAGCTTTCATCACTTTTTCCTTTTGTTACATTATTAATTTGTGTTAATTACTAATGAATTGATACTGGAATAATTTTTGTCCAACCCTAATTTTTGCATTCATATTAAATTTCAGTGATATGATAGTTTTTGTAAATGTTTTTATATTTTTTTGTTAATTTAGGAATAGTGTAGCAAAAGGGTTAATATAGCATATTGGATTGTGTATTTTTCTTTTCTTTTATACCTTTTTGTCATTAAAAGGTGTATAAAAAATTTTAGTAACTGTGTAATTTTCAAAACCATCTTTTAGATTGAATTCATTTAAATGAGGAAGAAAAATACATTTTTTTTTCTCAATTTTTTTTTTCAAATCACGTGGGATTCCTTCTTCAATATCAATTTGCATATGAGGAATATATATATATATATATATATATATATATATATATATTATGATCAATAGTTTTATAATTATTTATATAAATTGTACCTTAGTTTTTTTTTTAGCTAGATTTCTTGCAGATTTATTTAGGATTTTCTCAGCATCTCGATCAAATATCACAAAGTTGTTATGTCAGTTCCATCAAAAACTTCAATTTGAATCTCATATCTGAAGTAGTTTGTAATTGTATATCTAGGAGTTATAGTGAGATGAATATATTATAAATATTTGGAGATTATGTAGTTAATGTAAGTGCCTCTAACTTTGGAATAGAGAGATTTTTTTTTTGTTTCACATTTTGAACACAAAAATTATCCTAATTGTGGTTTGACCTTCCTTCCACAAAGCACACACGAAATGTAATCTTGCTTATTGTTGCAATACCCTAGCAGTTCACATCCTACAATAAACTTTGAAGTTAATATATATTTCTTTTAATGTAGATAATATGATTTATTATTATTTTTCATATAAATAAAGAGTATAATTTGAAATGATTAACAAACATGTTTTGTAAGATCCCATTCAATGCATTGTATCTCTGTTATTGTCTTCATATTCTTTAAAGATAAATCCTCCTATGAATTGTTTCGCATATATCTTTTGTATTTCTTGTATAAGATCATGTTTTTGACCATTCCTATCATTGCATTGTTTTTAAAGAAAATATTATGTAAATGGCATTTTGTGAGTTTTATTTTATTTTTAGGATAAATGGTAGAAGCATTTTGTGAGTTAATATATGTTATTTATTATACTTTTTTTGTTATTATAAATTTTAAAAATATGCACTTGTCAATTATTTCAGCAACTTCAAGAATCTCAAGATTTATATAGTTTTTTGTTGCACAGATCAATGACAAAGAGAATTTTCTTGAATAAATTGCATAAAACATTATTAATAGACAAAAGCGTATTGAATTAAAATTTAGAAAAAAAATAAAATAAAGAATACATGATTTCATGGGAATGAGATTTTTTTAGAAGTATCATCTATACGTGGGAGAGGAGGAAGAGAATTTGTAAGTGGGTAAGAAATTTGGCTTTGATTTACATGTGGAAAGGGGTCAGACTTGGGTCATAATATGTAAAGTAATAATTGGACTTAGGCTTTTCATAAAGTTTGGATTATTTTTAGAAGGTAGTTCATTTTGTAAAGAATAACATTTGGTCTAAGAGTAAAAATAAGTTACTATGATCTATTGGGTAATAGTAAAAAAAAAAAAAAAAAAAAAAAATTGTAAAATGGCTAAATGCAAAATTAGAGCGCCACATGACAGGACCTCATGCACTCCCGCATAAGGTCTCTACTTTTATATATACTAGCATTTAACCTACGTAATGCGCAAGAACGTTTACATATTTAAAATACCATCAACTTGACATAACAATACATTAAAATTCATCCGGGTAATGTAGTACATCTATTCTATTTTATAGAACAATTAAGATTTTGTATCTCAATTACAGTTATACCATCTAAAAGAACAATAATTCTTGCAAAATTTATTTACAATATAACAAAGGACAATATAAAGGAAAAAACTAAGTTTAAAAGTAAATAAATTTTTAAATAAAAAGAATCTTCTAAAACAACATAAACAATGGTCAAACTTGTGGGAAATGGATATTTAATCCAAACCTAATCCACAGTATATATTGTGGGTTCTTGGTTCGTGATAGGTAATAAACTTATAGTGGCATAAACTTATAGCAAGCAATTAGCAAAGAAGCAGCAACACAATGTAACACCCCACCCCACTTATATTTTATATGATAATGATATAAATCATATAATAGGTACATTCAAAATAGGGTTGGCAGGATATGCCTCTCTCCTCGCAGTGGAGCTCTCTCTCTCTCTCGTTCTAAATGAGCCTCTCCCTCCCTTGGTCTAGGTCTAAGGGTATTTTCTTTTTTCTCTTTTTTCTAGTTCTCTAGGTTACAATGGCAGATTATGTTATAGATAATTTGGAGAATATGAAGTTAACAACTGATGAAGAGGAAGTTATTCCAATCTCTGATGAAGGGCGATTGGAGGGTATTAGGAGTTGCAATTTGAGTCTAATTGGGAAATTTCTTATGTGCAAACCTTTCAACAAAAGGGTAGCAAAGAATACTTTGAAAAGAGCATGGGGACTGAAAGATAGGATGCAAATCACAGAGGTTGGACCGAACCTATTCCAATTCAAATTCCAGTCGGAGTTTGATATATCTAGAATCCTACAAGGTGGTCCTTGGTCGTTTAATAACCAAATTCTTTTGCTTCAATGGAGGCAGAAGGGATGACGGTGGAGAACATAAAAATGGAATACGCTTCTCTTTGGGTCCAAATATGGAGTGCACCGTTTGATATGGTTTCTCCCCAAGTAGCGAAGGAGGTTAGGAATATAATGGGTTTAGTGGAAGAGGTGGAATGGATCGAAGATAGGATGATCTTAACTTTTTTATGTGAGTCAGAGTTGCATTGCCAATAGCAAAGCCGCTTCGACGGGGTGGTTTTATTGCTGGTTTGAATGGTGTACATATGTGGGTTTTGATTAAATACGAATGATTACCTATGTTTTGCCACTACTGTGGTGCTAGGACATGACTTGAAGCACTGTGCCTCACACTTTGCAGTGATTAAAAATTAAAGAGAAGTGGACTACCAGTATGGGGACTTTCTAAGAGCAGTGGGGGGTCAACCATGATATTCCCCAACTAGAAATGCAGTACCAAGTGTTGATTGGGATTAGAGCTCAGGGGATTATCAAAATGAGATATCTAATCTGGTGGGCCTGCAACATGAAGTGACAATGGCAAAGGGGATGATGGTTGGAAACCCTAGCACGCTTGATGAGGGACAGTTCGAGAATCTAGGGACACAGCCTAATTTTTTAGCAAGTTGACAATGTTGAAATTAAATGCCATGCTTATGTTAAGGAAGGAAATACTACAAAGATGGCAACAGGTCCAGAATATCAGGAAAATAATGAGTATAAGGGAGATAATGCCATCATGACAGTTGGATTGCAATCAAATATTATTGAGCCGAAGGATGATTCAAGTGGTGGTACTAACTATTACGTAACTGGCAATGTGAATCAAACTTCGGATAGGGGTGGGTCACGCCTCACAAAGCCCAAACCCACTTGGACTAGAATTAATCGAATGGACTTTGGACTTGGTGGGATATCTAAGGCCCTCATGTTGCCAACTATTGGAAAAAGAATTTCAACGTCTGATCTTGAAGCAGGGAAGATTAAGATTCATGATAGAAGGTCGGTGAAGCGTGGGAAGGTAGGCAATGAAGGTGAAAATATTGATGACATATCGGCGGGGTAGAGAACCACCCTTGCTGGGAGCAATGAGGCTTCTAAGCTGGAACTGCCAAAGGCTTGGGAACCCTTAGACAGGATGGAGCCTTCGCAAATTAGTAAGGGAACAAGCTCCCACTGTGTGTTTTCTTATGGAAACACGTTTGGACAAGGAAGGATTTGATAAACTTTATAGTAATCTGCTGTATCAGAGTAAGGTTATTGTCAAACATCCAGACTCAGGTGGAGGGTTAGCTTTATTGTGGAAGAATGATATAACTATGGAAGTTATTAACTACACTACCAATCATGTCTTAGCAAAGGTAATAGAGGAAGATGGATTTGTATGGTACATGACAGGTTTTTATGCATGGCCGGATGCATAACAAAAATTTAAATCATGGAAGCTATTGGCACACTTGAGAAACTTTGTGGATGGTCCATGGTTATGTGTAGGAGATTTTAATGCCATTCTTAATGCCTTCGAGAAGCAAAGCACAAGACCACCACAACCAGCCCAAATTAATGCATTTCAGGATGCTTTGGAGCTTTGTCAGTTGGAGGATTTAGGTTATAGAGGTTATTTGTTTACTTGGACAAACAAGAGACCTAGGGATGCAAATATGAAAATGCAACTTGATAGAGCTATAGCAACGAAGGAGTGGATAGAGAAGTTCCAAATGAGTACAGTTATGCACCTTCCTTCTCATTCTTCGGACCATCTACCTATTACAATTCAGGTTCAAAGATTCAACCACAAACGACAAAGAATGGATAGGTGGTTCAAGTTTGAGGAAAACTGGATTCTTTGGGATGACTGTGAGGTGGTAATACAAGAGGCTTGGAATATGGCAAGTAGCAGGGAAATCGGGTTAGCCTTAGATAAGGAGAAAATAAGTGCTTGTCGGGTGGATTTGAAGGCATGGGGAGTGACAAAAACAGAATCCAAAGTTAAGGCCATTAAACAATTACAGAACTGGCTTGATAGCTTGAACAGGGCTGATGCTACTGATGATAGCAAGGCCGAGTATTTGGAGGTCAGCGAAAAATTAGATGCTCTCTTATTAAAGCAGGAGATTTACTGGGCGCAACAGTCTAGAGATTCTTGGCTGAAACATGGGGATAAAAATATGAAGTTCTTTCATTCAAAAGCATGCCAATGGCAAAGAAGAAACCATATAAAGGGCATTAAGAATGCATAAGATCATTGGGTGGAGGAGGTTAAGGATATTGCCAAGGTAGCAGTTGAGTACTTCGACAGTTTGTTTTGTGCAGGATCATGTGATCAAATGGAGAAGTGTTTGAATATAGTCTCATGCAAGGTGACACCTAAAATGCAGGAAATATTGTCTAGTGATTTTAGTGCCGAGGAGATTAAGGTAGTGGTGTTCTAGATGGGACCAATAAAGGCTTCTAGACTAGATGGTATGAATGCTTTCTTTTACCAAAAATTTTGGCAAATGGAGGGTGAAACTGTAGTTAATGCTATATTAGATGTCTTGAATGATGGTATCATGTTGCCTGCTCTAAACCACACTAATATTGTGCTTATTCCTAAAGTGAAGAATCCAGAGAAAATGTCTAATTTCAGACCAATCAGTCTATGTAATGTTATTTATAAAATTATTTCCAAAGTTCTTGCAAACAAACTGAAACAGGTGCTTCCTAATATCATCTCCCCCACTCAGAGTGCTTTTGTATTGGGACGTCTCATTATAAACAATGTCCTAGTGGCATATGAGACATTGCACAGTATGCATTCTAAGAAGAAGGGTAAAACTGGTTCCCTAGCATTGAAGTTAGATGTTAGCAAAGCCTATGACCAGGTGGAATGGCTTTTCCTACAAGGAATCATGCAGAGAATGGGTTTTCTAGAAAAATGGATAGAAAGAGTGATGAGTTGTGTTACCACATCATCCTTTTCTATTTTAATTAATGGGAAACCATATGGTAATGTGCTTCCATCTAGAGGGCTCTGTCAAGGGGATCCTCTTTCGCCATATTTGTTTTTTTTTTTGTTTTTTTTTTTTTGTTTGTAGAGGGCTTTATGTCTCTACTGGCAAAGGTAGAAAATGATAGAAGAATTCATGGAGTATCCACTTGTAAAGGGGCACCCAGAGTCTCTAACCTTTTATTTGTAGATGATTCACTATTGTTCTGTTGGGCAACATAAAATGAAATGGAGGCCATTTCTAAGATCCCTCAGACCTATGCCAATGCATTAGGTCAGTGCATAAACTTGAAGAAGTCATCAGTATATTTTAGCAGCAATACTTCTGATAGCCAGAAGTAAGAGATACTGAGGATTTTGGGGGTAAAGGAGGTGAATCGATTTGAATCATATCTGGGCTGCCAACCTTAATTAGGCAAACTAAATACCATACTTTCTCTTATTTGAAGGATAGGATATGGAAAAAATTGCAGGGTTGGAAAGGCATGGTGCTCTTCAAGGCTGGTAAAGAAGTGCTTATCAAGGCGGTGGCTCAATCCATTCCCACTTACACAATGAGTGTATTTCATCTCCCCATGAACTTGATGCGATATGTGCCAAATTTTGGTGGGGATAGGTAGGTAATGAAAGAAAAATTCATTGGAAAATTTGGGAAAAGTTGACGCTCTCAAAGAAAGATGGTGGAATTGGATTTAGGGACCTAAGGCTTTTAGTTTAGCTATGTTAGCTAAGCAAAGGTGGCGGTTGCTGTAGGATATTGATTTTCTAGTGTGCCACTATTTTAAAGCAAGATACTTCCCAACATCTCACTTCCTTGATGCTAAGGAGTCACCAAATTGCTCCTTTGTTTGGAAAAGCATTATGGCAGCCTTGCCCATATTGAAATCTGGTTGTTGTTGGAGAGTGGGAAATGGGTACTCAATCAGGGCTTTAGGGAATAAATGGATTCCCAATCACCCAACAAACTCCATCCTTCATTCGGACAAGGAGGATATTAGGGATGTATTTGTTTCAGATCTTATAGATTAAGAGCTGCATTTGTGGCAGGGTGATTTTATTATGACTTTGTTTGAGAAGGAAGATGCTGAAACCATTTATAGGATCCCATTAAGTCAAAGGTATGTGGCAGATTCTCTAGTTTGGCCGCCTAACAAGAAGATGTTGTTTACAGTCAGATCTGCATGTAAAATGGCTAGGGAGTTGATGAGGGGGGTGGATTTGGCTGAATGCTCAAAGGGTTATGATGGAAAGAGGGTATAGTCTGCCATATAGAAACTTCAAATTGAAAAAAAGATCAAGGTATTTGGATGGAGAGCATGCCATGAAATTCTGCCAACAAGAATGAACCTTACCAAGAGAAGGATCATTAATGATGCAGCATGTCTAATCTATACTAGGTTATTAGAGTTAGTTGTGCACGTGCTATGGGACTGTGATGCAACTCAGGATGTCTGGGCTAGGAGCTTGAAATCAATGCAAAAAGGCACCAACAGGATGACTAATATGATTCAGCTACTGGAGTATTTGATAGATCGGTTGGCATTGGAAGATTTAGAGTTGGTTTTGATTCAGGCTTGGCTTATTTGGAACTAGTGAAACCGTGTTATTCATGGTGGAAAATTTCATGAGCCAACCTGGCTGAATAAGCATGCAATAGAATACTTGGAGAAGTATCGTCTATCACAAGCTCATCTGACAACAGAACCGGTGATGCAGTCCAATCGGGATACTTGGAAGCCTCCTTCACACTCGGCCTATAAGTTGAATTTTGATGCAGCTATGCTTACGAGCTTGGACAGGTCTAGTTTCGGAGCAGTATTAAGAAATAATAAAGGGGAGGTTATGGCAGCCATGTTAGCCAAGGACTAGTAGTGCATTGCAGTGAGGAAGTTGAATTGCTCGTGTGTCAAAAGGTGATTGAATTTGCAATGGATGTTGGGGTTTTCTGAGCTTGTCATTGAAGGGGACAATAGCAATGTCATGCATGCTATATCTTCTTCGAAGGCTGATCAGTCATTGCTTGGAAATGTGGTGGGGGACATTCAACAAATGCTTAGCGGACTACACTGGGTGAGTATAGGCAGCACAAGAAGAGGTGGAAATAAGGTGGCCCATGTACTTGCTTAACAGGCTAGAACTATTATAGATGACATGTATTGGATGGAAGATTTACCTCCACTAGCTATGGAAGCTTTGTATCAAGATGATAATTTTATTGATAGCATGAATGAATAGTCCTTTTTTTAAAAAAAAAAAAAAGGGGTCGGCAGGGAAAAAATTCATCAGTTATACGTTCTTGGTGGCAACAAAAGAAGGAAACCATTTAGTAAATAAACATAAAAATAAAAGAAGTAAAAGAAAAAAAGTAAGAAAACTATGAACATTAATCTCATGAGCTATTCCTTTATGCAGATACCAAGATGAAAGCTCGAAAATGTGTTGGAAACACAAGAGCTGTTTAGACCCCCCAATTAAAATTACGGCTTGGTTGATTTTACACTAACTTAATACTAAGTGCGGAATCGTGTAAACACAAGCGTATAAGCAATAAGCTACTCTAATCCATAAACTAAGCAACACAGTAGTATAATGGAATATAAAAGAGTAGGGAAGAAAGATGCAAACACAGAAAACACCAAGACGTGTTTTCGAAGAGGAAACCGAAGAACTCGGCGAAAAACCTCTCCGCCGCCCTCCAAGCGGAAAACGATCCACTAGACAATAAGTTGAGATACATGAGTAAGCAAGAGACCCTCCAAGCCTAATCTACCCGATGCACCTAAGCCCTCCAAGCTCCTACTCCAACAAGGCTTCTCGGAACCGTGTCTTGTCTAGCTCTCCGGATCCCGCAACAAGCTCCATGTTGCATCTGCCATCCTTGGCTTCTTCCAATGCTTCCCAGCAGCACCAAAACGTCACTCAACACTCTCAAAAGGTGTGGTAAGTGTTTGGGCTATCAACCTCTCAATGGTGTGGAAATGGAGAGGGAAGGGTTGAGGAGATACCACAAGCAAGTGTATAGAGAAAGGTGGGGATGACAATCTCTAATTGCAAATGTGTTTGGCTAGGATTTTCTCTCTAAAGCATTCCTTAACATTTGTGGGTAATGGGGGTTTATATAGGATAGGTGCAAAATGTGTGAGTCAGTCAGTACAGGCTGGCAGAACAGCATGTCTCGCGGGTGTCTCGCGGGAAGGCCTTACCCGCGAGATACTCGCGAGAGACAGCTGTCTCCATCTGTCCTGACTCTTTGCATTCCAGCATGTGCAAGGCACATGCTTCACTTCGCGGGAAGCTTAGTCGCGACATACCCGCGAGATTCCATCAGCTTCCAATTTGCTTGAGTCTTCACACACTCTCTATCACACACCCCTTACATCAATTTCCACAACAAATACAGGGTATAAACAATTGATAGTAATTACAATCAAATTTGGCACGGAATAAAAGCCAACAAAACACATAGTTGTAAATCACAACTTTACAATCTCCCCCTTTGGCTATTTCGTGACAAAACCCTAAAACAGACTCTAGACTTAAACGTGAGTTTGGGAACACAGGCAAAACTCACTCACACTTAATTCTAGATTCTGATAAGCTCTTGAAACATATGAACAAGTAACTCCTGAAACACAACAACAAAATATTATCATTGTATGCAGAAAACTTGAAAAACATATGGAGCATTAAAAGCATGATCAAGCAAGATGAAATAGAAAACACTAGATCATAGCAAGATCAAACAAGTAATCACTATACAGAAGTAATTACTATGCTCATTCACACAAGGAATGAACATCCGGATATGCAAGATGATAAGCTCATATGAAGAGTACCATTTGCAAATCCAACACTCAACCAATGCAAAATACTCAAAGTATTTGCATCTAGGAACAATCCTACATGGGCACAAGAGTGTTATAGTGAAGTAAATGTATGACATTAAACTTCAATAGCACAAGCATAAAGGCTGCATAAGCAAAGTATTGCAAATACATGGCACAAACCATAAAAGCCTACAAAACATGCAATGAAACAAAACAACCCTTAAAGCTTACAAAAGCAACATGGGTACATGCAAAGAGTGCTACAAAGCATAGAGAAAATCACAAAAGAAACATCTGAAATAATACTTAAATAAAGCATAGTATCAAAGCTTTAAACCAAAAGCAGTAAAACAGTTATAAACACTAAAAATACTGAGTAAAAACCGTCTTTAACACCAATAACCAATGCTAATACTGAGTAAAAACCGTCTTTAACACCAATAACCAATGCTACTATGTTTCTACGCTATGCTCCCCCTATCGCTGTGCAAGCTCTTCTCCAGCTCCCCCTCAGAAATTTCTCCCCCTTTTTGACCGGAATGGCCAAAGGACTAGAACGGTTCGGACTCCGAATCAGAGCCATGAGTGGAGGACAACTCCTGAACTTGCGATGCTAATGCGGTGATCTGTCCCTGAAGGTATGCGAACTGATCTGCTGTGTGCTGCACATGGGAGTCAAGCACTGTCGACATCTGGTCCATCTTAGCAAGCAACTGATCAAGTTTGCTTAAGCCTGATGGTGGAGCAGAAGATGATGGCTGTGCAGAGGGCTCTGGAGCCGAGGTGAACTTGTCAATCTCTTCCTCTGTATCTTCAACTTCCTCCTGCTGAACCCGTCGTGGTGGTGGTATGGTATGCACACCAGTCTTGGAGCCTCTAATGTGTGCAGTGCTCCTAGTCAGTGTGTGACCACCAATGGGGTAATCCCTCGGAACAGCTGTGAGACCACTGGGTAGCTTGAGCTTTGTCTTGGCAATCAATCCCATGATCAAAGAGGGGAACGGCATCACAGTTCGGGAATTCTGCTTTGTGATGCTTTTCTTCAAGACATGCATGATATGACCACAAATGTCAATCTCCTTATGTGTATAGAGATCATACAGGAATCTTGTTCTCGGAGCAGATAGAGTGGTGAGATTGGTGACTGGATATAGATTGTGAATCATCACATAGCTTAATGTCCTCATTTCTGGAGAGAACTTGAGAGTGTCCATGGATGATTTCTTCGATACACCACCAAGGACTTTGATCATATCATCAATCTTACCCAATCTGTCCTCATAAGCAACTGTGATTTGCTGAGATGGAGGACGAGTCTCCAAAAAGTCTTGGATGCTCTCTCTAGTAATCTGAAACTCCTTGTGTCTCACCCAGCCCTCAATACGATCTCCGTTGACAATGGCATTAGAGAAGAACTCCTTGATAATTTCTGAATATACCACTCCTATCGGGTTGAGCAGCTTGGTCCACGTTCTATCCTTGAACACTTCAGGGATGCAAGTGCCCTCAAGAGTCTCTAACTGGACTACCCGTTCCATGATGATCGTCTTGTCCTTGTAACAGTCATTGTACTTCATATCAGCCTTTATAGACCGGAAATGTTCAGAATCAGTTCGGGCTCTCTTTGAAGTCGATTTCTTCCTAGCTGCATGCTTGGTGGGAGACATCTGCACAATTTCACAAAGCAACAAAGGAAACAACAATGCACAAACACAAACCAGAAGACAAACTTCATTAGATTCAAGTTAGTGCCAAATCAGACATAGACTGACCGAAAAACAGAGCATGGTAGACATTAAACATCATGCTAAAAGACTACAACTTATAAGGCATAACTACAATGCAACAAAATAAGACATAGTGCAGGAGTTTATGTCTGTGTGCATGTGCTGATGAGTGTGTGCAGCATGAGATGCATGAGGGTGCCTAAGTGTGCTTAGTTGTGTGCCAAAAATGTGCAATATGAACAAAGTGATTGAAACACAAAATCAATGACCAAACCAAGTAAAATAAGGTCAAATATGTGAGAGTCCATGTATTGAAATTACTTGATTTCAAAATAGCACAAAAATGTCACTCGGACATTTTGACAAACACTTAGTGTGCACAAATGCAAAAAATACATGAATAATGCATGAACATGTGAAAATCTACCCTCAAAACATGATAAAATGCCACAAGGGGCCAACACATATGCAGGAACAACAAATGGGACACAGCCCAATCAAAAAATATGAAAAAGATTCACCCAATTTTGAAAACCAACCCAAAGTTTCGAAAATCCCCAAATATCAAAACCCTAACAAAAATTCTGCAAAATCTAAGTAAAAACTTGAAAAGAAATAGTTAAGAAACATACCTTGAAGAAGAAAGTGCAGAAAAAGTGCTTGGATTGAAGGGAAATGAATGGAATAGTGATTTTGGGTTGAAAAACTTTGAGAGAGGTTGAGCGAGGGAAGTTTGATAGTTTTGAAAAACTGTCACATCAGCAATATAAAAACTGGAAACACGCATTTTTCGCGGGTTAGAGAGTGGCGACACAGTCGCGAAACAGTCGCGAGAAGGGCCACTGAAGCATAAAATTTTTCGCGAGAAGCATTAGGTCGCGAAACAGTCGCGGTAACTTCTGTCTGAAATTGGAAAAATCCAATTTTTAGCCAAACAGCATTTCGCGGGTAGCTTTTGGTCGCGAGACAGTCGCGAAAGTTTCTGTGTGACAAGATAAAATAAAAAATTCCCTCAACTCCTTTTTGCGGGAAGCTCTAAGTCGCGAGATTCTCGCGAAACTACCCCTGAACCAGTTTTTGAAGAAACACAAAAACATGCATTTAACTCAAAAACAAAAGACAAGAAAGTATAAAATCACTTTCAAAAACAAATAAAACACTCAAAAATCTTTTTGGGTTTGATCAACAAAGATTGAGCATGTGAAAACACATTTAATCAAGTACAATCACACAAATGAATAAGGCATTCATTGAACATAGACTTCTGTGTTGTGTGTGGATATCAAAAATGAGATAGTCCTTAGTCCAATGTGAAGCTTCAATGATCAATTCAATCAAGGCATACACAACTAGCACTAGATTATGTGATCTATCTCAATTATAGAAACATGCATATATGACTTCCCACACGTACTTGACAATAATTCATTAAAGCTTTTCATTTGGCTCCATATTTAACAAATCATTTGCAACTTTTGAGCAAAGAGAATCTCATTTAGAGAAAGATGCCAGAAATTTTTGATATTTCAATTGATGAGTTAGCCTTTGGCTTGTTGGGCATCATACATTTTATTTTGGTCGCTTTCCCTTTTTCCTAGTCGAATACTAGTTTGTGCGACAGGCTTTTGCAGCTCTATATCTCTTTTCATTTGGAGATTTACAATTAGAGAGCTCTTTTAAGCAAAAAAAATAAAAGTGGGAAGATATATAGGCATGAGTCTATGCATGTCTCAAGATCAACAAAACCATTCACTAATCATTCATGACAAGGTTGAAGATCTATTTACAACAGTCACATAGATTTCAGAATTTCTTCCACAATGATATGAGTGCATGAGATACAAGCTAAGCTCGTTAAATGCACAAAGCCATAAGTACAAAGGTACAAGGCAAAACATGCTTTGAGACAAAACTCAACAAAGTGATCAAACTTTTTGGATTTTCCAGTTTTTATGTGTTTTTTTGAATTTTTGAACACACCCAAAACAGAACAGGAAAATAAAGATTAACAAAGATAACAGGAACAAATCAACCGGACAAAAATAACAACAGTAAAAATAGAGCAATGCATAAAAAAAAAACGGCAAATGTCCCTAAACATTGAAAGAATTTATGCGTGGACATGTTATAATGTTTATGCATGAGTACCCCTTTTCACCGACACGTCACGTGCGTTTGGGGTGATATCCTTAGCGGATTGGGTACGAGAATTTGGACTATCAAACCTTCTGGTGAAACTCTCCAAGCAGGTGGTGAAGGCACCAATCATTTTCATCACGTCCATCATGCCAGGATCACGATTTTGACTTCTCGGTTGTTCACCACCCCAAGACCTCATGTCATTTCTCCTTCCTCGTGACCGAGGCGCGCTTGAATTGTTGTCTGATCTCAGCTTTTGACAGTTGGGTCTGGTATGTCCTTGCATTCCGCAGTAATGACACACATAGTCCGTTCTAGGACTCCGTTGTGATCTTGGGAGAGATCTTCCTCTGGTTTCATGTCTACCCATGGAGTGATTTCGGGGCTTATTCACCATCCGTCGCTCACTCACATTCTTCTTCTCAGCCTTAACATTTTCAGGGATGGTTTCTTCTACAATAGGCACTATGGCCTTCACAAACTTCACTTCTTTGGTAGCTTTCGCTGATGAGCTGCTTCCTCCGGTGTATCCCAACCCGGACTTGTCTGAAGAAGGTTTTTGAGATGAGATAACATCATCTAACTTCTGGGAGGAGACTCTCTCTATCTTGGCATGAGCTTGCACTACCTCTTGCTTAAGAAACCTCACCTTCGTGTAGGCTTCAGACAACTCGCCATTTAATGTCTCAATTTCGCACTTAGCCTCTTTATATCTGACCATGAGACTTCTGTAATCTTCCTCAGCCTTCTTCATTTTCCTCACAGCTGCCTTGGCTATTCTGGTATACTCTCCAGACTTCTCAAGAAGTAAAGAGTAATTTTCTTGAAGATTAGCTGTATTCTCTTCTTCTTCTTTAGCATCTGATTCTTCCACATTCTCAATAGACTCTGAATCGGAATGCTCACCAAGCTCCTTCACAAGAGCACCCAAATCATCCGATGACTCCACATGAGCAATGGTCATGAATGCGGAGTAATTTCCCTCTCCGTCACAGCTCTCTTCCGAGTCAGAATCAGAGGAGTCTGAATCACTGAGTGTCGTGGCATAAGCTTTGCCTTTTCCTCTCAGAAAATTTGGACACTCCTTCTTTAGATGTCCATGGCCATTGCACTCATAGCATATAATTTCTGAAGAAGGTTGAAACTCCCTCCCTTCTTTTCTTGTAAACTCTTTCCTATCACCTCTTGAAGATGAAAATTTTCCTTTGTTGAATGGTTTCCCACTGTTCTTCATCTTCAGAAATTTTTGAAAGTTTTTCACAAGAAATGCTACTTCCTTCTTGTTAGGACATATAGGTTTTAACTTGTTTAAGAACATATGTTACTTAGTTATGTAAATTGGCTAATCCTTTGACAAAACGCACTCTGCTTGTAATTGGGTAGATCTAGGTGTTTTTAATACTTCAAGGAACAATGTTTCAAGGTCAAGTGTTGAAGTCATCAAGTCTGTCCAAGAAAAAGCAAGCTGAAGTGCAAAGTTTTTAAAGCTCGACACCTCTCGATAGCTACCTCGACACCTGCTATCTGTCGAGAATTAAAAAGTCAGAATTCCAAATCTGATTTTCTTGGGATCCGTGAATATGTTTTTGGGACTTCTTTTCTTCTAACCCTAAACATATAAAAGGATTATTTTAAGAGCCGTTTTGGGTGACACAAGTTGTAGTATCATTGAGCAATCTCTGTTTATGCAAATTGTGCTCAACAGACGAAGTTCTTGACCTAGTTCATCCTTCATCAAGAAGTTGCTGTGTCTTTGCACCATAGGGTTTTGTAACCAAGCATCTTCCTGCTATTCATCACGTGGATGAACTGAAGAACTTTGCAGCCAACCTTTCTTCCTCAAGTTGGTGTTCTGAAGTCGCGTACTGGGATCCGCGCATTGGTTAGTCACGTACTTGGGAGCCGTGCATCAAAGGTGGAAATTGTCACTACAGATCAAGTCCAATTGGGTATTGGGGTAAGGGTTCAACTGTAGGTTGGTAAGGTACTTGGGATTCCTTTCTTGTAACCGCTTGATTTGATAATAGTGGAGTTTCGGGAGTGGTGACCTGAAAATCACCCGGTAGGGTTTTTGCCGTTAGGGTTTTCCCCATTCGTAAACAAATCACCGTGTTATTTATTTTCCGCTGCATATTTAGTATTTGGTGATTTGTTTGTGCTTCCACGCAATTGCATGCTTAATTGATTAATTAACAACTTGGCTAATTAATTAATTAATTAGGGTTTATCACAAGGGGTCATTCAGATTGTGGCCTATCACTTCTCCACCCCATCTTCTTCGGAGGAATCACCCATCCTTTCGGTGATGGTTTTAAGAGCAAGTGATTTACTCATCTTATGGGAAGGCAGTCCCATCTGATATGTTTGGAGAGACCCAACTAATTCTTGAATTTTAATCTCATCCAAATCCTTGCTTTCCTCTATGGCTGTAACTTTTGCTCTAAAACTTTCAGGCAAGGACCTCAATACTTTTCTCACCACCTTAGCATCTTCAATCTTCTCCCCAAGATTGAGTTTAGCAATTACAATTTCATTGAGCTTCCCATAGAATGATTCAAACGGTTCATCATCACCCATCTTGAGCTCTTCAAATTTGGTGGTAAGCATCTGAAGCTTTGTGTCCTTAACTTTCTTTGTACCCTCATAAGTGGTCTCCAAAATCTCCCAAGCTTCTTTGGCTACTGTCATGTGAGAGATCCTGTGGAATTCATCAGGAAACACAGCACAAAATATAGCATTTAAAGCTTTACTATTAGCATTGTCTGCTGCAAGAGCCGCCTTATCCCAATTAGCCTTAGGAGCTTCCGGCTTAGTCCAGCCGAGCTCTACCGCATCCCAAACGGTATCTTCTATAGAGCATATAAATGCTCTCATTCTGACTTTCCAGAATGCGTAATTGTTCCCATCAAAAAATGGTGGAACATTGAGCAATTGAGACTGGTCCATCTCAAATAGGGTCAAGGATCACACTAAGGTATTTAAACCAAGCAAGTGTACCCGCTCTGATACCAATTGAAAGCTCGAAAATGTGTTGAAAACACAAGAGCTGTTTAGACCCCCCAATTAAAGCTTGGTTGATTTTACACTAACTTAATACTAAGTGCGGAATCGTGTAAACACAAGCATATAAGCAATAAGCTACTCTAATCCATAAACTAAGCAACACAGCAGTATAATAGAATATAAAAGAGTAGGGAAGAATGATGCAAACACAGAAAACACCGAGACGTGTTCTCGAAGAGGAAACCGAAGAACTCGGCGAAAAACCTCTCCGCCGCCCTCCAAGCGGAAATCGATCCACTAGACAATAAGTTGAGATACATGAGTAAGCAAGAGACCCTCTAAGCCTAATCTACCCGATGTACCTAAGCCCTCCAAGCTCCTACTCCAACAAGGCTTCTCGGAACCGTGTCTTGTCTAGCTCTCCGGATCCCGCAACAAGCTCCATGTTGCATCTGCCATCCTTGGCTTCTTCCAATGCTTCCCAGCAGCACCAAAACGTCACTCAACACTCTCAAAAGGTGTGGTAAGTGTTTGGGCTATCAACCTCTCAATGGTGTGGAAATGGAGAGGGAAGGGTTGAGGAGATACCACAAGCAAGTGTATAGAGAAAGGTGGGGATGACAATCTCTAATTGCAAATGTGTTTGGCTAGGGTTTTCTCTCTGAAGCATTCCTCAACATTTGTGGGTAATGGGGGTTTATATAGGATAGGTGCAAAATGTGTGAGTCAGTCAGTACAGGCTGGCAGAACAGCATGTCTCGCGGGTGTCTCGCGGGAAGGCCTTACCCGCGAGATACTCGCGAGAGACAGCTGTCTCCATCTGTCCTGACTCTTTGCATTCCAGCATGTGCAAGGCACATGCTTCACTTCCCGGGAAGCTTAGTCGCGACATACCCGCGAGATTCTATCAGCTTCCAATTTTGCTTGAGTCTTCACACACTCTCTATCACACAACCCTTACATCAATTCCCACAATAAATACAGGGTACAAACAATTGATAGTAATTACAATCAAATTTGGCACGGAATAAAAGCCAACAAAACACATAGTTGTAAATCACAACTTTACACAAGATACTATAACCTAATATACACTATACAAATCACATGCACGAACTAATTGAAATACCCTTGTCAATCCCTAGCAAAACATGCAACCCACATTTTATTTATTTATTTATTTTTAAATCGTGGTGAGAATTTGTAAATAATAAAATATGTTAGCCACGTGAGTTCTGCAATACCGCATTAACTTAAAAGCAAAGTTTAAATTTGGGTCATTGATGTAATATAAAAACAAATAACCTAAACAGAACTAAATCTAACACAAATATCCAAAATAAAATAAATCTCTTAAAGCAACTATTTGATTCTAACCAAAAGACTTTAGTTCAAACGTATTCTAACCCAAATTATAGACTTTAAAGCTGAATTTGTTATTTATCTTTAAAATTCTAGACTTTGTTTCATCTTTTGCCGATGGGTAGGAATACTCGGTTGTCCATCTCTTCATCTCTGTGTGTGACTTACAATCACCGACATTCTCTCAATGTCGATTATAAATGATCTGGCTTCTTCATATGTAAATAGCAAAAGGTTGTTAGTCATAAGGTTTAAGAAAAAACAATCATATAGCAAAAACAATCCCAAGCCTAAACAATATTTAACGCCAATTTCTTTTTCTAAAGGTAAAAATTGTTTTAAAAAATCAAAATTTACTGATAGCATGTCAGTGAGAGACCGAACAATTGCGGAAGGCCAGAATGGCATGTAATGGCAATCCTCAAAATTTTCTCTCTCTGCCTTATGATCTCTCTATCAATTGCTGTTTTTCATAAAATAGGAAGTGAAATATTGTTTTTAACAGTCGGTTAGTTTTCGTTATATACACTAAAGCGATGGGTTAAGCGGTGTGTTTTAAACGGTTTCTTTATGACTTTTCACAATTGAACTCTACACGTGTTAGAATTTTAAGTGGGCAGTTTTCCTACATGTTGCAACAGCCTTAATTGCAGGAAAATGCTTCTGCTATTATATATAGTATATGATGTATATATATATATATTTATATATTTTAACTCATATATGTGTATAATTTGATTTTTTTTAGATTTACTTGTGCATATGCACAGGGTTATACACTAGTGTACCTAAAGGCGAGAGATAAAGGTGCTTAACTTGGTAAATCAAACTCATGATGCCTATTTAAGTCTATTTGAAGTGAGCTATCAGTTTTGACAATTTGACAAGTGATACTGATAGATTCTTCCATGTAATTGCACCACACTAACTAAGAAATCCACAATTTAGTGCAATCGGGTTTTTTTGGTGTTCATTACATGTTTTTTTGAAAAAAATTAGACCCAATTCAAAACTTTTGCATATAAAGAATCAATTTTCCTTCCATCATCTATAGATGGATTCTTGATATAGCTGATGATGATGCTCAAAATCTTCAGTGAGTTAATCGTTCAAGAGCGTAGTGACAAGGGATTACCTGAAAAATGAAAGGTGAAGAGCTTACAGAGAGCACAAGTGGGGTGCTGCCTAAAGACCTTCTGAAGGTTAAGTCAATGACTAAATGATCTACTATAACTCCAAAAGTATGAGAGTTAGGAAATTCTACGTACCTAGGAGAAGAGGAGGCTTAGTGCTTATATAGTGACATAGAGCTGACCAATCTCCCGTGAATGTAGGCTTTTCCCTTATAAGGAGTGTATGGAGTTAATGTTTAGAGATCTTCAAGTCTAACTTCCCATACTTGGAGGATAGGAATATGTAGAAGGATTTTTGAGCGTGGTGTGCAAGTTATTTCCTAATGGAGATAGTGGAGTGGAGAACACAAAAGAGTGTGGGAGCCAATTGTAAAGGACCATTCGTTAGGTCTCACTCTTTTGTTACCACAACGTGTTGGAAGTGTAAATGTTGGTTAGGTTGCATTGCAAAACATTAGGAATGGTACTTGACGATCGAGGGGGTACGTGTTGACTCCCTGGTTACGTGGTGACTCTTATGTGTTAGGTGTTAGGGAGGGTACTTGATGACCCATAGGTACGTGAGGACTTCTCAGCAACATGACGACTCTTATGTGTTCGACTTTTCATATGCAAAAGCTTAGAGTGGAAGACATGTTGTATAGTTGCAAGACTATGTCAAGGGTTGTCCATCTAGTTAGGCTGTCAAATGACTAGAATGCTTATCAGTTGGTCATTGATTGACCTTATCAATTAGACCTTGATGCTTGAGAATGAGTTGCTACATGTGGTGGCACCTTGCATCCATGACAGTCACATACACTTAGGGCATGATGGGATGAACAAGGTGCTTTGAGGCAATAATAGTCTATGCTACCTTGTTGTGGAGCATGAGCACTCATATTGGCTAATAGCGCGACAATGGGTTTTGGGAAGGTGATGGACCTGTGGTCAAGGCTTTGCAAATTACAGGTCACATTATGTATAGTGAGTGAGCCATGGCAACCTTGCATGGCCTTGTCCATGTGCAAAATGAGGAAGCACCGAGTTAGTTTAACACTTAAACCGCACAATTTTGGGCTGTGAGAGACCACGCCCCGACCCTTTTTTTGGGGTTAAGCCAAATCCAAGTGAATGGGTGGAGTCATGTTATTGCCTCTCAAAATGGAGGTTCAACTAACTATATTTTTACCTTTAGATTAAGGTTTTTATAATGGAGTCACCACTTATTTAATTATTAGAATAAATAAGAAAACTAAAATTGAAAAATTCCTCATTTTATTGATTTGCAAATGAATTTACATTGATTATAGGAATATATGGCTTTGGTCCTAAATACAATCTAAGATAAAGTACATGGCTTTATTTCCTAATTAAAATCTAGAAATTGAAAATTAAATAGATAAGCATTCATCTATCAACTCTTGATCTAAGCATGAAGGTTATTTTACAAGGTGAGATGGTGTTAGACACCCATTTTGCCTTGTGAAACTGGTCTTCTAGACTATGGTGGCCAACATTCATATCATATCATCCAATATGTTATCAATCAATTTGCATATTGAATTTAATGTATGTGCATGTGATAAACCCTAATTCAATTTATTAAGCATTGCATTTAGATTGAAAAATAAATTCTAGTGAATGTGTGAGGATGGTGATATCCTAGATTCAAAGATTTGAGAGAATTATGAAACAAACATATTTTTCATATTTTTGGTGTGGATTTAAGATCAAAGCTAGTATGAACATGTAATGAACAACCATGAACATGTGAAGAATGCATATGAAAATTTAAGAACATTCAAACATATTCAAGGAATTTAAATAATTACTATCATGCTTTAATCTTAAATTCTCATCATAGCAACATAAAAAACAAGTTAGGTAAATGGATTATACCATCATGCAGGATCCTCACGGTGGAGGAGGAGACTCTTGGTGGAGGTCCTAAAGGTGGAGTAAAAAAGAAGAGTCAGGAGAGGGAAAGTGAGTCTCACTCAATACCTTGAGTCTCCGGAAGACCAAGATATGACAAAACTACTCTACTTTCCAACACAAAAAGGTTGCATGACTTGAACTAGGTTGATGGCCACCAGTCCAAGACACCAGGAGAAGGGAAACGCCTCCAGTCACCCAAACTGTGCACCAACACCCTCAATGACCGTCCAACAACAGTGTTGCAGTCCATGGCAGCTGCAATGGCAAAACTGACACAACATGTTAGGACATATGTGATTCAATGTTAGGAACATATGTCACTATCTTATGTAATTGGCTAATCCTTTGACAAAATGCACTTTACTTGTAATTGGGTAGATCTAGGATGTGTTTAATGTTTCAAGAAACAAGGTTTCAAGTTCAAGTGTTAAAGCCATACAAATCTGTCCAAGAATCAAGTGAGAAAGTGATGTTCATTAAAGCTCGATAGCTAGTATCTATCGAGGCTTAGAGATCTGTCTCAGCCCGTGGCTCAACAGTTGCTCGATAGCTAGGGTATCTATCGAGACTTATGAAGTTCAGTTTTTCAAGTTGATTTTCATCCAATCCGTGAATGTATGTTTGGGCTTTCTTTTCTCACAACCCTATACATATATAAGGATTATTTTAAGGGCCGTCAAAGGTGACATAAGTTGCACAAGTGTGGAGCAAAGTATTGTTCATGCAAATTGTGACTGGAAACAGAATTTGCCCTAGTTCATCCATCTCTTAAAGAAGCTGCTGTGTTCGTACACCGTAGGGTTTTGTGACCAAGGAGCTTCTTGATCTTCATCGTGTGATGAACTGAAGAACTTTGTAGCCAACATCTTTCTTTAGTTGGTGATTGAAGTCGTGTACTGGGATCCACGCAATTGGTTAGTCACTTACTGGGAGCCGTGCATTGAAAAAGAGAAATTGTCACTATAGAACTAGTCCAATTGGGTATTGGGGTAAGGGTTCAACTGTATGTTGGTATAAGGTACTGAGATTCCTTTACTTGTAATAGCTTGTTGTGATAATAGTGAATTCTCGGGAGTGGTGACCTTAAAATCACCCAGTGGGGTTTTTGCCATATTGGTTTTCCTCATTCGAAAACAAATCACTCGTGTCAAATTGATTTTCCGTTGCAATTTAGTTTATTGGTGATTTGTTTTCATGTTAATTTGATTAATTAATAAACTTGGCTAATTAATCAATTAATTCATCACAATGGGTCAATACATTCTTGGCCTATCAAGTGGTATCAGAGCGAGCACACTCTGATTGGGGTTAATATTTTCTGTGTGATCCATTGACCCCTATTTGTCACGGATAGAGGACAGTCTCTTATTATACCTCCTTTATTTGATGACATTAACTATGCATACTGGAAAGTACGCATGAGAGCTTTCTTGCAGTCTTTAGATGAGAAAATGTGGCAAGCTGTGGAGATAGGCCAGACTAAGCCAAAGGAAGCATCGGTCGATTGGGATGATGTTAAGATTAAGGCGGTAAACTTCAACAGTAGAGCATTGATTGCCTTATTCAGTGCAATCACAAATGAGGAGTTCAGGAAGATATCTTCCATTGAAACTATGAAGAAAGCATGGACCGTTCTCCAGACAACCTATGAGGGAACAAAGGCTGTCAAGGACTCGAAGCTTCAAAGGCTCACTTCTAGCTTCGAAGAGATTAAGATGGAGGAGGATGAGTCATTTGATGAGTTCTATGCCAAGCTCTAGGACATAGTGAACTCAGCTTTTAATTTTAGGGAAACCACTCCTGAACCCAAGATTGTGAGAAAGGTGCTTAGATCTCTACCCGAGAGATTTCATGCCAAGATCACCGCGATAGAGGAATCAAAGGACATTAACAAGATTCCTTTGACAGAGCTAGTTGGTAATCTATAGACCTACAAGTTTGGTTTAGCGAGGATTGGTAAGTCAGGTAAAGGCAAGAGCATGGCATTGAAGGCCAAGAGCAGTGATACTAATGAGTCTTCAAACGATGAAGATTCTAAGATGAAGTCCTATATTACAAGGCAATTCAAGAAGTTCATGAAGAATGCTAATGGGAAGGGCTTCGGCAAGGATTGTAGGCAATCTAGCTCCTCACAGTTCAAGAGCCAAGACAAAGTGAAGAAGGATGCTAGGGATGGCGGTCAGTACACTGTTCCCTCAAGACCAAAGTGTTTTCGGTGTCAAGGCTTTAGACATATGAAACAGGAGTGCCCTACATATCTCAAGAGAATTGGGAGGAGCAAGGCACTTGCTACTACATTGAGTGACACGGAACCTGAGGATGATTTAGAAAATGAGGATGATAGAATTTTGAATGCCTTCACTGCCACTGTTAATCATACTGAAGGGATTGTTGAAGATGTAGATGAAGAAGAGGACTTGTTGAATTCTAAATTCTAGAAAACGGATGATCAAGATGATAACCATACAGCCTATGAGAAATAGTACAAGGTTTTTGAGAAGCATGAGAAGCTTTACAGGCTGGCCACCAAAAAGCTAAGTGATGTGGAGCTTGATCATGAAGAGCTTTCCACAAAGTTTGATGAAACCAATCAGACTATTAGAGCACTGAGGTTTGAGAATAATTTCCTGGCTGAGAAGACCAAGAAACTTGAAGCGGAGCTGTTCCAAGTCAGAGCTTAAATGGAGAGGACTTCAAGTGCAAAACTTGACGAGATGCTTAGTATTCAGAAATTTGCTTCTGATTGAACTGGTTTAGGGAATGATTTCTCTCCTTTTAATATTGCTTCTATTAGTACTATTGTTTTTGTTCTTCTTACTAATAATGTTGAAATTGAGAACACTAATGTCAAAATTGATTTAGCTAGTGAGAACATAGACAAGGGTAAATCTATCTTAGGAGCACCCCTTAAGCAGGATAAGAAAGAAGCTAAAAACCCTAGGGCTAAGAAGGCTAACTCTCAAAAGCCTAAACAGAAGAAGCAGCATCTCTGTCATCACTGTGGAGCAGCCGGTCATACTCGACCTAATTGCTATAAGTGGCTAGCCACTCAACAAAGCAATGGCATGATCGCATCGGGAAACCAGAATCAGTTTCCATCCTTTTTTGCTCCTCTTGGAGATCTTCTCAAAGCCCTCATGTTCCTTTCGAACTTGAACGATTTCAATGCTTTCCCCTCACTGCCAGTTCAAGGGTTCACTCAAAGGAAATGTTCCTCTAAGGTGTGGAAGGAAAAAGGGCTCCAAGTGATTCTATCACTTTTTCTCTCTCTTCTTGTTTTTGTGTTTGAATTAATTATGTGTTTTGCTTTCAACTTTTGAGTCAATCTAGTTCTATGCTTTGCTTTGTTTAACATGTTTTTGTTTGTTTTCAGTTTTTTTTTTCATATAAAAATAAAAATAAAAAAATTGAAAAAATCAGAAAAATACAAAAACTGTGCGTGTTATGTGTACATTGGTTCTTGTGTACCTTGGATGGCCATTGAAACAAAGTTTTCAAAACTTTATATCTTTTGTAGCTTAGATGAGCATTTATATGCACAACTAAGCAAGTTAGCTTTGTGGCTTGTGTTTGTAATGAGTAAGATCAAGTAATCTCTTGTACTTAACACTCATATCAATCTTTTTGACTGGAAGGACTAGAAAATCCTAAGAGAAATGCATAAATAACCATCTCACTATTGTTGCCTGCCAATCATGAAATGACATTTGTATGCTTTAGCATAGCAAAAGTGGAATGTCAAATGCTTAACATAATTGGGTATTTCTTTTATATCTCTTATATGCCCATGCATGGTTTTCTTAAAAGAAAAATAAAAGTAAAAAGATCAAAATGCCTTATATGATTGCAAGCGTGCATTCTAGGACATGTGGGAGTTATAGGATGTACCTTGAAGGTGATAGTCCCCATCAAACAATTATGATTGTGTGTGAGTTAAAGTGATTTTCTCATATCTCAAATCGTCATAACATGTAGACACCTTTGCAATCTTGCGATGTTCTTCACACACAACACGCAATATTCTTTGCTACTCTTGATACATGTGTAGGTACAATGTGATTTGGCCATCACAAAGTTTACATGTTTTAATGTATGCTCACTAAACTGTCTTGATTTGTTTTTGAAATATAAAATTGGTTAGACTTGTTTAGTGTGTGTGTGTTTTGGGATCTATGTGCTTAACTTTTCATGTTAAGAGATGATTTTGAGAGTTTAAAATGTTCTTTGGATCCGTGGTTGAGTTGCATGTTCGATTGCATTCAAGTCTGTGTTTTTCTATTCTTGAAAAACTGTTTTTAAGCAATCTCAACAACTCCTTGACACCTCTTGACACCTAGCTTATCTATTGAGCTCTTCAGCTTCTTTTTATCGCAATCTCGATACCTCTCGATAGCTAGGTCGATCTATCGAGCAACTTTTTGTCCCCTCGATAGCTCCTTGACAGATCCTCGATCCATCGAGCTTCTTATTGTTGTGGACACCTCTGGACACCTGCTCGATAGCTGCTTTTGTCGACCCCTTTAAAGCTCGACACCTCTTGATCTGTCGAGAATTATTGAGGTTCTATATAAAGGGTCCTCGCGATTCTGATCTCATTTCTCTCGATCTCTATAGCCTCTTCACCTCACAAAACTTCTCTCTTTAACTCCAAACTTCATCCTCATGGATTTTTCGGCCTTAATCAAGTTTTTCTTCACTTGGTAAATGTTTTAATCCTTCTTTTTCATGCATTTTCATATCTTTTAACCTAAAAATTGGATTTTTTGGAAAATGTTTGGGATTTTTCAAATCAAAGAGGTTTTCGCAAAATTTTTGGTATGGGTTTTGTAGTTTTGATCTAAAAACTTCATGCGTTGCATCTCATTTGCATTATAACAATGTTTCATGCATTCTTAGATGTGTGTTTACCTTGTTACAAACTTGTGTGCTGGTAGGATTGGATTGGGTTGAGCCTATGATGTTTTTACTATTGCATATCACATGCTTATGCATTTTCATGCATACGTTCTTAACATTCTCTATATTCTTATACATTGAACTGTTTTAGGACTTTTTTGATTGTCTCATTCTCCCTTTTTCTCTTCTGTTTGTGTTAGTCTGCTTCTATGGCACCCAAACCAAATCTACTCCATCCCAGAACTCTCTTCATTCCAGGGCATCCACTTCTTCTGATCCTACACCATCTTCTGTTCGGTTCCATGATGAGAAGGCCAAATCGGACTTCTTTGAGAACTTTTCTAGACGAGGCATTCATTCGGAACGCCAAGTCATTTTGTCGGACTTCTCCGACACTGACCTCCTACTGTCATCTACAATAGGGAATGGGGGTCACTGTGTGACGTCCCGGTCACTTGTCCATCTGTGCTGATCTAGGATTTTTACTCCAACATGCATGGATTTGATTTTTCAATACCTCTTTTTGTTACTCACGTTCAAGGTACGTGCATAGTGGTCACACCAGATATTGTATCCGATGTGCTCCGTGTCCCTAGGGTAGCGCATCCTGACTACCCTAGTTGTGATCATCTTAAGACCGTGTCTAAAGACGAGCTTATTTCTTCTTTTTGTGATCGTTCTTCTGACTGGGGTGAGCATCAGTTCACTTCCTGTACGGCCTTTGCTAAAGGCCCTCGGTTTCTTAACATGGTTATGACCTTTGTCTTACATCCCTTATCTCATTATAACTCTATTACAGAGCCTCGTGCTCGGTTTTTGCTTTCCTTCTTAGAGCATCTCTCTATAGATTTTCCCTCTCATTTCATTCTTTCTATCATAGATGTCTATAGGGATTCGGCGACCCATGATAAGCTCATCTTCCCTTCGGCTATCACAAGGATTTTACACCATTTTGATGTTCCCTTTCCCATGTCCGGCCACTTTCACTTCACGGGTGCTATAGACGCTGCTACCGTTAAACGGAGTGAGGCGTAGCTTCCATCGAGGTGGTCCGGGACAGCAACTCCTTCCACTTCTTCAGCTCCATCCACCTCCGCTCCCTCTTCCTCAGCGGGTGGAGTGACTCTTGATGCGAAGCAGCTTTAGTGCATGGATGCTTGCCTTGACACTCTCAATGATGAGTTGTGTCAAGTGAACACCCGTGTCGGCCGTATTGCTAGATGGCAGGCTTGCCTTGGTGGCTTTGTGGAGTCTCCCTCTCCTCCTCCCGAGGCATCTAAGGATGACAAGGCATCCGATGACGATGATGACTCTAACGACGATGATGATGCTGATAAGGATGGAGATGCTAGCTCTTCCAATGCTAACGAGATGTCTACTTG
The DNA here is from genome assembly GCA_019022515.1 of Quercus aquifolioides. Taxonomy (NCBI): domain Eukaryota; kingdom Viridiplantae; phylum Streptophyta; class Magnoliopsida; order Fagales; family Fagaceae; genus Quercus; species Quercus aquifolioides. The sequence continues at coordinate 4,517,492 of CM032330.1, read as the reverse complement.
GTACTCTTACCCATTGTCACTCGTGACAAAAAATGGGAGTAGTTTGGGATATGAGAGTAGTCATAGTTAGGGGGAGAGTTAGTATAGGAGATTTTTGTTAGGGGGAGTGTTGATTTTGAGGGATGTAGTGAGGATTATATGTATCTTTTTCTTTTCTCTCTTTTATAGATACATTGTTCTTGTACATTGGTCTTGTGACCATTTTGACATACATTGTGCTTATAATCTTTATATATTGATGTATGTTTTTCACCTACCCTTACATGTGTTGTTTCTTTTCTCTCTTTACGCACATGCTTCTTATATCTTGTATGCAATCTATTATTTCTGTTTCACATTAAGATGCCGTGATGAGTTTTGTTTAAAATGTTTCAGAAAAACAGGTTGTAAAAGTGTACTTGCCATAAACTCTCTTCTTGCAAAGTTTTTCAAGAGTTTGTGTTAGGATAAATTTTATTGTATTCAACAAGTGAGTATGAGTTGAGTGATTTATGACTTTTCTCATATGTTCATTTGTTTGTTGTGGTTTTGTTACGGATTGCCAAAAGAGGAGATTTTTAGGACATATGTGATTCAATGTTAGGAACATGTGGCACTATCTTATGTAATTGGCTAATCCTTTGACAAAACGCACTTTGCATGTAATTAGGTAGATCTAGGACGTGTTTAATGCTTCAAGAAACAAGGTTTCAAGTTCAAGTGTTAAAGTCATGCAAGTCTGTCCAAGAATGAAGTGAGAAAGTGTTGTTTATTAAAGCTCGACAACTAGCTCGACAGCTAGCATCTATTGAGGCTTAGAGAGCTGTCTTAGCCCGTGGCTCGACAGCTGCTTGACAGCTAGGGTATCTGTCGAGACTTATGAAGTTTAGTTTTTCAAGCTGATTTTCGTCCAATCCATGAATGTATGTTTGGGCTTTCTTTTCTCACAACCCTAAACATATATAAGGATTATTTTAAGGGCTGTCAAAGGTGACACAAGTTGCACAAGTGTGGAGCAAAGTTTTGTTCATGCAAAGGTGACACAAGTTGCCCTAGTTCATCCATCTCTTGAAGAAGTTGCTGTGTTTGTACACTGTAGGGTTTTGTGACCAAGGAGCTTCTTGATCTTCATCGTGTGATGAACTGAAGAACTTTGCAGCCAACATCTTTCTCTAGTTGGTGATTGAAGTCGCGTACTGGGATTTACGTAATTGGTTAGTCACATACTGGGAGCCGTGCATTGAAAATGAGAGATTGTCACTACAGAACAAGTCCAATTGGGTATTGCGATAAGGGTTCAACTGATAAGGGTTCAACTGTAGGTTGGTATAAGGTACTGGGATTCCTTTACTTGTAACCGCTTGTTGTGATAATGGTGAATTCTCGGGAGTGGTGACCTTAAAATCACCCGGTGGGGTTTTTACCGTATTGGTTTTCCCTATTTGAAAACAAATCACCCATGTCAAATTTATTTTCCGCTGCAATTTAGTTTATTGGTGATTTGTTTGTGCTTCCACGCATTTTGCATGTTAATTTGACTAATTAATAAACTTGGCTAATTAATTAATTAATTCATCACAAGGGGTTAATACATTCTTGGCTTATCACAACAGAACCAGTAGTTAACTAGAGAAGTTAATAGACAACGTCAATAGTGACGTGGTAAAGAACGAGACCAAAATGCAGAGAATGAAGGGGCTGAGAACAGTGTTGAAGGAGACTAGTCCAGCGGTACCGTTACTCGTAGGGTACCACATTTGGAGAGGGAGATGGACCAGATGAAAGAGACATGGAAGAGATGAAAGATTCCATGAGGAGAGCAAATCATGTGGATGACCTCGTCCACAGGATTGATTCCCTCTTCATTGCATCCATTATGAGTCATCCCCTACCTTCTAAGTTTAAAATGCCTACCCTGGATTCATATGATGGGATGCGTGATCCTTGTGATCACATTGCCATGTTTAAGACAACCATGCATCTCCAAGGTGCTCCAGATGAAATCATGTACAGAGCCTTTCCTACCACATTGAAAGGCCCAGCTAGAGTATGGTTTGGAAAGTTATCACCAAACACCATAACCTTGTTCCAGGAGTTAAGTAAGTTGTTCATCAACAACTTTGTAGGGGGACAAACGTAGAAACCTTCCTCATCCAGCTTGTTAAGCATAGAGCAAGGAGAGAACGAGAGTCTATGTTCTTTTATTAGTTGCTTTAACAGAGAAGCCCTATTGGTGGACACAATGGATGACAAGATCCTTTTAGCAGCGTTCTACAATGGAGTCAGTTTAGACTTATTCATCCATAAGCTATATGACCAAGAGCCGCAAACGATGGCTGAATTGATACATTTAGCCTAAAGTTTCATGAATGTAGAAGACACAATTATTGCCAAGAAAAGAAGAAAGGTGAACTGCTGGGCATATACACCATCCAGAGCAGGGTCCTCATCCAAAGAAAGCCAAAGTAGGGGAGAAAAGGGATTGTGATGGCAAGAAAGCAGGGTCATCCTTAAGACGATACTCCAACAACACTCCTTTGAATACTCCGCTTGACCAAGTGTTAAAGCCAATCAAAGACGATCCATCTTTGAAGTGGCTCGAGAGGATGAAAAATCCTAGCAAGTGAAACAAAAGTAATTACTATCATTTTCACCGTGACTATGGACATTATATGGACGAATGCTATGACTTGAAGCAGCAGATTGAAGCTTTCATTTTGCAAGAAAAGTTAAAAAACTTTCTTGGGCAAGACCACTAGGACGAGAGACAGCCAATGAAGGGCAAAGCAGAAGAGCCAGTGCGTCCACCACTTGGAGAAATAAGGATCATTGTAGGGGGTACATCAACAGGAAGCTCGTCTAAAACCAAGAAGACCTACCTGCGGGAAGTTCAGAATGTTCAAATATCTGGACGATCGCCGAGGATGATCAGAGCAGATGAACCAGTCATTGTTTTCACAGACGAGGATGCAAGGCGACTACACCATCCTCATGATGATGCAATTGTCATTACTTTAGGGATTGCAAATTATACAGCTAGAAGGATGTTAATGGATAATGAGAGTTTAGTAGACATCCTCTACTATCCAACCTTCCTGCAAATGAAGATTAACAATAAATTACTTCGTCCAGTGAATGTGCTATTGATCGAGTTTGGAGGAATGAAAGTTCTACCATTAGGCGTCATCTCCTTGCTAGTCGTGGTTGGCTCTTACCCACGGCAAATCAATAAGGAAGTAAATTTCCTTGTTGTAGACTGTTCGTCCTCGTATAATGCCATTATTGGACGACCAACTTTGAACAGTTGGAGGGCTACAACGTCCACCTACTACTTGTCTGTCAAGTTCCCAACGGAGTATGGCATTGGAGAAGTACAATGAGATCAACTAGTTGCTAGAGAATGTTACTTAGCAATGTTGGCCATGGACGAGCAGATGTAGACAATGAATATTGAAGAAAGAAGAACATTGGTTAAGCTAATTGAGGTATTGGAAGATGTACTGTTGGTCGAGTCCAACTCAGAGAAGTTTACCAGGATTGTGACAAGTATAGGGGAGAAGACAAAGCAGGATCTCCTTGGATTCCTCAAAAAATAATATAGATATTTTTGCTTTGAGCCATGAAGACATGCCTGGGATTGATCCCCGTGTGACTACTCATCATTTAAACATGTCCCCGTCTTACAAGCCCGTCCATCAGAAGAAAAGAGTGCTTGCCCCAAAACGAGATAATGCCATCAAAGAAGAAGTTCATAAGTTAATCACCGTAGAGTTCATCCGTGAAGTTTACTACCCTGATTGGCTAGCTAATGTAATGATGGTCAGAAAGACTAATGGCAAATGACAAATGGAGGATGTGCGTAGATTTCACAGATTTAAACAAGGTGTGCCCAAAGGATAACTACCCTCTTCCACGCATTTATTAGTTGGTGGATTCAACAACTGGACACCAGCTGCTAAGTTTCATGGATGCATTCTTAGGGTATAACCAGATTAAGATGGACAAGGTAGACCAGGAGAAAACATCCTTCATTACAAGCCAAGGTTTGTTTTGTTATAAAGTGATACCATTTGGTTTGAAAAATGCAGGAGCCATCTATCAGAGGCTAGTCAACCATATGTTCCATCTACAAATTGGAAGAAACGTTGAAGTGTACGTGGACGACATACCAGTCAAGAGCGCGAGAGAGACGCAGCATCTGAACGACCTTCAAGAAACCTTTGATACACTTAGGCGATATAAGATGAAGCTGAATCCAATCAAATGTGCCTTTGGAGTTGCATTAGGGAAATTCCTTGGTTTTAAGGTTTCACAAAGAGGGATTAAAGCAAACCCTAATAAAATCTAAGCGATTCTGAACATGGAGCCCCTGAATAATATCAAGGACATCTAAAGCCTCACTGGACGAGTAACTGCCCTCAACAAGTTTGTTTTGAAAGCTACTGACAAGTGTTTACTGTTTTTCAAAGTATTAAGGAAAGTATTTGAATGGACGGACGAGTGCCAACAAACATTTAAAGACTTGAAGGTCTATCTCACTTCAACTCCGCTATTAAGCCCGTCTAAACCAGGAGAAAAGTTGTATCTTTACTTAGCAGTGTCCCCCCATGTAGTGAGTTCGGCCTTAATCAGAGAAGAGGGAAGGGTACAAAAGCCTGTGTATGACACCAGCAAAGCTTTAAGGGGAGCTAAAGGATGATATCTGCTAATGAAAAAGCTAGCATTTTCATTGGTGACAGCAATGAAGAAGGTCAGACCTTATTTTCAAGCTTATATAATCAATCTCCTAATAGATCACCCGCTAAAGAAGGTCATGAACAAGCTGGAGGCCGTTGGACGACTAATCTAGTGGGTAGTAGAACTTAGTGAGTTTGACATGTGGTACAAGCTAAGAGAAGAATAGAAGTTCAAGTCCTAGTAAACTTCATTACCGAATTCACTCCTACAAGCTGTGCCATGATGTCCTCGAGAGTTACACCGCTCATAGAAGAAAAGGGAGCGGATGTGGATGGAGCTGTAGCAGCTAGAGGAATCGCCGTCCCAGACCGCCTCAAATGTAGCTGTGCCACACTCCGTTTAACAATAGCGACGTCTATGGCACCCATAACATGGAAGTGGTCGGACACGGGAAAGAGAACAGAAAAATGGCGTAAAATCCTTGTGATAGTCGAAGGGAAGATGAGCTTATCACGGGTTGCCGAATTCCTATATACATCTATGATGGAAAGAATAAAATGAGAGGAAAAATCTATAGTAAGATGCTCTAAGAGAGAAAGCAAAAATTGAGCACGGGGCTCTGTAATAGAGTTATAATGAGATAAAGGATGCAAAACAAAAGTCATGACCATGTTAAGAAGCCTAGGGCCTTTAGCAAAGGCCGAACAAGAAGTGAACTGATGCTCACCCCAATCTGAAGGACGCTCACAAAAAGAAGAAATAAGCTCGTCTTTAGACACTCTCTTAAGAGGATCACAACCAGGGTAGTCAGGATGCTCTACCCTAGGTACACGGAGCATATCGGATACAATATCCGGAGTGACCAGTATGCGCGTACCTCGAAAGCGTGTGACAAAGAGAGGTACTGAATAATCAAATCCATGCACGTTGGAGTAGAACTCCTAAATAAGCACGGATGGACAAGTGACCGGGACGTCACACAGTGACCTCTATTCCCTACTGCAGATGACAGTGGGAAGGTCAATGTCGGAGAAGTCCGATAAAATGACTTGGCGTTCCAAATGAATGCCTCGCCTAGAAAAGTTCTTAAAGAAGTTCGATTTGGCCTTCTCATCACAGAATCAGACGTGAGAGGGAGTAGGATTAGAAGAAGTGGATGCCTCGAAACAAAGAAGGTTCCAGAACAGAGTAGATTTTTGTTTAGGTGCCATAGAACAACTAACCGAAAGAAGGAGAGAGAGAGAGAGAGAGAGAGAGAGAGAGAGAGAGAGATAATTAGAAAAGTACCAGTACAGTCAATATATAAGAATATAGAGAATGTAAAGTACGTATGCATGAAAATGCATGAGCATCTGATATGCAATTGTAAAAACATCATGGGCTCAACTCAATCCAATCCTACCAACACACAATCATTGCAACAAGGTAAACACACATCTAAATGCATGAAACATTGTTATAATGCACATGTGATGCAATGTATGATGTTTTAAGATCAAAAAAATACAAAACCCATCCCAAAATTTTGCAAAAACCTCTTTGATTTTGAAAAACCCAAATTTGCAACAAATCCCAAAAAGTTAGGTCAAATGCATGAAATATGAATGCTCTAAAATGTGTGAAAACACAAGAGCTATTTAGACCTCCAAATTATAATTACGGGTCGATAGATTTTACTCTAACTTATACTAAGTGCGGAAAAGAGTAAATGCGAGTGGATAAACAAACAAGCTACTCTAACTCATATTCATAATAACACAGTAGTAAAATGAAATGAAAAAGAGTAGGAAAGAAGAATGCAAACATAAGATAACACGCCGATGTGTTATCGAAGAGGAAACCGAAGAACTCGGCGACAAACCTCTCCGTCGCCCTCCAAGCGGTAATTGATCCACTAGACAATCAGTTGGGATACATGGGTGAGCAAGAGACCCTCCAAGCCTAATCTACCCGTTTTACCTAAGCCCTCCAAGATCCTACTCCAACAAGGCTTCTCGGAATCGTGTCTTGTCTAGCTCTCCAGATCCCGTAATACGCCCCGATTGCATCTGTCAAATCCTGGCTTCTTCCAATGCTTCCCAGCAACACCAAATCCTCACTTGACATTCTGAAAGGGTGTGGTAAGTGTTTGGGCTATTAAATTTTCAATGGTATGGAAATGGAGAGGTAGGAGTTGAGGAAATCCCACAAGCAAATGTGTAGAGGATTGTGGGTATAACAATCTCTAACTTTCAAGGTTTATGGCTAGGGTTTTCTCTCAGAAGAACTCATCAACATTTGTGGGTAATGTGGGTATATATAATGTGGGTACAAAAAGTATGTATCAGATAGGACAATTTGGCAAAACAGAATGTTTCGCGGGTATCTCGCGGGAAGGCCTTACCTACGAGACACTCGTGAAACACAGCTGTTTCCATCTGTCTTGACTCTTTGCATTCCAGTCATGTGCAGGGCACATGCATTACTTCGCGGGATGCTTAGTTGCGAGCTACCCGTGAAAACTCTTCAATCTTCAATTTGCTTGAGTCTTCACACTCTCTCTGTCTCTCACACACAACCCTTACAATTAAATCCCACAATAAATACAGGGTATAAAAGATTGAATAAAATTACAATCAAATTTGACATGGAATAAAAGCCAACAAAATACATTGTTGTAAATTAGAACTTTACAATCTCCCCATTTGGCTATTCCATGACAAAACCCCTAAAACAGACTCTAGACTTAAACGTGAGTTTGGAAACAGTGGCAAAACTCATTCACACCTAATCTAGAAGCTGTGAAGCATTTGCACGTAAATACCTATAACCTAAAACACTCGCACACAAACAAAACTTTCATTAAGCTTATGACAAGTTGAATATGAGGTACGTACATGAGCAAGTAAAGTGTGATCAAGTTGTAAACATTAAATATCATGTAAGCAAATCTTGATCAAACAAGGTTAGTCAATAAGGAATGACTACAATGAACACTTAGCTAGTAAATGCTCATCCGGACGTGCAATGCAATAAAGACCAATCACAACGATCAATTGCATGTCCAACACACAACCAATGCAAAATACATGAAGTATATGCATCTAGGATACAAGATCCTACTCAGGTACAAGTGTGAGGTACTTAAGACATATTATCAATATCTAAAAGTACTAAAAATTGCTACAAAGCAGTAAGGTAAAGACAAGTACTAAATATAACACTGAAATATTAAAAGAAAGTACTAAAGCTTTAAATAAAATCTATAAAAAGATAAACCAACAGCAACTACTATCTTCTCTGATAGGCCAAAAACGTATTGATCCCTTGTGATTAAATTAATTGATTAATTAGCCAAGTTATTAATTAATCAAATTAACATGCAAACGCGTGGTAGCACAAACAAATCACCAATTACTAAAGTATGCAGCGGAAAATAAATTGACATGATGATTTGTTTATGAATGGGGAAAACCTACACGGCAAAAATCTCACCGAATGATTTTCAGGTCACTACTCTCGAAATTCCACTATTATCACAACAAATGGTTACAAGTAAAGGACTCCCAGTACCTTATACCAACTTACAGTTGAACCCTTATCCCAATACCCAATTGGACTTGTTCTGTAGTGACAATTTCTCCTTTTGATGCACGCTCCCAAGTACGTGACTAACCAATTGCGCAGATCCCAGTACGCGACTTCAATCACCAACTAGAGAAAGTTGTTGGCTGCAAAGTTCTTCAGTTCATTCCACGATGAAGATCAAGAAGATGCTTGGTTACAAAACCCTATGGTGTACAAACACAGCAACTTCTTCAAGAATGATGAACTAGGGCAAAACTTCGTCTCTGGTCACAATTTGCTTGAATAGACTTTGCTTAATGCTTGTGCAACTTGTGTACTCTTTGACGGCCCTTAAAATAATCCTTTTATATGTCTAGGGTTAAGAGAAAAGAAGACTCAAAGACACATTCACGGATCTCAAGAAAAGAGAACAGAAAATTTGTTTTTATTAAACCTCGACAGATAGAAGTTTTCGAGAAGCTGTCAAGCACACAGGGCTGGAACAGCTTTCTTAAGCTCAATAGATGCAGCTGTTAAGCTTTAATGAGTTTGCACTATTCAGCTTGTTTCTTGGACAGACTTGAATTGCTTTAACACTTGATCTTGAAACCTTGTTTCTTGAAGTATTAAGAACACCTAGATCTACCCAATTACAAGTAAAGTGCGTTTTGTGAAAGGATTAGCTAATTACTTAAAATAATAACATATGTTCTTAACAAGTGAAACACAAATGTCCTAACATTCTCCTCCCCCTATCACTACACTCCCCCTATCAACAACACCATCTCCCCTTTTTTGTCATGGAATAGCTAGTCGTCTTGATCTTCTAACTTCCTCTGAATTTGGTCCATCTGAGTCTAGAGAGATGTGAACTTTGTGTTGAAGCGAATGTGTTGGGAGTGCATGATGGTAGCTAGTCCGGATATTTTAGTAGTGATCTCTTGGAGAGTAGCCATGATGTTGTCTAGCTGTTCATCATAAGCATGGAAGGCAGAGCTTGAACTTCCCGAGGTGGCATGTCCTTCTTGCTTGGTACTCTTCTTGGTGTGACTCATACTTGCATGGAGAGTACGGATGTTAATTGGACTTGGCTTTAGGTACAGGCGCTCATCTTCCGAGGGATGCACACCTTTGAGCTTTAAAATCCTTGAGATAAGGTAACAGAAAGGAGTACAATTCCTTGATGCAGTCTGATCAACAGTTTTTGCCAAAATGTGGAAAATATGAGAACACACATCAATCTCTTCATCAGTGATCAGATCATGCAAGAATAATGCTCGACTAAGATTCATGTACCTAGTGCTTGACAACGGATAGAGGTTGCTAAACATGATCATTGTGAGTAGCCTTAGTTTTGGAGATAGAGATGCCACACTTATTGACTTCCCATTGGATGAGAACTCCAATTTATCTCTTAAGGCTTCCCGAAGAACCTCCTCATCCAGATTTAGTTCATCATAAACCGGTGGTTTAGAGAATATTGGCCGGTTGATGTGTGGGATTTCTGCCAAGTAGGCAGGTGTAACTAAGAAACTCTTTCCTCTAACCCAACACTTAATCTCCTCTTCTTCAACAATGGCATTGGCATAAAACTCTTTCACTAAGTTCTCGTATGCATCCTCAAGATTTGAGGGAAGAAAGTTCCAATCCTTGGTGACAAACCATATGGGAATATTGGTGTCAAGGAGAGATCGCTGATCAATGGCCCTTTCAACTAACAACGGAGCATCTCGAAAGTAGTTCACATCGGTTTGAAACGCAGCATAAGATCTAAAGAAGTTAGGGTCATTCACTCTCGTTGAAGAATGAGTCCTCTTTGACCTAGGTGAAAGGTCATCAACATCAATCATCGACTCTTTCCCTTTGCTGCCTCCTTTCACAGTTGACCTTTTAAACGGAGACATCTGCGCACAAAAACAGAAACCAAAGAAAGGAAATAGGTGCAAAAACACAAAAACAAGACATAAAACTTGATTAGATTCAAGTTAGTTCCAAACCAAGAGTAAAACAACTTAAAACAGAGCATAACAAACTCAAAACAACATGCTATAAGTGTTAAAACATGTAAACAGTAGCACAATGCATGAAGTAAATGAATATGCATGTGTGTGCCTGTGTTGTGCATGTGCTGTGCATGTGTGTGCAGTAGGTGATGTGTGGGGTGTGCCTAGTGGGTGCCTAAGTGGTGCATGTCATGGCATTGTGAGGCAAAAACGGGAAAGTGTGTAAAACACACACTCATTGATCAAAACATGTCAAACATGTTCAATGAAGAGTAAACCCAAGTATTGGAGCTTATTTGAGTCCTATACGACACAAGAATGTCACATGAATAATCTGTCAAACACCTAGCATGCAACCGTGAACAACAACTATGAACAATGCATGAACACATGTGAAAATGCCTCAGTACATGTTTAAATTGCCACATGGGGCCAACACAGATACAAATCAACCAAATGGAACTCAGCCCAATCAAAAATTTGAAAAAAATTTCACAAAAACAAGAACTAAGTGTTCGAGAGAGGCAGTGTGAGGGAAAGACTAAGTGTTTGAAAACCTGTCACATCTGCTATATAAAACTAAAAACACGTGTTTCTCACGGGTTAGGTAGTCACTAGATTAGTCGTGAAAAAAACCATTGAAGCATAAAAGCTTTCGCGAGAAGCTTTTAGTCGCGAAACAGTCGTGAGACAGTCACGATAGCCTCTATATGAAACATGTGTTTTTCTAGTTTTTGCCTAAAAATCATTTTGCGAGAAAGGTTTAGTCATGAAATATGAGCGAGCATTCGTGATACTCTCTATATGAAATTGTGACTTTTTAATTTCCCTTAAACACTTTTTGCAGGAAGCTCTAAGTCGTGACCTTCTCGCGAAACAGCCTCTGAACCAGTTTTTGAAGAAAAAACACAAAAATGCATTTTGAACAAAAATTAAAAGCAAGAAAGTATAAAATCAATTTCAAAAACATATAAAACACTAAAAAATCTTTTTGGGTTTGATCAGCAAGTACTTGAGCATACACATCACATTTGAACATGTACAATCACACAAATGAGATAAGCATTATTTGAACAAAGTCTTGTGTGTTATGTGTGAGTATCAAATGTGGAATAGTCCTTAGGCCAGAGTGAAGCTTCAATGATCAACTCAATCAAGTCATACACAACTGGTATTAAGTCAAGTGGTCTATCTCAATTATAGAAAGAAACATATATGACCTCCCAAAAGAGAATGATTACAAAACTTAGAAGCTTTTCATTTGGCTTATGCATAAATCATAACATTTGATCCTTTTTGGATAATACATCTCCTTTTTTAGACCGGTGCTTGAAATTTTTGATATTTCAACATTGAGAGTTAGCCTTTGGCTTTTTGAGCACCATACAATTAACTTTAAAATGTCGCTTTCCCTTTTTCCTAGTTAAATACTAGTATGTGTGATAGGCTTTTGCAGCTTATAATCTCTTTTTCATTTTGAGATTTACATTTGGTGAGCTCTATTGCAAAAACATAAAAATAAAAGTGGGAAGATATATAGGCACAAGTCTATGCAAGTATTAAGACCAACAAGACTATTGACCAATCATTCATGACAAGCTTGAAGATCTATTTAAAACAATCACACATAGATTTCAAGATTTCTCCCACAAAGATATATGTGCATACATATCTAGATTCTCTTATTCATTATATTTCATTTGGATGAAATATGACAATGAATATCAAGAAATCTTCTTTTAGTAGCAATCTTGAGGAAGACATCTATATGATGTAACTAGACTTGTTTATACCAAAGAACCAGTAATGTTTAGTATGCAAGTTGCTTAAAGTCCATTTATGGACTAAAGCAAGCATCTAAATCATAAAAATATCATATTTGATCAAGGAATCAAATTATTCGATTTTGATCAAGTATTAAAAGGCCTTATGTGTATAAAAGCTATATAGAATAATAAATTTCTTAATTTATGTTGATGACATTCTAATCATTGAGGATGAAATAGAGTTATTGTCATCAATGAAGTTTTTTTGTTGTCTAGTCTAGTTTGATATAAAATACTTGGGAAAGACTGGTCACATCCTAAGAATTAAACTTTGTTAAAATTCTGGAATTAGGATGTTGGGTCTATCTCAAACTGCTTAAATAGATTAGATTCTAGCCAAATATAGCATGTATTACTTCAAGAAAGGATTCTTTCCTTTTAAGTTTGAAGTTCCTTTATAAAGGACTATAGTCCTAAGACATATAAAAGGAAGAGCATATTAAGACGGTTCCTTATACCAAAATGATAGGAAGTCTTTATGCTATGCTAAATACTAGGCTAAATATCTATTTTGCAGTGGGCATGGTAAGCAAATATCAATTGAATCAAAGATCACTTAATTTAGTGGGAGTAAAGCATATACTTAAATATCTTAGGAGAATGAGGGATTATATGTTTGTCCACAAAAGTGAGGTTTTGATAGTTATTGGATGTACAAATACTAACTTATAGTTTGATTGTGATTCATGAAGTTGGACTTCAAGATATGTGTTCATCCTAGGTGGTGAAGATACACATTAAGCGTAAGTATCATCTCATTAGAGAGATATGAGTATGTGAAAAGTAGTAGTAGAAAAAATAATTTATGCAATACATCTAGCTGAAACTTGTTTCCAAACCTTGCCTTAGAGTGACTATGAATTACTCTAAAGGGAAATAAGTGTCGGATATATGGTAAATTGTCTTTGAGGGCAAGTGGGAGATTGTTGGGGTTTATGCCCTAAGGGGTTTATGCCCTAAAATCCAATTTATTGACATATCATAAATAATTAAATAGATTAATTATATGAGACTATCTATTAATCAACTAATGGGACATTATCTTAGTCCATGAGATGCATAGTATGTGATTTATGTGAAGAGTCACAGAAGATGTAAATCACAAGTTCTTTGTAAACTCAAAATTTTAGTTCGTTGCAGGTGATGAAATTGGGCATTTCATCTGCGAAGACTATAATATATCAACTAAGATGATTTATCTTGATCATGGAAGTGGAAATTTCTAGTTGATATGTTGATATATTTTAAGAGTTAAGACATGTTGAACTGGACCACTGTGAGATTTATTATTCTCCTAACGACTGTCAAATGAATAATAAATCTCACGACTTCTGTTTATATCAACTCTAAATCCTAAGAGAATAATGAACATGATCATAAGATGTAGGTTGCTTTGATATATCAGGAGTGAAATCTGTATGACACGATCAAAACCTCAGTATGTTGAGCAGCTGCATTTAGTGTTGATGAAACATATATTCTCAAGATGGAATTCATAATCTCTTAATGGAGAAATAAAATATTCCCTTGAAATAAGTTTAATGGGTTTGGTTATTTAGAGGGTTGGGCCCAACCACTTTAGTAAGGAGTTACTAAAGTATATATCTATGAAATTTGATTTCATAAATATATAATGCATAACATAAAGGATTAAACCGAGTACTCAAGGATTAAGATGTAGTAATCTTCAAAGTGGTAGTCTACATTCATGACTTTGTATTACTACGAATATTTTAATGAAGGGGTTGCATGTATAATAAAGTATTGGGATATAATTTATTAATAAGGCCTAGAATACAATTATATTCTTGTAGTAGTATTGAATATAATTAATGGTAACTTTGGACTTGTCAAGAGTTGACAGAAAAGCCCAAGGCCCATTGGAGCTAGAGTCTTATTTGTTCCCTTTGGTCTCATCTCAAGTCACAAAGAAAAGTCCAATTGGGTAGGCCCAAAAGGCTAACCCAATTAGATAATCAGTTTTTATTTAATAAGATTTATTAAATAAAGAAATTATCAAGGTAGTTAAAAAGTACGTATGATGAAAAAGAAAAGAAATCAGTTTTTCTCCATAAGGAGAAGAAAAAGAACTTTCTTTGAGAATCAACGTACAAAAGGACTGATTGAGAGACCACACTTCTTGGGCACCATGTGGAATTGAGATGAAGATTAAAGGTATTCTCAAGTTTTGGTTTTGAATTTCATTGCATCAAGGTACGCTTTCTATTCTTTGTTCTATAATTCAAGGTTACATGTTATCTTTCATGAATGAAGTAGATCCGTGTTTGTTGTTTCCGCTGTGTGTTTTGTATGAGATACAAAACCAGATTTTCCAACAATATACACAAAACAAGCGATCAAACTTTTTGAAGATTTTTCAATTTTTATGGGTTTTTGAGTTTTTGAACATACTCAAAAACCGAACAAGTAATGTAAGATCAATAAAAACAAGTACAAAACAGAACTTGAAAACGAAACAAACATCATCCAACTGAACATGTGTGACCTATAAAGCAAATATGCAATAATGAACACAATGAGGTCACACGGGAGATAGAGTTCAAGGAATGATACCGACACCAATGGTCTTACGCAAAGATTCAAACCTCGGACCATTAAGAGGTTTGGTGAATATGTTTGCCTTTTGGTTGTCAGTGTTGATAAACTCTAGACACACAATCTTTTCCTCCACCAAGTCTTGAATGAAGTGATACCGGATCTCGATATGCTTTGATTTTGAGTGTTGAACTGGATTTTTTGACAAATTTATGGCACTGTTGTTATCACAGAACACACACAGTGTCTTGAGTAATCCCACAGTCATGTAAGAGCTTCCTCATCCATAATAGTTGTGCACAACAACTCCTCGCTGCAATATATTCAGCTTTAGTCGTTGAGAGAGAGACTGAATTTTGCTTTTTGCTCATCCATGAGACCAAGTTATTTCCAAGATAGAAACAATCACCAGAAGTTCTTTTCCTATCATCAATGCACCTGGCCCAGTCTGCATTTGAATATCTAGCCAAACACTAATTTGAATCCTTTGAGTACCAAATCCCATAATCAGATGTGTCATTAATGTAGCGAATGATTCGCTTGACTGCCGTCAAGTGGGACTCTTTCAGAGCTGCCTGAAATTGGGCACATAACCCCACACTAAAAGCGATGTTCAATTTACCTGCAGTGAGATAGAGGAGACTGCCAATCATGCTTTGATAGAGTGTTGCGTCCACGTCCACACCGGCTGCATCAAGGCTCAGTTTTGCCGAGGAACTCATGGGAGTAGAAGTATGTTTCTTAGAGTCTAGACCAAATCTTTTGACAAGATTTTTGGCATATTTCTCTTGAGAAATGAATATCCCATCTTTCCATTGTTCACTTGAAGCCCTAGGAAGTAGTTTAACTCCCCTACCATACTCATCTCAAATTCTTTTTCATTTCCTCAGAAAATTTATGACCTAGGTGATCAATTGTGGATCCAAAACAATATCATCCACATAAACTTGAGCAACAAGGAGAGATTTCTCATCTCTTTTAACAAAAAATGTTTGATCGGCTTGTCCACTCTTGAAACCATGATCCAATAGGTATGTGGTGAGGCGATCATACCAAACTCTTGGTGTTTGCTTCAGCCCATATAATGCTTTCTTCAACCTTAGCACATGATCCAGAAAATGTGGGTCTTGAAACCCCTTTGGTTGCTCAACAAACACTTCTTCATTTAGAAAACCGTTCAAGAAGGCACTCTTCACATCCATTTGGTATAGCTTGAAGTTCATAATACACGCTATGGAGAGAAGAATTCGAATTGACTCTAGTCTTGCTACCAGGGCAAATGACTCATTAAAATCTATGCCTTCAACTTGAGTATACCCTTGGGCCACCAATCTAGACTTGTTATGGACAAATTTACCATCTTCATCGGTCTTATTCTTGAAGATCCACTTGGTGCCTTTTACATGTGTATCCTTGGGCCTTGGAACCAACCCCCATACATCATTTCTAACAAATTGATGCAACTCTTGGTGCATGGACTCTATGCAATTCTCATCTTTTAAGGCTTCCTCTACTTTCTTGGGTTCAAATTGAGCAAGATAGCATTTGTACATCACATGATTCACACTATATCTCGGTCCTCTTCTCAAATGAAGTCCCTCATTTAGATCACCAATGATATTGCTTGTGGGATGATTGAGAGTTACCCTTGACGATGGTCTCTTTGAAGTGGAAGGTTCCTCATTACGAGAGATTGGAGGTTGGACTTCCGGAGGAGTGAGTGGACTTGAAGATCCTTGTATTGATCTAGTCTCTCTCCTTGATATAGGAGGTGTAGACTCCTTTTCCGATGATTCTCTTTCAGCATCATCACCTTGAGACATGTCATCTTCACCCTCATTCTTCTTAAGGTTTAGACCTTCACCATCATCATCAATGTCCTTTTCTGATATGGTGTCATCTATGACCACATTTATTGATTCCATCACAGTCTTAGTGCACTTATTGTACACTCCAAAGGACGTGAAGTAGCACTAATTACTTCCAAATATTCAGAAATAATTTCACCTTTGGCTTCTTTTCTCTCCAAATTTCATATGATGTCTTCTTTGTCCTTGCTTGGAAGTAAATTCTATTCCCAATGTGACACGAAGTATTTACCGCTTTAGCCCAAAACTTTTGCGGAATGTTTTTGTTGAGTAACATGACTCTCGCCATCTCTTGAATCACCTGGTTCTTCCTTTCAACCGCCCCATTCTGTTGTGGAGTCTTTGGAGCTGAAAATTCCTTCTTGATACCGTGCTCATTGCAAAAAGCTTCAAATTTTGCATTTCCAATTCCTTCCCATGATCACTTCTGATTTTGACTATGGGAACTCCCTTTTCATTTTGTAGCCTCTTGTATAGCCTTTCCATCTTGTTACATGCCTCCGACTACTCTCTAAGGAATTCTACCCAAGAGTACCTTGAACAATCATCAACTACCACCATAATGTAGCGCTTTCCGCCCATGCTTTCAGTTCTCATTGGACCCATTAGATCCACATGAAGTAACTCCAAAGGACGTGAAGTAGCAACTGCATTTACTTTGGGATGGGCTAACTTTGTTTGTTGTCCTATTTGACATGGACCACAAACATTCTTCTCAACTTTTCCAAACTTTGGTAAGCCAACCACTCCTTCAAGATTTGAGACTTTTGCCACTTGCTTATAATTTGCATGCCAAAATCGTTGATGCCATAACTCCACAAGGTTCACTCGACCACTTCGAGATGCTATGCTTGGCTTGAGAATAACCCCATAACAATTGTCGGTGGTCCTAAGTCCCTTCAAAACTTGAACACCTTCTTCATTTAGTATTAGACATCCTTTCTTTGAAAATTGGACTAAGAAGTCTTCATCGCATATTTGAGTGATGCTTAGCAAATTCACTTTCAACCCTTTAATGTACAGCACATCAGTAAATAAGGGCAGTCTTGGAATATCAACGGTTCCCTTTCCAAGAACTTGTGAGTGGCTATCATCTCCAAATGTCACAAAGTCATCTTCCTTCTCTTTAAGAGTTTTGAACAACCATTTATCTCCAGTCATATGCCTTGAACAACCGCTGTCAAGATACTACAAACATGAATTAAACACTTTCAATGCGGTATGAACAAAAAGACAAGCACAAGATAGGCATTCTTGACCATCAAAGCAAGACTCATCTTTCCTTACTTCATTCATAGATGAGTGAAGCTTTCTTTTCTAACAATCAAGTTTATCACACAAATGTATATTCCTTCTCTTATATTATCAATTAAGGAATTTGACTCACACAAGCTATGATGAATATCATGATTTCTATGAACTAAGGATTTCAGCATGTGTATAAAAATTCTAGCATGTTTCTTTGATTTGAATAACTCTAAAAGCTCATTACTAGGACAATCTTCAAATATGCTCATAGAGTCATTATCACAAACACCTTTACTACGCTTCATTTTGGCCTTTGCCATAGCACTTTCCATAGCAAGCCAAGGGGTTTAGGATCACACTCAGGTAATAAAACAACAATGAGTGTACCTACTCTTATACCAATTGAATGCTCTAAAATGTGTGAAAACTCAAGAGCTATTTAGACTCCCAAATTATAATTACGGCTCGATAGATTTTACTCTAACTTATACTAAGTGTGAGTCAGAGTAAATGCTAGTGGATAAACAAACAAGCTACTCTAACTCATATTCATAATAACACATCAATAAAATGAAATGAAAAAGAGTAGGGAAGAAGAATGCAAACACAAGATAACACACCGATGTGTTATCGAAGAGGAAACCGAAGAACTTGGCGAAAAACCTCTCCACCACTCTCCAAGCGATAATCGATCCACTAGACAATCAGTTGGGATACATGGGTTAGCAAGAGACCCTCCAAGCCTAATCTACCCGATGTATCTAAACCCTCCAAGCTCCTACTCCAACAAGACTTCTTGGAACCGTGTCTTGTCTAGCTCTTCGGATCCCGCAATACGCCCGATTGCATTTGCCAAAACCTAGCTTCTTCCAATGCTTCCCAGTAGCACCAAATTCTCACTTGACACTCTAAAAGTGTGTGGTGAGTGTTTGGGCTATCAACCTCTCAATGGTATAGAAATGGAGAGGTAGGAGTTGAGGAAAACCACAAGCAAATGTGTAGAAGATTGTGGGTATAACAATATCTAACTCTCAAGGTTTGTGGCTAGGGTTTTCTCTCAGAAGCACTCCTCAACATTTGTGGGTAATAGGGGTATATATAGTGTGGGTACAGAAAGTGTGTATTAGATATGACAATCTGGCAAAACAGAATGTTTCACGGGTATCTCATGAGAAGGCCTTACCCGCGAGACACTCGTAAAACATAGCTGTCTCCATCTGTCCTAACTCTTTGCATTTCAGTCATGTGCAAGGCACATGCATTACTTCGCGGGATGTTAGGTCGCGAGCTACCCGCGAAAACTCTTCAGTCTTCAATTTGCTTGAGTCTTCATACTCTCTCTCTTTCTCACACAACCCTTACAAATAAATCCCACAATAAATACAGGGTATAAAAATTTGAATAAAATTACAATCAAATTTGGCACGGAATTAAAGCCAACAAAACACATAGTTGTAAATTACAACTTTACAAAATGCATGAAGAATGAAGGATTTGGGACCCTTACTAGTGAAGAAATACTTGATCTAGGTTGAAAAACCTTTGAGGATGAAGTTTGGAGTGAGAGAAAAAGGTTTGGGAGGTGAAGACTCAACAGGAGTCGAGAGAGATTGAGAGAAGTGAACCTGGTATCGCTAGGATCCTATATATAGAAGCTCATAATTCTCGACAGATCGAGAGGTTTCGAGAGGTGTCGAGCTTTAAGGGTTCGACAGATACAGCTATTGAGTAGCTGTCTAGAGGTGTCCACAGCAAAAACAGGCTTGGTGGATCGAGGAGCTGTCAAGGAGCTATTAAGAGGTCAAAAACTTTCTTGGTGGATCGAGGAGCTATCGAGAAGCTATCGAGATTGCGATAAAAATGAAGCTGAAGAGCTCGATAGATAGCCTAGCTGTCGAGAGGTGTCGAGTAGCTATTGAGATTACTTAAAACCAGTTATTCAAGGAAGAGAAAAACACAGACATGAATGCAATCAAACATGCTACTCAACCAAAGATCTAAACAACATTTCAAGATCTTAAAATCATCTCTCAACAATAAAAATGATAAGCATTTAGATCCAAAACACACACTAAACAAGTCTAACCAATTTTATATTTCAAAAACAAGTTAAGACAATTTAGTGAGCATACATTAACACATGTATTCCTTGTGATGGCCAAATCACATTGTACCTACACATGTATCAAGAGTAATAAAGAATATTGCGTGTTGTGTGTGAACAATATCACAAGATTGCATAAGTGTCTACATGTTATGACAATTTGAGATATGAGAAAATCACTTTAACTCACACACAATCATAACTGTTTGATGGGGACTATCACCTTCGAGGTACATCTTATGACTCCCACATCTCCTAGAATAAATGCTTGCAATCATATATAAAGTATTTTGCTTTTTGCTTTTTGTTTTTCTTTGCATATTTTCCTTTTAAGCAAACCATGCACGGGCATATAAGAGATAGAAAAGAAATACCTATTTATGTTAAGCTTTTGACATTCCACTTTTGCTATGCCAAAGAATACAAATGTCATTTCATGATTGGTGGGCAACAGTGGTGAGATGATTAATTATGCATTTCTCTTAGGATTTTCTAGTCCTTCCCATCAAAAAGTGTGATACGAGTGTTATGTACAAGAGATAACTTAATCTTACTCATCACAAACACGAGCCACAAAGCTCATTTGCTTAGTTGTGCATAGAGCTGCTCATCTAAGTTACAAAAGATACAAAGTTTAGAAGACTTTGTTTCAATGGCCATCCAAGGTACACAAGTACCAATGTACACATAAACACATACTGTTTTTGTATTTTTCAGATTTTTCAATTTTTTTATTTTTATTTTTTTATGAAAAACAAAATAAACAAAACTGAAAACAAACAAACACATGTTAATCAAGGCAAAGAATAAAACTAGACTGACTCAAAACATGAAAGCAAAACACAGAAGTATTGCAAACACAAAAACAAGAGGCGGAGAGAGAGAAAGTGACAGAATCAAGTGTCATGATTCTGAGACTATGGACAATCAGTTTTTGGTGACAGAGATGTTGCTTCTTCTGTTTAGGCTTTTGAGTGATTCCCTTCTAAGCCCTAGAGTTTTTGATCTCTTTCTTATCCTGCTTAAGGGGTGCTCCTAAGATAGATTTACCTTTATCTATGTTCTCACTAGCTAACATATTTTGCACATCATTGTTTTCAAATTCAACATTATTACTAAGAGGAACAAAAATAGTAGTATTAGTAGAAGCAATACTAGGAGAAGAGAAATCATACCCTAAACTAGTTCGATCAGAAGCAGATTTTTGAAGACTGAGAATTTCATCAAGCTTTGCACTTGAAGTCTTTTCCAACTGGGCTCTGACTTGGAACAATTCTGCCTTAAGCTTCTTGGTCTTCTCAGCCAAGAAATTATTCTCAAATCTCAGTGCTCCAATAGTTTGACTAGCTTCATCAAACTTTGTGGAGATTTCTTCCCGTTCAAGCTCCACATCACTAAGCTTATTGGTGGCCAACCTATACAATTTCTCATGTTTTTCCGAGACCTTGTATAACTTTGCATAGGCTGTGTGGATGTCATCTCACTCATCCATCTTTTCAAACTTAGACTCCACCAATTCCTCTTCTTCATCCACATCTTCAACTATCCCTTTAGTAGGATTTACAGTGGCAGTGAAGGCATTTAGGATTCCATCATCCGAGAATCCATTATCATCACAACAAGCGGTTACAAGTAAAGGAATCCCAGTACCTTATACCAACCTACAGTTGAACCCTTACCCCAATACCCAATTGGACTTGTTCTGTAGTGACAATCTCTCCTTGTAATGCACGGCTCCCAGTATGTGACTAACCAATTCGATGCGCGGATCCCAGTACGTGGCTTACTCACCAACTTGAGAAAGATGTTGGCTGCAAAGTTCTTCAATTCATCACACGATGAAGATCACGAAGCTCCTTGGTTACAAAACCCTACGGTGTACAAACACAGTAGCTTCTTCAAGAGAAAGATGAACTAGGGCAAATTCTGTCTTCGGTCACAATTTGCATGAACATAACTTTGCTTCACACTCGCGCAACCTTTGACGACCCTTAAAACAATCCTTATATATGTTTAGGGTTGTGAGAAAAGAAAGCCCAAACATGTATTCACAGATTGGATTGAAATCAGCTTTGAAAAACTGAATTTCATAAACCTCGATAGATAGCTTATCTGTCGAGATAGCTGTCGAGCATCGGGCTTCAGTAGTTTTTTAAACCTCGATAGATACTAGCTGTCGAGTTTTAAAATCCAGCACTTCTTCACTTGTTTCTTGGACAGACTTGCATGGCTTTAACACTTAATCTTGAAACCTTGTTCCTTGAAGCATTAAACACATCCTAGATCTACCCAATTACAAGTAAAGTGCATTTTGTCAAAGGATTAGCCAATTCTAATTTGACATATGTTCCTAACATTAAATCACATATGTCCTAACAGATTCCCCTCTTTTGCATTCTCCAACACATTCACTAGCTTGTATTGGTCACTATCAGTATCGCTCCACTTGTTAGCTTGAGCATCATCTTCAATGTCTTAATCATAATAGTCCATATCATCATCATATTCTTCATAGAAAAGGTCTGCGTCTTCGTCTTCTATATCGCTAGGGGGTTCACCCCAATCGTTGCCACTGTATTAGCTATCATAATCTTCACTATTGTTGCTCTCACTGTTACTGTTGCTATCATCGTCATCATGTCCACTGTCACTGCTGCTGCTGTCACTATTACTATCACTTTCATCATCTCTTTCTTCATCATCATCACTAGGGGCTGCTCCCCCTTCTTCATCTTCATCATGGGCTCTTAGTTCATACGGGCTCTTCAACACATGCTAACTAGCCTCCCAATACTCTTCATCTTCGATATTGCAAATGGCATCTCCAAGAAGTGTAGTCATAGCATCAGGGTCCATGTAATGAGCCCAATCAGTTGGAACCCAAGTTGTGTTTTCCTTCTTTAGTTCTGGAATCTTGTTGTTGCACACAAGTAGTAATTCAAACCCAGGCACCAATGTCTTTGTCACAGGATCAAATCTCGGTTCAGGGAATCCCCAATAGTGTTGACTATCTTCAGCTTTGACAAACTTCCCATTCAATGTAGGAGTATAAGGCCTTAGGGGTTCTAGGGGACAAGGAAGTCCCATTAATTTAACTTTAGCTCGGGCCATCTTTCTCACTTCCATTTCTAACAAGTCATCATCAGTGGGCTTATAGCCTAGCCTAAAAGGTGGTGTGGCAGTAGGAATCGTCGAGACTTGAACAGTAAGCTTCTTCACAATTCTCCCCAAGTTCATCCCTGGAAGGTTCTTCATTCTTCTCATCATTGCTACCACATTGTTGTTGCTGTAGGGAGCAAAGTCCATCGGGATCTTCTCCACTTCCTCTTCTCTTCTTTCAAAACTAGGCCTCTCAATTTCAAAGCCTTCCAAGGTCAATGGCTCTTCCTCAGAGTCGATACCATAAATAGGCTTAGGCGCCGTCAAAGTATCACCATATATGGTCACAATAGCTCCTTTATGTGGAAACCGAACCTTTTGGTATAGAGATGAAGGGACGGCCTTCGTGTCATGGATCCACAGCCGCCCAAGGAGCATATTAAAGAATGAGGCTATGTTAAGGACTTGGAACTCCACTTTCTTGATCATCAGCCCTATAGTGAGCTCTAATGTTATGGTTCCCATGACCTCTCTTCTACTATTGTCATATGCCCTTACATGTTGATCAGTTGGCACAAAGTCTTCAACTCTTAGACTCAAGCAACTTGTTGTCCTTAAAGGACACACGTTTAATGAACTTCCATCATCTATCAACACCATCGGTATCCTCTTCCCCTTGGCATCTACAGTGATATGTAACGGGTCATTATCGTGCTTCCCCTTCTTAGTCAGATCCTTGTCAAAATAGGAAATAATGAGTTCCTTATTTATGGACCCAATCATAGCATTCAAATCTTCAGAGGTTGTGGTTGTAGGGACTTGGATTTGGTTAAGAAGGTCTACTAGGTTTTGACAATGTTTGTATGAGGCCATGAGTAAACCCCATAAGGATATGTTGGCTTGTGTCTTTTGTAGTTGCTTAAGGACCTCATCTTCTTCGGCAGGTGTTTGTTGGGCAAATCTGTTTAAGGCTTCTACTGGGTTGTCGGTCTCCAAATGTGGGGGTTTAAAGTGTCTCCCCCCATTGGTGGATGTCAAGTTATTGAATTGGGGTTCGAAGTGTCTCCCCACGTTTGTGGGTGTTTAGTTGTTTACTTGGGGTTTGAAGTGTCTCCCCCCATTTGTGGACGTTGAGTAGTTTAATTGGGGTTTGAAGTGTCTCCTCCCATTTGTGGATGTTGAGTAGTTTTCAGTTTCTGGTACGTCTTCATTCCATATATCATATCCTGTGGTGGTGGTAGATGTCCTATCCATTAATTCTTCCCATGTCATCATAAAACATTCGGGCAGGTCATAGATCAGGTCAGATGGGTCTTCCTTACTTTCTTCTTCGATCATTAGGCAATTAATCCTTGGTCCTTTCCCAAAATTGTGATTGGGTAAGGGATTATTAGTGATGCTATGCCTTGTAGGCGGCGCAATCACCTTGTTGTCTATTAGGTCCTGAATTGCATGATGAAGGCCAAAACAACGGTCAGTATCATGGCTAGGGCCTTGGTGGTAAGCACATCTCTTATTCACATCAAAGTTTGAGGGCAAGGGGTTTGGAATTGGTTTTGGGTTTAAGGATTTCAGTAAGCCTTTTGCTTTTAGTTTGTCAAACACTTGGCTTATAGGCATGTACAACTCATGAAATTCCCTCATAGGTCTAGGTCCTTGTGATACTTGCACAGGTGCAATAGGTGCAATCAGCTAATAAGGATCATTTTTATGGATATTATAAATCTCTGCAGCCTTAGAATTAGATCCTACATTCCTTTTAAACCTTAGTGGGTCATCATTCTTTATAGTGCCATTGTTTATTGCATCCTCAATTTGGGTTCCAATAGCAATCAAAGCTTTAAAATTAGGAAAGTATTGTGCAAACAAGTACTTATGATACACAGGTAATAAATTTTTGACAACCATAGCTAACTATTCCTCCTTACTTGGCCTATTCATCATTTGTGCTGCCTTGGCTCTCCATTTGGTAATGAAGGTAGAGAAGGATTCTTTTGGCTCTTGCTTTGTGGTCTCGAGGTTTCTTTTTGTTATGTCCACTTCTATATTATATTTGTATTGCTTGTGAAACTCTTGGCAGATATCTTCCCAACTCCTTGCTCTTGCATCATCTAGGTTGAGGAACCACCTAAGAGCGGCTTTGGTCAAGGTGTTTTAGAACATTTGAGCAATTATTTCTTCAGTTGCGCCAAGGGGCTGCATAGCCCTCATATACATCTTTAGATGGGATTTCGGGCAACCGGTCCCATCAAACTTGTCCAAGGTTGGCATCTTGAACTTGGGAGATAGTCTCACATCAGGGAAAAGTGAGAGGGAATCATAGTCCATAAGGTCATCCTTGTTTTCCTCTTGATTACCCTTCAAATTCTGAAACTGTTGCACCGTACGTTTCATGTCTTCTCTCAGCTGGATTTGACTAGCTACCATGGTGTTGAGTAGCTCTTAAGTGTTCATGGGTTCCTCGGTGTTTGGATGTTCTCCTTCTTCTGTCATAGTGTTTGGAGCTTCAGACTTCTTGTGGCTTGAATTGTCTTGTAGGTCGAAGATGGGATTATGGTGCTGCAGCAGCGGAGTTTCTTCTATGCTTACGGGCTTCAGTATCGTAATGGGAGTGACGGGCTTGGAACTTGAACTACTAGCTTAAGTGTTGGGCTTAAGTTCTCTTTGCAGCCTTCCTTCAGATCTTGACCAAATTCTCCCCTAATGACAGGCTTGGTCAGGTTAATCAAAGCTAAGACCCCATTTGTTAGGACATATGTGGTTCACATGTTAAGAGCATATGTCATGATCTTATGTAATTGGCTAATCCTTCGACAAAACGCACTTTACTTGTATTTGGGTAGATCTAGGATGTGTTGAAATACTTCAAGAAACCATGTTTCAAGATCAAGTGTTAAAGCCTTCAAGTCTATCCAAGAAAATAAGCTGAAAGTGCAAGTTTATTAAAGCTCGACAGTTAGTATGTGTCGAAGTTTAGAAAGCTGCTCAAGCCCGTGTGCTTGACACCTTCTCGACAGCTTCTATCTGTCGAGGTTTACAAAAATCAGAATTTTTGATCTGATTTCTTGGGATCCATGTTTATATGTTTGGGCCTACTTTTCTCCTAATCCTAGACATATAAAAGGATTGTTTTAAGGGCCGTCAAAGTGTACACAAGTTGCACAAGCATTGAGCAAAGTTTATTTAAGCAATTTGTGACCGGAGACAAAGTTTTGCCCTAGTTCATCTCTTTTGAAGAAGTTACTGTGTATGTACACCTTTGGGTTTTATGACCAAGCATCTTCTTGATCTTCATCGTGGATGAACAAAAGAACTTTGCAGCCAACAACACTTTCTAGTTGGTGATTGAAGTCGTGTACTGGGATCCATGCAATTGGTTAGTCACATACTTGGGAGCCGTGCATCAAAAGGGGAAATTGTTGCTACAGAACAAGTCCAATTGGGTATTGGGGTAAGGGTTCAACTGTAGGTTAGTAAGGTACTTGGGATTCCTTTACTTGTAAAAGCTTGTTGTGATAATAGTGGAATTTCGGGAGTAGTGACCTGAAAATCACCTGGTGGGGTTTTTGCCATTAGGTTTTCCCCATTCGTAAACAAATCACCGTGTTATGCATAATTAGTTTATTGGTTATTTGTTTGTGCTACCACACGTTTGCATGTTAATTAACTTAATTAATTCACTTGGCTAAATTAATTGGTTAATTTATCACAAAGGGTCAATTCGTTTTTGGCCTATCACCATCCACATCAATCAATCAACTAAAACAAACACACACAACATGCAATGCAATTTTAACAGGGATCGACCTAAGGGTAGGTTCTAAGTCATTACGTTACAGGTGGGTTTGTTGTTTCATTGTTTCCCATAGCTAGGATGTTACACCTCCCAACTTGTAATGTAATGAACATTGCGTTTGTCCAAACGGCATGGTTTGTCCTTTACAGTCAACAGGAAATGATCTATTGACCTTACGCTATGAGTTGGTGAGTTCACCACTGGGTACCCGAATCTAATGAAGACCGGTGATCCATGGTTTCTATCACCACATGTTGTTGAAAAGGGGTGCATACATTGTTGTTTGGATGGCACACATAATGACAGTTAGGAAAAGCTTTTAACAATCAATACAAACAACAAAATATCACACAACATCTCAACAAATATAGAACAAATATAAATAAACAAATGTATGAGCAACAATACAACAGGAGCAACTCTGAAAACGTGGCTAGGGTTTTGCCTTATATACCTAGGGCAAAAACATAAAACCCTAAACGTTTAATGAGTTAGGGCTGAGTTGGAAATTCTGCAGAAAACGCATCTGACCCGAGATTCGATCGATCGAGCCTAAGCTTCGATCGATCGAGCCAGGCCGAAATGCACCAATGCATTCTGCAGCCACTCGATTCCAACTTTACAATAATTAATCAACTTTGAGCAAGCCTAAACAAGACTAAACATATTGTTTTGATCATGGTTTGCCAATATTACAAATTAGAGTTCTAAATACATAAATTCCTAAACCTTTAGAACCTAACAAACTCCCCCTTTGGCAATCCGTGACAAAACACAAATTAAAAGCTCAAAGTTTACAAGTACAAAGCCCTTTACAAAAGTAATGCTCATAAACTCAAATTCAATCCTAACTACTATCCATCAGTTGCAAGTGTAGACAGCAGCTCAATTGAATCAACCTGTATATTCCTGAAATACTCAACAAACGCATAAACGCATGTGTGACAGAAAAGAGTAAAACAACAGGTATAACATTCTTGTAAGATTCACACAACACAGAATAAAGACATATATCAATGAACAACTCATAAATATAAATCAATAAGCAGTGAATCACAAAGCAACAAGAAACAAGTATATATCATGTATATCAAAAACAATGTTACTCCCCCTAACATGAATATCCCCAAAAATGATATACATAGTGAAGCACCTAGATACAATCTATAAACTCCACTAACTCCTCAAAAAAAACAAAAAGTATACTCCCCCTAACTACTAAAACTCCTCTACAAAGTCAAAACTCTACTCCCCCTTTTTGTGACGGAATGCCAAAGTGCAATCACAAGCCATCATCAAAAGGAGGTGGTGAGGGCGAACGCAGATGCGCCAGATCAGCACGCAAAGCACAGATCTCGTCAAATAGGTCCACCAAAAGCTGACCATGAGCCGCCTGAACGGTCATGACAATCTCTAAGGTACGACGTACATCAAAGTCGTCCGAAGGAGGTGGAGGAACAGCAGCAGCAGCAGCAGCAGCAGCAGCATCAGGATCAGGAACAGCCTCACCAGCAGGACCTGTAGAAGAAGAAGGAGGAGGTGCACTACTAGAAGGTGCAAACCTAGGGTGTTTAGAGCCAGCTTTAAGATGAGCGGCCCTTTGTCTCAGGAAAGACGCACCTATGGGAGCAATCACATGAACAGGCTCAGAGGAAGGGAAACCACTAAGATCAAGATAAAGCAAAATCCTATGAATGAAAATAGGATGAACAAGGGCATGAGAAGTAGATGAACTCCTATAAACGTCGTTCAAAGAACGAAGAAACAAATGGGGAAAATTGATAGGAGTATCAGTAACAAGAGCGTACAAAAATACATACCGCTCGAGAGGAATGATGTGAAGATGAGAAATGGGCCAGAAAGAGTGACACGCTATCCTAAAGAAGAGATAGTGTAACTCAGAAAGCTCAGCAGTGGTGATCCTAGAATCAGAATCCCACTGGATAGAAGATCCAGTGATGTAAGACATGATATCACTCAAAACAGGAGACTCATCATATGGGTAGACAGGATGCTATACCAAAGGTACCCTTAGAGCATCAGCCACTACCTTAGGAGTAATGGTACGCCTCGTATCCAACTCTTTACCAAAGTGTTGGAATCATAGACGCGGATAGAGATGTTCGAAAAGAACTCTCTAATCAAGGTAGCAGGTGGAGGAGGATCAGAAATATCCACCAAGGGTAACCAGCCCCTACGCTCAAAGTTTGCCCTAATGGCAAGATCAAGCTCATCTAAGATGACAGAACGCTCAGACCATATCTTCCTCTTAAGGTTCAGTGTATCAAAAATCTCTTGGTTTTTCTCACTAAGAAACCTCTCTCGGTCAAAGGGAGGAGGGGAAGGAGTAGATGAGGAAACAGTCCTACGAGCCCTAGTCTTCCTAGGCATAGTGCTAAGGAAAGGACAAAGACACAAGAGAAAACCAAAAGAACAAAAATAAAAAACAAAACCAAGGGCAGACTGCAAGTTAGCACAAAAAAATATAGAACAAAAATCTATATGATGCATGAACAATAACAATGTTGTGATGCATGAACTAATGCAGTAAACACAGTTCAAATTAAGTTCAATTACATAAATTCCTACATAAATAGTCCTACTTGATAATTTTGAAACAAATTGATGAATTGATCATTACACAATGTTGAAAACAGATTAGCATAATCAATTTCATTAAATCAACAAGCCAATTTCATCAATTTCAACCTAATTGAACAAAATCCCCAATTCAGAATTAATACAAACCTTAGAAATTTCAATTTTTCATAAAAACCAAAATTGATCAAATTAAACTAGCAAGATCATGTTTATAGCATGTCCCCACAAAAACCCATTGATCAATTGAACGAAATTGGGCTTGAATCAACAAAAATCCCAAAAAGAAAAAGGTCCGAAAATTTGAGGATAAATGCATGAAAAATGCATGAAATATGTAAATAAACTCAAAAAGGAAGGGCAAAAGGGACTTACCGGCTTGAGGAAAGAGATTCTTTGCAAAAAATCCGGAGGAAAACGACAAAAAATGGACTGTGGAGCCTTGCCTAGTCGGAGAGAGAAGAAAAGTTTGAAAAACCTTTTTGAAAAAGTGTTTGAATCAGTCAAGAACAGTGTTTTAAAAAACCTGATTCGCGACTTTCGATTGATCGAAAATCACTTTCGATCGATCGAATCACTCCGAAATTTTTAAAGAGATTTTAAGTATTTTCAATCGATCGAAAAACAGAATGGATCGATCGAAACAGGCAGTGGCTCACAGTATTTTGAGAAAAATTACAGTTTTGAAAAACTCAAACCAATTTTTGAAAAATAACTCCTCAAAGCATTGAAATCAATGAAACAAAATGCATGAGTATGAGATGAAATGGAATGCTTTTTCAAAAACCCAAATTTTAATCTCAGTTTCCCAAAAAAAAGTTTCAGCCAATTCTCCCTTTTAATTATTAAGCAAAAAAAATGTTTTGCATAATACTCAAGGTATTTTCAAACTTGGTTGGTCAGACCAAAAACACACACAATAACATGTACAGTGTTTAGCAAAGAGTAACTTATGTAGTGTGTGCAACTAGCAAAAGTTTGAGATACATGTGAGGTGATATGTGAATAGAAATTAATCACAAAGTCTACAAAATTCACCACGCAGAATTTAAAAGAGACTATCACCTAAAGAGTTACATCATATAACTCTCACATCTCCTAGAACATAAGCTTGCAATCATGTAAGTTTCTTGAATTTAGCCTCTTAATTATGTGAATTGGCATCAAGCCTAATAGTACACACCAGTTTTAATTAAGTGAATTGGCATCAAGCCTAATAGTACACACTAATTTTAAGCATTAAGCAATTAAACCGAGGCTACACCTTATGTTCTTTTTGTGCATGTGCTACACTTTCTCGAGCACAAAATCTTATGATATGCACTAAGGTGTTCATGATTAGCTAGTGAACAGTGGTGAGATGGTTATTTATGCCTTTCTCAAAAGGATCAAGTCCGACAGTCAAAAAACATGTGACTTCAAGATTAAGACAAAGTGGTAAACATTATAAACATCTTTCCCACACAACATGCACTACAAAGCTTAAACTAGTAAAGTGTAATAAATAAGCTCATCAAAGCTAAACAAGGTACACAAGACATGTTCTGTGTAAATAAATTGACCAACCTTGTTTTCAAAGACCAAGAAAAAATAGTGCCAAACACAATTTGCTTTTCTTTTTTTTTTTTTTTTTTTTTTTTTTTAAAGAGAAAACAAATAAATCCTAGAATGAAATGCATGAATGTTATGCAATGCAAATCCTAGAAACAAAACAAAACAAAAAACACAGAAATCAAAGAACAATGGTCACAAAGGAATGAGCAATGAAGCACAAGGACCACGTCAGAAAGACTCAATTAGATCAAGTCTTTTGCATCCAAAACCTTTTAGATGCACCACGAGCATTTGAGTCCTTATTCACATTCGAGTGATTTCCAACTCCAGGATTGGAATAAAGGTTCAACGCCTTTACCAATTCACCAATAAGTGCCATAGGATCTTGTGTTTGAGGCACAGATACTTTTAGTTTGTTTGCTCTCTTAGCAGCTTGAAGCTTGTAACAGTTAGGACGAATGTGTCCAGACTTTCCACAATAATGACAAACCCAAGCAGGTTTACCATGCATCTTATCCTTGGAAAGGGTAGAATCCTTAGGTTTAGTCTCTCTCAGATCAACCCTAATCTTCCTAGGAGGTGAAACTTATACAGGTTTGACAACCTCACTCACAGGTGGTTTGATAGTTTCACTTACAACCTCACTCACAATAGGTTCAGAAGAAGATGAAGGAACAAAGTTTGTGGAATTAGGAGTAGACACAGAGATGCTTTCAACATAACTTAACCCAGATTTATCAGAAGGATACTTTTGAACATTCAGCATGTGATCAAGTTTAGAACTAGTAGATCTAGTAATAGATAAATCATGTTCCAAAGTTTTAACTTTATCAAGCAAAAGTATGTTCTCAGATTTCACATGGTTCAAATGATCATTAGCATCAAAAAGTTTAACAAGCAAATTCTTCTTTTCAAGCTCAAGAGAATCAATTTTCTTCAGGCCAAGTTCAACATTCATAGCATCCTTTGTAGCAACTTTGCAAAGTTTATTATAGGCCTCTTGAAGATCTGCATCCTCAGAGAGTTCCCCATCAGAAAGGTTTCTCCTCAACAGACACGCTTTCATTGACTACAGCTGTAGCAGTGAAAGCAATGAAGTTTCCATCCTCGTCACATCCAGACTCATCATCAGAAACCTCATTTATTACTAAGGGTTACAGCCATAGCTTTACCCTTAGTCCTCAAGAATTTAGGACATTCAGATTTAACATGACCATACCATTAACAACTAAAACACTGAGCACCTAAAGAATTGTTTGAAGATTGACCTAATTTTTCTCTAGGTTTTTCAAAGTTATTAACCTTAGTGGGATTATTCTTCCTAAAATTTTAAGGTTCAGCAGTGTTTGTATTTCTTGTCCTTCTGTTAGTGTTTCTCAGAAAGTTTCTAAAATTATTGGCAAGGTAAGCTATCTCTGTAGCAGAGAGCTCATCATCAAATCCACCAACCTCAACATCATCAACAGACTTAAGAGCCATTGATTTGGATTTGTTTGCTTTGGGTAGGTCAGACTGATAGGACTGAAGAGATCCTACAAGCTCATCAACAGGGATGGAGTCCACATCCTTGCTTTCAGTAATGGCAGTCACTTTGGGTCTAAAGTCTTCAGTTAAAGATCTAAGAATCTTCCTAACAATTTTAGGTTGATCATAGATTTCACCCAAATTAAAAGCAAAATTAACAATGTCATTCAGTTTGGCATAAAATTCATCAAAGGATTCATCATCAGACATCCTAATGCTCTCAAACCTAGAAGTAAATTGCTGCAGTTTGTTTATCTTAACTGCCTTTGTACCTTCATGCACAGTTTGGAGGATTTTCCAAGCAGTATGAGCAACCTCAACATTAGAGATTCTCTTAATTTCCTCCATGGAAACAGCATTAAAGATGGCATTCATAGCTTTGCTATTGAATCCAGCTGCTTCTTTTTGAGAAGTTTGCCACTCACTCACAGGAGTAGTGGGCTTCTCCCATCCGTATTCAACGGAATTCCAAACTCTCTCATCAATGGGGTTCAAGAATGCTTTCATCCTTACTTTCCAATAAGCATAGTTATTCCCATCAAAGTGAGGAGGAACAACAAGAGAGTGTCCATGCTCCATGACAACAGGGGTCAAGGATCAGCTCAGAGATCAAAAGATCTACAAGAAAAGAACTACCTGCTCTGATACCACTTGAACGGTTTTAGACCCCTTAAAACAACCAGATTAACCTAATTAATTAGCCAAGTGATTAACTTAGTCAATTTATGCAATTCTAGGTTATCACAAGCATACAATCATATCAGAAATATAAAGCAGCGGAAATATAAATAACACAATGATATGATCACCCAGGAAACCACACGGTAAAAACCTGGGGAGGATTTGACCCACCGATCCTCAAGGCAAACCTGAATCCACTATGAAAGAATCGAAGTTCATACAAAAGGACTTACAAGCTCCCCGCTTGACTTCCTAATGCTACCTACCAGTAGAACTTACTGACACGACCACGTGCAAGCTCTGAATCCACAGACTCCTTCTTTCTTGGATTCTCCAATCAGCTACAAGCACCCACGCTTGTTATTCTTTAAGCTCCAATGGCAGCAACCGAGTTGATCATTAAGATGTTGATATTATCTCTACCTTGAAAACCCTAAGTTTTGTGTAAAGAAAAGCTCCTCTAGATCTCACAAGAGATTTACACAAAACAGCAATGTATGAGCAACAATACAACAGGAGCAACTCTAAAAACGTGGCTAGGGTTTTGCCTTATATACCTAGGGCAAAAACATAAAACCCTAAACGTTTAATGAGTTAGGGCTGAGTTGGAAATTCTGCAGAAAACGCATCTGACCCGAGATTTGATCGATCGAGCCTAAACTTCGATCGATCGAGCAAGGCCGAAATGCACCAATGCATTCAGCAGCCACACGATTCCAACTTTACAATAATTAATCAACTTTGAGCAAGCCTAAAGAAGACTAAACATATTGTTTTGATCATGGTTTGCCAATATTACAAATTAGAGTTCTAAATACATAAATTCCTAAACCTTTAGAACCTAACAATTGTATAAATTTGGATTATGAGTGAAACTCTCTTCTTAGAAAAAAAAAAAAAATCTTTTTCATTCTTTGTAAAACATATAACAAAACATATCTGAATTTTGTCATCAAAAATCATTTTTTTAAATATAACAAAACAGACCTGAGTTTTTATCATTAAAAACCATTTTTTTTAACACAAAACAAATCTGAATTTTTATCTCCGAAAACTATATTTTTTACATGCTATAAAACAGATTTGATATTTTGACAAATCAAAATCATTTTTTTTAACAATAAAAACAAATCTGATTTTTTTTAACAAAAAGAAGAGATTTCATCCATACATAAATTTGAGATTTAATTTTTCATTCACATGTTCAACATATCATGCATAGCGTAGTATATAGGTTACAATAGTCTAGAAGACCAGACTTTGTCTGGGCGGAATGGGTGCCTAACACCTTCCCATTCTGTAACCTAGCCTCCGGATTTAGGTCTTTGGTTTAGTAGATCTATCCTTATCTTCATTTGTTTTGGGTAGAATGTAACTAGGACAACAAGCCATGTAAATATTTGGTAGATTGTAACTAGGACCCAAAGCTATGTAACTTTTTAATTTTCTTTTAGATATGTAATTTTTATTCAATCAATGAATGGAATTATTCAGTCATGTATTTTGTAATTAGTATTTTTTTTCTTATTTTTCTGTATAAAGAAAAATAAGTGGCGACTCCATACCACTCACCCAAAAAGAGAGGTGCCCTAAAAAGGTACCCGGGTCTTTTTTTTTTTTTAGGGACACGTCTCTCACAGTCATTAATCTCAAATTGATTATAATTATAACCAATTGGCATCAATTATTCATAATCACATATTCGGACTCAGTTTGTGATAGTGCATCTCAACCATTAAAACTTGATTTAATGGTAACTTTCAATATGATGGTCCGATTATGGCTTATGACCAGTTAATTTGATTGTTACAACATCAAGATCATTTTATTCCGGAATTAAGACGCATATTTCCAAGGTGAAATTACCCATTTACCCTCCATGTGAGCTTAAATGCGGGTTGCAAAATGAGGTGTCAACATAGGGATAGGAGGCTGCCTTTGGTAATCCACATTATTCCTTGACATCTATTACAATAATTATCCATTGCTAGCCAACTTGAGCCTCTATACAATTAGCCTATTTTTCAATGAACCCACTAAAAACTTAAACCTTGGGTGGGAAAATTAAGTATGCATGCTTAAATCTCAAGATAAGGAAGTGTTGACCTTAGGGATTTAGCACCACTTGGTAAGGTCCTCAATGAAAACAATGAGACTGGTTCAGAAGAAGAAAAAAATGAAGAGTTCATCAAAGAAAGGGATAGTTCACTCCATCAAGCTAGAAAGGAAGAAAACTCATCAATGAGAGATAAGATTTTGAAAAGGCCTTAAACTGTGAGAAAAAAGAGAAGGTCATCAAGCCAGAAAAGATTTCAACCAAAAACAGAGAGAGAGAGAGAGAGAGAGAGAGAGAGAAATGAATGCAAGAATTTTCATCAAGTTGTGAGAGAATACTGATTCATCAAAAAATACAAGGGACATGAGATTCCATGAAAGATCATTCAAGTTGAGAAGGATGAGCAAAAATAAAGATTCATCAAAAGAAAAATTCAATCAAATTGAGGAAGATGAGGAAAAGAAAAAGTAGGATACATTTCATCAAAAAGTGTGTTCAATCAAGTCAAAAAAATGAAAGTGCATTAGAAAGGATTAGAGGGTATCAAGGAGAAATGCAAATTCATCCAATAAAGATGAAAGTCTATCAAATTGAAAGAAACCAAAAAATAAATAAATAAATAAATGAGAGTGAGTGATCTAACCACAAGATAGGATGCTAAGAAAACCAAAAAGAGGAATCAATGAAAGGAATCAAGACTAGATGAAAGGAATCAACGAAGACCAATGAGAAGATGATGAACATGACAAGGATTTTAGCACAAGAGTCAATAATGGAAGATGTGGAAAAATCTTCCAATGTTTGAATTTAAAGTATTGCATACTTGGGGAAATATCATAAGGGTTTTGAGCCTTTTATGACATTCCTTTCAATACAGCCTTTAAATAAAGACCTCCTTGAAGTCTTGCTGATTGAAAGCACACGTTTAGCTCTGATAATATCTTATCCTGGATTAAGAAGGAAAACTGCTCAAGATTATCAAGCTCCACTGGCTGATATCTTTAAAAGACAAAATTTCACAAATTCTCAAGTGACTTAAAATAAAATTTCTAAGCTCTAAACACTCCCTTGGTTTGCTTCCAACAAAAAATAACTCTCAAGAGAACAAAATTTTCAAATTCTCAAAATTTTTCAAATCTTCTAACTTAGGATTTTTTCCCTTTCTTGCTTGTTCCCAACATATGGGATTTCCAAGAGTCCTCTCATTTCATTTCTTTGATTGTCTTTAGGGACATAATATGAAAATTTTCAAAATGAAAAAGCAAATTTGATTACATGTTTTTAATGATTTCAAATCCTTCCTAGCCAATGAGATCGAGTTAAAATTGAGCATTATGATTAGTTAAGGAGGTTGTTCAAAGGATCACCTTTTGTTCATTTGAAAAAGATAAAATTTCAAAAAATCTCATTCTAATTAAATTGCTTTTTTCAAAAAAAGAAAAAAAAAGAAAAAAAAAAAGAGACTCATTTCAAAAAAATTCATTTAAAAAAAAAATTCAAAACTTTGTTCGACTTGATCCTCTATGAGAGAGGTACGTAGGTAACCTTTCCAAAGGCCCGGTCACAATCACTCAAAAAAAAAAAAACATTTTTTCAAAGGCTCAAAATCAGGACATTTCTTTGTGTGAATTTAGGCTAGGTACATCTATTTTGCATTAAACATGTTATCAATTTTTTCTGTGCAAGCATGTCTAAACTAGGGGCATTAGCCCAAAACATTTTTATAATAACTAATTACTAACAAACTCATGGAAAGAATCTTTTGTAGGAGGTGAACTTGGATCTTTCATATACTCAACATTTGTTGACATTGTATTTTGTCCACCCCCGATTTGCATGTCGGCCCCGAAAAATCCAAAAATATTATTTTTTTCTCCATGGGGCCGCGAGAACATCCAGAATGACGTGGTGTAACCCGTTCGGACATTGGAGCACTTTGAATGCCTTTTTCAGCCAAAATGACCAAAATACCCCTGGTCAGCCCTAAGTTTAACAGAAGGTCAAACAATGTCAAAACCCACACAAAACAACATTTTTCATAGTTTTACATCAAACCTGAGCTTCTCAGAGATTTTTAACAACATTGACCAAGTTTGACCCGAAGTCGATCTTGGGTCGGCCCAAAAACCCTCATTTTGATCCAACTGTCAGAACGGCTCGAAACCAATGGCATTATGAAGATTATTAAATTCTCATTCCAATGACTATTCATGAGTCAAAATCAGAGTTAGAACGGTCGGGATATCACGAAAACCGGGTAACGCACTGATCGATGCACTACTAACTTCTGAGAGCCATACCTTTTGATTCGACTATTGGATTTTCAGGATCCATACCTTTTCAGAAATAGAAAGCTAATATATTTCCAGAGGTTTCAAGATCAACCCGTTTTCAGGACTTTTGGGGCCGCGGTCCTTGAAGGGTTGCCGCCTCGAAAAATGCGCTGGGGGCTATAAATAGCCCTAGGTGCCCCTCAAACCTGTACGAGACCACATTTTTCTGATTCTTGACTTCTGCCTGGTATTTTTCTACAGGTTTTCTCCCTTCCAAATACCAAAAAACACCCAAAAAAACACATCAAAGCTTCTTGATCCTTGCATCTTCACCAACAATACAAGGTAGTATTCTTGTACCCAATCTTCTTCTCCTTGGTTCTACATCTTGGATTTGGGGTTTAGGGATGTTGATGTAGCTTTTTTTAGCTATAATCCACATCCCTAACCTTCTAAATCGTTGTCTAGCATTTATCTTGCTCTTTTTGCCTTAATAACATGATTTATCGCTTTATCTAGCATGTTTCTTGCTTTATCTTGTTTCTAGCATGTTTTTAGCTTAAATCCATGTTCTTTTATGCTTGCTCACATGTTATTTGTCCCAATCTATGTGCTTTATGCTTTGTGCTATATGTTTGTGCCTAGATCTATCTTTTCCATGTGTTGTTTGGATAGAGCCACATGTTTCTATGTTCGTTCACATGCTAGTTGTCTCAATTTACATGTTTATGCTTTACACCATGTTATCCCATGCTTTGTTCATCTTTTTGCTCTATGTTGATGTTAGGGTTACATGCTCACATGCTTGTATGGTGTTTGGCTATGCCTTGCTTGGATCTATGCATTTATGCCTATTTTGCCATGCCATAGGGTTAGATCCACGTCTTCACATGCTTCTATGCTTGGATTCATGTTTCTTACTTTATCTTGTTTCTAGCATTTTTTTTTTTTATTCTTTTGAGGTAACACGTATTTCTATATATTTCTATGTAGAGTAGAGTAGTCACAATCATATATTTTTTGTTTTGTTTTAATAATTTCTAAGCTTTGTATATTTAATTTCTTTTATATTTTTAGGTTTTTGGAAGTTTTAACATTTGAATTTTTGGGTTCATTTTTTGTAATAACTGGACCTATTAACTATAGCAATGTATTAGTCTTCTGAGGATAACTCCATCTTTCTCTTATATTTTTCTGTTGTGTGGTCATATATTTATCATTTTGTTTTGATAATTTTAACTCTGAATCTTATAATGATACATTATACCTTCATGTAAAATTTTCGTGTGCATTTTATGAGATTAAGAAATATAAATAAACTTAGTCTAACCTAATAGATTTTACTTTTCCTCATGTCATGTGTTAGTAATTGAGCCAAATTTGATGTGATCTATAGGCCAAATCATAGAAGCTTATTTATTAAAACTTATTAATTAATATATCATTTGTTTCATAATACACTATACATTTATGCAAAGTTTTTCCGTGCATCGCACGGGATAGTTAAATAAAAATAAAAAGTACTTATTTTACTTAAAGGTTTATGACTTAACTTAAAAAAAAATGTATAACTTGAAATGAATGAAAATAAATAATTTTTTGTTCAATATAATGGTTTAGAAATTTTTTTTTTTCATATCATTAGTTTCACATAACACATCCCGACGTGAGCTATTCTATGGTGATAACTTCACATAATACTCAACTGCAATTAAATCTACTATCCACCACTAATGTAATATATGTTATCTTGATAATAGATCTACAAATTGCATTCTCATATCTTTGAAGCTTGTCACGTCATTATTATTATCTATATATATAAAACCGAAATTTTTGACTTTTTGAGAGACTTACATTAAAATTAGGATTAAAAAAATAATTATAATTTTTTTAATTAGACCTCACATTAGATTTTTTTTTAAAGGACACAATTTAGGTTTTTTTGAGAAAGGATCATTCATTCATAATAAAGCGTCATGGTACAAAGCTTCCAATGCTAGTGGAGGGGAATCCTCCATCCAATACAAATCATCATCTAAATTCCTAGCATGTTGTGCAAGAACATGTGCTACCTTATTACTTTCCCTCCTAATTCTGCTAGTCGTAGACACAATTTAGGTTTCAAAAGAAAGAAAAAAGAAAAAAAGAAAGTCCCACAAAATAAATAAATAAATAAAAATTTAAGATTAAGGAACAAAGAGAGAGAGACTCCTATTAGGACTCTCTCACTATTTAGTTTTGATGGCGTCTGAAAATGAGCCAACTCCAAGCTCGTCCATGAAGGTCGTCCTGGGAAAGAATAGAAAAACGAGTTATATAAAACACTCGTCCTTGACAAGGTCATTCGTCCATAAAGGTGTTTGGACGACCTATGTACACCCAACTCTATACAACTTTGGGATGACCTCCACATCCCTATTCCAGAGCACATGTAAAAAATTGAAGTTCATTACTATGAACCGCTACCAATGACGGTTAGAGAAAGTAAGGTCAAACAATGCAACTTCCATGGCAGTTATGGAAGTTTACTTTGAATCTTTTGACCTCCTCAATGATAGGGGAAGTTATTAGAAAAGTACCGCCTTGTGTAGTATATAAGTACTCCTCTACGTCAAAAAAATTTAAGTTATTCGAACACTTCCAAAGACATTGGAATTCCAGTTTTTGAGATTACTGACTTTATCATCAGAGGATTCTTAGTCAGTCTTCCCCGGTCGCCTCTGATTGTGTGTTCATTCCTTTCAGGCCTTACAAGTGACTACAAGATCATTGATGCCTGGGACATTCAGACT
This sequence comes from Quercus aquifolioides, assembly GCA_019022515.1. Classification (NCBI taxonomy): domain Eukaryota; kingdom Viridiplantae; phylum Streptophyta; class Magnoliopsida; order Fagales; family Fagaceae; genus Quercus; species Quercus aquifolioides. The sequence goes on along the minus strand of CM032330.1, from coordinate 4,477,309 downwards.
ACTGATTTCCTTACGATCATCAGTTGGCGCCGTCTGTGGGAAGAGTTTTTTGCTAGACTTAATTTTTGAGTTCTGCAATTTCTTTCTTTGACAAAAGGCTGCAATGGTTCAGACAAGATCAAGGGCTACTAGTCCAGGCCATCAAGAGAGTGGGGATGCCTTTAGTAATCCCCACCGCAATCATCAATCAGCGCCTGTCATGCAACCATCCTCTGTTCAACATGTGCAGTCCGTGGCAGTCGCCATGGCGGAGTTAACCCATTAGAATCAGGAATTAACCAAGGAGATTAATCTAAGGAGGCAGTGGCATGAAGGATATACTGAAAGACAAGCCCAGAGTCAAGAAGGTAGAGGAAATGTTGAGCCGAAAGCTAGTCAAGGGGTACCACTTCACGAAGGGTGCCACACTTGGAAAGGGAGATGGACCAGAAGAGGAAAGCTATGGACGAGATGAGGGAGAACATGAGAAGGGCAAACCTCATAGAAGATTTAGTTCACAGAACTGACTCCCCTTTTATGGCTTCCATCAACGGTCACCCCTTGCCCCCAAAGTTCAAGATGCCTTCTTTGGATTCGTATGATGGAACGCATGACCCTTTTGATCACATTGCTACTTTCAAGACTAAAATGCACCTTCAAGGGGTTCCAGATGAGATAATGTGTAGAGCATTCCCTACCACCCTCAAAGGGCCCACACGAGTATGGTTTAGCAAGATACCTCCGAACACAGTGAGTTACTTCGAAGAGTTGAGCAAGTTATTTGTCAATAATTTCATCGGAAGACAAAGGCACAAACGTTCCTCGTCTAGCCTACTAACCATAGAACAAGGAGAGAATGAAAGCTTGTGGTCCTTCATTACTCGTTTCAACAGGGAAGCCCTGATAGTGGACGAGATGGACAACAAGCTACTATTGGAAGCCTTCCATAGTGGGGTTAATTCTGATTTATTCATCCATAAACTTTATGAGCAAGGGCCTCAGACCATGGCTGAACTCGTCCATTCGGCCCAAAACTTTATGAATGCAGAAGATGTAATTATAGCCAAGAAGAGGAAGAGAGCTGAGAGAATGGAGGCAGATCCCTCGCGCCACTCCAACCAAGGTCCTTGTCCAAAGAAGGGGTGGACGGGAGGGAAGAAAGACCGAGATAGTAAGAAGCCAGGCTCTTCAGCACAGAGTCAACAATACACCCCCTAAAATATGCCGCTCGAGCAAGTTCTCATGCAAATCAAGGACAATCCTTCCTTGAAGTGGCCAGAGAAAATGAAGAGACATCCCAATAAGCGCAATAGGAATAAGTATTGTTGCTTCCATAGAGACCATGGGCACGACACAGACGAGTGTTTTGATTTAAAGCAGCAGATTGAAAATCTCAGAACAAGGAAAATTGAGAAATTTCCTTGGATGAGATCACAAGGATGAGAAGTTGAAAGCAAAAGTAGAAGAGTCGTCGCGACCCCCGAGAAATAAGAGTTATCATAGGAGGAGGTTCAACAAGTCAGTCGTCCAAGTCAAGGAAGACATACCTGAAGGTAGTGCAAAATGTTCAACTCTCTGGACGATCACCAAGGACGAGGACCACGAACGAGCAGGCAATCATGTTCATGGACGAGGATGCTGAAAGAGTTCACCACCCCCATGACAATGCCATCGTCATCACTTTGCTTATTGCTAACTATACAACCAGAAGGGTGTTGGTGGACAATGGAAGTTTAGCAGACATTTTGTATTATCCTGCCTTTCAGCAAATGAGGCTTGGATGAGACCAACTTCATCCAGTGAACTCGCCCTTGGTAGGTTTCGGTGGAATGAAAGTGCAGTCTGTGGGCACTGTTACATTACATGTGGTGGTGGGGGCATATCCACAGCAAGTAACTAAGGACGTGAATTTCCTTGTCATAGATTGTTCGTCCTCCTACAATGCCATAATTGGAAACCCAACTTTAAATAGTTGGAAAGTAGTTACATCTACTTACCACCTATCAGTCAAGTTTCCAACAGAGTATGGGGTAGGACAAGTGTAGGGAGATTAGCTAGCAGCAAGAGAATACTACCTGGCCATGTTGGCCATAGACGAACAAGTTCAGACGATGAACATTGAGGAAAGGAGAGTTATGGCAGAGCCCACCAAAACTTTGGAAGACATTTCCTTGGACGAGAACAACCCTGAAAGGTGTACCTGGGTTGGAACGGATTTGGAAAAGAAGACTAAGTAGGATCTCATCCATTTCTTAAAAAAGAGTATTTATGTGTTTGCTTGGAGTCATGAAGATATGTCAGGTATAGACCCTAGTGTCATTACCCATCGTATGAATGTATATCCTTACTCTAAGCCTATACGACAAAAGAAAAGAGTATTTGCCTCTGAGAGAGACAATGCTATCAAGGATAAGGTCCAGAAGCTGATCACAGCGAAGTTTATTCGAGAGGTTTATTATCTGGATTGGTTGGCCAATGTAGTAATGGTCAAGAAGGCAAATCGCAAGTGGAGGATGTGTGTAGATTTCACTAATCTAAACAAGGCTTGCCTCAAGGATAGCTATCCATTGCTGCATATTAATCAATTGGTGGATTCTATTGCAGGTCATAAATTGCTTAGTTTTATGGATGCTTTCTCCGGATACAACTAGATAAGGATGGACGAGGCAGACCAAGAGAAGATGTCCTTTGTCACCAGTCAAAGCTTGTTTTGTTATAAGGTGATGTCCTTCGGTCTGAAGAACGCAGGGGCAACATACCAAAGGTTGGTTAATCATATGTTTCATCCATAGATTGGATGGAATGTAGAAGTCTATGTAGATGATATGCTAGTAAATAGACTGGACGAGAGGAAGCACTTGGACAACCTGTAAGAAACGTTCGCCACGCTTAGGCAGTACAACATGAAGTTGAACCCCAGCAAGTGCGCTTTCGGAGTTTCATCAGGAAAGTTCCTAGGATTTATGGTTTCACATAGGGGGATTGAGGAAAATCCTGATAAGATTCAAGAAATTCTGGACATGAAGCCTCCATGGAGTATCAAAGAAGTCTAGTCTCTTACTGGACGAGTTGCTGCCCTTAACAGGTTTGTCTTTAAAGCTACTGACAAATGTTTGCCATTTTTTAAGGTTCTTAAAAAGGTGTTTGAATGGATGGACAAGTGTCAGAAAGCTTTCTAAGACCTGAAGACATACCTCACTATGGCTCCCTTGTTGAGTCCATTTGTACCCAATGAAGAATTGTATATATATCTAGCGGTATCCCCATATGCAGTGAGCTCAGCTTTAATTAGAGAAGAAGAAAGGGTCCAAAAGCCAATCTACTATACAAGCCGAGCATTAAGGGGGGGGGGCAGAAGGAAGATATCCAATGATGGAAAAATTAGTCTTCGCTTTGGTTACAACCTCAAGGAAGCTAAGGCATTATTTCCAAGCTCACGTTATTAATGTCTTGACGGATCACCCCCTAAAGAAGGCAATGAACAAATTAGAAGCTGCAGGACGACTGATCCAATAGGCCATAGAGCTTAGTGAGTTCGATGTCAGGTATCAGGCAAGGAATGCGATAAAAGCACAAGTACTGGCGGACTTCATTGTGGAGTTTACCCCGAGTCAAGGAGAACTAGACAAGTTAGACAAAGCTCAAACATGGATTGTCAGCGTGGATGGCTCGTCCACATTACATGCGGGAGGAATTGGAGTCATACTCAGATCCCCAGAAGGAGATAAGTTGAGGTATGTAGCTCGTCTAGAATATCAAACCACCAACAATGAAGTCGAATACAAAGCTCTCCTTAAGGAATTGGAATTGGCTAAGTCCCTAGGGGTAGAATCAGTGATAATCTAAGGGGACTCTCAGCTAGTCATCAACCAAGTGAATGGAATGTGTAAAGCAAAAGACGACCGAATGAAGAAGTATCTGAGTAAAGTAATGCAGCTCGTCAAGAAGTTTAAAGAAGCCAGTTTTGTTCAACTCCCTAGAGAAGAAAACATGGAGGTAGATGCTTTGGTGAAAGCAACCTCAACAGAGGGGGCTATGGATGAGTTTGATAAAGTCCAATACATGCCAAGCATAGATCTCCCAAAGGTACAACAAATTGGAAAAGAAGAAAATTGGATGATTCTAATAGTCATCTATCTCAAGGACAGAAGACTTCCAGAAGACAAAGACGAGGCCAGGAAGTTGAGGATCAGAGCTACCGAGTATATTCTCATAGACGAGGTGTTGTATAAACGAGGTTTCTCTCAACCCTACTTAAGATGCTTAGCCCCGGATGAGTCAAACTATGTATTGAGGGAGATTTATAAAGGGGCATGTGGGAACCACTTAGGAGCAAGAGCATTGGTTCACAAGGTCATCTGTGCAAGTTATTACTAGCCAACTATTCAAGCAGACGTAAAGGCTTATGTCAAGGTGTGTGACCAATGTCAACGCTTTAGCAATATTCCCAAACAACCATCGGAGTATATCACCCCGATGATGGCCCCATGGCCCTTTGCACAATGGGGATTAGATATCTTGGGTCCCTTCCCACTTGGAACCAGGAAGATGAAATTTTTGGTGGTTGGGATTGACTATTTCACTAAGTGGGTGGAAGCGGAGCCCCTAGCAAAGATCACACAACAAAATGTCAAGAACTTCGTCTAAAAGAACATTGTGTGTAGGTTTGGGGTACCCAGGGTATTGATATCAGACAACGGACGACAATTTGATAACACACTTTTCAGGGACTTCTGCGAATACTTCGGAATTCAGAATCATTATTCCTCACTCACCCACCCTTAAGCAAACGGTCAAGTAGAAGTGGCAAACCAATCCTTTTTGAAGATTATCAAGACTCGGCTTGAAAGGGCAAAGGGAGTATGGCCAAATGAGCTACCAGGTGTTCTGTGGGTCTACAGGACAATGGTATGGACCCCAACAGGGGAAACTCCATTCAAGCTACCCTATGGAAGTGAAGCAGTGATACCTGCAGAAGTACATATGGTCAATCATAGGGTGATGATTATCAAGATGCAAAAAATGAGGAACAGCTTCGCCTAAACCTTGATCTAATAGACGAGGTGAGAATGGATGCAGAACAGAGGACAGCGAGGTACAAAAACCTTATGGCTAGGTAATATGATGCAATGGTAAAACCCAGGCATTTCAACATAGGGGACCTCATCTTGAAGAGGGTTTCTAGCTTTCATATTGTTTTTATTATTCAAAATAATCCACAAGAAGGCAAAGGCCCAAGACGAGTAAATTCTCTAGACGCAAAGACGTAACGTCTATAATCTTTTCTTACTAAAGATGAGGCAAAGAAAAAAGCTTACGGCATATCCGTCCAAACAACGAACGAGGTTTAGCCTTAAACGTATTAGTCCAACCAATGGACAAGGAAATGCGTACATGAATGTTTAATCCACTGGATAAGGACCCTAGCTAAAACATTCCAGTCTTTGGACATGTAAAAAGTTGGGCCTTAAACTTTATGGACGAGTAAAACCAGCTACCAAGTCTAAGGACGAAAAAAAAAAAAAAAAAAAACCATTGCCATTCACATAGACGAGTTATACTTGCAAGAATTCAAAGAATGGTGAATAATACTGAACACGAATAAACCCTTCTTATGGACGAGCCAAGGTTAAGATTAATATCTTGGGTGCAAAAACACTCGTCTATGTAACATGTTTAGTAAATAAAAGTAAAGAAAATAAGCACCCATCAATTAAAGGGTGGACGACCAATGTCCAAAAACCCTTAAACAAAGTAAAGCTTAACAAATTTTTTGAGACCTTGTCCTACAACTGTGGACGAAGCAAATGTACTTGAATTACATTGAAAAGGTCCAAAACAAAGGACCAAATAAAAATAAAAAGAAAAAGAAAAGAACAAAGGATAAGCAAAACATTAAATCTCGTCTTCATGCAGGAGGGGCGTTAAACGTTAGGGTCGTCCTGAGGTGGCTAAGTCGTGGCATCGTCCTCTACATTGATATCTTCTGAACTTGGTTGGAGGAGGAGCTTGTAGCAGCACCACCAAGGTTGAGCTTGATAGAACTGAAATCAATCTCAGGGAAGTTCTCTATAGCGTCCAACCTGAAATCTTCAAAACCAACTACATAGTTTCTATCCATCAAATCGGTGAATTTCTTGGACGCCTGAAACTTTGCAACTGCGTCTCCCTTAGCTTTTTCAAGAAGGGCACCCAGCTCGTCGTTCCTCTTTTGGAGGTGATCAAGAAGAGTGTCCTTCTCTATGACATCAGTCTTCAGCTCTTCGATGTGGTTTTACAGCTCCTTTGCCTCGTCCTTGGCCTTAGCAGCCACCTCAGACAACCTTTTACACTCTTCCTTCACCTCCTGGATCCTCTTCTCTAGCAAGATCCTCGTTTTGTCCAGCTTAGTTGCCCGCCTAGATGCTGCGATGAACTTAGACATTGCCTACATGAATCAAATTTCGTTAGAAAAAATACACGTCTACATTATTGACAGGACGAGATTAAAAATAAAAAATAAAAAAAATAAAAAATTTGCATACCTTGAAAAGGTCATGAACACCAGAGTGCTTGAAGTCCTTCAAGGACATGTCATGGCATACCGCCATATCCTCGTCCCTCACAGCCGTCTCGAACCTTACCCAAGCCAAGTCCTCGTTCCTAAGAAGGTTTTGAGGTACCTGTTGAGAATGCTGGGACGAGGTAGGGGCGTTGACTGTGGACGGGATCTGCATAAACGGGGGATCTTTAAGCTCTGAATCAACATCTAAGATCTGGACGAAGGGCTCCTGGATGGGGATGAAAGGAGGAGTGGATTGGACGTCCCGAGGCTTGAACGACCTATGCTTAGCCTTTTTCTCCCTACGTCTACTTGGGAGATTCCCCAAGTCAAATCCTAATGATATACTCTTTCTTTTATCACCTGATGATGGACGAGGCTAGGATTGCACCCCCTGCCTAGCTGCCTCGTCCATCACTTCTTTACCCTTATTTTCTTTCATCATTTCCATTCCTAAAAAGAAAGATGTTAGTCACAAAAAATAATAATAAAAAAAAGAAGAAAGAGAAGAAGAGAAAACTTACGTCTACGGACTGTAAGCTCGTGTGCAATGGCTTCGACAAACGGTTCAAGGCCTAACTCGCAGATGGCAAAATGTTAAAGACTTACTAAAAAATTGAAAGTCCTGTCAGTGTATAGATGACGAGCCTTCTGAACTCGTTCAAGATAAAACCTACTCAGATGAGGTCGTCTAACACCTGTAAAAATTTAAAATTTTTTTTTTTAAAAAAAACTAGGAATTGTTAGCCAACTACAAATAAGAACAAATACGATAAATAATAAAATAACAACCGTAAGCGTACCTTTAGGACGAAAGTTCCCTAACTCCCCAGTATAGGGACGAAATGGGTCCCTGCCAACCTCAACGGGGTGTCCAGCCTAGAAACCTGAGACGAAGAAGAACTCTGTCTTCCAGTTCCTATCTGAGGTGACTAAGGACTTTATTAACCTATAATATTTCCCTCTAGCTGTAAATTGATAGAAGCCAAGGGATTGGTTAATCTCGGAAGGCTTGTAACAATAGAGAAACTTGTCCACGGCAAGAGGACGATCCCCCTCGAACACTTCCCTCCACAAAACTTGCATAGAGACAACTAATCTCCATGCGTTGGGATTGAATTGACAAACTCCTAAACCAAACCTAGTAAGTAGTTCTCTAGCAAAGGCATTTAGAGGTAACCTAAGCCCCCCTAGAAGATAAGCTTCATAGATGCCTATCCCAAAACGGGGTTGGCAGCACCACTTCCCACGAATGGCTAACCTAGGGTTAAGGTCGTCTGGGATTTGGTACCATTTCTTAAGCAAATCTAATTTCCTATCATCAGTCTTAGAAGCTACCCCTATAGCATAGCTATAAACTACCTTAACCTCGTCTTGAGTAGTAGACAAGGGAGTACTTGTACCGGCCTTAGACCCGGACTCTGCCCTTGTCCTAAGCCCTTCCTGGAAAACCTCCAAGGGAACCCCAGGAACACCAAACGTGTACTCGTCCGTGGTGTTTCTTCCACTAATGTTGTTGCTATCATTACTGCTACTATCACTAGAACCACTAAAACTACTAGGGTCGTGATATTCGTCTATGGCCTTATCCAACTATTGCTAGATGAGGAAAGGACAATCTCAGATATTTTTAAGAAAGCTTAAAATCTGAGGACGAGGATGAAGAAAATACCTGGATCTAGACGAGGGAAGACTATAGACGCGGGAAACTTCTAAACGAGGCTTTAAGACGAGGGATGTCAAAAAAGGAAATTTCAGAACTGTGAAGAGTAACAGAGGAATTCTACTATTTATAGGCAACGAACTTTAGCATCTGAAACAACACAACCAACCAAAAGGTGACACGTGGCATGCTCCTCAGAAAAAGAGTCGACGTGATTTGCCACCAATAAGATCGTGACACGTGGCACACCTAGTCGCTGACCAATCCTTCATCCCTGATTGATCCATATTTTATGGTTTCCGCTGCTTTTGAGGACACTAAAGAAATTCTTGTTTCTTCACTCCAGCCTAAGTCTAAGAACGACCGATATTGAACTTGTATGCTTTACTCATATGATGTTCGTGCTTGTAGTACTTAAGTCTCCCCCCTTCAAGCTACAGGGTAGGGGTTCAGACCCGACTTTTAATCGAGCTGTAGTAGCTGCTAATACTCTCCACTAGGTTTGGTTTGATAACAAGGTTGAATTGGTTCTCCAAGCCTACCATCTACCCACCAATGCTTGGTTCTAGGGTCGTCTGACGATTGAAGATATAGTATTGGTAATGAAAAATTTCTCAATGATATGGATCCTCCAGCTCTTATCCACTTAAGCCACTTAAGCCACTTAAGCGGTCGCAAATGCTGCATTCCAATTCAATCCTACTCGAGACCATTTCTATATTCTATTATATTTGAAGTTTCTAAGGATGACGAGCAAGTCGAGCAAGACTTTGGGATTCTGAATATTTCATTCGCGTCTGTTTAGAAATATCATCTATTCTTTATCATTCTCTCAATTCATATCTCTCTCTCTATCAATTTACCGCCCCCATCAACGAAACCTAGTCAAAGCCAAAGGCTTAAATCAATACCAAAACAAAACTCACACATTCTATCATCAATTCCAACAAAACCACAAAATTCCCCAAGCTTGAACATCATTTCCAGCAAACCCATAAAAAGTCCACCAAGCTTGAAGCCAAATAAGAGAAAAAACCCAGATTGTGTGGGTCTTGATTATGGGTTTGTGTAGGTGAAGTATTTGATGTTGAAATTGTGTGGGAATTTTGTGCTTGGAGGGATAGATTTCTGTAGCTAAAGTATTTGATGATGGGTATGTGTGGAGATTTTATGTTTAGAAGAGAGCATGTCTGATGAGTGATGAGGTAGATAGAGAAGAGAGTGACGGGAAGAGAGAGAGAGAGAGAGAGAGAGAGAGAGAGAGATCAGATTTGTGGAGATAGAAAAAAATATATATATAAAATGCAAATGAACAGTAACCCTGTATATTTACACAGTTACTACAAAGTTGCTACAATATTATAGCAACTTTGAATATTTAGACAACTTTGGCTTGACTGATGTGGAAGATTTTTGGGGCAAAATGTGTGCTTTTTGAATTTTGCAAAGTTTTACAAAGGCTGGTGTGATTGCTGTTAGTCCTAGGTCTTGGGTTAACAAGGTTTCTCTCCAAACTATTTTGGAGAGAAACTTTTTAAACTTGTCCTATATTTTTTTATTAAATGTGAAATTTGAAAAACTAACGTTAGATTACATGTTCTTTATATTTTTAACATGCATGTAAAATTCTTTAAGAATAGATATTATTTATTATTTAATCAATAAACTTAATTTTTGTGCATAATTTTTTACTACAAAACTTGAAACTTAAACATATCATTTTTTTTTTTTTTTTTATAGGAAGACTACTAATTTTATTAAGAATGATTAAAAGTTACATCATGGAAAAGAGTCTGTTCTAAGAAACAAGGGTTCTCTTCCATCTAAGTACAATAATCCTCAATGCCCTTGGCATGTTTAGCTAGAAGGTGAGCTGGCCTATTCCCTTGACGACGCACATGTGAGAAAGACACTTGGCGAAACTCTCCACAAGCAACCAGTATCCCTTGAACCACTAAGTCAACAGATGAACGGGGTGGGGAGAGTTCAAACAGGGCACAATGGATAATAATCGAATCACCATCCAGGATAAAATCTTGAATGCCTATATCCTTTGTGAATTGCACCCCAGCTTCGAAAGCTTTCACTTCAGCTTCAACCACCCCCAATGGCTCACTTAGTCTCCTGCTTAAAGCAGCAAGCACTTCACCCTGGTCATACCGTACGATCACTCCAATACCTGCTACTCCTTGTGCCGAGAATGTAGCTCCATCAACATTCACTTTGAGTTTGGGTGCTATTGGCGGGCACCATGATAATTCTTGTGTAGCTGGTACAGAAGCGGGCTTTACTTGCTCCAACACTGCATTATACTCATCCAGATACTGCATGGCCCAGTTCATCAACACTGCTCCTTCCTTCCAATCACCTCCAACATGAACTTTGTTATGGTGAGACCACAAACACCAAGCCCCTATTACGAACCTCACTATTGTTTCAGTCCGTGTGTCTTCCTGCATAGCCAGTTTCCATAGCAAGTCTTTGAAGGAGTAGCTTTGGTCCCATTCAAACAGCAAGGTTAGTTTCGAACAACCCCAAAACTCACGAGCCCAAAAACAAGATCAGAATAGGTGACTTGGCGTTTTTGCTTCTAAGCCGCATCCCTCACACTTGCTATCCTGTACTACCTTTCGCCGCAACAACATGGACTTCGTGGGCAGAATGTCTCAACACACTCTCCATGCAAAGTGTCTGATTTTATGAGGAACATGAAGGCTCCACAGAAAACTCCAAAACCGATTCTCTCGGTTTCCATCAGAGCAGCTACCATCCTTTTGACATCAAGCTAATTCAAGAGCCCGATGGTATGCACTTTTCACCGTGAACAAACCTTTGGGATTAAGAGCCCAAATTATTTTATCCTCAAGCAGGCGCGTACTGATTGGTATACTTCGAATGACCTCTACTTCATGCAGCAAAAACAGAGTGTTGATGGCCTCAGACTTCTAGCCAGCATCCTCCTTATTAATTAGCTCTCCCACCTTTGTATCTGGGTGCATAAATAATCTAGGCGAGTAAACCTTAAAAGTCGATGGAGTTGGTAACCATTTGTCCCCCCAAACTCATACAGAGTCACCATTACCTATTCTCCACCGTAGCCCAAACTTCACAAAGTCTTGTGCTACCCATATGCTTCTCCAAGTGAAAGAAGGATTATTCCCTGGAGGGGCTTGTATAAAATCACACCGTGGGAAGTATTTGGCTTTAAGAACTCTGTAAACCAAAGAATCATATCTCATTTGAAGTGGCCACCCCTGCTTTTCCAATAAAGCCAAATTGAACTCCTTCAGCTGTTTGAAACCCATCCCACCCTTAGACTTCGGTTCATAAAGCACTAATTTTTTACCCAACTTCTCCTTAATGTCATTAAAAGTATTTTGTTTCCTCTGTCTGACCAAAGATGGTAGCCCCAAATACTTTTCTTGCTATTTAATCACTTGGGGTCCAAATCTACTTGTAATCTCCTTTCTGATTTCCCTTGAGGTGTTGCTACTAAAAAATAAGGATGTTTTCGCCCAATTCAGCTGCTGTCTAGAATCATTCTCATAAACCTGCAAGACTCTTTGCAAGGCATCACATTCCTCAATAGTGGCTCTACAAACATTTAGACTATCATCTGCAAAGAATGGGTGAGATAATTTAGGTCCATTCCTACACACCGCAAGTCCCCCCATCTGACTAGTAGCTATTGCTGACTTTATCAATGCTAAAAGGCCTTCCGCATATAGCAAAAACAGGTTAGGGGACAGAGGGTCTCCTTGACGTAACCCTCTAGTTGGAACAATATGTCCCCTTGGCTTCCCATTTATTCTCACTAAATAAGTCATAGAAGTAACACAGTGCATCAGTAAGTTCCTCCATTTTGCTACAAAACCTAGTCTATCCATAATTTTCTCCAAGCACCCCCACTCCACTCTATCGTACGTCTTGCTTATATCCAGCTTCAAAGCCATTTCACCTGTTCTTCCTGCCTTCTTCAGACTGATGTGGTGCATAGTCTCAAAAGCGACAAGAATATTATCAGTAATCAACCTTCCGTGCACAAAGACACTTTAGGTATCACTAATTTTTTAAGGTAGAAACTTTTTTAACCGATTGGCAATAGGTTTAGATGCTAACTTGTAGATCACATTACATAAGCTTATAGGCCTATAATCGGTTATTCTTTTGGGCTCTTTACACTTTGAAATAAGCACAATATGGGTATCATTAAAATTAGGAGGAGAAATACCTGAATTTAGAAAATCAAGGACAGTTTTTGTTACCACATCCCCCATGGTAGACCAAAAGTGCTGGAAGAAGAGGAGGCATGCCATCTGGACTTTGAGCTTTTAGCGAATACATCTGCTTGAGCGCCTTCCGTACCTCATTGGCTGTGAAGTACTGGGACAAAGCATGATTCATTGCAGGGGTAACTTTTGGCTGGATAGCTTGTAAAATTTCATCAAACTCCACAGGGTTATTGGAGGTAAAAAGATTCCGATAATAATCCACCACAATCTCCTCAATTCGATTATCCTCCTCTTGCCACACATCATTAGAATCCAACAAACCCTCAATGAGGTTTTTCTTCAAACGAGCTGATGCCCTAGCATGGAAATATCTAGTGTTTCTATCACCAGATTGGAACCAATCTATGCGAGATCTTTGTAACCACATAGCATCCTCTTTTTCCAGCCACCCATTCAACTCAATTCTAGTAGCTTTCATGTCTTAGATTCTTATTGGAGAAGCTGGTTAAAGCTCTAGCCATTTCAAATATTTTTGCTGTAAGGTTTAATTTAATCAACCATTTTGTTGGCTTTATTCTGTGCCAAATTTGCTTGTAATTCAGCATTTATAAACTCTGTTTTTAGGTGGGAATCATGTAAGGGTAGTGTGTGAAAGAGTGTGAAGAAACGCTCAAGTGTGTGCAACTCAACAGGGACTTGTGACTGGATCTCGCGAGTGGCTCGCGACTAGCAAGTCACCAAAGTGGCACACGTGTGAAGCATGTAGAGAAGTTGAAGAGTCATGCCAGGTGGAGCACTACAGGACAAAGATTCCAATCTGGCCAAGCACTTAGCTCTCGACTTGAACTCACGACTCAATCTAGTCGCGAGGCCAAGTCGCCAGAGCACTCTGTTTGGAAAAAACTTACCTTTCGCATTCCAAACACACACCAGTATAAATACCTCTTATACCCACGTATTGTAGAGAGCTTCCAAAGAGAATTTTGAGAGAGAAACCCTAGAGAAAAACAAGATTGACTCATCCACAATCTTTACATAGTGATTCTTCAAATTCCTCAACTCTCACCCTCTCCATTGATACATCCTTGAGAGGTATATTAGCCAAACCTTTTCTCACCATACCCATATCTATGAGAAGGTTATTTGGTGCTTTGGGAAGCAATTAGGAGGGGACCAATTAATATTGGTTGATGCTATGGGCTATAGTGGAATCCGGTAAGCTAGAAAAGACAAAGGTTCGGCGCAACCTCGTTGGAGTAGGAGCTTGGAGGGCTTAGGTACACTGGGTAGATTAGACTTGGAGGGTCTTCTGCTGTTCATGTATCCCAACTTGATTCTCTACTGGATTATTGACCGCTTGGAGGGCGGCGAAGAGGTTTTACGCCGAGGACTTTGGTTTCTTCTTCGATAACACATCGCTGTGTTATCCTTGTGTTTGCATCTCTCTTCCTTTTATCTTTGCCATTTAATTACTGTTGTGGTTGTGATTATTTATGGTTTAGATTGATTATCAATTCTGTTTTAGTTTATGTTCATATTCCGCACATTTATTGTTTGATAATAAGCTTGAATTGGTAATTTGTAAATTAGGGGTCTAAACATTTAAGGTGTTTTATACACTATTTGAACATTCATTTGCAATTCGGCTATCTTCCTACCTACATGGCCAAACTCTTTTTTATTCCAAGTTTCCAGCCTAGCTTTGCCACTCTCTAAGCACTTACCCAACACATACTCTTGATTGGCTGCTTGACCTTCCTCTCATGCATCCCTAACAACATCTTCACAACGTGGGTCCTTCAACCACATTGATTCAAAGCATAAAACTTTCCCCATCTTCCTTTTTCTAGATCTTGGATTCATACTAAGAGACAGTGGAGAATGGTTCAAAGCTATTGAAGTTAGATGGACGAGCTTTGCTGTAGGAAATCTCGAACACCAATCTGCAGAAGCTAGGGCTCTATCCAACCTTTCTCGTATCTGAGTGCCGTCTGATTTATAATCCTGTCAAGTGCCACCACCCTATCTCTAGGCCACCATCTACTAAAGCATCAATATGCAGATGTGAGTAAGTCTGGATGTCTGATTTAATCTCCTCCTTCCAAAACATAGCTAAACCTCCACTTTTACCTCTACTTGGAACCATTAAACCATTCTTGAAGCCACATTTATCACGAACTGTGACCATCCAATCCAAATCTGATTTTGTCTCCATGAGGAAGACAATTGTGGGCTTCTGTTTATGTCACCTTTTTCAAGGCTTGAACTGTTTGAAGGTTTCCAAGCCCTCGACAATTCCAACTTAAAAGACTCATTGCAACTAGTAGGGTTGCTCCATAACCTCCGCCAATCCAAGGTGTGCAGCCATTAAATGACTAAGTTTTCTTATTTCCTCTTCCATTTTGGATTTCTTCACCTGCTCTCCTTCAGATTCTTATGTACTTAATACGTTATTCTTCCTTTTTGGGCCACAAGCTTCCACAGGTGGGTTCAAGGAAATTGGACTCATTGGCCAATCCAATACTCAGGTCCACACTCCAGTCTTTGACTTCTTTTACTTCTTTAAATTTACCTTTGTTTCTGCCACCAACTTTTCTACCCGAAGGACACGGTGATAGACCCATTGAAAAACCGGTCTCCAAGATACACGGGTTGTTACTTCTTTGCTGAGAATCCGAATCTCCCATCTTAATCCTCTCTGCACTTATCACTTCTTTAAACAAATACACCTTATCCAAGTTTTTGAAGTTATCCAATCTATCAACCAATCCATCCAACACACCTACTGCTAGAGATAACTTTGAATTTGAATTTAAAACTATCAGAACTTTGTTGATAGCATTGTCTAACTCCTAGATAACCTCCTCAAAAACCGACCTGGTTTGATTTTCAAAAAAATTTGGTACCGTCACCGCCATCGAAGTCCTTACTAGACCTGAGTCCTCGGCCTCCATTCCGCTATCCTCCACTACGCCGAGATGACTCGGGCAAATCGTTGTTGCCTTCCCATCAGATACTGGCATCACCAGAGATGGAAGTGAACTAACCGGACTCCTACTATCACATGTGCCCGATCTGGAAGGTTCATAACCTTGCACTCTGACTGAAGCTTTCCTCGGTTATATTGGTTCGCCCTGAGCCATGCACCAAACTATTGCTTGTCCATCAATAGAGATCCTTTACTCTGAAGCCAAAGCATGCAATTTTTGTCATCATGTGACAAATGACCACACCAATAGCATATGTTAGGCAGCCTCTCATATTTGAAATAAATCCAACCCTCCGATGATTTGTCCTAGGTAACACGCCACCCCCTGCATAATGGCTTTGTAACGTCCACCTCCACTCTCACTCGCATAAATGTACCCCCTTTCATCTCATTAATATCTTTAGGTTTAGATATTACACCTAAAGAATCACTGAGCCTGAGAGCAGTTTCAACGTTCAAGTGGGAGTTTGAGCCACTGATTCGATATATACAGTTCATGGAGTTAAGAACTTCGCTGCCAAAACACACTTCCCTACCTTCTTATTGCTCGTCAAGTCCACGTTTCTACCCTCTTCCTCTAATAGAGACAATTTCTTCCAGCTCTGAGTGAGATCCTCCATACTACCATACCAGTTTGGAAACTCAATCCCTACTAGTAAGCTACGTTACTAAAGGGAACCTTACCTTCCTCCCCAAACCGAGGAGGGAAACACTATGCTACAGCAGGGAGAGGAAGCCACTCACCTAACCGAGAACTCTTTCCTAATACAATTTTTTATTTTGATAATTTAAACATATCATTGATGATATAGCTATTGATATTTGATTTTCTTGAAATTTTGTAATCATTGAAAACATAATAAGAATATCGAATCTGACGATTAAATTTTCAAAATTCGCATTCAATAAAAAGAAATAGAAGGGTTTGGAGGGTTTATTTTTTTCAAACTAATTTGAAAAAAAAAAAAATATATATATATATATATATATATATATATATATATTCCGTCTTGGATCCGCGTTGGATGTAGGAAGAATACATAAACTAATATTGAAAACAGGAACTCGTTGAAGAGAAGAACAGTAATAATAAAATAGAAGGATGGCGGGACAAATAAAACATCTTAACAAACATTTAAAAATAAGAGGATAAAGGTGGTTTTTTTTTTTTTTTAATAAGCGGATGAAGAAACGTGATTGACAATTTAAGGAATCAAGTTTAGGCCTTTTGTCTAAACTTGATTCCTTTGTCTTAAAAGAAATCACGTCCAGGCCTTCCGTCTAAGTACCCATTTGTTTCAACTTTTGAAGCCCAAAAGTTGACTTTTCAAAAAAGTCAGCCCAAAAATAGTGTTTGGTGAGTATAAAACGCAACTTTTTTGGAAAAAGTTGCGTTTTATATTTGTGAAGAAACGCATGTTTGAGTTTTGGAACAACTTCGGTCCATTTTGTAAAAGTTGGTGTGGGCGTTTGATATATATCCGCTAGGGGTGAGTTCAATTACCAAATTGCCCTAACTCTTAAAATTACGCTAGACTTAAAACTATTTCAGAATACCAATTATACTGAATTCTATCCAATTATAATGCATCAATCCAAAATTACCTATAAAAACAAAAACTTGTCACAACAAAACATCAAAAACAGTCACTTTAATTGAAAAACAAGAGACCCCAGATTAAAAAAAAAAAAAGCAAGGAATCACAAACAAGCAAGCCAAAGTGATCATCTTTAGAGTTACCAGTAGCGAACGGCCTTGCAGCCGGAGCACTTTTTGGTGGCGGGGTTGTGGCAGTGGGCGCAGGCAGAGTCCCCGTTGGGCATTGGAGAGCTGCGATGAAGATGATCAGAGCTAGAGCTTCTGGAGGAAGTGGTAGGGAAAAAGGGGAAAGAAGGAAAAAAAAAAAGAAAAAGAAAAAAGAAAAAAGAAAGAGGAAGAAGAAGCACTCAGTGGAACGTTCTGGAGCTTGGAGGAAGAAGTGGTATGGAACAAGAGAGGAAAGAAGGAAAAAAGGAAAAGAGTAAGGGTACGTGTGTGGAGAGAAAAAAAGAGGGAAAAAAAAAAAAAAAAAAAGGAAATGCGGTAAGTGAGTGGAGGAGAAAAAAAGAGGGAAAAAAAGAAAAAAAGAAAAAGGAAGGAAATTTTATTACAATATTTTCACAATAAATTTTAAGTGGTAGGTTATTATTAGCTAATATTAGTGAGAAAAATTAATTTTTTTAGAAAGAGAAAAAAATAATTTTAATAGTACGTTAAAATTAAAATCAGTATCAATTTTTATCACAATATTTTCATAATACTTTCACAATAAATCTTAAATAGTTGGTTATTATTGGCTAATATTGGTTAGAAAAAAATAATTTTTTTAGAAAGAGAAAATTTGATTTAAGTATGATGAAGTAGTTGATTTAAGTATGAACCAAACTCACATCCAAAAAAAAAAAGTATGAAATAGACTCCCTTATGTATACATTGTCATTTTTGGTAATTTATCCTTCAAACTGCCACTTTTATAAGTGCTAGCCAAACACTCAGCTTTTTGAAAAAGCACTTTTAATAGCTTTTACCAAACACTTAGCTTTTTGAAAATGCAATTTTTCATTATGCACTTTTTGAAAACTCCACTTTTTCATTATGTACTTTTACAAAAAGCTGAACCAAACTCACCCTAAACTTGATTCATTTTAAGACAAAGGAATCAAGTTTAGACAAAAGGCCTGGACGTACTGACACTGAAAAGAGACAAATTGGCTAGCAAATATTTATTATAATTATTTTTTGCTCAAAAATATTTATTATTTAATGGAATGGCAGGGAATTAAAATAAAGATTAGGTAGCTTAATGCATTTTAAATTATGGGGATAATATTTACGTACATGGTACACATGTTATATATGTGTAACACATTTTACCATGTTATATTTAATTTCCCTAGCCCTAGGCCTACCCTTTCTTTTTAAATTAATGACAAGATGCAAGAGTAGGCCACCATTCTTCTACGAATTTTCTACCCAAACGACCTCAAAAGTTGTATTAAGGAGTAAAATCGAGATACTCCAAAGAAAACTTATAAAGGGAAAAGTTGTGCCACTTGTGTTCAGCATAATTTAAAATACTCCAGAGAAAAAATTTAGTACCCATACTTTTGTGTTGTGAGTGGCAAAAAAATTAATGAAAGAAATTCAAATGATTATCAATAAAGCAAAAATGGTTAGCAGATTCCTCCCTATTCTTAGGCTTATTTTTTACTATTAGATGTCTCTTCGTCTTGCGGGGGCATCCAGCTTGTGACCAAAAAAAAAAAAAAACTTGCACGTTTTTATTTCCCTTTATTATATGGGGGCACGTCGGTATGTCATTGTTAGTTACAAGTTAGTAAAAAAATGGTTTCGGAGCAGTACCATGTTTGTGTGTTCAGTTTAGAGAAAGCTAGTATCCCTAGCCCTAGGCCTTTTCTTTTAGGATCTTGTTCCACAAATATACGTACTTACACGCGCGCACACAATTCAGAAAAAGAAGAAGAAGAAGAGGAAGAAGAAGATCGAAGAAGAAGAATGGTGGAGATAGAGAAAGTCCTTCACAGTCCCATCTCTCTCTCTCTCAACATCGTTTTCTCATATATATCAATCTCATTTCTTCTTCTTTTTAGAGAACGGTGGCATCTATGGTCAAGCCTATACTCGAAGAGAGCATTGAGCAGCTTTACATAACCCTCCTCCCTGAGTATTTGAAGATGGCAGATTTGGGATGCTCAACTGGATTCAACACCCTTTTAGTTGTATCAGATGTCCTCGAGATCATCGGAACCAAGTCCAAAATGTTGAACCTCCCACCACTTTCGTTGCAAGCATTCCTAAACGATCTTCCTGGGAACGACTTCAACACTATTTTTAGGTCATTGCCGAGCTTCTATACGAAGTTGGAGAATGAGAAGGGAAGCTCGTTTGGGCATTGTTTCATAACCACAGTGGCCTGGTCTTTTTATGGCAGGCTCTTCCCTAGCAATTCCTTGCACTTTGTTCATTCTTCTTATGCTCTTATGTGGCTCTCCATGGTTAGTTATACTAGCTATAACTCCCCCTTTTTCTCTTTAGCTACTTATAACTTTTCCATTATTAGTGATACTTATTTATAAATTTCAGCTGCTTCAATTTTTATGATTCAGTTTAGTTACTAAACTACTTAATCAACGTTGTCTTTTAACATAATAGTATGACAGGACTTCTTATGAGAGATTCATAGGGTAGCATTTTTGGCTTTCAAGATTTGAGTCGTCTTTTGGCGCGTATAAAACCATGTAAAATAACTTGTGTTCAATAAACACTACTCTTTATATGTTTAACAATGAGAAATATATATAGGTACCAAAACAGTTGGTTTGCGAGACCCAGGAAGCCTTGAACAAGGGGAATATATGCATTGCAAAGACAAGCCCTCCTGCCGTGTTTGATGCATACTTAAAAAAGTTTGAAAAGGACTTCACAATGTTTCTCAAGTGTCGAGCAGAGGAGTTAGTCCCAGGTGGTCGTATGGTCCTCACAACTATGGGCAGCATTAAAAGCGATGATCCTCTGAGCATATGGGAAGTTGTTGGACAGAAACGTACTCAATGACATGGTCTTGGAGGTAAGGAAGTGTCTAAACTCTAAATTCTTGCGAGAGGTATGAGGTAAAAAAAAAAAAATTATAATTAATGAGGAAAACACTAAAAGATATTACTATAAAATGTTTATAAATTATTATGACAAACCACACCATATAGGATTCTCAAAAAAAAAAAAAAAAAAAAAAAAAAAAAAACCACACCATATATATAAATATTCTAGTACTTTTTTTTTTTCTCCTAATAAGAATTAGGGTAGATTACCTTTTTTTTAGTTTAAAGTGAGTGTGTTTCATTTAAACCTTAAACTTTTAAAATATTACAACTGCGTGTGCACTTTTGGTGTGGGATTCATTCTACAAGTATAAGCGTTTATGAGATGTAGAAGATAAAGGCTGGAGTTCAAATCTTTAGGAGGGAACTTCATATACATATATATTTAAATTATTCTAGAGTAGAATTTCTATCTTATATATAAAAATTAAAATTAAAAAAATAAAATAAAAAACTTTATTGTTTCTAAATGAAATAAACTTTATTGTTTCGTACAATTTTCTTTAAATTTTAAAGCTTAAGGTAAGTTTCCTTTAAGACTCAAAGTTTGAAATAAATTTCATTTGAATAATTTGATTTAATGTTTGGTGTTTAATGCAATTAACTAAAAAAATGAGGTAGAAGATTTAAATAAAACGTTTTTAGAAATTTTGAAGTTTAAATGAAGCATTTTGAAAGTTTATGTTTTAAGTAAAATACACCCAAAACTTTAAGTTTTGAAAAATAATTTATCCTAAAAAATTATGTTAAAAATATTACATAATTTGGCGCATAAATATGTAACAAATACAAATCGTCCTGCTAAAATGCTAATTTTAAAATATATAAAGACTAATGTAATATTGTAGAGCACTTAAAATCCATCAATAAACATAAAGACCGAAGATAGAGACAATTATGAGCCAATTGTAAGTTACGTCTATGAGCGACACTTGCTCACTTATCTTTGACCTCCATTAGCTTATGCTGATCCAAGATGGTGTTGTTTTACTCCATTTGCGTAACACAAGTTTAGAGACAACTATTTATAAATAAAAAATTATAAAAAGGAAAGAGAGAGGGAGTTTCAGGAATCGAGTGGAAAAAAAAAAAAAAAAAAAAAGAGGATCGAGATATATAGGTATACGTGTGTGGTGGAGAAAAAACAAAAGAAAAAAAAAGAAAAAAAAAAAAGGAAACATATGATGAAAGAAAGGAAAAATAATATAAAGAATAAAAAATAACAATTTAAAAATGCTACCACAATATTTTCACAATAAATTTTAAGTAATATATTTTTATTAGCTAATATTGGTGAGTAAAAATATAATTTCAGTGGTGAGTTCAAATTAGAACTAGTAACAACTTTTCATATAAGATTTTGTTATGATTCTTTTGAAAGTATTGCAAAAAATATTGTGAATGTAACATTTTTTATTGAAAAATATAATTGTTGAGAATGAATAGAGGAAGAAAAAATAAATATTAAAAAAGAATAAATAATGAATGAAGAAATAATATTTAAATGAGATGGAGAAAGAATAGAAAATCTGTTGGAATGTGTATTTGAAAAAGTGGGTAGCTAAAAAGTAAATGTCACTATTCATTATCCAAACAGTACAAAAATTTAGACAAACTGCTGGAGATGCTCTTAATATTCTAAAAAAAAAAAACAAAATTATTCCGTCTGCAACGTTACGTTACTCATTTTACTTATGAGTGAGTTATCTGATAGAGCAGAATTTATTACACACTAATTATTTTACAGAGTTTTACTCACATGCAAAAACAAAAAATAATGATTTTAGTTTTAGTTAGTTTTTTTTTTTTTTTTTTGGAATGTAAAACAACAAGTTTAACCTTATCTATAGTATGTATGTGTTATCGTGAGATCCTGCTCTCCAGTACCATTCTATTTTATTTTTTTACAAGTAATTAGATGTAAGGCTCAGTTTCAAATAAATAAATAAATGTAAAGCTCAAGTCTGTCTTAAATGACTCACCCAACTCTAGGTTTTCGTTTGAGAGTTCATAAAAAAAATTGAATGAGATAAAATAAAATGGTCATAAAAGAATAGAAAGAAGTGAAATAAAAAGTAGTTTGGAAAAACTAACATGTAAATCTCACCTCAGCAACATAGGACAAGCCTACATACAAGAAATGGTTTTCGTTTTCTCTATACTAAGTATAAGTGAGAATGTGAGATGGCAACAGATTCTTGTTAATAATTCAAAGTTTTCAACATCTATTGGCATTTCTAGTTATATAATAAGACAATGATACCCTAATTACGTTTTAATTAATTTCAGGGTCTAATAGAATCAGAGAAATTGGACAACTTCAATTTGCCGTACTATGCACCCACTTCGGAGGAAGTAAAGAAGGTGATTGAGGTTGAAGGATCTTTCACTTTACATAAATTTGAAGTTTTCAAAATGGATTGGGACTCTTATATAAAGAAAGCGAACATTGGCCTCGATAGGCAAGGAAGGGCGGCGATGATAGCCACCGACATTAGGGCCGTGGGGGAACCAATTTTGTCAAGCCAGTTTGGTGAAGAGGCCATGGATGACTTGTTTCAAAGGTTCAAAGCTGTTGTACTTGATCATATGGAGGCAGAGAAATGTGAGTACATCAACTTGGTTATCTCCTTGACAAAAAAGGGTTGAATTATTATAAGGTTAACGTGAAAGAAGAGCACAAAATAATGTCAATTTATGTGGCAGTCATATGGACATTTCCGTCATTCAGTTTGTGTGAGTGTCTTATTACTGATATTAATTTCCAGTGAAACTCAATTATTTAGACTTTTTTGTGTGACATTTAGCCATAGAAACTGTTGTTGGTAATTTAGTCATATCTCCTCCTCCTTCGACAGTTCCACTTTAGCTTCTGTTAATTGTCTATGATCTGATGGCCGCTATCCATGAGTTTTGTAGAGTTGATATTTCTCATGTATGTAGGCAGGGTAATAAACCAGTTTATTTACTAGCAAAATATGCTTTAGATGTTATTGCTTGGGTTAAAGATTGATGTTAAAAATATTAACACTCATCAGATAGCTTATCATGAGTGCCCCACATAATAACAGAGAGCCCAGTATGTCTGAAGGCCAAGAATTAATCTTACATTACAACATTACCGCCAAAGTATAGCGGCCAAATGTCACAATCATCAGTCAAATAGCTCAAATTGTTTCTAATTGTCAAAACATGCTCATTTCAATTACACTAAGCCAGAGTTTAATTTACATAACCGTATACTTAGCAAGGAATCGCCGTCCCATATCTGACTAGCTCAGTAATGCACATGGCCAGTGGAAATTTCGTAAATCCCAGACTAGTGTGTCAATTAAATATACAAGTAGCCAAGGCCAGGACAACTATTTAGAGAGCCTCTTTAGTTAGGTGATTTGGGATCTTAAGGCCCGTTTGGTAATGTTGTTCTAGTAACATTGTTTAAGTGTTGTGAAAATACGTATGGGTGAAAAAAGTGTTGTGAAACATACGTGTTGTGTTATTTAAACAATGAAAATTGTTGTTTAAACAACATTACCAAACAAACCCTAAAAATGTGTTTTTAAATCCCAAAATGTCATTTCGCAACAGCAACTTCCCGTAGCTTCCCAAAAATGCGCTTAAACAAATTTGGGGAAGCAGACTTGCAATACAATGCAAGTAAATTAACTCTGAAATATACAGGTTCATAAGGCATTCAAAAACTTAAGAAAAAAGTGGTAATAAATAAAAATAAATTAGATGGGAAAGATGGGGTTACCTTGGCTTTTGGGAATAGGAGCAGTGATGGGGTTTCCATCAGGAATGGCTTTCTGGGGTAGAGGGGCTATGTCTTTCCTACAAACAAGAAGAGTGGACTCTACACAATACATACACAAAATTAGTGGGAAGAGGAATTTGTAACCCAATACTTAAATGTACTAGTCGTATACAAAAACCAACACACACAGACCTAATGGTGAGGTGGAGGGATTCTTGTGCTCCAAGTATCAAGATCAAGGCAGTTTATGTAAGCAATTAGAGCAAAGGAAGCAAGATTCAACACGTGTAGTTGAAGTTCAAAAGGCAATATCTGAAGCACTTGTAGTTTAGTAGCTATATTTGTATCATAGAAAATAAGACCTGTAGTTTAGTTTTAATTTTATGTTATTAATGTTCACACGTGAGAGTGGTTGTTATTCTGTAAGTTTAGTTTGTTATCTTAGCTCTCTATTTTTTTTTTTTTTTTTTTTTTCGTTCTTGGTTGAACCTGATGCTGTATATAAAGGCATAAGCTAAATTAATACAATACAATTCAGTTTTCCCAATTCTATCATTTCTCATATGGTATCAGAGCTCTCTAGAAGCTTCAAATTCTAGGGTTTGACAGATTTGGAAAATTTTCTTTTCTCGTCCACCATTGTTGTTTCTCCTCAAGCTTTCTCAAAATCTTTTCAAGCTTTTCACTTTGCCTTAATGGCTGACACAATAGCAGCTAACACTTCCACCACTGAATCTTCATCTTCTTCGCAAGATTCATATAATCTCAATGATCCTCTGTTTTTACATCCTGGAGAAAATCCAGGGGCTGTTCTTACTTCTCTGCCTTTAATTGGGGAAGAGAATTATTCTGCTTGGGCAAGATCAGTGAGGAAGTCTTTGATTGGCAAAAATAAGCTTGGTTTTACAGATGGTTCTATAACCATTTCTTCTCCATTGGTGAATTCACCAACAGCTATTCAAGACACCGCATTAGAGATTTGGACTAAGCTTCGAGACACATTCAGTCAAGGGAATGGCACCAAGGTTTTCAATATCTAGAAGCAAATTGCTGAGATTCATCAAGGAGAACAATCACTCACTGATTACTTCACTCAAAGTCTTATGGGATCAGCTTCAGAATCTTAGTCCATTTCCTCAATGCACTTGTGGTAAGTGTGTGTGTAATATCAATCAGAGGTTGAAGGATCTTCAAGCCAAAGAAGCCACAATGAAGTTTCTCATGGGAGTCAATGATGTGTTTTCTCAAGTCAAAACACAAATCTTGCTCATGGATCCATTGCCTTCTGTTAATAAGGCTCATTCTTTGTTCATCCAAGAGGAAATGCAGAGATCTGTCACCAATTCTATTAGAGTTGAGTCCACTGTTTTGGCTACCAAGAGCTCAGGCAACAATCCAAAAGGGAAGGAAAGACCTTTATGCACTCATCGTGGAAAGTTGGGTCACACTATGGATAAGTGTTACAAACTCCATGGTTTTCCGCTAGGTTACAAATTCAAGAACAAGAATATGATGGCTCATCCAGTTTCAACTGTTGCAAATAAGTTCCAAGGTCATTACTTGGCTCCAAATATTGATCATAACCCTGTTGCAAATCAGTTTCTAGGTCATTGCTTGGCTCCAAATGCTAATCATAATCATGTTGTCACTGCTCAAGCACTGGCATTTACTCCTGATTAGTACCAATAGCTTCTGTCTTTGATTGGAGTTCACCAGGCTTCAACAGTTCAAGAACCTCATATGGCTAATGCTGTTTCTTTGCCCTCTAATGCAGTTGTAGGTACTGTTTCTTGCTCTTCCCATTCAGTCTTTTCTACCAAGGTTGTGAATAGAAAGGCTTTGGGTGTTGAAACTTGGGTTGTGGACACTGGTGCCACAGATCATATAGTATGTTCATCACATTTATTGACTTCTTTTACTGCAATTTCACGTATTGTGGTTAAACTGCCTAATTGGGAGGCTGCTCTTGTGACTAATGTTTGTACAATTAAGCTTTCACCACATATTACTCCAACCAATGTCCTTTGTGTGCCTTCTTTTTCATTCAACTTGATATTTGTTAGTGCATTGACTCATTCTCAGCCCCTTTTTCTTGTGTTTCTTTCCAATTACTATTTTATACAGGACCTTACCTGTTAGAACACGATTGGAATGGGCCAAATGCATGATGGACTTTATCTGTTACAAGGATCTAGTCTCTCTAAAGCTTCCAAGTCTCTTGATGGTTTTCTTCTCAAGCATAAGTTTAGCTCCTTTATTGCTTTTTCTTCTTCTGTTTCTCATACCAACTTGTATTCTCTATGGCATTCTAGATTAGGACATCCATCTAATATGAAACTTCACTCTTTAGATCATCTTTTTCCTTTCTTACAAAATTGTTGTACTAAAGACCGCACTGTATGTCCTTTGGCAAAGCAAAAGAGACTACCCTTTACTTTTTAAAATAAAAGAGTCGTTCATTCATTTGATCTTGTTCACATGGATGTTTGAGGGCCATTTTCCATTCCTACTACTGCTGGGCATAGATATTTTCTTACCATTGTACATGATGCATCAAGGGCTACTTGGGTGTTCCTTATGAAAGCAAAATCAAAAGTTAGACCTTTGATTGCTTCATTTTACAATATGGTACATACTCAATTTCAAACCACAATTAAGTCCATCATAACTGATAATGCTTTAGAATTTAACATGATTGATTTTTACAACTCTAAGGGCATTATTCATCAACAAAGCTGTGTTTACACTCCACAACAAAATTCAGTTGTGGAGAGAAAACATCAGCATATTCTGGCTATTGCTAGGGCCTTACAAATTCAGTCCAATATCCCTTTTGTTTTCTGGGGTGATTGTGTCATCACAACTGTCTATTTGATCAATAGACTTCCTACCCCTTTCCTGCAACATAAGTCTCCTTATGAGGTTCTTTTTAATCAAGTTCCTTCTTATTCTCACCTCAGGACTTTTGGCTGCCTTTGCTTTGCTATTGATGTTACTCCACATAAGCACAAATTTACTCCTAGGGCTAGGAAGTCAGTTTTCTTAGGCTATCCTTTTAACATTAAAGGTTACAAATTGTTTGATCTTCAATCTTACTCTATTTTCATCTCTAGGGATGTAGTGTTTCATGAAAAGGTTTTCCCTTTTGCTTCACACACTTCCCTTCCTTCATCTGATTTGATTCCTTTACCTAGCATTCCTTCTATTTATTCAGTTTTTCTTGATCTTCATCAGTCACTGCTAATTCCATTGTACAGATTCATCATGATCTTGACACAGATGATCAAGCTTTTCCTAATGTTTTTGATCATGTTGTTTCTGATGCTCTTGATCATGATGTTTCTGCTACTCCAGCTGTGCTTCCTGATGTTCCTAGAAGGTCTACTAGGGTTTCTAAGCCTCTCTCTTACCTTAAGGCTTACCATTGTAACTAGGTCTCCTTAGCATCCATTTCCAATCAGTCCCAACCAGGTACTTCCCATCCTCTTTCTTCTTTTCTCTCATATGCCAATTTATCACATGCCTACAAGTCCTTTTGTTGTTCTATTTGTACCACCACAGAACCTAAATGTTTCTCACAAGCAGTTTCTGACCCTAAGTGGCAAGATGCCATGGATGCTGAAATTGCTGCTTTGGAAGCCAATAACACTTGGACTATCATTCCTTTGCCTCATGATAAACATCCTATAGGGTGCAAGTGGGTCTATAGGATTAAGTATAAGGCTGATAGGTCTATTGAGAGGTATAAGGCTAGGTTGGTTGCAAATGGATTTACTCAAAAGGAGGGTCTAGACTACCTTCAAACCTTTAGTCATGTTGCCAAAATGGTTTCTGTGAAGTGTGTTCTTGTAGTGGCTATTGTGAAAGGTTGGTTCCTTAGCCAACTTGATGTCAATAATACTTTTCTTCATGGTGACTTGCATGAAGAAGTGTACATGGCTCTTCCACCTGGATTTCACAACAAGGGGGAGCATGGAGAGCAGCTTGTATGCAAGTTAAACAAGTCTCTTTATGGCCTTAAACAGGCTTCAAGATAGTGGTTCTCCAGATTCTCAACCACACTGATTCAGCTTGGATTCACTCAATCTAAAGTAGACTACTCACTTTTTACCAGGCAGCAAGGAACTTCTTTCATTGTTTTGTTAGTGTATGTTGATGATGTTCTCATAGCAAGCAATGATAAAGAGCAGGTTGATCAGTTTAAGGTGATGTTGAATCATAAATTCAAGTTGAAGGATTTGGGTGAGTTGAGGTATTTTCTTGGTTTGGAGGTAGCTAGGACAGCTAAAGGCATCTCTTTGTGTCAAAGGAAGTATGCCCTTGAGATTTTGGAGGATGCAGGACTTCTTGGTTGCAAACCTGTCAAAATTCCCATGGATCAGAACCTAAAGCTTAGCAAACATGAAGGATTATTACTTGATGATCCAGGGCAGTACAGAAGATTGGTGGGAAGGTTGCTCAATCTAAGCATCACCAGGCCTGACATCCATAAACTAAGCCAATTTATGGCTAAACCAAGAAAACCACACCTTGAGGCAACACTTAAGGTTCTGTAGTACTTGAAGAATGAACCTGGTAAAGGTATTTTCTTCTCAGCAAGTTCAAAGCTGCATGTGAAAGGTTTCATTGATTCTGACTAGGCTTCATGTCCAGATACTAGAAGGTCTGTTACTGGGTATTGTATATTCATTGGAGATTCACTAGTTTCATGGAAATCAAAGAAACAATCCACTACTTCCAGATCCTCAGCAGAAGCAGAATATAGGGCAATGGCTATTTGAACTTGTGAAATTGTTTGGATTCTCTATTTGTTAAAGGATCTTCAAGTTGATCACAATAGAGAAGCATTACTGTTTTGTGACAGCCAGGCAGCTCTTCACATAGGTTCTAATCCTGTTTTCCATAAACGAACGAAGCATATAGAAATTGACTGTCATGTTGTGAGGGATAAGGTGTTGGAGAGAGTTATCAAGCTTATTCATGTTAGAACTCAGTCCCAATTAGCAGATTTGCTCACTAAAGCTCTAAGTCACAAACAGTTTTCAGAGCTTCTATCCAAGATGGGACTTATCAACATTTATCAACCTACAGTCCATCTTGAGGGGGAGTATCAAGATCAAGGCAGTTTGTGTGAGCAATTAGAGTAGAGGAAGCAAGACTCAACATGTGTAGCTGAAGTTCAAGAAGCAATATCTGAAGCACTTGTAGTTTAGTAGCTGCATTTGTACTATAGATAATACGACCTGTAGTTTAGGATATTTTTCATTTTCTGTCATTAGTGCTTACACGTGAGTAGGTTAGTTAGTCACACGTGAGAGTGGTTGTTATTTTGTTAGTTTAGTTTGTTAGCTTAGCTCTCTGTTTTTTTTTTTTTTTTTGGTTCTTGGTTGAACCTGATGCTGTATATAAAGGCATAAGCTAAATTAATACAATACAATTCAGTTTTCCCAATTCTATCATTTCTCATACCAAGTGTAGAAGGTCTTTACTTGTGTGGCCCATCTCTCTCTAGACTAGAGCTGGTCAAGTAAGAGAGAGTGTTTTTCTCAGTTTCTCAGGAGAATTTTTGTTTCAACATTATAATTACATGTTGTGGTGACCGACTTTTATCACAAGTTTCAAAATGGTCTCAAAAACCTACGAGTATATAGAGTGCTGGGTTGGGCTTTTTTGGGCTAGTTTGGGCCTAAATATTTTGTCTCAAGTCAGCATTAGTTCTATAGTGCTTGATTTTAATGTTTTTATTTGACAAATCATACTTTTTCATCTATTAGTTGTTGGCAAATTTTTTTTTAAAGGTTAAGAACTAAATTGAAACATTTAAAAGATTAGGCACCATTTTAAAAGATGAGATACACATTAAGGCCAAAATATCTAATAAAATTAAAAGTAACCCTAATATATAGTTCTATTTTTTTTTCCTAAAAATAAATTGTTTGTTTGTTTATACCCCATAAAATAGATTGTTTAACCTAATATATTAGTCAAGTGATTACTTAAGTTAATTATGAGATCTAAGTTAAACAATGACAAATCATATCATGCACAACAGCGGAAAATAAAAAATACAACAATATGATGACCTAAGAAAACCAATGAAACCAACAGTTTCAAGATAAAAACTTGGAGATGATTTGACTTAACTATCCTCAAGGTAAAACAAATCAACTATAGAGAATTGAAGTTTTTACAATAAGATTTATCCCTAAATCTACCTCCAATAGTGACATAATGACATGACCACGTGCAAGCTCTAAATCCATAGACTCCTTCTCTCTTGGATTTGCGCCACACAAGCACCCACACTTATGACTTTGAGATCTCACTCAAAGGTTTCAAATCACAACTTGTTGATCTTTGCAGCAACTAGATTCCTCCAGCACTTGATTGTAGATCTTGTTTCAGTAGATGCTTGTACAATTAGAAGGTACAAAACCTCTTAGAGATCTCACAAGAGTTACTTAGAAGTCTTCCAAGAGTCTTCAAAACATAGCTAAGGTTTTCCTTTTATACATAGGAGTGTTGGATTGAAACCCTAAACGTTTTTGTGGGTTTAGGCCTATTTAAAAATCTGCAAAAATTCTTTTTCTGCGATTTTTGATCGACCAAGCTTCACAATTAGATTGGTCGAGTTTCACAGAAAGTTAATCATTTCTCCTGTAGCTTATACATTCTTGAGTCTTGACCTGAACTACTTTGAGCAATGTTTAACACCTATCCTAGACATTTTTTCATTCTTGGTTTGCCAACACATACAAATTGAAATTCTAAACAATTAATCCTAAATCTTTAGAACCTAACAATTTCTCCCTTTGTCAACTAGTGACAAAACACACATATAAATGAATTGTTCAACTTAAGAATTAGCCCAACTTACACATTGTTGCCCAAATACAATTCAATCACAATCCACTAACTATTAGTTACTAGAATAGACAGCAAAGGAGAAAGAATTAACCTGTAAATTCGTGAAACTCTCAAAACAAACCATAAATGCATGTGTGGAAATTACAGTATAAATCCAAAATTTAAAAACTAAACTTGAATTCACAAAAACATAAAAGATAGATAGAATATCAAATGAATAAACATCAAATAAATTATCATGGTCAATAAACCAACAATATTTATGAAACAAGAACAATAAAAGAGAACATACATCAAAAAGGAGAAAAAGGTTTTGTATTAGGATTTTGGAAGGACCGTGGAGCATTCACGTCCAAAAAAAAAAAATTTTAAATAAATAAATAAATTTTGGACCACCAAAATGTTACTTTATCTACTTTACAAGTTTGCATACTCACTTCTAAAAATATCCTACATCGATCTCATTACCCTATGAAACATTTACTTACCTACAACAATCAAGTTACGAATTAATTCTTCTAAAAAAAAAAAAAAGTAACGAATTGATTAATATCTTGAAACATTTACACACAATAATGTTTCCAAAGGCCTGGACTGAAATGGGAAGAGACGAATTGGAAAGCGAATATTGATGAAATGATGAAAAAAAAAAAAACAAACAAACAAATAAACAAAGGTAAGACATGGGCTCAATGCAATTTTGAATTAGGGCCGGGAGGGTTGTTTACAGAGTGTTTTGATTATGTTTCTAGGAAGAGAATTTAGTGTTTAGGAAGAAAATTTAGTGTTTTGGTTCTTTAATTTAATTCAGTTTCATTGCAATTTTCTTGTGAGAGTTTTGCGGAAGCAATATAAAACAAAATTTATATTTTAATTTAAAGTATCGTTGTACCACACAACCATAGATTCTAAATAGAACAAAATTGCATACCTCTCTTAGCAACCCTAGTGTGTTGCCTCCCAAGGTATTCACGTCTCTCTCTGTTTTTTTTTTTTTTTTTCCCAAAAGGCTACAGTATCACTCACTAATTCTGATGGCCAACAACTGATATGATATTTTTTTAAATCTTATTTTTTATTTAAGACTTCTAAAACCCGAGAGAGAGATTGGACGTGGGATCCTTAGGGATCCTAATCTTCAGCTGTAGGATTAATCAATAACTTTTTTAACGTTATTGACTTATCTTGAAACTCTTTCAAAATTATTCCTTAATTTTTTCCCCACCATATCAAGAAAATATTTGAATTTCTACAGATTGCAATAATGTCCATCAACACATTGCAATTGACCCCTGAAGATTAGAGAATTACAGATGAAGTCCTATTACTTACAATTTTATATCTATGTCCTTCCACCATACTATATTCTCACAAGCCACTAGGACTAGATTAATATCACTATCATGTCCCTAGCTTATGTAACCCTTAATTTCTTGATTTCATAATTTCTATTGGACTCCAAAGTATTTTTGAAAAACTCTTTAAATATATATATATATGAAAAACATTTTTTGAAAAAATGTCACCGGCCGGTTTTGTTTTAAGTCCAAGTTCAATATGAAAATCAACTGAATATACTATCTTCTTTAGAGACTAGTGGATTCATTGTTGAGCATTTACATATTTTACTCAATACACACATAACCCAACGTGTCTTAATATAGCCTTTAAAATTAGCATCACCAGTTGACACTGTCAAAGTTACGTGTATAATAAATAAATATATACAAACCTCTCATGTTAACAGTGATCGCTCCATAAGGTGTCCTTGATCGGATCCAATTCAGTGTATGTACTTGTTACATTACACCCACTTGTTTGCTTAAAGTCACTACCTCAATGATGGAGTAAATCATCCTATCATATAGCAGCACAACAAGTGTAGGCTTCAGTGGTAATATTCAATTAATATCTACAGCCTAAAACAATTTAATAATCTATGAAAAATCATTACTCCCTGTCTTTGGTTCCTTAACCATTAACATAATTTTTCTACAGAGGCAACATCACATGCCACATTTAAACAATGAAATATACCTATAAAAATTATAAACGTGAAAATAAAATTTTATTATCAAATAAAAAATGCATAGTATTGTTTTTGAGGGCACATAATTCTAACATCTTGTTACATTACGTTCATTATTACACATAACATCTGAACAGTTTTAGATCCCTTAACACACAACCAGATTGAGTAGCCTAGTTAATTAGCCAAGTTGTTACTTAGTCAAATTATGCAATACTAGGTTAAAACAATCAAACAATCATATCATGAAAATATATAGCAGCGGAATAATAAATAACACATGATATGATCACCCAGGAAAACCAAACCGGTAAAAAACCTGGGGAGAATTTTACCCACCGATCCTCAAGGCAAAACTAAATTCACTATGAAAGAATTGAAGTTCTTACAAAAGGACTTACAAGCTCCCCGCTCGACTTCCTAATGCTACCTACCAGTAGAACTTACTGACACGACCCCGTGCAAGCTCCGAATCCACGGACACCTTCTTTCCTGAATTCTTTGATCAGCTACAAGCACCCACGCTTGATATTCTTTAAGCTTCAAAGGCAGCAACCAAGTTGATCATCAAGATGTTGAAGTAATCTCCATCTAGAAAACCCTAAGCTTTGTGTAAAGGAAAGCTCCTCTAGATCTCACAAGAGATTTACACAAAACCGCAATGTATGAGCAACAATACAACTTGAGCAGCAATAAAACGTGGCTAGGGTTTTGCCTTATATACCTAGGGCAAAAACATAAAAACCCTAAACGTTTTAATGAGCTAGGGCTGAGTTGGAAAACTGCAGAAAACGCAATCTGGTCGATTTTCGATCGATCGAATCTATTCCTCGATCAATCGAGACAGACCGAAATGCACCAATACATCTACAGTCTGTCGATTCCAACTTTACAATAATTAATCAACTTTGAGCATACTTAAACAAGTCTAAACATGTTTTGATCATGGTTTGCCAACATTACAAATTAGAGTTCTAAATACATAAATTCCTAAACCTTTAGAACCTAACAAACTCCCCCTTTGGTAATCCGTGACAAAACCCTAATTAAGCTCAAAGTTTACAAGTAAAAAGCCCTTTACAAAAATAATGCTCATAAACTCAAATTCAAACCTAACTACTATCCATCGGTTGCAAGTGTAGACAGCAGCTTTGTTGAATCAACCTGTATATTCCTGAAATACTCAACAAACGCATAAACGCATGTGTGACAGAAAAGAGTAAAACAACAGGTATAACATTCTTGTAAGATTCACACAACACAAAATAAAGACATATATGAATGAACGACTCATAAATATAAGTCAATAAGCAGTGAATCACAAAGCAACAAGAATCAAAGTGTATAACATGTATATCAATCAATGTTACTCCCCCTAACATGAATATCCCCAAAAATGATATACAAAGTGAAGCACCTAGATACAATCTAAAAACTCCACAAGCTCCTCAACAACAAAAAGTCTCAAAAAGTCTCCCCCTAACAACAAAAACTCCTCTACAAGTCAAAACTCCACTCCCCCTTTTTGTGACGAAATGCCAAAGGACAATCACAAGTCGCCATCAAAAGGAGGTGGTGAGGGTGAATGACCAAGTCAGCTCGTAGAGCACGAAACTCATCTAGCAAGTCCACCAAAATCTGTCCATAAGCCGCCTGAACGGTCATGACAGTCTCCAGGGTACGACGAACATCAAAGTCAATTGAAGGAGGTGGAGGAACATCAGCAGCAGCAGCATCATCACCAACTGGATCAGGAACATCCTCACCAGCAATACCTGCAGAAGAAGAAGGAGGAGGAGGTGCGCTACTAGACGGCTCAGACCTAGGGTGTTTAGAGCTAGCTCGAAGATGAGCAGCCCTTTGTCTAAGAAAAGACGCACCTATAGGAGCTATCACATGAACGGGCTCATAGGAAGGGAAGCCACCAAGATCAAGATAAAGGAGAATCCTATGAATGAAAATAGGATGAACAAGAGCATGAGCAGAAGATGAACTCCTATACACATCGTTCAAAGAACGAAGAAAGAGATGGGGAAAACTAATAGGAGCATCAGTAACCAGAGCGTACAAAAATACACACCTCTCGAGAGGAATGGTGTGAACATGAGAGATGGGCCAGATAGAATGACAGGCTATCCTAAAGAAAAGATAGTGCAACCCAGAGAGCTCAGCAGAGGTGATCCTAGGATCAGAACCCCACTGGACAGTAGTCCCAGTGATGTAAGACAAGACATCACTAATCTCGGGAGACACATCATAAGGATAGACAGGATTCTGGACCAAAGGTACCCCTAGAGCATCAGCCACTATCTGAGGAGTAATTGAGTACTCTACGCCTCGTATCCAACTCTTTACTAAAGTGTTGGAATCATAGATGCGGATAGAGATGTTCGAGTAGAACTCTCTAATCAAGGCAGAAGGTGGAGGAGGATCAGAAATATCCACCAAGGGTAACCAGCCCCTACGCTCAAAGTTTGCCCTAATGGCAGGATCAAGTTCATCTCGATGAACAGAACGCTCAGCCCATATCTTTCTCCTAACGTTAAGCTTCTCATAAATCTCTTGGTTTTTCTCACTCGAAAACTTCTCACAGTGAAAGAATGGAGGGGGTGAAGGAGAAGGTGAGGAAACATTCCTACGGGCTCTAGTCTTCCTAGGCATAGTGCTAAGGAAAGGACAGAGACACAAAGTGAAAACCAAAAGAACAAAAGAGAACAAAACCAAGGGCAGACTGCAAATTAGCACAATAAAAAATATAGAACAAAAATCTATATGATGCATGAACAATAACAATGTTGTGATGCATGATCTAATGCAGTAAACACAGTTCAAATTAAGTTCAATTACACAAAATTGGCTCGAATATAGAGTTTCTAACAAAAACCCTAAAAATTTGAAAACCACTTGTTAAATTTTGCAACAAAATTGATGAATTGATCATTAAACAAGGTTGAAAACAGATTATAATAACCAATTTCATCAATTGAACCTTAATTGAACAAAATCCCCAATTTCGGATAAATTACAAACCCTAGAATTTGAAATTTTTCACAAAACCCAAAATTGATCAAATTAAACCATTAAGAACAAGTTTATAGTGTGTCCCCACAAAAACCCATTGATCAATTACACAAAATTGGGTCTAAATTTCCAACAATCCCAACAAGAAAAGGTTCCGAAAATATGAGCATAAATGCATGAATAATGCATGAAATATGTAAATAAACTCAAAATGGAGGGGTAAGATAGACATACCAGCTTGAGGAAAGAGTTTTCTTGCAAAAAATCCGGAGGAAAACGACAAAAAATTGGAATAGTTGAGCTTGCCAAGACGAAGAGAGAGAAAACTTTTTGAAAAACTTTTGAAAAAGTGTTTGAAAAAGTCAAGAACAATGTTTTTAAAAACCTGATTCGCGACTTTCGATTGATCGAAAAATACATTCGATCGATCGAAACAGACAGTCATTTTGAGACAAATTAAAACACTTTTTCGATTGATCGAAAATCAGATTCGATTGATCGAAACACACAGTCATTTTGAGACAAATGAAAACACTTTTTCGATTGATCGAAAATCTGACTGGATCGATCGAAATGGGCAGAGGCTCACAAATTTTTGAGAAAAATCACAATTTTGAAAAACACAAACCATATTTTGAAAATAACTCCTCAAAGCATTAAATTACAGAAACAAAATGCATGAGTATGAGATGGAATGCTTTTTCAAAAACCCAAATTGAATCCCAGTTTCTCCAAAGATAATTTCAGCCATTCTTCCTTTCAAATTCTCAAGCAAAAAAAATGTTTTGCATAATACTCAAAGTATTTTCAAACTTGGTTGGTCAGACCAGAAACACACACAATAACATGTACAAAGTTTAACAAAGAGTAACTTGTGTAGTGTGTGCAACTAGCAAAAACTTTGAGAAACATGTGAGGTGATATGTGAATAGCAATCAATCACAAAGTCTACAAAATTCATCACATAGAATTCAAAAGAGACTATCACCTAAAGAGTTACATCCTATAACTCCCACATCTCCTAGAACAAAAGCTTGCAATCATGTAAGTTTCTTGTATTTTGCCCCATTGTTTAGGTGAAATTTGGCATCAAGCCTAATAGTACACACCAGTTTAGATTATGTGAAATGGCATCAAGCCTAATAGTACACACCAGTTTTAAGCATTAAGCATTTAAAGAGGC
The DNA here is from genome assembly GCA_019022515.1 of Quercus aquifolioides. Lineage (NCBI taxonomy): Eukaryota > Viridiplantae > Streptophyta > Magnoliopsida > Fagales > Fagaceae > Quercus > Quercus aquifolioides. The sequence goes on along the minus strand of CM032330.1, from coordinate 4,440,389 downwards.
TACACCTTATGTTCTTTTTGTGCATGTGCTACACTTTCTCGAGCACAAAATCTTATGATATGCACTAAGGTGTTCATGATTGACTAGTGAACAGTGGTGAGATGGTTATTTATGCCTTTCTCAAAAGGATCAAGTCCGACAGTCAAATAACATATGACTTCAAGATTAAGACAAAGTGATAAACACCATAAACATCTTTCCCACACAACATGCACTACAAAGTTTCAACTAGTCAAGTGCAATAGATAAGCTCATCAAGGCTAAACAAGGTACATAAGACATGATATGTGTAAATAAATTGACCAACCTTGTTTTTAAAAACCAAGAAACATAATGACAAACAAATTTTTGCTTTCTCCTTTTCTCCTTTTATTTTTATTTTTTATTTTTATTTTTTTATTAAGGGAAAACAAATAAATCCTAGAATGAAATGCATGAATGTAATGCAATGCAAATCCTAGAAACAAAACAAAAGAAATACAGAAAACCAAAGAACAATGGTCACAAAGGAATGAGCAATGAAGCACAAGGACCATGTCAGAAAGACTCAATTAGGTCGAATCTTTTGCATCCAAAACCTTTTAGATGCACCTCGAGCATTGGAGTTCTTATTCACATTCGAGTGATTTCCAACTCCAAGATTGGAATAGAGGTTCAACACCTTTACCAATTCACCAATAAGTGCCATTGGATCTTGTGCTTGAGGCACAGGCACCTTTGGTTTAGTTGCTCTCTTAGCAGCTTGAAGCTTGTGACAATTAGGACGAATGTGTCCAGATTTATCACAATAATGACAAACCCAAGCAGGTTTACCATGCATCTTGTCCTTAGGTAGGGTGGTCTCCTTAGGTTTAGACTCTCCCAGATCAACCCTAATCTTCTTAGGAGGTGAAACTTCTACAGGTTTGACTACCTCACTCATAGGTGGTTTGACAGTTTCACTCACAACCTCACTCACAGAAGGTTCAGAAGAAGAAGCAGGAACAAAGTTCGTGGTATGAGGAGTAGACACAGAGATGCTTTCAATATATCCTATCCTATACTTATCAGAACGATACTTTTGAACATTCAGCATGTGATCAAGTTTAGAACTAGCAGTTCTAGCAACAGATAAATCATGTTCTAAAGTTTTAACTTTATCAAGTAAAAGCATGTTCTCAGATTTCACATGGTTCAAAAGATCATTAGCATCAAATAATTTAACAAGCAAAATTTTCTTTTCAAGCTCAAGAAAATCAATTTTCTTTAGGCCAAGTTCAACATTCATAGCATCCTTTGCAGCAACTTTGCAAAGTTTATTATAGGCCTCTTGAAGATCTGCATCCTCAGAGAGTTCCCCATTAGAAGGGTTCTCCTCAGCATATATGCTTTCATTGACTACTGTAGTAGCAGTGAAAGCAATGAAGTTTCCATCCTCGTCACATTCAGACTCATCATCAGAATCCTCATTATCACTAAGGGTTACGGCCATAGTTTTACCCTTATTTTTCAAGAAAGTAGGACATTCAGATTTAACATGACCATACCATTGACAACCAAAACACTGAGCACCCAAAGAATTGTTTGAAGATTGACCTACTCTTTCTCTAGGTTTTTCAAAGTTATTAACCTTAGTGGGATCATTCTTCCTAAAGTTTCTAGGTTCAACAGTCTTTGTACCTCTTGCCCTTCTGTTTGTATTTCTCAGAAAATTTCTAAAATTCTTGGCAAGGTAAGCTATCTCTGTAGCAGAGAGCTCATCATCAAATCCACTAGCCTCAACATCATCAACATACTTAAGAGCCATTGATTTGGATTTGTTTGTTTTGGGTAAGTTAGACTCATAGGACTGAAGAGATCCTACAAGCTCATCAACAGGGATGAAGTCCACATCCTTGCTCTCAGTAATAGCAGTCACTTTGGGTCTAAAGTCTTCAGTTAAAGATCTAAGTATCTTCCTAACAATTTTAGGTTGATCATAGATTTCACCTAAGTTAAAAGCAGAATTAACAATATCATTCAGTTTGGCATAAAATTCATCAAAGGATTCATCATCAGACATCCTAATGCTCTCAAACCTAGAAGTTAATTGCTGCAGTTTGTTTATCTTAACTGCCTTTGTGCCTTCATGCACAGTTTGGAGGATTTTCCAAGCAGTATGAGCAACCTCAACATTAGAGATCCTCTTAAATTCCTCCATAGAAACAGCATTGAAGATGGCATTCATAGCTTTGCTATTGAAGCCTACTGCTTCTTTTTCAGAAGTTTGCCACTCACTCACAGGAGTAGTGGGCTTCTGCCATCCGTATTCAACGGAATTCCAGACTCTCTCATCAATGGATTTCAGGAATGCTTTCATCCTTACTTTCCAATAGGCATAGTTGTTCCCATCAAAGTGAGGAGGAACAAAAAGAGAGTGTCCATGCTCCATGACAACAGGGGTCAAGGATCAGCTCAGAGATAAAAAAATCTCAGACAAAAAGAGCTACCTGCTCTGATACCACTTGAACAGTTTTAGACCCCTTAACACACAACCAGATTGAGTAGCCTAGTTAATTAGCCAAGTTGTTACTTAGTCAAATTAAGCAATTCTAGGTTAAAACAATCAAACAATCATATCATGAAAATATATAGCAGCGGAATAATAAATAACACATGATATGATCACCCAGGAAAACCAAACCGGTAAAAAACCTGAGGAGGATTTTACCCACCGATCCTCAAGGCAAAACTGAATTCACTATGAAAGAATTGAAGTTCTTACAAAAGGACTTACAAGCTCCCCGCTCGACTTCCTAATGCTACCTACCAGTAGAACTTACTGACACGACCCCGTGCAAGCTCCGAATCCACGGACTCCTTCTTTCTTGAATTCTTTGATCAGCTACAAGCACCCACGCTTGATATTCTTTAAGCTTCAAAGGCAGCAACCAAGTTGATCATCAAGATGTTGAAGTAATCTCCATCTAGAATGTAAAGTTGTGATTTACAACTATGTGTTTTGTTGGCTTTTATTCCGTGCCAAATTTGATTGTAATTACTTTCAATTATTTATACCCTGTATTTGTTGTGGGAATTGTTGTAAGGGGTGTGTGATAGAGAGTGTGTGAAGACTCAAGCAAAGTGGAAGCTGATGGAATCTCGCGGGTATGTCGCGACTAAGCTTCCCGCGAAGTGAAGCATGTGCCTTGCACATGCTGGAATGCGAAGAGTCAGGACAGATGGAGACAGCTGTCTCTCGCGAGTATCTCGCGGGTAAGGCCTTCCCGCGAGACACCCGCGAGACATGCTGTTCTGCCAGCCTGTACTGACTGACTCACACATTCTGCACCTATCCTATATAAACCCCCATTACCCACAAATGTTGAGGAATGCTTCAGAGAGAAAACCCTAGCCAAACACATTTGCAATTAGAGATTGTCATCCCCACCTTTCTCTATACACTTGCTTGTGGTATCTCCTCAACTCTTCCCTCTCCATTTCCACACCATTGAGAGGTTGATAGCGCAAACACTTACCACACCATTTGAGAGTGTTGAGTGACGTTTTGGTGCTGCTGGGAAGCATTGGAAGAAGCCAAGGATGGCAGATGCAACATGGAGCTTGTTGCGGGATCCGGAGAACTAGACAAGACACGGTTCCGAGAAGCCTTGTTGGAGTAGGAGCTTGGAGGGCTTAGGTGCATCGGGTAGATTAGGCTTGGAGGGTCTTTTGCTCACTCATGTATCCCAACTGATTGTCTAGTGGATCGATTTCCGCTTGGAGGGCGGCGGAGAGGTTTTTCGCCGAGTTCTTCGATTTCCTCTTCGAAAACACGTCTTGGTGTTTTCTGTGTTTGCATCTTTCTTCCCTACTCTTTTATATTCCATTATACTGCTGTGTTGCTTAGTTTATGGATTAGAGTAGCTTATTGTTTTTACGCTTGTGTTTACACGTTTCCGCACTTAATATTAAGTTAGTGTAAAATCAACCAAGCCGTAATTTTAATTGGGGGTCTAAACAGCTCTTGTGTTTTTCAACACTTTTTAGAGCTTTCAATTGGTATCAGAGCGGGTACACTTGCTTGGTTTAAACACCTTAGTGTGATCCTTGACCCTATTTGAGATGGACCGGTCTCAATCGCTCAATGTTCCACCATTTTTTGATGGGAACAATTACGCATTCTGGAAAGTCAGAATGAGAGCATTTCTATGCTCTATAGAAGATACCATTTGGGATGCGGTAGAGCTCGGCTGGACTAAGCCGGAAGCTCCTAAGGCTAATTGGGATAAGGCGGCTCTTGCAGCAGCCAATGCTAATAGTAAAGCTTTAAATGCCATATTTTGTGTTGTGTCTCCTGATGAATTCCACAGGATCTCTCACATGACGGTAGCCAAAGAAGCTTGGGAGATTTTGGAGACCACTTATGAGGGTACAAAGAAAGTTAAGGACACAAAGCTTCAGATGCTTACCACCAAATTTGAAGAGCTCAAGATGGGTGATGATGAACCGTTTGATTCATTCTATGGGAAGCTCAATGAAATTGTAATTGCTAAACTCAATCTTGGGGAGAAGATTGAAGATGCTAAGGTGGTGAGAAAAGTGTTGAGATCCCTGCCTGAAAGTTTTAGAGCAAAAGTAACAGCCATAGAGGAAAGCAAGGATTTGGATGAGATTAAAATTCAAGAATTAGTTGGGTCTCTCCAAACATATCAGATGGGACTGCCTTCCCATAAGATGAGTAAATCACTTGCTCTTAAAACCATCACCGAAAGGATGGGTGATTCCTCCGAAGAAGATGGGGTGGAGAAGGAAGTAGCATTTCTTGCGAAAAACTTCCGAAAATTTCTGAAGATGAAGAACAGTGGGAAACCATTCAACAAAGGAAAATTCTCATCTTCAAGAGTTGATAGGAAAGAGTTTCCAAGAAAAGAAGGGAGGGAGTTTCAACCTTCTTCAGAAATTATATGCTATGAGTGCAATGGCCATGGACATCTAAAGAAGGAGTGTCCAAATTTTCTAAGGGGAAAAGGCAAAGCTTATGCCACAACACTCAGTGATTCAGAATCCTCTGATTCTGACTCGGAAGAGAGCTGTGACGGAGAGGGAAACTACTCCGCATTCATGACCATTGCTCATGCGGAGTCATCGGATGATTTGGGTACTCTTGTGAAGGAGCTTGGTGAGCATTCAGATTCAGAGTCTATTGGGAATGTGGATGAATCAGATGCTGAAGAAGAAGAAGAGAATACAGCTAATCTTCAAGAAAATTATTCTTTACTTCTTGAGAAGTCTGGAGAGTATACCAGAATAGCCAAGGCAGCTGTGAGGAAAATGAAGAAGGCTGAGGAAGATTGCAGAAGTCTCATGGTCAGATATAAAGAGGCTAAGTGCGAAATTGAGACATTAAATGGCGAGTTGTCTGAAGCCTATACGAAGGTGAGGTTTCTTGAGCAAGAGGTAGTACAAGCTCATGCCAAGATAGAGAGAGTCTCATCTCAGAAGTTAGATGATGTTATCTCATCTCAAAAACCTTCTTCAGACAAGTCCGGGTTGGGATACACCGGAGGAAGCAGTTCATCAGCCAAAGCTACCAAAGAAGTGAAGTTTGTGAAGGCCGCAGTGCCTATTGTAGAAGAAACCATCCCTGAGAATGTGAAGGTTGAGAAGAAGAATGTGAGTGAGCAACGTATGGTGAATAAGCCCCGAAATCACTCCATGGGTAGACATGAAACCAGAGGAAGGTCTCTCCCAAGATCACAACGGAATCCTAGAACGGACTATGTGTGTCATTACTGCGGAATGCAAGGACATACCAGACCCAACTGTCAAAAGCTGAGATCAGACAACAATTCAAGCGCACCTCGGTCACGAGGAAGGAGAAATGACATGAGGTCTTGGGGTGGTGAACAACCGAGAAGTCAGAATCGTGATCCTGGCATGATGGACGTGATGAAAATGATTGGTGCCTTCACCACCTGCTTGGAGAGTTTCACCAGAAGGTTTGATAGTCCAAATTCTCGTACCCAATCCGTTAAGGATATCACCCCAAACGCACGTGACGTGTGGGTGAAAAGGGGTGCTCATGCATAAGCATTATAACATGTCCACGCATAAATTCTTTCAATATTTTGGGACATTTGCTGTTGCATTTTCTTCTTGCATTGCTCTATTTTTATTTTTTTATTGTACCGGTTGTCTTTGTTAATTTTTTTTGCTTTGTTTTGGGTGTGTTCAAAAATTTCAAAATCACATAAAAAATAGAAAATCCAAAAAGTTTGATCACTTTGTTGAGTTTTGTCTCAAAGCATGTTTTGCCGTGTACCTTTGTACTTATGGCTTTGTGCATTTAACGAGCTTAGCTTGTCTCTCATGCACTCATATCATTGTGGAAGAAATTCTGAAATCTATGTGACTGTTGTAAATAGATCTTCAACCTTGTCATGAATGATTAGTGAATGGTTTTGTTGTTCTTGAGACATGCATAGACTCATGCCTATATATCTTCCCACTTTTATTTTTTTTTTTTGCTTAAAAGAGCTCTCTAATTGTAAATCTCCAAATGAAAAGAGATATAGAGCTGCAAAAGCCTGTCGCACAAACTAGTATTCGACTAGGAAAAAGGGAAAGCGACCAAAATAAAATGTATGATGCCCAACAAGCCAAAGGCTAACTCATAAATTGAAATATCAAAAATTTCAGGCATCTTTCTCTAAATGAGATTCTCTTTGCTCAAAAGTTGCAAATGATTTGTTAAAAATGGAGCCAAATGAATAGCTTCAATGAATTATTGTCAAGTACATGTGGGAGGTCATATATGCATGTTTCTATAATTGAGATAGATCACATAATCTAGTGCTAGTTGTGTATGCCTTGATTGAATTGATCATTGAAGCTTCACATTGGACTAAGGACTATCTCATTTTTGATATTCACACACAACACACAAGTCTATGTTCAATGAATGCCCTATTCATTTGTGTGATTGTACTTGATTAAATGTGTTTTCACATGCTCAATCTTTGTTGATCAAACCCAAAAAGATTTTTGAATGTTTTATTTGTTTTTGAAAGAGATTTTATACTTTCTTGTCTTTTGTTTTCATTAAAAAGCATGTTTTTGTGTGTCTTCAAAAACTGGTTCAGGGGTTGTTTCGCGAGAAGCTCGCGACTTAGAGCTTCCCGCGAAAAGGAGTTGAGGGAATTTTTTCTTTTAACTTGTCACACAGGAACTTTCGCGACTGTGTCGCGACTGTATCGCGACCAAAAGCTACTCGCGAAATACTGTTTGGCTAAAATTGGATTTTTCCACTTTCAGACAGAAGTTACCGCGACTGTCTCGCGACTGTTTCGCGACCTAATGCTTCTCGCGAAATTTTTTATGCTTCAGTGGCTCTTCTCGCGACTGTTTCGCGACTGTCTCGCCACTCTCTAACCCGCGAAAAACGCGTGTTTTCAGTTTTTATATAGCTGATGTGACAGTTTTTCAAAACTATCCAACTTCCCTCGCTCAACCTCTCTCAAAGTTTTTCAACCCAAAATCACTATTCCATTCATTTTCCTTCAATCCAAGCACTTTTTCTGCATTCTTCTCCTTCAAGGTATGATTCTTAACTATTTCCTTTCAAGTTTTACTTAGATTATGCAGAATTTTTGTTAGGGTTTTGATAATTGGGGATTTTCGAAACTTTGGGTTGTTTTTCAAAATTGGGTAATTTCTTTTCATTTTTTTTGTTTGGGCTGTGTCCCTTTTGGTGTTTCTGTACTTGTGTTGGCCCCTTGTGGCATTCTAGCATGTATTGAGGGTAATTTTTCACATGTTCATGCATTATCCATGTAGTTTTTGTTTTTATGCACACTAAGTGTTTGTCAAAATGTCCGAGTGACATTTTTGTGCTATCTTGAAATCAAATGATTTCAATCATTGGACACTCACTTGTATGACCGTATTTTACTTGGTTTGGTCATTGATTGTGTGTTTCTATCACTTTGTTCATGTTGAATTTTATTGACACACAACCAAGCACACTTAGGCACCCTCATGCATCTCTTGCCGCACACACTCATCAGCACATGCTTACAGACACACACTCTTGCACTATTTTGTTTGTTACATTGTAGTTGTTCTTTTTAAGTTGGAGTATCTTATCATGATGCTTGGTGTTTATCATGCTCTGTTTTTCCGTGAGTTTATGTATGATTTGGCACTAACATGAATCTAATGACGTTTGTCTTCTGGTTGTGTTTGTGCATTGTTGTTTCCATTTTTGCTTTGTGCAATTGTGCAGATGTCTCCCACCAAGCATGCAGCTAGGAAGAAATCGACTTCAAAGAGAGCCCGAACTGATTCAGATCATTTCCGGTCTGCAGATGCTGATATGAAGTACAATGACTGCTACAAGACCAAGACGATCATCATGGAACGGGTAGTCCAGTTAGAGACTCTTGAGGACACTTTCATCCCTGAAGTATTCAAAGATAGAACTTGGACCAAGCTGCTGAACCCAACAGGGGTGGTCTATTCAGAGATCATCAAGGAGTTCTTCTCTAATGCCAGTGTCAACGGAGATATCATTGAGGGCTGGGTGAGACACAAGGAGTTTCAGATTACTAGGGACAGCATCCAAGATTATCTGGAGACTCGTCCTCCATCTCAGCAAATCACAGTTGCTTATGAGGATAGATTAGGTAAGATTGATGAGATGATCAAAATCCTTGGTGGTGTATCGAAGAAATCATCCATGGACACTCTCAAGTTCTCTCCAGAAATGAGAACATTGAGCTATGTGATGATTCACAATCTGTATCCAGTCACCAATCTCACAACTCTATCTGCTCCAAGAACAAGATTTCTGTATGATCTCTTCACACATAAGGAGATTGACATTTGTGGCCACATCATGCATGTCTTGAAGAAGAGCATCACAAAGCAGAATACACGGACTGTGATGCCGTTCCCCTCCTTGATCATGGGTTTGATTGCCAAGACAAAGCTCAAGATACCCAGTGGTCTCACTGTTGTTCCGAGGGATTATCCCATTGGTGGTCACACTTTGACTAGGAGCACTGCACACATTCGAGGATCCAAGACTGGTGTGCATACCATACCACCACCTCGACAAGTTCAGCAGGAGGAAGCTGAAGATACAGAGGAAGAGATTGACAGGTTCACATCGGCTCCAGAGCCCTCTGCACAGCCATCATCTTCTGCTCCACCATCAGGTTTAAGCAAACTTGATCAGTTGCTTGCTAAAATGGACCAGATGTCGACAGTGCTTGACTCTCATGTGCAGCACACAGCGGATCAGTTCGCATATCTTCAGGGGCCGATCACTGCATTAGCATCACAAGTTCAGGATTTGTCTCCCACTCATGGCTCTGACTCGGAGTCCGAGATGTTCTAGTCCTTTGGCCATTCCGGTCAAAAAGGGGGAGAAATTTCTGAGGGGGAGCTGGAGAAAAGCTTGCACAGTGTTAGGGGGAGCATAGCCTAGATACACAGTAGCATTGGTTATTGGTTTTAAAGACGGTTTTTATTCAGTTTTTTTGTGTTTATAACTGTTTTACTGCTTTTGGTTTAAAGCTTTGATACTACTCTTTACTTAAGTTTTATTTCAGAAGTTTCCTTTTTGTGTTATTATCTTTGCTTTGTAGCATAGTTTACATGTACCCATGTTGCTTGTGTAAGCTTTAAGGGTTGTTTTGTTTCATTGCATAAATTTGTAGGCTTTTATGGTTTGTGCCATGTATTTGCAATACTTTGCTTATGCAGCCTTTATGCTTGTGCTATTGAAGTTTAATGTCAAACATTTACTTCACTACATCACTCTTGTGCCCTAGTAGGATTGTTCCTAGATGCATATACGTTCTATGCATTGGTTGAGTGATGAACACTCTTGTGCCCTTGTAGGATTGTTCCTAGATGCAAATACTTTGAGTATTTTGCATTGGTTGAGTGTTGGATTTGCAAATGGTACTCTTCATATGAGCTTATCATCTTGCATATCCGGATGTTCATTCCTTGTGTGAATGAGCATTGTAATTGCTTGTGTATAGTGATTACTTGTTTGATCTTGCCATGATCTAGTGTTTTCTATTTCATCTTGCTTGATCATGCTATTGATGCTCCATATGCTTTTCAAGTTTTCTGCATACAATGATAATATTTTGTTGTTGTGTTTCAGGAGTTACTTGTTCATATGTTTCAAGAGCTTATCAGAATCTAGAATTAAGTGTGAGTGAGTTTTGCCTGTGTTCCCAAACTCACGGTTAAGTCTAGAGTCTGTTTTAGGGTTTTGTCACGGAATAGCCAAAGGGGGAGATTGTAAAGTTGTGATTTACAACTATGTGTTTTGTTGGCTTTTATTCCGTGCCAAATTTGATTGTAATTACTTTCAATTATTTATACCCTGTATTTGTTGTGGGAATTGTTGTAAGGGGTGTGTGATAGAGAGTGTGTGAAGACTCAAGCAAAGTGGAAGCTGATGGAATCTCGCGGGTATGTCGCGACTAAGCTTCCCGCGAAGTGAAGCATGTGCCTTGCACATGCTGGAATGCGAAGAGTCAGGACAGATGGAGACAGCTGTCTCTCGCGAGTATCTCGCGGGTAAGGCCTTCCCGCGAGACGCGAGACATGCTGTTCTGCCAGCCTGTACTGACTGACTCACACATTCTGCACCTATCCTATATAAACCCCCATTACCCACAAATGTTGAGGAATGCTTCAGAGAGAAAACCCTAGCCAAACACATTTGCAATTAGAGATTGTCATCCCCACCTTTCTCTATACACTTGCTTGTGGTATCTCCTCAACCCTTCCCTCTCCATTTCCACACCATTGAGAGGTTGATAGCCCAAACACTTACCACACCATTTGAGAGTGTTGAGTGACGTTTTGGTGCTGCTGGGAAGCATTGGAAGAAGCCAAGGATGGCAGATGCAACATGGAGCTTGTTGCGGGATCCGGAGAACTAGACAAGACACGGTTCCGAGAAGCCTTGTTGGAGTAGGAGCTTGGAGGGCTTAGGTGCATCGGGTAGATTAGGCTTGGAGGGTCTTTTGCTCACTCATGTATCCCAACTGATTGTCTAGTGGATCGATTTCCGCTTGGAGGGCGGCGGAGAGGTTTTTCGCCGAGTTCTTCGGTTTCCTCTTCGAAAACACGTCTTGGTGTTTTCTGTGTTTGCATCTTTCTTCCCTACTCTTTTATATTCCATTATACTACTGTGTTGCTTAGTTTATGGATTAGAGTAGCTTATTGTTTTTACGCTTGTGTTTACACGTTTCCGCACTTAATATTAAGTTTGTGTAAAATCAACCAAGCCGTAATTTTAATTGGGGGTCTAAACAGCTCTTGTGTTTTTCAAGACTTTTTAGAGCTTTCATAGAAAATCCTAAGCTTTGTGTAAAGGAAAGCTCCTCTAGATCTCACAAGAGATTTACACAAAACCGCAATGTATGAGCAACAATACAACTTGATCAACTCTAAAATGTGGCTAGGGTTTTGCCTTATATACCTAGGGCAAAAACATAAAAACCCTAAACGTTTTAAAGAGCTAGGGCTGAGTTGGAAAACTGCAGAAAACGCAATCTGGTCGATTTTCGATCGATCGAATCTATTCCTTGATCGATCGAGCCAGACCGAAATGCACCAATACATCTACAGTCTCTCGATTCCAACTTTACAATAATTAATCAACTTTGAGCATACTTTAAACAAGTCTAAACATGTTGTTTTGATCATGGTTTGCCAACATTACAAATTAGTTCTAAATACATAAATTCCTAAACCTTTAGAACCTATCAACATCTATTATAGAGATTTAGATCCTCTAGATTTCTTAGGATACTCCATTAGTTTATTTCTTTAAATCTTAACCATTGCATTCCACTAACAATACTCTTAATTGTTTTTGAAAGTTCAAGTAGTGTGTAAAACACCTTTGAACGTTTAGACCCCAAATTACAAATTATGAATTCAAGCTTATAATCAAACAATTAATGTGTGGAACATGAACATAAGCCAAACACATAATTGATAAACAATCTAAACCAATTTAAAATCACATTCACAGCAAATAATAAACGGTAAAGATTAAGGGAAGAGAGACGCAAACACAAAGACAACATGCGATGTGTTATCTAAGAGGAAACCGAAGCCCTCGGTGTAAAACCTCTCCGCCGCCTTCCAAGCGATCAATAATCCATTAGAAAATGTAGTTGGGATACATGAACAACAATAGACCCTCCAAGCCTAATCTACCTAGGTACCTAAGCCCTCCAAGCTTCCTGCTCCAACGAGGTTGCGCCGAACCTTTTTCTTTTCTAGCTTACTGGATTCCGCTATAGCCCATAGCATCAACCAATAACCATTGGTTCCTTCCCAAACTGCTTCCCTTAGCACCAAAGGACCTTCTCACAGACGTAGGTGTGGTGAGGTACGGATTTGGTCAATAGCCTCTCAAGGATGTAACAATAGAGAGGAAGAGAGTAGAGGAATTTGAGGAGTCTCTTAGTGAAGATTGGGGATGAGGCAATCTTGTTTTTCTCTAGGGTTTCTCTCTCAATTTTTCTCTCTGGAAGCTCTCTACATTTCGTGGGAATGAGGGGTATTTATACTAGGATGAGAATGGAATGTGAAACGTCAGTTTTTCCCAAACAGGGCATTTTGGCGACTTGACCTCGCGACTGGGTTGAGTCGCGAGTTCAAGCCGCGAGCTAACGGCCTGGCCAGCCTGGGACTTTTGTCCTGTAGTGCAACAGCTGGCATGACTCTTCAGCTTCTGACATGCTTGGCACGTGTGCAACTTCTGGCGACTTGCAAGCCGCGAGTCACCCGCGAGATCCAGTCGCGAGTCTCTGTTTCTTTGCACAATCTTGAGCATTTCTTCACACTCTCTCACTCACTACCCTTACAAGTTTCCCACCTAAATACAGGGTTACTAAGTGCTAAATTACAAGCAAATTGGCACGAAATAAAGCCAACAAGATGGTTGATAAAATTCAACCTTACAATCTCCTTCTTTGGCTATTCCGTGACAAAACCCTAAAACAAACTCTAGACTTAACGCGTGAGTTGGGAACAATTGGAAAACTCACTCACATCTAACTCTAGAATCTATGTAGCTTTTGAACCATAAGAACAAGTATCTCCTGAAACACAACAACACAATAAGTTCATTGTATGCAGAAACTTGTAATGCATATAGAGCAAGCACAATGCGATCAAGCACAATGGAGTAAAGCAATAAACCATGGCAAGACCTAAACAAGCAACCACTATAACCAAGTGATCACAATACTCATTCACACTTAGAATGAACATCCGGACATTCAAGCTGACAAACACAAGGCAAATCACTTGAATGACTGACACTTAACCAATGCACAGACCATGAAGTATGTGCATCTAGGAAAAATCCTACGAGGGCACAAGAGTGACAGTACTTAGAAGAAAATGCATAACATTTAGTTATAAGTACTGATTTAACAAAGCACAAAGGCTGCATAAAGCAAGGTACTAACCATAAAGCCTACAAATGTGCATAGAAACAAACCCTTAAAGCTTACAAAAGCAACATGGGTACAAAACAACTATTAACCTTAAAAAGCTACAAAGGTAACAGGTACAAACAGTAAAAAGTACTTCCCTTATCATATCACTCCCCCTATCATGAATCATAGGAGCTGTGATGAACTTGGAACATATATACCTGTAACCTGAAACACTTGTACAAAACACATTAGACCCTCAAGGTAAAGTAAGTAATAAACGGACAAGTATAATGTAACAAGTAAAATTGCGATCAAGAACATGATGTGAAACATGTGAGCAACTTGATCAAACACCAAACACCTAGACAAAGTTTTCTTATTAACACAATGTCTTCTTCCCCTTGGTATATGCATCTCCCCTATGGAATATCTCTCCCCCTACAAGTGTGCACGAGAAATAGAATTTCTCCCCCTAAGAATGTGCACAAGGGTCATATAGAAATGACAAAAACTCTCCAATATACTCTCTAGAGTATACTCTCCCCCTTATTGTCAAGAATAGACAAAGGGTCAAGGAGAAACAAGGGCAAGAGATGAAAGTATGAACAATGATAATGATGCATGAGGGGTGCAATGATGCATGAGGGGTGCGAGATGAATGAGAAAATGAAGCTCAATCCTAAGACATGACATGCTAGGATGAAGAAACAATGTATGAACCAATGCATGACAAGGGTAGCAAGGTGTGTGCAAAAGGTGGCTATGTGCAATGCATGACCAATGCATGAAAAATGCACATGTGGGACAAGGTGTGTTAAATACACAACCAAAGAACCAAACATGTTCCTAATGAGGAAACATGAGAAACCCCATAATTTGATACTCATTGGAGTCCAAACAAGTGAGAAAATGCCTAAGAGGCATTTTATCAAACACCTAGCATGCACCCTATGAAGAACAAAGTGAAACAATGCATGACCATCATGAAAACTACCCTTAATACATGTTCTTTTTGCCACAAGGGGCCAACATCCAAAGCAAATCATCAATAAAAACCAATCCCAAACAAGAATTTGACAAAAATTAAGTTTTCCTAACCCCTATGATGAAAATCCCAACCAAGAGCACAAAACTCTCCAAAACATAATCTAAGGATCAAAAACAATGAAAAGAGTATATAATTACCTTAGAGATGTTAATGGAATGAAAAACCATTCAAATTGATTGGGTTTTGATGTAAAAATAGTAAAAGAGGGGTTTAAGAGAGGATGGGAGAGGTTTAAAATAGTTTTCCCATGAAAAACACTTAAAAAAAACTGTTTCTGGGGGTTTGGCGACTGGGCGAGTCGCGAACGAGTCGCCAGTGAGCCGCGAAACCAGTCTGTGTGAACTCGCGACTGGGCAAGTAGCCAAAACGAGTCGCCAAAACTCGCGACTTGGTTTGGCTGGTTGCAAGTCGCCAAAATGAGTAGCCAAAAATTCTGACACTTGTTTTTCAACCCAGAACATGTTTAAACACTGAAAAACAATGTATGCACTAAACATGAACACAAAGAGTGATAAAAATCACTTCCAAAAACATATAAAATGATCAAAAATCTTTTTGGATTGATCCATATATAGTTGAGCACACACACATCACATTTAAACAAGTACAATCGAACAAATGAATAAGGCATTCATTGAACATTAGGCATGTATGTTGTGTGTGTGTATCAAGTGTGGAATAGTCCTTAATTTAGAATGAAACTTCAATGATCAATTCAACCAAGTCATACACAACCAGTACTAAGACAAGTTGTCTTTCTCAATTATAGTAATATGCATATATGACCTCCCACAAGAAAATGATTACACAACTTTGAAGCTTTTCATTTGGCTTCTTTACAATTCATAACATTTGATCATTTTGAATCAATATATCTCATTTTGAGATCGATGCCTGAAATTTTTGATATTTCAATTTGATGAACAAGCCTTTGGCTTTTGGGCACCATACATTTTCATAAAAGTCGCTTTCCCTTTTTCCTAGTCAAATACTAGTATGTGCGACGGCTTTTGCAGCTCATTATCTCTTTTCATTTTGAGATTTACATTTGTTGAGCTCTTTAAGCAATAAAAATAAAAGAGTGGGAAGATATATAGGCATAAGTCTACGCATGTATCAAGACCAACATGACTATTGACTAATTATTCATGACAAGCTTGAAGATCGATTTACAACAGTCACACATAGATGTCAAGATTTTTCCCACAAAGATAGATGTGCATACAAAACAAGCTAAGCTCATAAATGCACAAAACCCTTAGTACGGAGGAACAAGGCTAAACTCAAATGTGATATGTGCTCAAACATATACGATCAAACATTTTGAATTTTTTACTTTTTATGTGGTTTTGAATTTTTTACTCACACAAAACTAAAACGTAAAAGTAAGATAAAAAAAAAAATGCATATGAATAAATGCAAGATGCACAAAATGCATGAAGATATGACATTTAATGCATGAAGAGTCCTACAAGGATTGAAAGAATTAGATCAAGGGCTAAAAGAGCAAAAACTCAACCATAGGAACCATTCCTCATTCAAAGGGAATGATTGTTTGGAATGAGTGTCTCATGAGAAGTGAGATGAGGGTTGGAAGAATGAGAACCGGAGATGCACATAGTCAAGGAGTTAAGAGCATTAAACACTTTCTTTAACAACATACTATTTTCACTCAAAACTGGTTTACTCTTTTTAGCACAACTTCCAAGAAGCTCAAGTTTCTCTTTTCTTTTGATTCTTTTAAAAGCATGAAACTTAGAGCATTGAGGTCTTAGATGACCAAAGGCACCACAATGGTGACAAACAATGTGTTTAGGTTCACTAGGCTTTTTGGGAAGGGATCTAACACCATGGTTTTGTTCTCTCTTCAACTTATAACAACGAGGTCTTATATGACCAGTCACACCACAATGGTGGCAAGTTGGAACAAACTTAGATCCATCAAAAGCCTTAGGTTGAGACCTAAACAGAGCCTTTGACTTAACAGCCTTTCTCTCAACAGCCTTTCTCTCCACCTTTTGATTTCTTTTATGTGGAGGAATGTACACCGATTTGTCCTTTGGGGTAGAACACACAATAAGCACAAAATCGGGTACCACAACATGATTGCAACAAATAATTTCATCCCTTTTAACAATAGGTTCAGCAATCAAACACTTGGTATGCATCTTAAGAGATTCATTTTCACATTTTAGCTCATCGATAAGTTTGTTAGACAAAACAAGTTTAGCATCCAAGTCCATATTCAAACATTCAAACTCTTTAAGCTTTTCAATAGAATTTTCAACAAGTTTCTTATATTTTTCAACCAATTTGTTAGATTCATTGAGCTTAGCAATCAAATCATCCTTTTCACAAAATAACTTGTTCAAATCCTTATTAAACTTCTTAGCCTTTTTCTTCAAGAATTTGATGTTAGGAATATCAACAACATCCAAAGATTCATGTAACATAGCATCACAATTATGAGGATTATCACTCATAGAGGCATTTTCACAAACATGTGGCATGTTACAATCAACACCAACCAAATCATACAAAGATGCATACAAAGCACAATCCATGGCAAATAAACACAAGGAGTCAAGGATCACACTTAGGTATTTAAACCACAATAAGTGTACCCACTCTGATACCAATTGAAAGTTCAAAAAGCGTGTAAAACACATTTGAATGTTTAGACCCCAAATTACAAATTATCAATTCAAGCTTATAATCAAACAATTAATGTGCGGAACATGAACATAAGCCAAACACAGAATTGATAAACAATCTAAACCAATTTAAAATCACATTCACAGCAGATAATAAATGGTAAAGATTAAGGGAAGAGAGATGCAAACACAAAGACAACACGCGATGTGTTATTGAAGAGGAAACCGAAGCCCTTGGCGTAAAACCTCTCTGCCGCCCTCTAAGCGGTCAATAATCCACTAGAAAATGTAGTTGGGATACATGAACAGCAATAGACCCTCCAAGCCTAATCTACCCAGGTACCTAAGCCCTCCAAGCTTCCTTCTCCAACGAGGTTGCGCCAAACCTTTTTCTTTTCTAGCTTACCGGATTCCGCTATAGCCCATAGCATCAACCAATAACCATTGGTTCCTTCCCAAACTGCTTCCCTTAGCACCAATATACCTTCTCACAGACGTGGGTGTGGTGAGACAAGGATTTGGTCAAATAGCCACTCAAGGATGTAACAATGGAGAGGAAGAGAGTAGAGGAATTTGAGGAGTCTCTTAGTGAAGATTGGGGATGAGGCAATCTTGTTTTTCTCTAGGGTTTCTCTCTCAATTTTTCTCTCTAGAAGCTCTCTACATTTCGTGGGAATGAGGGGTATTTATACTAGGATGAGAATGGAATGTGAAACGTCAGTTTTTCCCAAACAGGGCATTTTGGCGACTTGACCTCGCGACTGGGTTGAGTCGCGAGTTCAAGCCGCGAGCTAACGGCCTGGCCAGCCTGGGACTTTTATCCTGTAGTGCAATAGCTGGCACGACTCTTCAGCTTCTGACATGCTTGGCACGTGTGCAACTTCTGGCGACTTGTAAGCCGCAAGTCACCCGCGAGATCCAGTCGCGAGTCTCTGTTTCTTTGCACAATCTTGAGCATTTCTTCACACTCTCTCACTCACTACCCTTACAAGTTTTCCACCTAAATACAGGGTTACTAAGTGCTAAATTACAAGCAAATTGGCACGGAATAAAGCCAACAAGATGGTTGATAAAATTCAACCTTACAGTTTTGTTTGCAACATTATTTTATTATTTTAAGAGTATTGTTAGTGGAATACTGATATGACAGAATCTAATCCTTTAATCATAAAAGAGTGGTTAGAATTTAAAGAAATCTACTAGCGGAGTACTCTAGGAAATCTAGAGGGTTTGAACGTATTGAGTTGGCTAGAGTACTACACAACTTTGATGGAAATTGCTCCTGGAATGACAATCGACCGTGAGGTGTTTACATGCATGTTAACTTCAACTTCATTTGCTGCTATCTCTTTGACAGCTACTTTTCTATTGCTTCTTTCTTTGACACCTAGATAGGAAGTCACTTGTGAATTACTAATTCTATTTATTTCAACACATTGTGTGTGACAGATTTTGCCGCTGTTACATTATCCCTAGGATCTTGTTCCACAAATATAGGCACTTACACAATATAGGCATTTCCACATTATTAGTGATGCTTATCTATAAATTTCATCAGCTTAAATTTTTATGATTCAGTTTAGTTACTAAACTACTTAATCAATGTTGTCTTTGAACATAATAGTATGATAGGACTTCTTATGAGAGATTCATAGAGTAACATGTATATGTATATGACAATGAGAAACATATAGGTACCAAAACAATTGGTTAATGAGACTCGGGAAGACCTGAACAAAGGGAACATTTTCATTGCAAAGACAAGCCCTCCTGCTGTGTTTGATGCACACTTAAAACAGTTTGGAAAGGACTTCAAAATGTTTCTCAAGTGTCGAGCAGAGGAGTTAGTCCCAGGCAGTCGTATGCTCCTCACAACTTTGAGCAGCATTAAAAGCGATGATCCTCTGAGCATTTGGGAAGTTGTTGGACTAGAACTCAATGACACGGTCTTGAAGGTGAGGAAGTGTCTAAATTCATGAGAGAGATATGAGCTAAAAATATATATAATTAACTAGAAAAACACTAAAAGATATTAGTATAAAATTTTTACAAACTAATATGACAAATAACTGTGATTGTAATTTGTACCACACCATATAGATAAATAATCTACTCTTGTTCATAATAAAAATTAGGGTATTAACTTACATCTTAAAGCTTAAAGTTTTGAGCATATTTCATTTAAACCTTAAAGTTTTAAAATGAAATATTTAAACAATTTAAAGTTTCTTAAAATATTTCATTTAAACCTTATAATTTCATATAGTTTTATATACATTTTAGAGTTCTTGGGTAAAGTTTCTCTAAATTTTAAAGTTTGAAATAAATTTTATTTAAATAAGTAATCTAATTTTGTGATATGAAACGGGTTTAAAAAATGTGATTGAAGATTTAAATCTAACTCTTTTAGCAATTTTGAGTTTTAAATAAAATATTTTAAAAGTTTAAGGTTTAAATGAAAAAAACACACCTAAAAGTGCTAAAAATTTAATGTGGCATTTGGTACAGGGTAATGTTTTAGGATTTCCAGGAATATTTAAAGATTCTCATACTTGGTTGCTCCCTTTAAACCCCGCTAGGGAATCAAATGCCAGGGGAATCTGGATTCCTCCTTTAAACCCCTCTTAGTAGGAATGTGGGATCCCTTTAAAACAGGTAGGTATCCAGATTTCCAAATTTAAAGGAAATTGTATTTTTTATAAGTTGACAATTTTAACCCTTTTTCCTTATCATTTAAGCAATTAAGATAAAATATAAAATAAATTATCAATATCTTTTCCATTGTTTTTATCTTTTCCCATCAAAATAACATAAATAGGATAGACATAATTAATAGTTTATATTTTGTTTTTCACTATTTATTTAGAGATTTCTAATGAAACCAAACATGGAAATAACTATATTCCTAGGCATCCAGATTGCAATGAATCACATTCCTAGGAATCTAGATGCTAGGAGTAATATAGATTCCCCCGTACCAAACACCACATAAGTGTTTTGGACATTAATTTATCCTAAAAATTAAGTGATGTTAGAAATATTACACAAATTGTTACATAATATTACAAATTGTCCTACGTATTTTCAAATATATAGAGATTGATGTAAAAAAATACACACACACACACACACAAATGTGAAAGACAAAAATTAGAGACAAATATGAGCCAATAATAAGCTATGTTTATGAGGCGAAAAAGTATTTTGTATCAAATGATACCACACCATCTGTATTAAAACCCAATTGATAGGCCACAAACTGAATGACCCCTAGTGATTAAACCAATTAATTAATTAGCCAAGTTATAAATTAATCAATTTAACATGTAAATACGTTGAAGCACAAACAAATCACCAAATAACTAAATATGCAGCGGAAATTAAATGACACGGTGATTTGTTTACGAATGGGGAAAACCATTACGGCAAAAACCCCACAGGGTGTTTTCAGGTCACCACTCCCGAAACTCCACTATTATCAAATCAAACGGTTACAAGTAAAGGAATCCTAAGAACCTTACCAACCTACAGTTGAACCCTTACCCCAATACCCAATTGGACTTGATCTGTAGTGATAGTTCCCCATTTTGATGCACGGGTCCCAAGTACGTGACTAACCAATACGCGGATCTCAGTACGCGACTTCAAACACCAACTTAGAAGGAGAGGTTGGCTGCAAAGTTCTTCAGTTCATCCTACACGATGAAGATCAGGAAGATGCTTGGTTACAAAACCCTTTGGTGCAAATACACAGCAACTTCTTCAGAGAAGATGAACTAAGTCAAGAACTTCGTCTTTGATCACAAATTGCTTGAACAGAGTTTGCTCAATACTTGTGCAACTTGTGTACTCTTTGACGGCTCTTAAAATAGTCCTTTTATATGTCTAGGGTTAGGAGAAAAGAAGGCTCAAAGACATATTCACGGATCCCAAGAAATCAGATCAGAATTTTGATTTTCTTAAATCTCGACAGATAGCAGGTGTCGAGGAGCTATCGAGAAGGTGTCGAGCTTTAATGATTTTGCACTTCAGCTTGTTTTTCTTGGACAGACTTGATGACTTCAACACTTGATCTTGAAACCTTGTTTCTTGAAGTATTAAAAACACCTAGAACTACCCAATTACAAGTAGAGTGCATTTTGTCAAAAGGATTAGCCAATTTACATAAATAAGTGACATATGTTCTTAACAAGTGAAAACACATATGTCCTAACAATCTCCCCCTTTGGCAATCCGTGACAAAACCACAACAAACAAATGAACATATGAGAGAAGTCATAAATCACTCAACTCATACTCACTTGTTGAATACAATAAAATCTATCCTATCACAAACCCTTGAAAAACTTTGCAAGAAAAGAGTTTATGGCAAGTAGACTTTGACAACCTATATTTCTGAAACACTTTAAACAAAACTCATCAAGGCATCTTGTGTGAAACAGAAATAAATAGATTGCATACAAATATAAGAATCATGTGTATAAAGATAGAGAAGAAACAACACATGAAGAGGTAGGTGAAAGAAACATACATCCACATATAATGAATATAAGTACAATGTATGTAAAACTGGTCACAAGACCTCATGTACAAGAACAATGTATCTAAAAGATAAGAAAAGAAAAGATACATCATAACCTCACTACATCCCTCAAGTATCAACACTCCCCCTAACAAAAAATGTCCTATACTAACTCTCCCCCTAAGATGACTACTCTCATAACCCAAAACTACTCCCCCTTTTTGTCACGAGTGGCAAAGGGTAGAGTGTCATGTAGACATCTCATCAGTAGAGCTAGCATTTCCATCATCATCCGAAGCGTCATCGTCATCACCATCATCATCACCATCCTCAGAGTCAGAAGCCGCTGGAAGAGGTGGTGAAGGAGTAGCCTCAAAAGCAAAACCACCCATGGTCACCTATCGTCGTGCAATACGACCAACATGAACATTCACCTGATACAACTTAGTGGAGAGTGTATCGAGGCGAGCATCCATGCGTTGTAGCTGCGCCATGATGTCTCCAAAAGATACATCGCCCATAGAGGAAGAAGGAGCAAATATAGATGGAGCAGATCTGGATGGAGCTGAACGGGAGGGAGGAGTGGAATCCGGCTGCCTCGACCTAAACTGAGCTGCACTACGTTTTATGGTAGCAGCATCTATGGCACAAATATGTGTGAAGTGGTCGGACACAGGAAAAGGGATAGAAAAATGGCGTAAGATCCTCGTGATAACAGAAGGAAAGATGAGCTTATCACGGGACGCCGAATCTAAATGAACATCTATGACAGAGAGAATGAAATGAGAAGGAAAATCTATAATCAGATGCTCAAGAAGAGATAACAAAAATCGAGCACGAGGCTCTGTGATGGAGTTGTAGTGAGAGAGTGGATGGAGTACAAAAGTCATCACCATGTTTAGGAATCTAGGACCTTTAGCAAAAGGTCTACATGATGTATACTGATGTTCACCCTAATCAGCAGGGCGCTCACAAAAAGCAGAGATGAGCTCATCTTTGGACACAGTCCGCAGACGCTCACAAGAAGGATAGTTAGGAAACTCTATCCTAGGAACCCTAAGCACATCCATAACTAGCTGCGGTGTGACAAGGATACGCGTACCTCGAACGCGAGTGAAAAATAGAGGTACTGAACGATCAATCCCGTGCAAGTTGGAGTAAAACTCCTGAATGAGCACGAGAGGACATGTGAGGAATCTAGGACCTTTAGCAAAAGGTCTACATGATGTATACTGATGTTCACCCTAATCAGCAGGGCGCTCACAAAAAGCAGAGATGAGCTCATCTTTGGACACAGTCCGCAGACGCTCACAAGAAGGATAGTCAGGAAACTCTATCCTAGGAACCCTAAGCACATCCATAACTAGCTGCAGTGTGACAGGGATACGCGTACCTCGAACGCGAGTGAAAAAGAGAGGTACTGAACGATCAATCCCGTGCATGTTGGAGTAAAACTCCTGAATGAGCACGAGAGGACATGTGACCGGGACGTCACACAATGACTCTCATTCCCTACTGTGAATGACAGAAGGAAGGTCAGTGTCGGTGAAGTCCGCCAAAATGACTTGGCGTTCCGAATGAACACCTCGTCTAAAATAGTTCTCCGAAAATGCCTTGTGGGCATCACCATCACGGAACCGAAGATTGAGAAGAGCATAATCAGAAGATGAAGAAGCTCCAGAACGCAAAGGGTTCCGAGTCGGAGTGGATTTACGCTTAGGTGCCATAGACACTACTAACGTAAACAGAATGAGAGAGAGAGAAAGAAAGAGACAATCAGAAAAGTCCCAAAACAGTTCACATATATCAAATATATTGAACAATGAGTACGTATGCATGGGGAATGCATGAACATGTGACATACAAAGTAAAAAGTATCATGGGCTCAGCCCAATCCAATCCTACCAGCACACATCTAAATGTATGTAAATATCATTCTAATGCACATGAAATGAAATGTATGACATTTTGAACACATTTAAAGTAAAAACCCAACCCAAAATATCAAGAAAAACTCAATAATTTTGAAAAACCCCAAAAAATTTTCAAAAACCCCAAAACCTAAGATTCAAAACATGAAATGCATGAAAAATGAGGGAAAAAGAGATCATACCAAGTGATTTGAAGCAAGGAAGGGCCGAAAATCACGTGGATTGAAGGTTTTGAGTGAGAAAAAGGAGTTTAGGAGATGAACAGACGCGGATAGATCGAGAAAATGAGAATCGGATCGCGACAGAACCTTATATAGGAGCTTCTGTAAATCTCGATAGCTAAGGTGTCGATAGGTATCGAGACAGCTGTCGAGGTAGATGTCGAGAAAATGCATGTTGACAGCTACAGGTGTCGAGAAGGTATCGAGGAATGAACACCAGAACCAAGAACTGAAGCTCGATCGATCGACAAGGTATCGAGAAGGTATCGAGAAGACATGAGATTTCTCGATCGATCTACCAGGTGTCGAAGAGGTGTCGAGATTGCGATAAGAAAACGGCTTGAGAATCTCGATAGATACAAGGTATCGAGGAGGTGTCGAGCCAGTAGTAAAAAGCAGTTTTTCGAGAAAAGAAAAACACAGATATGAATGCAATCCAACATAAACCTCAACCAATGATCCAATCAACATATTAAGCTCTCAAAATCATCTCTCAACAAGAATTTAAGCACGTGGATCCTCAGAAACACACACACACACACACTAAACAAGTCTAACCTACTATATATTTCAAAAACAAGTCAAGACGGTTTAGTGAGCATACATTAGCATATGTAAACACTTGTGATGGCCAAATCACATTGTACCTGCACATGTATCAAGAGTAGCAAAGAATATTGCGTGTTGTGTGTGAAAAACATCGCAAGATTGCATATGTGTATACATGTTATGACGATCTGAGATATGAGAAAATAACTTTAACTCACACACAATCATAACTGTTTGATGGGGACTATCACCTTTGAGGTACATCCTATAAGTCCTACATCTCCTAGAAAACACGCTTGCAATCATATTTAAAGCATTTTAATCTTTTTTCTTTTTATTTTCTTTGCATATTTTCTTTTAAGCATATCATGCATGGGCATATAAGAGAGAGAAAAGAAATACCCAACATGTTAAGCATAGACAATGCACTTTTGCTATGCCGAAGTGTACAGATGTCTTTGACACTGCACTTTTCCTATACCGAAGCATATAGGTGTCTATGACACTGCACTTTTACTATGTCGAAGCATACAGGTGTCATTCATGATTGGCGGGCAACAGTGGTGAGATGGTTATTTATGCCTTTCTCTTAGGATTTTCTAGTCCTACCCGTCAAAAAGAGTGATATGAGTGTTAAGTCCAAGAGATAACTTAATCTTACTCATCACTAACAAGAGCCACAAAGCTCACTTGCTTAGTTGTGCATAGAGATGCTCATCTAAGCTACAAAAGATACAAAGTTTAGAAAATTTTGTTTCAATGGCCATCCAAGGTACACAAGTACCAATGTACACATAACACACACTGTTTTTGTATTTTCTGATTTTTCAAATTTTTATTTTTATTTTTATATCAAAAACAAAATAAACAAAACTGAAAATAAACAAACAAAAACATGTTATCAAAGCAAAGCATAAAACTAGACTGACTCAAAATAAATGCAAAACACACAAGTAATGCAACAAACAAAAACAAGAAGATAGAAGAAAGTGATAAAATCACTTAGAGTCCTTTTTCTTCCACACCTTAGAAGAATTTTTCCTTTGATTGAACCCTTGAACTGGCAGTGAGGGGGAAGAATTGAAACCGTTCAAGTTTGAAAGGAACATGAGGGCTTTGAGAAGATTGCCAAGAGGAGCAAGAGATGATTGAAGCTAATTCTGGCTTCCAAATGCGATCATACCGTTGCTCTGTTGAGTGGCTAGCCACTTGTAGCAATTTGGTCGAGTATGACTGGCAACTCCACAATGATGATAGAGATGTTACTTCTTTTGTTTAGGTTTTTGAGAGTTAGCCTTCTTAGCCCTAGGGTTTTTAACATCTTTCTTATCTTGTTTAGGGGTTGCTCCTAAGATAGATTTGCCTTTGTCTAAGTTCTCACTAGCTAATTCAATTTTAACATCATTGTTCTCAATTTCAACATTATTAGCAGGAGGAACAAAAATAGTAGTACTAGTAGAAGCAATATTAGAGGAAGAAAGACCATACCCTAAACCTGTTCGATCCGAAGCAGATTTCTGATTGCTGAGCATCTCATCAAGCTTTGCACTTGAAGTCCTCTCCAGTTGAGCTTTAACTTGAAACAGCTCCGCTTCAAGCTTCTTGGTCTTCTCAGCCAAGAAATTGTTCTCAAACCTCAGTGCACCAATAGTTTGATTCGCCTCATCAACTTTGTGGACAACTCTTCACGATCAAGTTCCATATCACTGAGCTTCTTGGTGGCCAGCCTATACAGTTTCTCGTGCTTCTCAGAGAGCTTGTATAGTTTCTCATAGGCTGAATGGATATCATTTTGATCATCCATCTTCTCACACTTAGAATCCACCAATTCTTCTTCTTCTTCCACTTCATCAACAATCCCTTCAGTAGGATTGACTGTGGCAGTGAAGGCATTTAAGATTCCGTCATCCTCATTGTCGGAATCATCTTCAGGCTCAGTGTCACTCAAGGTTGCAGCAAGTGCCTTGATTTTCCCAATGCTCTTAAGATATGTAGGACACTCATGTTTCATGTGACCGAATCCATGACATCCAAAGCACTTTGGTCCTGCAGGAACAGTGTACTGACCGCCATCCTTAGCATCCTTTTTCCCTTTGTCTTGCCCCTTAGACTGAAAGGAACTGGATTGTCTGCGGTCCTTATCAAAGCCCTTTCCATTGGCATTCTTCATGAATTTCTTGAACTGCCTAGTGATGTAGGACTTCATCTTGGAATCTTCATCATCGAAAGACTCATCTGTATCACTGCTCTTTGCCTTTAAGGCCATGCTCTTGCCTTTACTCGACTTGCCAATCCTAGATAACCCTAACTCATAGGTCTGCAAGTTTCCAACCAGCTCAGTCAAAGGAATCTTGTCAATATCCTTTAATTCTTCTATCGCTGTGATCTTGGCATGGAATTTCTCGGGTAGAGATCTGAGCACTTTCCTCACAATCTTGGGTTTAGGGATGGTTTTCCCAAGATTGAAGGCTGAGTTCACTATGTCCTTGAGTTTGGCATAGAACTCATCAAACGACTCATCCTCCTCCATCTTTATTTCTTCAAAGCTTGTTGTGAGCCTCTGAATCTTTGAATCCTTGACAGCCTTTGTACCCTCATAGGTTGTCTAGAGGATGGTCCATGCTTCCTTTGCAGTTTCAGTAGAGGATATCTTCTTGAACTCCTCATTGGTGACTGCGCTGAATAGGGCATTCAACGCTTTGCTGTTGAAGTTTGCCACCTTGATCTTGGCTTTATCCCAATCGGCCGGCACTTCCTCTGGCTTAGTCCAGCCAATCTCCACAGCTTGCCATACTTTTTCATCTAAAGACTGCAAGAAAGCTCTCATGCGTACTTTCCAATATGCGTAGTTAGTCCCATCAAATAAAGGAGGTATAATTAACGGCTGTCCTCTATCCATGACAAACAGGGGTCAATGGATCAAACACAGCAAAGATTAAACCCTAATCAGAGTGTGCCTGCTCTGATACCACTTGATAGGCCACAAACTGAATGACCCCTTATGATTAAACCAATTAATTAATTAGCCAAGTTATTAATTAATCAATTTAACATGCAAATACGTGGAAGCACAAACAAATCACCAAATAACTAAATATGCAGCGGAAATTAAATGACACGGTGATTTGTTTACGAATGGGGAAAACCCTTACGGAAAAAACCCCACCAGGTGATTTTCAGGTCACCACTCCTGAAACTCCACTATTATCAAATTAAGCGGTTACAAGTAAAGGAATTCCAAGTACCTTACCAACCTACAGTTGGACCTTTATCCCAATACCCAATTGGACTTGATCTGTAGTGACAGTTCCCCCTTTTGATGCACGGTTCCCAAGTACGTGACTAACCAATGCGCGGATCCCAGTACGCGACTTCAAACACCAACTTAGAAGGAGAGGTTGGCTGCAAAGTTCTTCAGTTCATCCTACACGATGAAGATCAGGAAGATGCTTGGTCACAAAACCCTTTGGTGCAAATACACAGCAACTTCTTCAGAGAAGATGAACTAGGTCAAGAACTTCG
This sequence comes from Quercus aquifolioides, assembly GCA_019022515.1. Lineage (NCBI taxonomy): Eukaryota > Viridiplantae > Streptophyta > Magnoliopsida > Fagales > Fagaceae > Quercus > Quercus aquifolioides. The sequence continues at coordinate 4,412,491 of CM032330.1, read as the reverse complement.
TCTTTGATCACAAATTGCTTGAACAGAGTTTACTCAATGCTTGTGCAACTTGTGTACTCTTTGACGGCTCTTAAAATAGTCCTTTTATATGTCTAGGGTTAGGAGAAAAGAAGGCCCAAAGACATATTCATGGATCCCAAGAAATCAGATCAGAATTCTGATTTTCTTAAATCTCGACAGATAGCAAGTGTCGAGGAGCTATCGAGAAGGTGTCGAGCTTTAATGTGTTTTGCACTTCAGCTTGTTTTTCTTGGACAGACTTGATGACTTCAACACTTGATCTTGAAACCTTGTTTCTTGAAGTATTAAAAACACCTAGAACTATCTAATTACAAGTAGAGTGCATTTTGTCAAAAGGATTAGCCAATTTACATAAATAAGTGACATATGTTCTTAACAAGTGAAACCACATATGTCCTAACACCAATAAATGAGAGACGTGTGTCCAAAAACTACCCACTAACACATGTCTTTTATTTGTTAGTGTGGTAATTATTTTTTTGTTGACATGTTTCATATTTATTAGATTTTGATGCCACTAAGGTGCTAACATGGTTATCATTTGAACCAGATACCTTCTCCTATGAGACCCAATTGTCAACTTGTCTTTGACCTCCATTTGCTTATGTTGAACCCAGATCGTGTTTGTTTACTACATTTACTTAACATAAGTTAAAGATGAAAGCTCAATTAGTGTGAAAACGCTAATACTTTTTTAGACCCCTAATTTTAAATTACAGCTTAATTGCTTTTACTCTAACTTATCTAAGTGTGGAACAAGAGTAAAACACGCGCAATAAATCGGAACACTCTAGTGCATAAACATGTACAATAAACAAAAAATGTAAATCACAAAGAGTAAGGGAAGAGAGATGTAAACACAAGAAAACACGACGATGTATTATCGAAGAGGATTGAAACTAGATGTAGTTTAACTTTATATGCTAAAATGCCTAGCTCTCGATTTATTATTGCTCCTAGCTTTCAATTATAATTGTAATATGTGAGGTGAAAAATAGAGGATATTTTGCATGATGGTGATCATAAAATTATTTGGCTGGAAACACTTTTCTTTTTTGGAAAAAAAAAAAAAAAAAAAAAAAAAAAAAACTCTATTATTTTCGTGTAAAACATGAAACTCTTGAAGTTTTGAGTGTAATATTTAAATGCTTTGCGATATAGTTTTATGTGTAACCCATTAGTTATTTAATGCTTAGTTTGCCAAAGGGTTTTTTGTTATAAATAAAACAATATCATAAGATGATTACATATTATACTCAACACAGTCTCAGGAGAACTGTGTTCTATGAGAAAATCATATGGAGTTTTGTGCTTGTATTTTTAATAACAAAATGTCTAGAACTCTTTGAACACTTGATTAATCTTCAAACATGTGCAACCTTATCCCCCTTCCCCACACACAAAAGATATCATAAATTGGAGGAATCACTTGACATCAAGCTTAACTCATTTTCAATGTCACAACTAAACACATAAATAGTAGTTTTCCAAAATTAACTTTTGTCATCGAAATAAGTGGAGTCTTAATGAAAATTAAAGCAAATTAGCAAAAGACAATAAAAAGAGGATGAAAACCGGTCCATATATATATATTTCTCTTATTATCATCAAATAACAATAAATTTAAATACACAACAGATTTCACAATTGTAAGGTTGAATTTTATCAACCATCTTGTTGGCTTTATTCTGTGCCAATTTGCTTGTAATTTAGCACTTAGTAACCCTGTATTTAGGTGGGAAACTTGTAAGGGTAGTGAGTGAGAGAGTGTGAAGAAATACTCAAGATTGTGCAAAGAAACAGAGACTCGCGACTGGATCTCGCGGGTGGCTCGCGGCTTGCAAGTCGCCAAAAGTTGCACACGTGCCAAGCATGTCAGAAGCTGAAGAGTCGCGCCAGCTGTTGCACTACAGGACAAAAGTCCCAGGCTGGCCAGGCCGTTAGCTCGCGGCTTGAACTCGCGACTTAACCCAGTCGCGAGGTCAAGTCGCCAAAATGCCCTGTTTGGGAAAAACTGACGTTTCACATTCCATTCTCATCCTAGTATAAATACCCCTCATTCCCACGAAATGTAGAGAGCTTCTAGAGAGAAAAATTGAGAGAGAAACCCTAGAGAAAAACAAGATTGCCTCATCCCCAATCTTCACTAAGAGACTCCTCAAATTCCTCTACTCTCTTCCTCTCCATTGTTACATCCTTGAGAGGCTATTGACCAAATCCTTATCTCACCACACCCACGTCTGTGAGAAGGTCCTTTGGTGCTAAGGGAAGCAGTTTGGGAAGGAACCAATGGTTATTGGTTGATGCTATGGGCTATAGCGGAATCTGGTAAGCTAGAAAAGAAAAAGGTTCGGCGCAACCTCGTTGGAGCAGGAAGCTTGGAGGGCTTAGGTACCTAGGTAGATTAGGCTTGGAGGGTCTATTGTTGTTCATGTATCCCAACTACATTTTCTAGTGGATTATTGACCGCTTGGAGGGCGGCGGAGAGGTTTTACGCCGAGGGCTTCGATTTCCTCTTGGATAACACATCGCTTGTTGCCATTATGTTTGCATCTCTCTTCCCTTTATCTTTACCATTTAATTACTGCTGTGATTGTGATTATTTATGGTTTACATTGTTTATCAATTCTGTTATAAGCTTGTTATCATTTTCCGCACATGCATTGTTTGATATAAAGCTTGAATTGGTAATTTTGTAATTGGGGTCTAAACGTTCATAGTGTTTTCAACGCTATTTGAACATTAAATTGGTATCAATGCGGGTACACTTATTGTGGTTTAAATACCTAAGTGTGATCCCTGACCCCGTTTGAGATGGATAGGTCTCAATCTCTTAATGTACCACTATTTTTTTATGGTAATAATTATGCATTTTGGAAAGTCCGAATGAGGGCGTTTCTGTGTTCTATTGATGATGCTGTGTGGGATGCAGTTGAAGTAGGATGGACAAGGCCGGAGGCCGCCAAATCCACTTGGGACAAGGTAGCTCTTGCAGCGACTAATGCTAATAGTAAGGCATTGAATGCCATTTTCTGTGGTGTCGCTCCAGAAGAATTTCACAGGATCTCTCATATCACCGTTGCTAAGGAAGCATGGAAAATTTTAGAGACAACTTATGAAGGGACTAAGAAGGTGAAGGACACCAAACTCCAGATGTTGACCACTCGCTTTGAGAAGCTAAAGATGAGTGAGGATGAGTCCTTTGACTCTTTTTACAGTAAGCTGAACGAGGTGGTCGTCGGCAAATTCAATTTGGGGGAAAAGACGGAGGATTCTAAAGTTGTAAGGAAGATCCTTTGGTCACTACCAGAAAATTTCCGTGCCAAAGTAACGGTCATTGAAGAGAGCAAGGATCTTGACGACATCAAAGTTCAAGAGCTGGTTGGCTCATTGCAGACGTATGAATTGCCACTGCCCGCGCAAAAGAAGAGCAAATCTCTTGCTCTTAAAACAATTGATGAGAGAGAGGTATCTCATGAATTTTCAGAAGAGGATGCAGTAGATAAAGATGTGGCATACCTTGTAAAGAACTTCTGGAAATTCTTAAAACTTAAGAACGGTGGAAAATTTGGTGACAAAGGAAAATTTCAAAATTCCGGGAAGGAGAAGAAAGAATTCCGAAGGAAAGATAGTAAAGATTCCCAGTCTTCTCAAGGAATTACTTGTTTTGAATGTAATGGACATGGACACTTCAAAAAGGAATGTCCCAACTATTTGAAGTCAAAAGGAAAGGTCTATGCTACTACCTTGAGTGATACTGATTCATCAAACTCTGACTCTGAAGATAGTTGTGACGGAGAAGGAAATTACTCCGCATTCATGACCATTGCACATGTGGAATCCTTAGATAATTTGGGTTCACTTGTGAACGAGCTTGGCGAGCATTCTGATTTGGAGTCTATTGTGGTTGTTGAAGAATCGGAGGCTAAAGAGGATGAAGATACATCTGGCCTTCAAGAGAATTACACCTTACTCCTTGAGAAATCGGGTGAGTATGCAAGAATGGCAAAGGCGGCTGTGAAAAAGATGAAGAAAGCTGAGGAAGATTACAAAAGTCTTCTGGCACGATACAAGGAGGCGAAGTGTGAAATTGAAACACTTAATGGTGAGCTATCAGAAGCTTACACAAAAGTAAGGTTTCTTGAGCAAGAGGTAGTGCAAGCTCATGCCAAGGTAGATAGGGTCTCCTCCAAGAAGCTAGATGATGTTATTTCATCTCAAAAACATGCCTCAGACAAGTTCGGGTTGGGATATACCGGAGGAAGTAGCTTATCAGCCAATGTCACCAAAGAAGTAAAGTTTGTGAAGACCAAAGAGACGGCTATAGATAAGCCTATTCCTGAGAAAGTTGAGGCTGAGAAGAAGAATGTGGCTGATCAACGAGTGTTTAACAAGTCCTGTAATCAATCAGAAGCCAGATTTGGAGCTAGAGGAAGATCACTCCCAAGACCGCAGCAGGGTCCTAAAACGAACTATCTTTGTCACTATTGCGGATTGCAAGGACATACTAGACCTAACTGTCACAAGCTGAGAGCATTGGACAGTACAAGCGCCCCTCGATCAAGAGGAAGAAGAAATGACAATAGGTCTTAGGGTGGTGAGCAACCAAGAAGTCAAAACCGTGATCCAGGAATGATGGACGTTATGAAGATGATCGGTGCATTCACCAATTTCTTAGAAAGCTTCACACGAAGGTTTGACAGCCCTAACTCTCATACCCAATCCGTAAAGGATATCACCCCAAACGCACGTGACGTGTGGGTGACAAAGGGTATTCATGTATAAGCATTATAACATGTCCATGCATTAATTCTTCCTATGCTTTGTGAATGTGCTTGGTTGTATGCTTTCTGCTTTTGAGTGTTGAAAATTTGATTTGTTTTTTGTTTGTGTTTAAAATGTTTTTACATTGTCTTCTCTATTTTTGATCATCCTTTTACTGCTTTTGTGTCAAAAATCCAAAAACACATAAAAAGTAGAAAATCCAAAAAGTTTGATCACATTGGTGAGTTTTGTCTCAAAACATGTTTTGCCTTGTACCTTTGTACTAATGGCTTTGTGCATCTACGAGCTTAGCTTGTCTCTTATGCACTCATATCATTGTGGAAAAATTCTGAAATCTATGAGACTGTTGTAAATAGATCTTCAACCTTGTCATGAATGATTAGTGAATGGTTTTGTTGATCATGAGACAAGCATAGACTTGTGCCTATATATCTTCCCACTTTTATTTTATTGCTTTACTCAAAGAGCTCTCCAAATGTAAATCTCCAAATGAAAAGAGATATTGAGCTGCGAAAGCCTGTCGCACATACTAGTATTTGACTAGAAAAAAGGGAAAGCGACCAAAATAAAATGTATGATGCCCAAAAAGCCAAAGGCTAACTCATCAAATTGAAATATCAAAAATTTCAGGCATCCATCTCACAATGAGATGTATTGATTCAAAAAGATCAAATGTTATGATTTATATGGAGCCAAATGAAAAGCTTCAAAGATATGTAATCAAGTTTATGTGGGAGGTCATATATGCATACTTCTATAATTGAGATAGGTCACATTATCTAATGCTAGTTGTGTATGCCTTGATTGAATCGATCATTGAAACTTCACATTGGACTAAGGACTATCTCATTTTTTATATCCACACACATCACACAAGTCTATGTTCAATGAATGCCATATTCATTTGTGTGATTGTACTTGTTTAAATGTGTTTTCACATGCTCAATCTTTGTTGGTCAAACACAAAAAGATTTTTGAGTGTTTTGAGTTGTTTTTGGAAAGTACTTTGTTTTTACAAAAATGTCAAAAATTTCAAAAATGCCCTATTTTGGCGACTAAGTCACGGGTTGGCCCAGTCGCATGACCCAGTCGCGAGCTCACTCAGAGATTTTTCGCTGCTCACTAGCGAGTCAATGTCCTAATCACGAAAAAGACTTAGAAAATTTTTCAAAATTTGAGTTTTATGATTTTCGCGGCTCAATGTGGCGACTTGTTCGCGGGTGGAGGGTCCAGTTGCGAGGATACTCAGAAATTTTCGCGGTTAACCTTGCGACTCTGTCGTGGGTAGACCTTCCAGTCGCGAAAAACACTTAGAAGATTTTCCAAGAATCTTGGCTTCACAGTGTTTCGCGGCTTACCCTGGCGACTTGATCCAGTCGCGAAAAACGCGTGTTTTGCGTTTTAAAGTCAGTTTTTAAAATTGTTTTTTCAGTTTTTCCCTCGAAGTTTTGTGACTGTTCATTGTCTTCCCCATTTCTCTCTCAAACACTCCGTGTCTCTCTGCAAAAGCTTCCATTTTTGCATCATGTCTTCATCAAGCAACAAGAAAAAGGTATGGGTTTTCTCTATCTCACTTCATTCTTATTGATTTGATCTTTCTTTTCGTGTTTTGAGAGATGCAATTGTGTTTTGCGTGTTTGTTCATGGGTTTGCCTAAAATGTTGAGTATGTTTAATTGAGGTTGTTTTCTCTTGTTGCTGAGGTTTTTTAGTGTTATGTGTTTTCATCAGGTTGTTAATCCTTGGTCTAAGCGTTGATATTCGATAGATTTTTGCTCTTTGGGCATATGGGTTTGGGGTCTTCTGTATTTCTCTCTGAATGTGGTGTTAGGTTTATCAGTTTGTTTGAGTTTTTGGTGTATGTGGTTGGCATTATTTTTATTTTAGATCACCTTATCTTGTGTATGCTGCTGCCTTTGGTCTCTTTCCTGCACATTTCATACTCATTATGTCATGGCTCATTGACATATGCTCACATCTCTCTGAATGTGTTTTAACAATGTCATTCTTTTCCTTGTTCTTGTCTGCACATATACTGATTAAACCTATTTGATTTGGTATTTCCATCTTTTGGTTATCAACTATGCTTGGTACTTTCAAACTAATTTGGTACTAATCTGTGTGTACTTCCACATATTTTGTTCTACTCTTGTTGTGGATTTTTCTGCTTGATTACAGATGCCTTCCACTCCTACAAAGAAGAAGACTCCTGCTAAGAAATCTGATAAAAGGCTAAAAATGGACCCTAACCTTTTTAGGTCAGTTCTTCACTTTGAGAGATATAGGGATTTTTTATTGAAGGGAACCATCATTCAGGAAAGATTTGTTGACTTAAGGGATTTGAAGGACACCTTTATTCCTAGTTGTTTTGAGGGTAGAGGTTGGGAAAGACTATTGAGTGACCTACCTCCAGTTTGTGAGCCTTTAATTAGAGAGTTCTATGCAAATGTGAGCATAAGGTAGGATGAGTTGAACTGCTGGGTCAGAGGTCTTGAGTTCACCCTAGATGCCCATGACATTGATAAGGTTCTAGGGCTTGAGGGTTTAGATGATTATGAATTCACTAACTACAAGGACAGAATGCTTTCTCTAGACATTGTCCAGACCAGGATTGGTGGTGTTAAAGAAGGGAGATGCCTCAACACTAATGCCTTCCCAGTTGACATGAGGTGTCTGACCACAATCATGATCTTCAATTTATATCCTATAAGAAAGATGACTACCCTTACTAATGCCAGAGCTATCTTCCTCATGGAGCTCAAGGAGAAAACCTTCATTGACATAAGTTCTCACATATATGACACAATTGTGGATGAGACCAAAACCACCTCAAGGGCCAAGCTGATCTTTCCCAGTCTTCTTATGAGGATTTTTAGAGCAAAGGGTATTGCAATCCCTCAAGATATCAGTCCCATGACTCCTCTATCAACCATAAACAAATTTACTCTCACAAGGATACAAAGTCGTCTTCCAGGTGAAGAAGAGGAGGATGTCCAAGAAGGAGGTGATCCAATGGAGACTGAAGCAGAGGCTGCAGGACAGACTCCCACACCCAGAAGCAGAGCAAAAAGGAGCAGGGCTTCCACCTCATCAGCTGTACCTCCTGATGCATTTCAGATCATCCTGGAGAGGCTTGATGGACTCAGAGATGTTCAAAATCAACATACTGAAAGGATGACAGCAATGCAGGATCAGCTTGATGTACTTTCAGCTAAGTTTGACAGCATCCACACCAGCCAGGATCACTGACCCTTTGGCCATTCCGGTCAAAAAGGGAGAGCATTTTGGGGATACAGTTAAGGGGGAGTGCTTGCTTTGAGGGGGAGATTTCTTTCTCATATGATGTTTTGTGTATATTTTTTTGGTTATCTGCTGTTTTTATTAGTTTGATACACTGTGGTGTTAGTTGTTGTTTGGCTAAAACTCATAACTCTTGGTTAGTTTGAATCTTTGGTGGTAGTTATTCAGTATATAAGATGATGTTTTTCAGCATACTTTATATTATCTGTTTATACCTGGTACCTTTGTAGGTTTTAAGGTTTATGTTTTTGGCTTGTACTCATGTTGCTTTTGTAAGCTTTAAGGGTTTGTTTCTATGCACTTTGTAGGCTTTATGGTTTGTACCTTGCTTTATGCAGCCTTTGTGCTTTGTTAAATCAGTACTTCTAACTAAATGTTATGCATTTCCTTTTAAGTACTGTCACTCTTGTGCCCTTGTAGGATTTTTCCTAGATGCACATACTTCATGTACTGTGCATTGGTTGAGTGTTGGTCATTCAAGTGATTTGCCTTGTGTTTGTCAGCTTGAATGTCCGGATGTTCATTCCAAGTGTGAATGAGCATTATGATCACTTGGTTATAGTGATTGCTTGTTTAGGTCTTGCCATGGTTTATTGCTTTACTCCAGTGTGCTTGATCGCATTGTGCTTGCTCCATATGCATTACAAGTTTCTGCATACAATGAACTTATTGTGTTGTTGTGTTTTAGGAGATACTTGTTCTTATGGTTCAAAAGCTACACAGATTCTAGAGTTAGGTGTGAGTGAGTTTTCTAACTGTTCCCAACTCACGCATTAAGTCTAGAGTTTGTTTTAGAGTTTTGTCACGAAATAGCCAAAGGGGGAGATTGTAAGGTTGAACTTTATCAACCATCTTGTTGGCTTTATTCCATGCCAATTTGCTTGTAATTTAGCACTTAGTAACCCTGTATTTAGGTGGGAAACTTGTAAGGGTAGTGAGTGAGAGAGTGTGAAGAAATGCTCAAGATTGTGCAAAGAAACAGAGACTCGCGACTAGATCTCGCGGGTGGCTCGCGGCTTGCAAGTTGCCAGAAGTTGCACACGTGCCAAGCATGTCAAAAGCTGAAGAGTCGCGCCAGCTGTTGCACTACAGGACAAAAGTCCCAAGCTGGCCAGACCGTTAGCTCGCGGCTTGAACTCGCGACTCAACCCAGTCGCGAGGTCAAGTCGCCAAAATGACCTGTTTGGGAAAAACTGACGTTTCACATTCCTTTCTCATCCTATTATAAATACCCCTCATTCCCATGAAATGTAGAGAGCTTCTAGAGAGAAAAATTGAAAGAGAAACCCTAGAGAAAAACAAGATTGCCTCATCCCCAATCTTCACTAAGAGACTCCTCAAATTCCTCTACTCTCTTCCTCTCCATTGATACATCCTTGAGAGGCTATTGACCAAATCCTTATCTCACCACACCCACGTCTGTGAGAAGATCCTTTGGTGCTAAGGGAAGCAGTTTGGGAAGGAACCAATGGTCATTGGTTGATGCTATGGGCTATAGCAGAATCCGGTAAGCTAGAAAAGAAAAAGGTTCGGCGCAACCTCGTTGGAGCAGGAAGCTTGGAGGGCTTAGGTACTTGGGTAGATTAGGCTTGGAGGGTCTATTGCTGTTCATGTATCCCAACTACATTTTCTAGTGGATTATTGACCGCTTGGAGGGCGGCGGAGAGGTTTTACGCCGAGGGCTTCGGTTTCCTCTTCGATAACACATCGCGTGTTGTCTTTGTGTTTGCATCTCTCTTCCCTATTATCTTTACCATTTAATTACTGCTGTGATTGTGATTATTTATGGTTTAGATTGTTTATCAATTTTGTTTTAAGCTTGTTATCATTTTCTGCACATACATTGTTTGATATAAAGCTTGAATTGGTGATTTTGTAATTGGGGGTCTAAACGTTCATAGTATTTTCAACGCTATTTGAACACTCAACAATATTTTTCATAACTATTGAGATAGCAACTTGTGATTGGTGTACGATAATTATGTCGGTAGAATGGCCTCTGCAAAAAGGATGTTGTGGCTACAGATCACAATTTGTTACCTCAACAAATTGTGAAAAAAGATGTAAAAATTTGTTGCATATGTAGCACACTTGTTACTCTAGAGAGCAATGGTGCATTCCTTTGGAAGGGCAGGGAATCTTTTATGATCTGTACAGTAGTCATAATACATGTAGTACTTCCTAACCCATATGAGCATCTTTCTTTGCCAGGGATTTAGCTGACTGAATCTTGGATTGTTCCACCTATTAGAAGGGCTATTTGCCCTGCAAAAACCTGCATTTCCTCTCCAGAAACAAGCGTCGACTTTGTAGTTTCTGAAGGAAGCTATGAATTGGGCCTTTGACCAATCCATTTTGTCTTTGCCACCTCTTGTTGCCCAACCTTCACCATTCCAAATGCTGGCTACAAGGTTCATAGGCTTCCACTGAGGATTTTGAACTCCCTTGTCTGCATGGTTTCTGTAAATTCTTATGGGGATCCCATCCACCATGAACCTACAAGGAGCAAAAAATTGTAAAAAAAACCAATAATAATAATAATAATAATAACCTAAGGGGAAAAAATGGTCACTTGCAACGTGCTAAATATATTAGGTATCTGAACAACAATCATACTTTCATAACTTCAGGGTTTTTTTTTTTTTTTTTTTTCCCTCTACAACTTAATTTAATTACTTGGTTTCCTCAAAAAAAAAAATTTAATAATAATAATAATAATAATAATTACTTGGTTTGATGAAATAACTACACCTAATAAGAAATTTTAGCCAAAAAAAAAAAAAAAAGTATTCCATTTGTTAGTTTTCTGGTGAGGTTTAAGACTAAAAAATAAAACCTTTTTTTTTTTTTTTTGAAGAAAAAAAAGATAAAACCTTTTGACATAAGTTGATTAAGTATAAATGAAGTGCAATACTTGAGGTAATATTTGATAAAGTGGCATACATAATTAGGTATATATTCCACAAGATTGAATAAGTATGGAAGTCCTTTGTTGGATCAAACCACAAGTGAATCCTCTGTTCCCGATTTCCGCTTCCATCAGAAAAAATATTTGTTTGCAGACCATATGGCTTCCCAATTACATTGCCAAGGAATTCAAAATCTACTTCGTCACGATTATTACCATCGCCCGACTTCAGCTGCAATGCATTGCATTGCCAAAAAAAAAAAAAAAAAAAAAAAACCATTATTTATAAGCAATAATACAAGAAAAAAACAAGGGAGATGAAGAAAATATATGCTTACATAAAAGGCCACAACAGTGCCTGCAGAACGACCAGGTACTAGTTTGATTTGCATGTCGAATTGTCCAAATAAAAGCTTCTCCTTCGAAGCAAATCCAGAACCTAGAACAAACGCAAGAGTGAAATTAAGAGAAAAACATTGAAAGGATTTGCAAGTTCAATGTGTTTAATATATTTTTCAAGTACCTGAATCATGGTCAAGCGACAAGGTTCTAAATCGGCCATCGGGAGAAGTATAAACATGGTTAGGGGGATATCCTATAATGAAATCCTGGTTATAGTTCCCTGTAAAAAGAGTTGCTACTGAAATTTTAATCAAGTTTAAGGTAACAAGGGCAATAAAGATGATTTGTCTGTGACAATTCTTCATGGTGATTTTGATTTTTTTATATAAATTGTGCTATGAGAATGGTAAGAATATGGTGGGATAAGCTATATATATATATATATATATATATATATATATATAGGTCATGCGTGGGAGGAGAGTGCAAATATGAATTTTAGAGTGGAAGGTCAAATTAAACCACCCCTAAGACACAGAATTGACTTAATTTTGTTAACCTAAATCATTGGATAAGCACAAACTTCATGTTGTAACGGCTAGAAGAACATATCTTGAGTCAACCTTGAAAATTTTGGTAACTCTTCAAAGGAGATACCAAATTTAGAGAACATCCCTGCATGCAATTATGTTAGGACACTTCCTGCAATATGTATGGTGGACTTAATCACAAGAGTAGCACCTCAATTTAAATTACATCTCATCAACCCAAAGAATTTAATGTCCAATAAATTTAAATATTCTTCATCTTAATTATATTTTTAGATACTTAGGGTTTATTTGGGATTTGCTTATTTTGCTAAAATTAAATTTTTTTTGCTAAAAGTACTATAAATAAAGATAAAAATTAGCTGAAATAGTACAGTATGACTCATAAATAATACTAAAAAGTGCAATGGAACCCATGAATAATAGCAAAAATAAGCTGAATAGTAAAATAAACTGGTTTTTTAATTTTTGCCAAACACAGTCAAATGAAAATTAAGATTTTTATTAACTTTTAATCTTGGAAAAGTTGTGCCACTTGTATTCAGCATAATTTAAAATACTCCAGAGAAAAAATTTAGTACCCATACTTTTGTGTTGTGAGTGGCAAAAAAATTAATGAAAGAAATTCAAATGATTATCAATAAAGCAAAAATGGTTAGCAGATTCCTCCCTATTCTTAGGCTTATTTTTTACTATTAGATGTCTCTTCGTCTTGCGGGGGCATCCAGCTTGTGACAAAAAAAAAAAAAAAAAACTTGCACGTTTTTATTGCCCTTTATTATATGGGGGCACGTCGGTATGTCATTGTTAGTTACAAGTTAGTAAAAAAATGGTTTCGGAGCAGTACCATGTTTGTGTGTTCAGTTTAGAGAATGCTAGATTATCCCTAGCCCTAGGCCTTTTCTTTTAGGATCTTGTTCCACAAATATACGTACTTACACGCGCACACACAATTCAGAAAAAGAAGAAGAAGAAGAGGAAGAAGAAGATCGAAGAAGAAGAATGGTGGAGATAGAGAAAGTCCTTCACAGTCCCATCTCTCTCTCTCTCAACATCGTTTTCTCATATATATCAACCTCATTTCTTCTTTTTTTTAGAGAACGGTGGCATCTATGGTCAAGCCTATACTCGAAGAGAGCATTGAGCAGCTTTACATAACCCTCCTCCCTGAGTATTTGAAGATGGCAGATTTGGGATGCTCAACTGGATTCAACACCCTTTTAGTTGTATCAGATGTCCTCGAGATCATCGGAACCAAGTCCAAAATGTTGAACCTCCCACACTTTCGTTGCAAGCATTCCTAAACGATCTTCCTGGGAACGACTTCAACACTATTTTTAGGTCATTGCCGAGCTTCTATACGAAGTTGGAGAATGAGAAGGGAAGCTCGTTTGGGCATTGTTTCATAACCACAGTGGCCTGGTCTTTTTATGGCAGGCTCTTCCCTAGCAATTCCTTGCACTTTGTTCATTCTTCTTATGCTCTTATGTGGCTCTCCATGGTTAGTTATACTAGCTATAACTCCCTCTTTTTCTCTTTAGCTACTTATAACTTTTCCATTATTAGTGATACTAGCTATAACTCCCTCTTTTTCTCTTTAGCTACTTATAACTTTTCCAGTATTAGTGATACTTATTTATAAATTTCAGCTGCTTCAATTTTTATGATTCAGTTCAGTTACTAAACTACTTAATCAACGTTGTCTTTTAACATAATAGTATGACAGGACTTTTTATGAGAGATTCATAGGGTAGCATTTTTTGCTTTCAAGATTTGAGTCGTCTTTTGGCGCGTATAAAACCATGTAAAATAACTTGTGTTCAATAAACACTACTCTTTATATGTATAACAATGAGAAATATATATAGGTACCAAAACAGTTGGTTTGCGAGACCCAGGAAGCCTTGAACAAGGGGAATATATGCATTGCAAAGACAAGCCCTCCTGCCGTGTTTGATGCATACTTAAAACAGTTTGAAAAGGACTTCACAATGTTTCTCAAGTGTCGAGCAGAGGAGTTAGTCCCAGGTGGTCGTATGGTCCTCACAACTATGGGCAGCATTAAAAGCGATGATCCTCTGAGCATATGGGAAGTTGTTGGACAGAAACGTACTCAATGACATGGTCTTGGAGGTAAGGAAGTGTCTAAACTCTAAATTCTTGCGAGAGGTATGAGGTAAAAAAAAAAAAATTATAATTAATGAGGAAAACACTAAAAGATATTACTATAAAATGTTTATAAATTATTATGACAAACCACACCATATAGGATTCTCAAAAAAAAAAAAAAAAAAAAAAAAAAAAAAAAACCACACCATATATATAAATATTCTAGTACTTTTTTTTTTCCTCCTAATAAGAATTAGGGTAGATTACCTTTTTTTTAGTTTAAAGTGAGTGTGTTTCATTTAAACCTTAAACTTTTAAAATATTACAACTGCGCGTGCACTTTTGGTGTGGGATTCATTCTACAAGTAGAAGCGTTTATGAGATGTAGGAGATAAAGACTGGAGTTCAAATTTTTAGGAGGGAACTTCATATACATATATATTTAAATTATTCTAGAGTAGAATTTCTATCTTAAAGAGAGAGGGAGTTTCAGGAATCGAGTGGGAAAAAAAAAAAAAAAAAAAGGAAACGTATGATGAAAGAAAGGAAAAATAATATAAAGAATAAAAAAATGACAATTTAAAAATGCTACCACAATATTTTCACAATAAATTTTAAATAATATATTTTTATTAGCTAATTATTGGTGAGTAAAAATATAATTTCAATGGTGAGTTCAAATTAGAACTAGTAACAGCTTTTCATATAAGATTTTGTTATGATTCTTTTGAAAGTATTGCAAAAAATATTGTGAATGTAACATTTTTTATTGAAAAATATAATTATTGAGAATGAATAGAGGAAGAAAAAATAAAGATTAAAAAAGAATAATGAATGAATGAAGAAATAATATTTAAATGAGATGGAGAAAGAATAGAAAATCTGTTGGAATGTGTATTTGAAAAAGTGGGTAGCTAAAAGGTAAATGTCACTATTCATTATCCAAACAGTACAAAAATTTAGACAAACTGCTGAAGATGCTCTTAATATTCTAAAAAAAAAAAACAAAATTATTCCGCCTGCAACGTTACGTTACTCATTTCACTTATGAGTGAGTTATCTGATAGAGCAGAATTTATTACACACTAATTATTTTACAGAGTTTTACTCACATGCAAAAACAAAAAATAATGATTTTAGTTTTAGTTAGTTTTTTTTTTTTTTTTTTTTTGGAATGTAAAACAACAAGTTTAACCTTATCTATAGTATGTATGTGTTATCGTGAGATCCTGCTCTCCAGTACCATTCTATTTTATTTTTTTACAAGTAATTAGATGTAAGGCTCAGTTTTAAATAAATAAATAAATGTAAAGCTCAAGTCTGTCTTAAATGACTCACCCAACTCTAGGTTTTCGTTTGAGAGTTCATAAAAAAAATTGAATGAGATAAAATAAAATGGTCATAAAAGAATAGAAAGAAGTGAAATAAAAAGTAGTTTGGAAAAACTAACATGTAAATCTCACCTCAGCAACATAGGACAAGCCTACATACAAGAAATGGTTTTCGTTTTCTCTATACTAAGTATAAGTGAGAATGTGAGATGGCAACAGATTCTTGTTAATAATTCAAAGTTTTCAACATCTATTGGCATTTCTAATTATATAATAAGACAATGATACCCTAATTACGTTTTAATTAATTTCAGGGTCTAATAGAATCAGAGAAATTGGACAACTTCAATTGCCGTACTATGCACCCACTTCGGAGGAAGTAAAGAAGGTGATTGAGGTTGAAGGATCTTTCACTTTACATAAATTTGAAGTTTTCAAAATGGATTGGGACACTTATATAAAGAAAGCGAACATTGGCCTCGATAGGCAAGGAAGGGCGGCGATGATAGCCACCGACATTAGGGCCGTGGGGGAACCAATTTTGTCAAGCCAGTTTGGTGAAGAGGCCATGGATGACTTGTTTCAAAGGTTCAAAGCTGTTGTACTTGATCATATGGAGGCAGAGAAATGTGAGTACATCAACTTGGTTATCTCCTTGACAAAAAAGGGTTGAATTATTATAAGGTTAACGTGAAAGAAGAGCACAAAATAATATCAATTTATGTCTGAAGGCTTATCATGCCCCACATAATAACAGAGAGCCCAGTATGTCTGAAGGCCAAGAATTAATCTTACATTACAACATTACCGCCAAAGTATAGCGGCCAAATGTCACAATCATCAGTCAAATAACTCAAATTGTTTCTAATTGTCAAAACATGCTCATTTCAATTACACTAAGCCAGAGTTTAATTTACATAACCGTATACTCAGCAAGGAATCGCCGTCCCATATCTGACCAGCTCAGTAATGCACATGGCCAGTGGAAATTTCGTAAATCCCAGACTAGTGTGTCAATTAAATATACAAGTAGCCAAGGCCAGGACAACTATTTAGAGAGCCTCTTTAGTTAGGTGATTTGGGATCTTAAGGCCCGTTTGGTAATGTTGTTCTAGTAACATTGTTTAAGTGTTGTGAAAATACGTATGGGTGAAAAAAGTGTTGTGAAATATACGTGTTGTGTTATTTAAACAATGAAAATTGTTGTTTAAACAACATTACCAAACAAACCCTAAAAATGTGTTTTTAAATCCCAAAATGTCATTTCGCAACAGCAACTTCCCGTAGCTTCCCAAAAATGCGCTTAAACAAATTTGGGGAAGCAGACTTGCAATACAATGCAAGTAAATTAACTCTGAAATATACAGGTTCATAAGGCATTCAAAAACTTAAGAAAAAAGTGGTAATAAATAAAAATAAATTAGATGGGAAAGATGGGGTTACCTTGGCTTTTGGGAACAGGAGCAGTGATGGGGTTTCCATCAGGAATGGCTTTCTGGGGTAGAGGGGCTATGTCTTTCCTACAAACAAGAAGAGTGGACTCTACACAATACATACACAAAATTAGTGGGAAGAGGAATTTGTAACCCAATACTTAAATGTACTAGTCGTATACAAAAACCAACACACACAGACCTAATGGTGAGGTGGAGGGATTCTTGTGCTCCAAGTATCAAGATCAAGGCAGTTTATGTAAGCAATTAGAGCAAAGGAAGCAAGATTCAACACGTGTAGCTGAAGTTCAAAAGGCAATATCTGAAGCACTTGTAGTTTAGTAGCTATATTTGTATCATAGACAATAAGACCTGTAGTTTAGTTTTAATTTTATGTTATTAATGTTCACACGTGAGAGTGGTTGTTATTCTGTAAGTTTAGTTTGTTATCTTAGCTATCTATTTTTTTTTTTTTTTTTCGTTCTTGGTTGAACCTGATGCTGTATATAAAGGCATAAGCTAAATTAATACAATAAAATTCAATTTTCCCAATTCTATCATTTCTCATATGGTATCAGAGCTCTCTAGAAGCTTCAAATTCTAGGGTTTGATAGATTTGGGAATTTTCTTTTCTCGTCCACCATTGTTGTTTCTCTTCAAGCTTTCTCAAAATCTTTTCAAGCTTTTCACTTCCCTTTAATGGCTGACACAACAGCAGCTAACACTTCCACCACTGAATCTTCATCTTCTTCACAAGATTCATACAATCTCAATGATCCTTTGTTTTTACATCCTAAAGAAAATCTAGGGGTTGTTCTTACTTCTCAACCTTTAATCGAGGGAGAGAATTATTCTACTTGGGCAAGATCAGTGAGGAAGTCTTTGATTAGCAAGAATAAGCTTGGTTTTATAGATGGTTCTATAACCATTTCTTCTCCATTGGTGGATTCACCAACAGCTGTTCAAGCTTGGATTCGTGCTGACAATATGGTTGGTACTTGGATCATCAATTCAGTTTCACCAAAGCTTCAAGGTAGTATCATTTAAAGAGATACTGCATTTGAGATTTGGACTAATCTTCGAGACACATTCAGTCAATGAAATGGCACTAAGGTTTTCAATATCTAGAAGCAAATTGCTAAGATTCATTAGGGAGAACAATCACTCACTGATTACTTCACTCAGCTTAAAGTCTTGTGGGATCAGCTTCATAATCTTAGCCCATTTCCTCAATGCACTTGTGGCAAGTGTGTGTGTAATATCAATCAGAGGTTGAAGGATCTTCAAGCCAAAGAATCCACATTGAAGTTTCTCATCAGAGTCAATGATGTGTTTTCTCAAATCAAAACACAAATCTTGCTCATGGATCCATTGCCTTCTATCAATAAGGCTCATTCTTTGTTCCTCCAAGAGGAAATGCAAAGGTCTGTCACCAATTCTATTAGGGTTGAATCTACTGTTTTGGCTACCAAGAGTTCAGGCAACAATCCTAAAGGGAAGGAAAGACCTTTATGCACTCACTGTATTGGGTCACACTATGGATAAATGTTACAAACTCTATGGTTTTCCACCAGGTTACAAATTTAAGAACAAGAATATAATGGCTCATCAAGTTTCAACTGTTGCAGACCAGTTCCAAGGTCATTACCTGGCTCCAAATGAAGATCATAATCCTGTTGTCACTGCTCAAGCACCTGCATTTACACCTAATCAGTACCAATAACTTCTATCTTTGATTGGTTCTTCTTCAATTGGAGTTCACCAGGCTTCAACAGTTCAAGAACCTCATATGGTTAATGCTGTTTCTTTGCCATCCAATGTAGTTGTAGGTACTGTTTCTTGCTCACCACATTCAATCTTTTCTGCTAAGGTTGTGAATAGAAAGGCTTTTGGTGTTGAAACTTAGGTTATAGACACTGGTGCTATATATTACATAGTTTGTTTAATGCATTTATTGACTTCTTTTACTGCAATTTCACACACTGTGGTTGAATTGCCTAATGGGGAGGCTGCTCTTGTGACTCATGTTGGTACAATTAAGCTTTCCTCACATATTACCCTAACAAATGTCCTTTGTGTGCCTTCTTTTTCATTCAACTCATTCTCAACCCTTTTGTCTTGTATTTCTTTCCACTTATTGCTTTATACAGGACCTTACCTGTTGGAACACGATTGGAATGGGCCAAATGCATGATGGACTTTATCTGTTACAAGGATCCAGTCTCTCTAAAGCTTCCAAGTCTCTTGATGATTTTCTTCTCAGGCATAAGTTCAACTCCTTTACTGCTTTTTCTTCTTCTGTTTCTCATGACAACTTGTATTCTTTACAGCATTCTAGATTAGGACATCCATCTAATATGAAACTTCACTCTTTAGGTCATCTTTTTCCTTTCTTGCAAAATTGTTGTACTAAAGATTGCAATGTATGTCCTTTGGCAAAGCAAAAGAGACTGCCCTTTCCTTTTGATAATAAAAGAGCTGTTCATTCATTTGATCTTGTTCACATGGATGTTTGGGGGCCATTTTCTATGCCTACTATTGCTACGCATAGATATTTTCTTACCATTGTAGATGATGCATCAAGGGCTACTTGGGTTTTCCTCTTAAAAGCAAAATCAGAAGTTAGACCTTTGATTGTTTCATTTTACAATATAGTACATACTCAATTTCAAACTACCATTAAGTCCTTCATAACTAATAATGCTTTAGAATTTAATATGATTGATCTTTACAATTCCAAGGGCATTATTCATTAACCAAGCTGTGTTTACACTCCACAACAAAATTTAGTTGTGGAGAGGAAACATCAGCATATTCTGGCTATTGCTAGGGCCTTACAAATTCAGTCCAATATCCCTTTTGTTTTCTGGGGTGATTGTGTCATCACAACTGTCTATTTGATCAATAGACTTCCTACCCCTTTCCTGCAACATAAGTCTCCTTATGAGGTTCTTTTTAATCAAGTTCCTTCTTATTCTCACCTCAGGACTTTTGGCTGCCTTTGCTTTGCTATTGATGTTACTCCACATAAGCACAAATTTACTCCTAGGGCTAGGAAGTCAGTTTTCTTAGGCTATCCTTTTAACGTCAAAGGTTACAAGCTATTTAATCTTCAATCTCATTCTATTTTCATCTCTAGGGATGTAATCTTTCATGAA
Organism: Quercus aquifolioides; assembly: GCA_019022515.1. Lineage (NCBI taxonomy): Eukaryota > Viridiplantae > Streptophyta > Magnoliopsida > Fagales > Fagaceae > Quercus > Quercus aquifolioides. The sequence goes on along the minus strand of CM032330.1, from coordinate 4,392,557 downwards.
AAAGTTTCCCTTTTGCTTCACACACTTCCCTTCCTTCATTTGATTTGATTCCTTTACCTAGCATTCCTCCTATTTCTTCAGTTTTTCTTGATCCTATCTCATCAGTCACTGCTGATTCCATTGTATAGATTCATCATGATCTTGACATAGATGATCAAGCTTTTCCTGATGCTTTTGATCATGTTATTTATGATGTTCTTGGTCATGATGTTTCTGCTACTCCAGTTGTGCTTGCTGATGCTCCTAGAAGGTCTACTAGGGTGCCTAAGCCTCCATCTTACCTTAAGGCTTATCATTGTAACCAAGTTTCCTCAACATCCATTTCCAATTAGTCCCAATCAGGTACTTCCCATCCTCTTTCTTCCTATCTCTCTTATGCCAATTTATCTCCTGCCTACAAATCCTTTTGTCACTCAATTTGTACCACCACAGAACCTAAGTATTTTTCACAAGTAGTATCTGACCCTAAGTGGCAAGATGCCATAGATGCTGAAATTGCTGCTTTGGAAGCAAGTAATACTTGGACTATCATTCCTTTGCCTCATGATAAACATCCTATAGGGTGCAAATGGGTCTATAGGATTAAGTATAAGGCTGATAGGTCTGTTGAGAGGTATAAGGCTAGGTTGGTTGCAAAGGGATTTACTCAAAAGGAGGGTCTAGACTACCTTCAAACCTTTAGTCATGTTGCCAAAATGGTTTCTGTGAAGTGTGTTCTTGTAGTGGCTATTGTGAAAGGTTGGTTCCTTAGCCAACTTGATGTAAATAATACTTTTCTTCATGGTGACTTGCATGAAGAAGTGTACATGGCTCTTCCACTTGGATTTCACAGCAAGGAGGAGCATGGAGAGCAGCTTGTATGCAAGTTAAACAAGTCCCTTTATGGCCTAAAACAGGCTTTAAGACAGTGGTTTTCCAGATTCTTAACCACACTGATTCAGCTTGGGTTCACTCAATCTAAAGTAGACTACTCACTTTTTACCAGGCAACAAGGAGCTTCCTTCATTGTTTTGTTAGTATATGTTGATGATGTTCTCATAGCAAGCAATGATAAAGAGCAAGTTGATCAGTTTAAGGTGATGTTGAATTAGAAATTCAAGTTGAAGGATTTAGGTCCATTGAGATATTTTCTTGGTTTGGAGGTAGCTAGGACAGCTAAAGGCATCTCTTTGTGTCAAAGGAAGTATGCCCTTGAGATTTTGGAGGATGCAGGGCTTCTTAGTTGCAAACCTATCAAAATTCCTATGGATTAGAATCTAAAACTTAGCAAACATGAAGGATTATTACTTGATGATCCAGGGCAGTATAGAAGATAGGTGGGAAGGTTGCTCAATCTAAGCATCACCAGGCCTGACATCCACAAACTAAGCCAATTTATGGCTAAACCAAGAAAACCACACCTTGAGGCAGCACTTAAGGTTTTGCAGTACTTAAAGAATAAACCTGGTAAAGGCATTTTCTTCTCAGCAAGTTCAGAGTTGCATGTGAAAGGTTTTACAGATTCTGACTTGACTTCATGTCCGGTTACTAGAAGGTCTGTTACTGGATATTGTATATTCATTGGAGATTCACTAGTTTCATGGAAATCAAAGAAACAATCCACTGCTTCCAGATCCTCAACAAAAGCAGAGTATAGGGCAATGGCTATTTCAACTTGTGAGATTGTTTGGATTCTCTATTTATTAAAGGATCTTCAAGTTAATCACAATAGAGAAGCATTTTTGTTTTGTGACAGCCAAGCAACTCTTCACATAGGTTCTAATCTTGTTTTCCATGAACGAACGAAGCATATATAAATTGACTGTCATGTTGTGAGGAATAAGGTGTTGGAGAGAGTTACCAAGCTTATTCATGTTAGAACTCAGTCCCAATTAGCAGATTTGCTCACTAAGGCTCTGAGTCACAAACAATTTTCAGAGCTTCTATCCAAGATGGGACTCATCAATATTTATCAACCTACAGTCCATCATGAGGGGGAGTATCAAGATCAAGGCAGTCTATGTAAGCAATTAGAGTAAAGGAAGCAAGATTCAACACGTGTAGCTAAAGTTCAAGAAGCAATATCTGAAGCACTTGTAGTTTAGTAGCTGTATTTGTATCATAGATAATACAACATGTAGTTTAGTTTTAATTTTCTGTTATTAATGTTCACACGTGAGTAGGATAGTTAGTCACACGTGAGAGTGGTTGTTATTCTGTTAGTTTAGTTTGTTAGCTTAGCTCTCTGTTTTTTTTTTTTTTTTTGGTTCTTGGTTGAACCTGATGCTGTATATAAAGGCATAAGCTAAATTAATACAATACAATTCAGTTTTCCCAATTCTATCATTTCTCATACCAAGTGTAGAAGGTCTTTGCTTGTGTGGCCCATCTCTCTCTAGACTAGACCTGGTCAAGTAAGAGAGAGTGTTTTTCTCAGTTTCTCTGGAGAATTTTTGTTTCAACATTATAATTACATGTTGTGGTGACCGACTTTTATCACAAGTTTCAAAATGGTCTCAAAAACCTACGAGTATATAGAGTGCTGGGTTGGGCTTTTTTGGGCTAGTTTGGGCCTAAATATTTTGTCTCAAGTCAGCATTAGTTCAATAGTGCTTAATTTTAATGTTTTTATTTGACAAATCATACTTTTTCATCTATTAGTTGTTGGCAAATTTTTTTTTAAAGGTTAAGAACTAAATTGAAACATTTAAAAGATTAGGCACCATTTTAAAAGATGAGATACACATTAAGGCCAAAATATCTAATAAAATTAAAAGTAACCCTAATATATAGTTCTATTTTTTTTTTCCTAAAAATAAATTGTTTGTTTGTTTATACCCCTTAAAACAGATTTTTTAACTTAATATATTAGCCAAGTGATTACTTAGGTTAATTATGAGATCTAGGTTAAACAAGGACAAATCATATCAAGCACAGCAACGGAAAATAAAGAACGCAACAATATAATGACCTAGGAAAACTAATGAAACCAACAGTTTCAAGGTAAAAATTTGGAGATATTTGACCTAACTATCCTCAAGGTAAAACAAATCCATTATAGAGAATTCAAGTTTTTACAATCAGATTTAACCCTAAAATCTATTGCTACCTCCAGTAGTAACCTACTGACACGACCACGTGCAAGCTCTGAATCCATGGACTCCTTCTCTTTTGGATTTGCGCCACACAAGCACCCACGCTTGTGACTTTGAGTTCCCACTCAAAGGTTTTAGATCATGGTTTGTTGATCTTTGCAGCAACTAAATTCCACCAGTACTTAATTGTAGATCTTGTTCCGGTAGATGCTTCTAGAGTTAAAAGGTACAAAACCCTTCATATCTCACAAGAGTAACTCACAAGTCTTCCGAGAGTTTTCAAAACATAGCTAGGGTTTTCCCTTTATACATAGGAGTGTTGGATTGAAACCCTAAACGTTTTTGTGGGCTTAGGCCTATTTAAAATTCTGCAAAAATTCTTTTTCTGCAATTTTTGATCGACCGAGCTTCACAATTAGATTGGTCGAGTTTCACAGAAAGTTAATCATTTCTCCTGCAGCTTGTACATTCTGGAGTCTTGACCTGAACCACTTTGAGTAATGTCTAACACCTATCCTAGACATGTTTTCATTCTTGGTTTGCCAACACATACAAATTGAAATTCTAAACATTTAATCCTAAATCTTTAGAACCTAACAATTTCTCCCTTTGGCAACTAGTGACAAAACACACATATAAATGAATTGTTCAACTTAAGAATTAGCCCAACTTACACATTGTTGCCCAAATACAATTCCATCACAATCCACTAACTATTAGTTACTAGAATAGACAGCAAAGGAGAAAGAATTAACCTGTAAATTCATGAAACTCTCAAAACAAACCATAAATGCATGTGTGGAAATTACAGTATAAATCCAAAATTTAAAAACTAAACTTGAATTCACAAAAACATAAAAGATAGATAGAATATCAAATGAATAAACATCAAATAAATTATCATGGTCAATAAACCAACAATATTTATGAAACAAGAACAATAAAAGAGAACATACATCAAAAAGGAGAAAAAGGTTTTGTATTAGGATTTTGGAAGGACCGTGGAGCATTCACGTCCAAAAGAAAAAATTTAAATAAATAAATAAATTTTGGACCACCAAAATGTTACTTTATCTACTTTACAAGTTTGCATACTCACTTCTAAAAATATCCTACATCGATCTCATTACCCTATGAAACATTTACTTACCTACAACAATCAAGTTACGAATTAATTCTTCTCAAAAAAAAAAAAAAAGTAACGAATTAATTAATATCTTGAAACATTTACACACAATAATGTTTCCAACGGCCTGGACTGAAATGGGAAGAGACGAATTGGAAAGCGAATATTGATGAAATGATGAAAAAAAAAAAAACAAACAAACAAATAAACAAAGGTAAGACATGGGCTCAATGCAATTTTGAATTTGGGCCGGGAGGGTTGTTTACAGAGTGTTTTGATTATGTTTCTAGGAAGAGAATTTAGTGTTTAGGAAGAAAATTTAGTGTTTTGGTTCTTTAATTTAATTCAGTTTCATTGCAATTTTCTTGTGAGAGTTTTGCGGAAGCAATATAGAACAAAAATTTATATTTTCATTTAAAGATCGTTGTAACACACAACCATGGATTCTAAATAGAACAAAAATTGCATACCTCTCTTAGCAACAAGCGTGTTGCCTCCCAAGGTATTCATGTCTCTCTCTCTGTTTCTTTTGAGTTTTCAAAAGATTGCAGTATCACTCAGTAGTTCTGATGGCCAACCACTAAAATGATATTTTTAAAATCTTATTTTTATTTAAGACTTCTAAAACCCAAGAGAGAGATTGTACGTGGGATCCTTAGAGATCCTAATCTTTAGCTGTAGGATTCATCAATAACTTTTTTTGAACGTTATTGACTTATCTTGAAACTCTTTCAAAATTAATCCTTAATTTTCTCAACCATATCAAGAAAATATTTGAACTTCTACAGATTGTAATAATGTCCATCAACACAATGCAATTGACCCGTGAAGATTAGAGAATTACAAATGAGTTCCCATTACTTACAATTTTATATTTATGTCCTTCCACCATACTATATTCCCACAAGCCACTATGACTGGATTAATATCACTGTCATGTCCCTAGCTTATGTAACCCTTAATTTCTTGATTTCATAATTTCTATTGGACTCCAAAATATTTATAAAAAAAAAAACTCTTTAAATATATATATATATACACAATATTATATATATGAAAAACATTTTTTGAAAAAATGTCACCGGCCGGTTTTGTTTTGAGTTCAATTTCAATATGAAAATCAACTGAATATACTATCTTCTTTAGAGGCTGGTGGATTCATTGTTGAGCATTTACATACTTTACTCATTACACACATAACCCAATGTGTCTGTATATAGCTTTTAAAATTAGCATCACCAGTTGACATTGTCAAAGTTATGTGCATAATAAACAAATATACACAAACCCCTCATGTTAACAGTGATCACTCCATAAGGTGTTCTTGATCGGATCCAATTCAGTGTATGTACTTGTTACATTACACCCACTTGTCTGCTTAAAGTCACTACCTCAATGATGGAGTAAATCATCCTATCATATAGCAGCATAACAAGTCTAGGATTTAGTGGTGATATTCAATTAATATCCACAGCCTAGAACAATTTAATAATCTACAAAAAATCATTATTTCCTGTCTTTGGTTACTAAACCATTAACATGATTTTTCTATAGAGGCGACATCACATGCCACATTTAAACAATAAAATATACTTATAAAAATTATGTACATGAAAATAAAATTTTATTATCAAATAAAAAAGCATAGTATTGTTTTTGAGGGCACATAATTCTAACATCTTGTTACATTACTTTCATTATTACACATAACATCTATTTATAGAGATTTAGATCCTCTAGATTTCTTAGGATACTCCATTAGTAGATTTCTTTAAATCTTAACCATTGCATTCCACTAACAATACTCTTAATTGTTTTTGAAAGTTCAAAAAGCGTGTAAAACACCTTTGAACGTTTAGACCCCAAATAACAAATTATCAATTCAAGCTTATAATCAAACAATTAATGTGCGGAACATGAACATAAGCCAAACATAGAATTGATAAACAATCTAAACCAATTTAAAATCACATTCACAGCAGATAATAAACGGTAAAGATTAAGGGAAGAGAGATGCAAACACAAAGATAACATGTGATGTGTTATCGAAGAGAAAACCGAAGTCCTCGGCATAAAACCTCTCCGCCGCCCTCCAAGCGGTCAATAATCCACTAGAAAATGTAGTTGGGATACATGAATAGCAATAGACCCTCCAAGCCTAATCTACCCAGGTACCTAAGCCCTCCAAGCTTCCTGCTCCAACGAGGTTGCGCCGAACCTTTTTCTTTTCTAGCTTACTGGATTCCGCTATAGCCCATAGCATCAACCAATAACCATTGGTTCCTTCCCAAACTGCTTCCCTTAGCACCAAAGGACCTTCTCACAGACGTGGGTGTGGTGAGACAAGGATTTGGTCAATAGCCTCTCAAGGATGTATCAATGGAGAGGAAGAGAGTAGAGGAATTTGAGGAGTCTCTTAGTGAAGATTGGGGATGAGGCAATCTTGTTTTTCTACTAGGGTTTCTCTCTCAATTTTTCTCTCTGGAAGCTCTCTACATTTCGTGGGAATGAGGAGTATTTATACTAGGATGAAAATAGAATGTGAAACGTCAGTTTTTCCCAAACAGGGCATTTTGGCAACTTGACCTCGCGACTGGGTTGAGTCTTAAGTTCAAGCCGTGAGCTAACAGCCTGGCCAGCCTGAGACTTTTGTCCTGTAGTGCAACAGCTGGTGCGACTCTTCAGCTTTTGACATGCTTGGCACGTGTGCAACTTTTGGTGAATTGCAAGCCGCGAGCCACCCGCGGGATCCAGTCGCGAGTCTCTGTTTCTTTGCACAATCTTGAGCATTTCTTCACACTCTTTCACTCACTACCCTTACAAGTTTCCCACCTAAATACAGGGTTACTAAGTGCTAAATTACAAGCAAATTGGCACGGAATAAAGCCAACAAGATGGTTGATAAATTTCAACCTTACAGTTTTGTTTGCAACATTATTTTATTATTTTAAGAGTATTGTTAGTGGAATACTGATATGACAGAATCTAATCCTTTAATCATAAAAGAGTGGTTAGAATTTAAAGAAATCTACTAGCGGAGTACTCTAGGAAATCTAGAGGGTTTGAACGTATTGAGTTGGCTAGAGTACTACACAACTTTGATGGAAATTGCTCCTGGAATGACAATCGACCGTGAGGTGTTTACATGCATGTTAACTTCAACTTCATTTGCTGCTATCTCTTTGACAGCTAGTTTTCTATTGCTTCTTTCTTTGACACCTAGATAGGAAGTCACTATTGAATTACTAATTCTATTTATTTCAACACATTGTGTGTGACAGATTTTGCCGCTGTTACATTATCCCTAGGATCTTGTTCCACAAATATAGGCACTTGCACAATATAAGCATTTCCACATTATTAGTGATGCTTATCTTTAAATTTCATCAGCTTAAATTTTTATGATTCAGTTTAGTTACTAAACTACTTAATCAATGTTGTCTTTGAACATAATAGTATGATAGGACTTCTTATGAGAGATTCATAGAGTAACATGTATATGTATATGACAATGAGAAACATATAGGTACCAAAACTATTGGTTAATGAGACTCGGGAAGACCTGAACAAAGGGAACATGTGCATTGCAAAGACAAGCCCTCCTGCTGTGTTTGATGCATACTTAAAACAGTTTGAAAAGGACTTCAAAATGTTTCTCAAGTGTCGAGCAGAGGAGTTAGTCCCAGGCAGTCGTATGCTCCTCACAACTTTGGGCAGCATTAAAAGCGATGATCCTCTGAGCATTTGGGAAGTTGTTGGACTAGAACTCAATGACACGGTCTTGAAGGTGAGGAAGTGTCTAAATTCATGAGAGAGATATGAGCTAAAAATATATATAATTAACTAGAAAAACACTAAAAGATATTAGTATAAAATTTTTACAAACTAATATGACAAATAACTGTGATTGTAATTTGTACCACACCATATAGATAAATAATCTACTCTTGTTCATAATAAAAATTAGGGTATTAACTTACATCTTAAAGCTTAAAGTTTTGAGCATATTTCATTTAAACCTTAAAGTTTTAAAATGAAATATTTAAACAATTTAAAGTTTCTTAAAATATTTCATTTAAACCTTATAATTTCATATAGTTTTATATACATTTTAGAGTTCTTGGGTAAAGTTTCTCTAAATTTTAAAGTTTGAAATAAATTTTATTTAAATAAGTAATCTAATTTTGTGATATGAAACGGGTTTAAAAAATGTGATTGAAGATTTAAATCTAACTCTTTTAGCAATTTTGAGTTTTAAATAAAATATTTTAAAAGTTTAAGGTTTAAATGAAAAAAACACACCTAAAAGTGCTAAAAATTTAATGTGGCATTTGGTACAGGGTAATGTTTTAGGATTTCCAGGAATATTTAAAGATTCTCATACTTGGTTGCTCCCTTTAAACCCCGCTAGGGAATCAAATGCCAGGGGAATCTGGATTCCTCCTTTAAACCCCTCTTAGTAGAAATGTGGGATCCCTTTAAAACAGGTAGGTATCCAGATTTCCAAATTTAAAGGAAATTGTATTTTTTATAAGTTGACAATTTTAACCCTTTTTCCTTATCATTTAAGCAATTAAGATAAAATATAAAATAAATTATCAATATCTTTTCCATTGTTTTTATCTTTTCCCATCAAAGTAACATAAATAGGATAGACATAATTAATAGTTTATATTTTGTTTTTCACTATTTATTTAGAGATTTCTAATGAAACCAAACATAGAAATAACTATATTCCTAGGCATCCAGATTGCAATGAATCACATTCCTAGGAATCTAGATCCTAGGAGTAATATAGATTCCCCCGTACCAAACACCACATAAGTGTTTTGGACATTAATTTATCCTAAAAATTAAGTGACGTTAGAAATATTACACAAATTGTTACATAATATTACAAATTGTCCTACTAATTTTCAAATATATAGAGATTGTTGTAAAAAAATACACACACACACACACACAAATGTGAAAGACAAAAATTAGAGACAAATATGAGCCAATAATAAGCTATGTTTATGAGGCGAAAAAGTATTTTGTATCAAATGATACCACACCATCTGTATTAAAACCCAATTGATAGGCCACAAACTGAATGACCCCTTGTGATTAAACCAATTAATTAATTAGCCAAGTTATTAATTAATCAATTTAACATGCAAATACGTGGAAGCACAAACAAATCACCAAATAACTAAATATGCAGCGAAAATTAAATGACACGGTAATTTGTTTACGAATGGAGAAAACCTTTACGGCAAAAACCCCACTGGGTGATTTTCAAGTCACCACTTCCGAAACTCCACTATTATCAAATCAAGCGATTACAAGTACCTTACCAACCTACAGTTGAACCCTTACCCCAATACCCAATTGGACTTGATCTGTAGTGACAGTTCCCCCTTTTGATGCACGGCTCCGAAGTACATGACTAACCAATGCGCGGATCCCAGTACGCGACTTCAAACACCAACTTAGAAGGAGAGGTTGGCTGCAAAGTTCTTCAGTTCATCCTACACGATGAAGATCAGGAAGATGCTTGGTCACAAAACCCTTTGGTGCAAATACACAGCAACTTCTTCAGAGAAGATGAACTAGGTCAAGAACTTCGTCTTTGATCACAAATTGCTTGAACAGAGTTTGCTCAATGCTTGTGCAACTTGTGTACTCTTTGACGGCTCTTAAAATAGTCCTTTTATATGTCTAGGGTTAGAAGAAAAGAAGGCCCAAATACATATTCACGGATCCCAAGAAATCAGATCAGAATTCTGATTTTCTTAAGTCTCGACAGATAGCAGGTGTCGAAGAGCTATCGAGCAGGTGTCGAGCTTTAATGATTTTGCACTTCAGCTTGTTTTTCTTGGACAGACTTGATGACTTCAACACTTGATCTTGAAACCTTGTTTCTTGAAGTATTAAAAACACCTAGAACTACCCAATTACAAGTAGAGTGCATTTTGTCAAAAGGATTAGCCAATTTACATAAATAAGTGACATATGTTCTTAACAAGTGAAAACACATATGTCCTAACAATCTCCCCCTTTGGCAATCCGTGACAAAATCACAGCAAACAAATGAACATATGAGAGAAGTCATAAATCACTCAACTCATACTCACTTGTTGAATACAATAAAATCTATCCTATCACAAACCCTTGAAAAACTTTACAAGAAAAGAGTTTATGGCAAGTAGACTTTAACAACCTGTATTTCTAAAACACTTTAAACAAAACTCATCAAGGCATCTTGTGTGAAACAGAAATAAATAGATTGCATACAAATATAAGAAACATGTGTATAAAGATAGAAAAGAAATAACACATGAAGAGGTAGGTGAAAGAAACATACATCCACATATAAAGAAGATAAGTACAATGTATGTAAAACTGGTCACAAGACCTCATGTACAAGAACAATCTATCTAAAAGATAAGAAAAGAAAAGATACATCATAACCTCACTACATCCCTCAAGTATCAACACTCCCCCTATCAAAAATGTCCTATACTAACTCTCCCCCTAAGATGACTACTCTCATAACCCAAAACTACTACTTCCCCTTTTTGTCACGAGTGACAAAGGGTAGAGTGTCATGTAGACATCTCATCAGTAGAGCTAGCATCTCCATCATCATCCGAAGCGTCATCGTCATCACCATCATCATCATCATCCTCAGAGTCAGAAGCCGCTGGAAGAGGTGGTGAAGGAGTAACCTCAGAAGCAAAACTACCTATGGTCGCCTGTCGTCGTGCAATACGACCAACATGAACATTCACCTGATACAACTCAGTGGAGAGTGTATCGAGGCGAGCATTCATGCGCTGCAGCTGCGCCATGATGTCTCCAAGAGATACATCGCTTATAGAGGAAGAAGGAGCAGATGTCGATGGAGCAGATCTGGATGGAGCTAAACGGGAGGGAGGAGTGGAATCCAGCTGCCTCGATCTAAACTGAGCTGCACTACATTTTACGGTAGCGGCATCTATGGCACAAATGTGTGTGAAGTGGTCGGACACAGGAAAATGGATAGAAAAATGGCGTAAGATCCTCGTGATAGCGGAAGGAAAGATGAGCTTATCACGGGACGCCGAATCTAAATGAACATCTATGATAGAAAGAATGAAATGAGAAGGAAAATCTATAGTCAAATGCTCAAGAAAGATAACAAAAATCGAGCACGAGGCTTTGTGATGGAGTTGTAGTGAGAAAGTGGATGGAGTACAAAAGTCATCACCATGTTTAAGAATCTAGGACTTTTAGCAAAAGGCCTACATGATGTATAGTGATGTTCACCCCAATCAGCAGGGCGCTCACAAAAAGCAGAGATGAGCTCATCTTTGGACACAGTCCTCAGATGCTCACAAGAAGGATAGTCAGGAAACTCTATCCTAGGAACCCTAAGCACATCCATAACTAGCTGCGGTGTGACAGGGATGCGCGTACCTCGAACGCGAGTGAAAAAGAGAGGTACTGAACGATCAATCTCGTGCATGTTAGAGTAAAACTCCTGAATGAGCACGAGAGGACATGTGACCGGGACGTCACACAGTGACTCTCATTCCCTACTGTGAATGACAGAGGGAAGGTCAGTGTCGGCGAAGTCTGCCAAAATGACTTGGCATTCCGAATGAACACCTCGTCTAGAAAAGTTCTCTGAAAATGCCTTGTGGGCATCACCATCATGGAACCGAAGATTGAGAGGAGCAGAATCAGAAGATGAAGATGCTCCAGAACGCAGAGGGTTCTGAGCCGGAGTGGATTTACGCTTAGGTGCCATAGACACTACTAACGTAAACAGAATGAGAGAGAGAGAAAGAAAGAGACAATCAGAAAAGTCCCAAAACAGTTCACATATATCAACTATATTGAATAATGAGTACGTATGCATGGGGAATGCATGAACATGTGACATGCAAAGTAAAAAGTATCATGGGCTCAGCCCAATCCAATCCTACCAGCACACATCTAAATGTATGTAAATATCATTCTAATGCACATGAAATGAAATGTATGACATTTTGAACACATTTAAAGTGAAAACCCAACCTAAAATATCAAGAAAAACTCAATAATTTTGAAAAACCCCAAAAAATTTTCAAAAACCCCAAAACCTAAGATTCAAAACATGAAATGCATGAAAAATGAGGGAAAAAGAGATCATACCAAGTGATTTGAAGCAAGGAAGGGCTGAAAATCACGTGGATTGAAGGTTTTGAGTGAGAAAAAGGAGTTTGGGAGATGAACAGTCGCCGATAGATCGAGAGAGATCGAGAAAATGAGAACCGGATCGCGACAGAACCTTATATAGGAGCTTCTATAAATCTCGATAGCTAAGGTGTCAATAGGTATCGAGACAGCTGTCGAGGTAGATGTCGAGAAAATGCACGTCGACAACTACAGGTGTCGAGAAGGTATCGAGGAATGAACACCAGAACCAAGAACTGAAGCTCGATCAATCGACAAGGTATCGAGAAGGTATCGAGAAGACAGGAGATTTCTCGATCGATCTACCAAGTGTCGAGGAAGTGTCGAGATTGCGAAAAGAAAAAGCTTGAGAAGCTCGACAGATAACAAGGTATCGAGGAGGTGTCGAGCCAGCATATACAAGCAGTTTTCCGAGAAGTGAAAAACACAGACATGAATGCAATCCAACATACACCTCAACCAATGATCCAATCAACATATTAAGCCCTCAAAATCATCTCTCAACAAGAATTTAAGCACGTGGATCCTCAGAAACACACACACACACTAAACAAGTCTAACCAACTATATATTTCAAAAATGAGTCAAGCAGTTTAGTGAGCATACATTAGCACATGTAAACACTTGTGATGGCCAAATCACATTGTACCTGCACATGTATCAAGAGTAGCAAAGAATATTGCGTGTTGTGTGTGAAAAACATCGCAAGATTGCATATGTGTATACATGTTATGACGATCTGAGATATGAGAAAATAACTTTAACTCACACACAATCATAACTGTTTGATGGGGACTATCACCTTCGAGGTACATCCTATAACTCCCACATCTCCTAGAAAACACGCTTGCAATCATATTTAAAGCATTTTAATCTTTTTGCTTTTTATTTTCTTTGCATATTTTCTTTTAAGCATATCATGCATGGGCATATATAAGAGAGAAAAGAAATACCCAACATGTTAAGCATAGACATTGCACTTTTGCTATGCCGAAGCATACAGATGTCTTTGACACTGCACTTTTGCTATGCCGAAGCATACAGGTGTCTATGACACTGCACTTTTGCTATGCCGAAGCATACAGGTGTCATACATGATTGGCGGGCAACAGTGGTGAGATGGTTATTTATGCCTTTCTCTTAGGATTTTCTAGTCCTACCTGTCAAAAAGAGTGATATGAGTGTTAAGTCCAAGAGATAACTTAATCTTACTCATCACAAACAAGAGCCACAAAGCTCACTTGCTTAGCTGTGCATAGAGATGCTCATCTAAGCTACAAAATATACAAAGTTTAGAAAACTTTGTTTCAATGGCCATCCAAGGTACACAAGTACCAATGTACACAAAACACACTGTTTTTGTATTTTTCAATTTTTAATTTTTTTTTATTTTTATATCAAAAATAAAATAAACAAAACTGAAAATAAACCAAAAAAAACATGTTATCAAAGCAAAGCATAAAACTAGACTAACTCAAAAATAAATGCAAAACACACAAGTAATGCAACAAACAAAAAACAAGAAGATAGAAGAAAGTGATCAAATCACTTAGAGTCCTTTTTCTTCCACACTTTGGAAGAACCTTTCCTTTGATTGAACCCTTGAATCGGCGGTGAGAGGGAAGAATTGAACCCGTTCAAGTTTGAAAGGAACATGAGGGCTTTCAGAAGATCTTCAAGAGGAGCAAGAGAGGATTGAAGGTGATTTTGGCTTCTAGATGCTATCATGTCGTTGCTCTGTTGAGTGGCTAGCAACTTGTAGTAATTTGGTCAAGTATGACCGACAGCTCCACAATGATGACAGAGATGCTACTTCTTCTGTTTTGGCTTTTGAGAGTTAGCCTTCTTAGCCCTAGGGTGTTTAATATCTTTCTTATACTGTTTAGGGGGTGCTCCTAAGATAGATTTACCCTTGTCTAGGTTCTCACTAGCTACTTCAGTTTTAACCTCAGTGTTTTCAATTTCAGTATTATTAGCAGGAGACACAAACACAGTAGTACTAGTAGAAGCAATATGAGAGGAAGAAAGACCATACCTTAAACCTGTTCGATCCAAAGCAGATTTCTGATTGCTGAGCATCTCATCAAACTTTGCATTTGAAGTCCTCTCCAGTTGAGCTTTAACTTGAAATAGCTCCGCTTTAAGCTTCTTGGTCTTCTCAGCCAAGAAATTGTTCTCAAACCTCAGTGCACCAATAGTTTGATTCGCCTCATCAAACTTTGTGGACAACTCTTCACGATCAAGTTCCACATCATTGAGCTTCTTGGTGGCTAGCCTATACAGTTTCTCGTGCTTCTTAGAGAGCTTGTATAGTTTCTCATAGGCTGAATGGATATCATCTTGATCATCCATCTTCTCACACTTAGAATCCACCAATTCTTCTTCTTCTTCCACTTCATCAACAATCCCTTCAGTAGGATTGACTGTGGCAGTGAAGGCATTTAAGATTCCGTCATCCTCATTGTCGGAATCATCTTCAGGCTCAGTGTCACTCAAGGTTGCAGCAAGTGCCTTGCTTTTCCTAATGCTCTTAAGATATGTAGGACACTCATGTTTCATGTGACCGAATCCATGACATCCAAAGCACTTTGGTCCTGCAGGAACAGTGTACTGACCGCCATCCTTAGCATCCTTTTTCCCTTTGTCTTGCCCCTTAGACTGAAAGGAACTGGATTGTCTGCGGTCCTTATCAAAGCCCTTTCCATTGGCATTCTTCATGAATTTCTTGAACTGCCTAGTGATGTAGGACTTCATCTTGGAATCTTCATCATCGAAAGACTCATCTGTATCACTGCTCTTTGCCTTTAAGGCCATGCTCTTGCCTTTACTCGACTTGCCAATCCTAGATAACCCTAACTCATAGGTCTGCAAGTTTCCAACCAGCTCAGTCAAAGAAATCTTGTCAATATCCTTTGATTCTTCTATCGCCGTAATCTTGGCATGGAATCTCTCGGGTAGAGATCTGAGCACCTTCCTCACAATCTTGGGTTCAGGAATGGTTTCTCCAAGATTGAAGGCTGAGTTCACTATGTCCTTGAGTTAGAACTCATCGAACGACTCATCCTCCCCCATATTTATTTCTTCAAAGCTTGTTGTGAGCCTCTGAAGCTTTGAGTCCTTGACAGCCTTAGTACCCTCATAGGTTGTCTGGAGGATGGTCCATGCTTCCTTTGCAGTTTCAGTAGAGGATATCTTCTTGAACTCCTCATTGGTGACTACGCTAAATAGGGCATTCAATGCTCTGCTGTTGAAATTTGCCGCCTTGATCTTGGCTTCATCCCAATCGGCCGGCGCTTCCTCTGGCTTAGTCCAACCAATCTCCACAGCTTGCCATACTTTTTCGTCTAAAGACTACAAGAAAGCTCTCATGCGTACTTTCTAGTAGGTGTAGTTAGTCCCATCAAATAAAGGAGGTATAATTAATGACTGTCCTCTATCCATGACAAATAGGGGTCAATGGATCAAACACAACAAAGATTAAACCCTAATCAGAGTATGTCCACTTTGATACCACTTGATAGGCCACAAACTGAGTGACCCCTAGTGATTAAACCAATTAATTAATTAACCAAGTTATTAATTAATCAATTTAACATGCAAATACGTGGAAGCACAAACAAATCACCAAATAACTAAATATGCAGCGGAAATTAAATGACACGGTGATTTGTTTACGAATGGAGAAAACCCTTACGGCAAAAACCCCACCGGGTGATTTTCAGGTCACCACTCCCGAAACTCCACTATTATCAAATCAAGCGGTTACAAGTAAAGGAATCCCAAGTACCTTACCAACCTACAGTTGAACCCTTACCCCAATACCCAATTGGACTTGATCTGTAGTGACAGTTCCCCCTTTTGATGAACAGCTCCCAAGTACGTGACTAACCATTGCGCACGTGACTTCAAACACCAACTTAGAAGGAGAGGTTGGCTGCAAAGTTCTTCAGTTCATCCTACACGATGAAGATCAGGAAGATGCTTGGTTACAAAACCCTTTGGTGCAAATACACAGCAACTTCTTCAGAGAAGATGAACTAGGTCAAGAACTTCGTCTTTGATCACAAATTGCTTGAACAGAGTTTGCTCAATGCTTGTGCAACTTGTGTCTACTTTGACGGCTCTTAAAATAGTCCTTTTATATGTCTAGGGTTAGGAGAAAAGAAGGCCCAAAGACACATTCACGGATTCCAAGAAATCAGATCAGAATTCTGATTTTCTTAAATCTCGACAGATAGCAAGTGTCGAGGAGCTATCGAGAAGGTGTCGAGCTTTAATGTGTTTTGCACTTCAGCTTGTTTTTCTTGGACAGACTTGATGACTTCAACACTTGATCTTGAAACCTTGTTTCTTGAAGTATTAAAAACACCTAGAACTATCCAATTACAAGTAGAGTGCGTTTTGTAAAAAGGATTAGCCAATTTACATAAATAAATGACATATGTTCTTAACAAGTGAAAACACATATGTCTTAACACCAATAAACGAGAGACGTGTGTCCAAAAACTACCCACTAACACATGTCTTTTATTTGTTAGTGTGGTAATTATTTTTTTGTTGACATGTTTCATATTTATTAGATTTTGATGCCACTAAGGTGCTAACATGGTTATCATTTGAACCAGATACCTTCTCCTATGAGACCCAATTGTCGACCTGTCTTTGACCTCCATTTGCTTATGTTGAACCCAGATCGTGTTTGTTTACTACATTTACTTAACATAAGTTAAAGATGAAAGCTCATTAGTGTGAAAACGCTAATACTTTTTTAGACCCCTAATTTTAAATTACAGCTTAATTGCTTTTACTCTAACTTATCTAAGTGTGGAACAAGAGTAAAACACGCGCAATAAATCGGAACACTCTAGTGCATAAACATGTACAATAAACAAAAAATGTAAAGCACAAAGAGTAAGGGAAGAGAGATGTAAACACAAGAAAACACGACGATGTATTATCGAAGAGGATTGAAACTAGATGTGGTTTAAGTTTATTTGCTAAAATGCCTAGCTCTCGATTTATTATTGCTCCTAGCTTTCAATTATAATTGTAATATGTGAGGTGAAAAATAGAGGATATTTTGCATGATGGTGATCATAAAATTATTTGGCTGGAAACACTTTTCTTTTTTGGAAAAATATACAAAAAAAAAAAGAAAAAAAAAGAAACTCAATTATTTTCGTGTAAAACATGAAACTCTTGAAGTTTTGAGTGTAATATTTAAATGCTTTGCGATATAGTTTTATGTGTAACCCATTAGTTATTTAATGCTTAGTTTGCCAAAGGGTTTTTTGTTATAAATAAAACAATATCATAAGATGATTACATATTATACTCAACACAGTCTCAGGAGAACTGTGTTCTATGAGAAAATCATATGGAGTTTTGTGCTTGTATTTTTAATAACAAAATGTCTAGAACTCTTTGAACACTTGATTAATCTTCAAACATGTGCAACCTTATCCCCCTTCCCCACACACAAAAGATATCATAAATTGGAGGAATCACTTGACATCAAGCTTAACTCATTTTCAATGTCACAACTAAACACATAAATAGTAGTTTTCCAAAATTAACTTTTGTCATCGAAATAAGTGGAGTCTTAATGAAAATTAAAGCAAATTAGCAAAAGACAATAAAAAGAGGATGAAAACCGGTCCATATATATATATATTTCTTTTATTATCATCAAATAACAATAAATTTAAATACACAACAGATTTCACAATTGTAAGGTTGAATTTTATCAACCATCTTGTTGGCTTTATTCTGTCACAACCCTTTTTTTCCTTTCCACAATCCCATTCTGTTGAGGTGTCTTGGGCGATGAGAACTCTTGATGAGTGCCTTGATCATTGCAGAAAGTAGCCAGCTTGGTATTCTCAAATTCTCTTCCATGATCACTTCTGATTCTGGCTATCACAATATCTTTCTCAACCTGCAATTTCTTGCACAGATGTATCATCTTCTCAGGAGTCTCAGCTTTATCCTTCAAAAGCACAACCCAAGTATATCTAGTAAAGTCATCCACAACAACTGGAATATACTTCTTTCCCCCCAAACTTTGAACTCTGGCAGGACCCATGAGATCAATGTGTAATAACTCTAAAGGTCTTGAAGTTTGAACACTAGTCACAGACAGATGCTTGGATTTTACTTGTTTACCTATCTGACATAGTCCACAAATGCACTTATCTATCTTCTCAAGCTTAGGTAAACCAATAACTGCCTCACATTTGGAAATCTTCTCTAACTGCTTAAGACTGGCATGCCCCAACCGTTGATGCCATAAATCAACTTGATCAATCTTTGCACTAAAGCACTTGCTGTTTACACTTGGTGTTATGCCATAACAGTTGTCAGCTGTCCTTACACCAACACACATACAGTCACCTCCTCCATCAAGTATCTGACATTCATACTTTGTGAAAAGAACATTTAATCCATTGTCGCAAATCTGACTTATGCTGAGTAAATTGGCCTTCAATCCATCAACATACCAAACATCTTCAAACACTGGCAATCCTGGAATGTCCACAGTACCAATGCCTCTGATCACAGATTTGCTTCCATCTCCAAAAGTGATTATTCCAATCTTTCCTTCAAAGAGTGTTTTGAATAAACCTTTATTTCCTGTCATATGCCTGGAACAACCACTATCCAAATACCAAAGACAAGAATCACGTGCCTTTAAGGCGGTTAAAGCAGTATAACATACATAATTCTTATCACATATGATCATGCCAAGATACTCAAGGAAAGATTTAACAAAAACAACAAAAGGCAAAGACAACAAGTAGACAAGTTGACATATAAGCAAAAAGATTTTCCAAGAATCCATGACAACAGGGGTCAAGGACCAGCTCAGAGATCAAAAAAAATCTCAAACAAGAGAGCTACCCGCTCTGATACCACTTGAACAGTTTTAGACCCCTTAAACCAACCAGATTAACCTAGTTAATTAGCCAAGTGATTAACTTAGTCAAATTATGCAATTCTAGGTTATCACAAACATACAATCATATCAAAAATATAAAGCAGTAGAAAAATAAATAACACAATGATATGATCACCCAGGAAACCACACGGTAAAAACCTAGGGAGGATTTGACCTAGCTATCCTTAAGGTAAACCTGAATCCACTATATGAAAGAATCGAAGTTCATACAAAAGGACTTACAAGCTCCCCGCTTGACTTCCTAATGCTACCCACCAGTAGAACTTACTGACACGACCACGTGCAAGCTCCGAATCCACGGACTCCTTCTTTCTTGGATTCTCCAATCAGCTACAAGCACCCACGCTTGTTATTCTTTAAGCTCCAATGGCAGCAACCAAGTTGATCATCAAGATATTGAAAATAATCTCTACCTTGAAAACCCTAAGTTTATGTGAAGGAAAGCTCCTCAATGATCTCACAAGAGATTCACACAAACCACAATGTATGAGCAACAATACAACAAAAGCAACTCCTAAAAACGTGGCTAAGGTTTTGCCTTTTATACCTAGGGCAAAAACAGAAAACCCAAAACATTTAATGAGTTAGGGCTGAGTTGGAAAATTCTGCAGAAAAACATTCTGGCCGACTTTCGATCGATCGAGTCTAACTTTCGATCGATCGAGCCAGGCCGAAATGCACCAATGCATCTGCAGCCTCTCGATTCCAACTTTACATAAAATATATAACTTTGAGCAAGCCTAAACAAGACTAAACATATTGTTTTGATCATGGTTTGCCAATATTACACATTAGAGTTCTAAATACATAAATTCCTAAATCTTTAGAACTTAACAAGTGTGAAGAAAAGCTCAAGAGTGTGCACTTAAGAAGAGCCTCGCGACTGGATCTCGCGACTGACGAGTTGCCAAAGGTGGCACACGTGTGAAGCATGCAAGGGAGCTGAAAAGTCATGACAGCTGGAGCACTACAGGACAAAACTTCCAGACTGGCCAGGCAGTTAGCTCGCGACTCAAACTTGCGACTCATTCCAGTCGCAAGCTTGAGTGGCCAGAATGCCCTGTTTGTTACAAACCTGACTGTTCGCATTCCAAACATACACTAGTATAAATACCCTTATACCCACGTATTGTTGAGAGCTTCTGGAGAGAATTTTGAGAGAGAAACCCTAGAGAAAAACAAGATTGACTCATCAACAATCTTCATCCTTTGATTCTCCAAATTCCTCTACTCTCACCCTCTCCATTGTTACATCCTTGAGAGGTACATTAGCCAAATCCTTATCTCACCATATCCATATCTATGAGAAGGCTTTTTGGTACTTGGGAAGCAGTTCGAAAGGGACCAATTGATATTGGTTGATGCAATGGGCTATTGTGGGATTCGGTAAGCTAAAGAAGACAAGGTTCGGCGTAGCCCTGTTGGAGCAAGAAGCTTGGAGGGCTTAGGTGCACTAGGTAGATTAGGCTTGGAGGGTCTTTTGCGATTATGTATCCCAACTTTATTCTCTAATAGATTATTGACCGATTAGAGGGTGGCAGAGAGGTTTTTCGCCGAGGACTTCGGTTTCCTCTTCGATAACGCATTGCTATGTTGTCTTTGTGTTTGCATCTCTCTTCCCTTAATCTTTGCCTTTTAATTACTGCTGTGGTTGTGATTAATTTCGATTTAGATTGTTTTACCAATTATGTTTTAGCTTATTTTCATATTCCGCATATACATTGTTTGATTATAAGCTTGTGTTAGTAATTTGTAAATTGGGGGTCTAAACGTTCATAGGTGTTTTACACACCATTTGAACTTTCAATTGGTATCAGAGCGGGTGCACTTGCTGTGGTTTAATTACCTAAGTGTGATCCTTGACCCCGTTTAAGATGGATCGATCTCAATCTCTCAATGCTCCACCATATTTTGATGGAAGCAATTATGCCTTTTGGAAAGTACGGATGAGAGCATTTTTGTGTTCAATTGATGAAAGTGTTTGGGATACGGTAGATGTTGGATGGACTAGGCCAGAGGCTGCCAAATCCACATGGGATAAGGCAGCCTTCGCGGCGGCTAATGCAAATAGCAAGGCACTAAATGCTATTTTTGTGGTGTATCTCCAGATGAGTTTCACAGGATATATCATGTTACAATTGCCAAGAAGGCATGGCAAATATTGGAGACCACCTATGAAGGAACCAAGAAGGTGAAGGACACTAAGTTGCAGATGCTAACCACTCGACTTGAAGAGCTAAAAATGAGTGAAGTTGAGTCATTCAACTCATTCTATGGCAAGCTGAATGAGGTGATTATTGGCAAGTTCAACTTGGGTGAGAAGACGGAGGACTCAAAGATAGTGAGAAAGATCCTTCGATCATTGACAGAGAGCTTCTGTGCAAAGGTTTCAGCAATTGAAGAGAGTAAGGACCTTGATGATATCAAAGTTCAAGAACTAATTGGATCACTTCAAACATATGAGTTGTCATTGCCATCACAAAGGAAGAGCAAATCCCTTGCTCTTAAGACGATTAATGAGACGATGGAAGCTTACGACTCATCAGATGAGGATGTGGTCGAGAAAGATGTGGCATATCTTGTGAAGAATTTCTGAAAATTCTTGAAGTTCAAGAACAATGGAAAATTTGCTGAGAAAGAAAAATTCCCAAGTTTCAGAAAGGAGAAAAAGGACTTCAAGAGGAAAGATGGGAAGGAGTCTCAACCCTTTCAAGGAATCATGTGCTTCGAATGCAACAGACATGGACATCTCAAGAAAGAGTGTCCCAATTATTTGAGAGGGAAGGGCAAGGTGTATGCCACTACTCTTAGTGATTTAGACTTTTCCAATTCAGATTCGGAAGAAAGCTGTGACGGAGAAGGGAACTACTCCACCTTTATGACCATTACTCTCGTTGAATTGTAGGATGATTTGAGTTTGCTAGTAGAAGAGCTTGGGGAGCACATTTACATGGAATCAATGGGAATAGTAGAAGAATCCGATGTTGAGGAAGATGAAAGAACAATGGGACTGCAAGAAACCTACAATTCCCTCCTTGAGAAGTCAAGAGAATATGCAAGAGTGGCTAAGGCAACCATTAAAAAGATGAAGAGGGCAGATGAGGATTATAGAAGTCTTCTAGTGCGATATAAGGAGACCAAATGTGAAATGGAGACACTGAATGGAGAGTTAACCGAAGCTTATACAAAGGTCAAATTTCTTGAGCTTGAGGTAGTTCAAGCTAATGCTAAAGTAGAGCGGGTTTCCTCCAAGAAGTTTGATGAAGTCCTTGCTCATGAAAAACCTTTCTCCAACAGAAGCGGATTGGGATATATCGGAGAGAGTAGTTCGGCTACCAATATATCCAAGGAAATGAGGTTTGTGAAAGCCAAGGAACCAATTGTAGTTACCACTACTGCTGAGAAAGTGAAGGTGGAGAAGAAAAGGAATGTGACTAACCAACGGGTGTTGATAAAGCTTTGTAACCAATCAGTGGTCAAACCTGAAGCTAAAGGGAAATCACTTCCAAAATCACAAAGAGGTCCGAGAACAAAACATTTTTGCCATCATTGTGGACTTCAAGGACACACCAGACCAAATTGTCATAAGCTTGGAGCATTGAAGAATGCAAGTGCTCAAAGATTAGTAGGACCAAGAAATGACAAAAGGAATTGGACTGCTAAGCTATCAAAAGGTCAAGAAGGTGATTCTGGAGTGATGGACGTGATGAAGATGATTGATGCCTTCACCACCTGTTTAGCAAGCTTCACTAGAAAGTTTGAAAACCACAACACTCGTACCCAATCCTTTAGGGATATTGCCCCAAACACACGTGTCGTGTGGGTTAAGAAGGGTACTCATCCATAAGCATTACAACATGTCCATGCATTAATACTTCCTATGTTATGCGACTTTGATTGGTTGTGTGCTTTGTGTTACCATTCTAGCTTGGACTGAAAATTTGTGTTTGTTTGTTATTTGCTTTAAATGTTTTTACATTTTTTGATCGATCTTTTCTTGCTTTTGTGTCAAAAATCCAAAAACACCTAAAAAGTAGAAAATCCAAAAAGTTTGATTGGCATTATTGTGTTTTGTCACAAGCATGTTTTGCCTTGTACCTTTGTACAAATGGCTTTGTGCATTTTCGAGCGTAGCTATTTTCTCATGCACTCATATCATTGTGGGAAAGGTCTTGACATCTATGTGATTGTTGTAAATAGATCTTTAAACTTGTCATGAATGACTAGTCAATGGTTTTGTTGATCTTGAGACATGCATAGACTTGTGCCTATATATCTTCCCACTCTTTTATTTTATTGTTTTTGCTTAAAGAGCCAATGTAAATCTCAAAATGAAAAGAGATCATGAGTTGCAAAAGTCGTTGCATATACTAGTATTTGACTAGAAAAAAGGGAAAGCGGCTTAAAATAAAATGTATGTTGCCCAAAAAGCCAAAGGCTTGTTCATTAAATTGAAATATCAAAAATTTCAGGCATCAATCTCAAAATGAGATATATTGATTCAAAAAGATCAAATGATATGATGTATATGGAGCCAAATGAAAAGTTTCAAAGTTATGTGGGAGGTCATATATGCATATTTTTATAATTGAGATTGATCACTCTTCCTAGTGCTAATTATGTATGACTTGGTTGAATTGATTATTGAAGCTTCACATTAGACTAAGGACTATCTCATTTTTTATACCCACATACATCACACATGTCTATGTTTAATGAATGTCTTATTCATTTGTGTGATTGTACTTGATTAAATGTGTTGTACATGCTCAATTATATGTTGATCAAACACAAAAATATTTTTGAGTGTTTTAATTGTTTTTGAAAAGTATTTTGTTTTGTAAAAATGTTAAAAATTTCAAAAACAGTGCAACCCTGTTCTGGTGACTTGCCTCACGGGTCAAGCCAGTCGCATGCCCCAGTCACGAGCTTACGCAAAAGGTTTTCGTGACTCTCTGGTGGGTCAAAGTCCCAGTTGCAAAAAAGACTTAGTTAATTTTTCAAAAATCTGTGTTTTTAGATTTCTTGCGACTCGATTTTTAGAGTATGAAGAAAAGCTCAAGAGTGTGCACTCAAGAAGAGCCTCGTGACTGGCAAGTCGCCAAAGGTGGCACACGTGTGAAGCATGCAGGGGAGCTGAAGAGTCATGCCAGCTGGAGCATTACAGGACAAAACTTCCAGACTGGCCAGGCAGTTAGCTCGCGACTCAAACTCGCGACTTATTCCAGTCGCGAGCCTGAGTCACCAGAATGCCGTATTTGTTACAAACCTGACTGTTTGCATTCCAAACACACACCAGTATAAATATCCTTATACCCACGAAATGTAGAGAGCTTCCAGAGAGAATTTTGAGAGAGAAACCGTAGAGAAAAACAAGATTAACTCATTCACAATCTTCATCCTTTGATTCTCCAAATTTCTCTTCTCTCACCCTCTCCCTTGTTACATCCTTGAGAGGTACATTAGCCAAATCCTTATCTCACCATACCCATATCTGTGAGGAGGCATTTTGGTACTTGGGAAGCAGTTTGGAAGGGACCAATTCATTTTGGTTGATGCAATGGGCTATTGCGAGATCTAGTAAGCTAGAGAAGACAATGTTCAGTGTAACCCTGCTGAAGCAAGAAGCTTTGAGGGCTTAGGTGCACTAGGTAGATTAGGCTTTGAGGGTCTTTTGCTATTCATGTATCCTAACTTTATTCATTATTGGATTATTGACCACTTGGAGGGCGGCGGAGATGTTTTTTCACCGAGGACTTCGGTTTCCTCTTCGATAACACATCGCTGTTGTACCCTGTATTTACTGTGGGATTTCATTGTAAGGGTTGTGTGTTAGAGAGAGAGAGAGTGTGAAGACTCAAGCATTTGAAGACTGAAGACTTCTCGAGGGTGTCTCGAGACTTAGCTTCCCGCGAAGTGACTCATGTGCCCTGCACAAGCTGTAATGTGAAGCGTCAGGCCAGATGGAGACAACTATGTCTCGTGAGTATCTCGCGGGTAAGGCCTTCCCGCGAGACACCCGCGAGGCATTCTGTTCTGCCAGCCTGTCAAGTCTGAATCACACTTTCTGTACCCACACTATATATACCCATATTACCCACAATTGAGATGAGAGCCTCTGAGAGAAAACCCTAGCCAAACACCTTGAGAGTTAGAGATTGTTATACCCACAATCCTCTACACATTTGTTTTGGGAATTTCCTCATCTCCTACCTCTCCATTTCCATACCATTGAGAGGTTGATAGCCCAAACACTTACCACACCCTTTGAGAGTGTCAAGTGACGTTTTGGTGCTACTGGGAAGCATTGGAAGAAGCCGATGATGGCAGATGCAACATGGAGCTTGTTGCGGGATCCGGAGAACTAAGACAAGACACGGTTCCGAGAAGCCTTGTTGGAGTAGGAGCTTGGAGGGCTTAGGTACATCGGGTAGATTAGGCTTGGAGGGTCTCTTGCTAACCCATGTATCCCAACTGATTGTCTAGTGGATCGATTTCCGCTTGGAGGGCGGTGGAGAGGTTTTTCGCCGAGTTCTTCGGTTTCCTCTTCGATAACACATCTCGGTGTTATCTGTGTTTGCATCTCTCTTCCCTACTCTTGTTCATTTCATTTTTACTGCTGTGTTGCTTTAAATATGGATTAGAGTAGTTGTATTGCTTATACGCTTGTGTTTACACTATTCCGCACTTAGTATTAAGTTAGTGTAAAATCAACCAAGCCGTAACTTTAATTTGGGGGTCTAAACAGCTCTTGTGTTTTTCAACACATTTTCGAGCTTTCAATTGGTATCAGAGCAGGTACACTTGCTGTGGTTTAAATACCTAAGTGTGATCCTTGACCCTTTTTGAGATGGATAGGTCTCAATCCCTAAATGTTCCACCATTTTTTGATGGTAACAATTACGCTTTCTGGAAAGTCAGAATGAGGGCATTTTTATGCTCTATTGATGATACCGTTTGGGATGCGGTTGAAGTAGGTTGGACCAAGCCGAAGGCTGCAAAATCCACTTGGGATAAGGCAGCTCTTGCGGCGGCTAATGCTAATAGTAAAGCTTTAAATGCTATTTTCTGTGGTGTGTCTCCAGATGAATTCCACAGGATATCTCACATGACAGTTGCCAAGGAAGCTTGGGAGATTTTGGAGACTACCTATGAAGGTACAAAGAAAGTTAAGGACACAAAGCTTCAGATGCTTACCACCAAGTTCGAAGAGCTTAAAATGGGAGATGATGAGTCATTTGATTCATTTTATGGAAAGCTTAATGAAATTGTGATTGTGAAGCTCAATCTTGGTGAGAAGATTGAAGATACTAAGGTGGTGAGAAAAATTTTGAGGTCCTTACTAGAGAGCTTTCGAGCAAAAGTCACAGCCATAGAGGAAAGCAAAGATTTGGACGAAATTAAGATCCAAGAGTTAACTGGGTCTCTCTAAACATATGAGCTAGGACTGCCTTCCCATAAGTCGAGCAAATCGCTTGCTCTTAAAACCATCACCGAAAGAATGGATGATTCCTCCGAAGAAGATGGAGTGGAGAAGAAAGTAGCATTTCTTGCGAAAAACTTCCGAAAATTTCTAAAGATGAAGAACAGTGGGAAAACTTTCAACAGAGGGAAGTTTTCATCTTCAAAAGGTGATAGGAGAGAATTTAAGAGGAAAGAAGGAAAGGATTCTCAATCTCCTTCAGACATTGTGTGTTATGAATGCAATGGCCATGGACATCTCAAGAAGGAGTGTCCCAATTTCTTGAGAGGGAGAAGCAAAGCATATGCCACAACGTTGAGTGATTCAGACTCTTCAAATTCTGATTCTGAACAGAGCTGTGACGGAGAAGGAAACTACTCCACATTTATGACCATTGCTCATGTGGATTCCTCAGATGATTTGGGTGCACTCTGATTTGGAATCAGTAGGAATAGTTGAGGAATCTGAAGATGAGGTAGATAGAGAAGAAGTGGGTCTGCAAGAGACTTATAATTCCCTTCTTGAGAAGACCGGTGAATATGCAAATGTGGCTAATGCAGCCATTAAAAAGATGAAGAGGGCTGAGGAAGATTACAAAAATCTTCTGATGAGATATAAAGAAGTGAAGTGTGAGATTGAAACACTAAATGGTGAACTATCAGCAGCTTACACAAAAGTGCGATTTCTTAAGCAAAAGGTAGTGCAAGCTCATGCCAAGATAGAGAGGGTCTCCTCCAAGAAGTTAAAAGCTGTTATTTCATCTCAAAGACCTTCCTCAGACAAGTCCGGGTTGGGATATGCCAGAAGGAGTAGCTCATCAGCCAATGTTACCAAAGAAGTGAAATTTGTGAAGACCAAAGAGTCGGCTGTGGAAGAATCAATCCTTGAGAAAGTTAAAGTTGAAAAGAAGAAAAAGGGAGCTGATCAACGGGTGTTAAATAAGTCCCGTAAACAATTAGAAGCCAGATTCGAAGCTAGAGCAAGATCTCTTCCAAGACAACAACAGGGTCCAAGAACGAATCATGTTTGTCACTTTTGCGGAATGCAAGGATATACCAGACCCAACTGTCATAAGCTGAGAGCATTGAACAATACAAGTGCTCCTCTGTCACGAGGAAGGAGAAATGATGAGAGGTCTTGGGGTGGTGAGCAACCAAGAAGTCAAAACCATGATCCAAGGATGATGGACGTGATGAAGATTATTGGTGCCTTCACCAACTATTTGGAAAGCTTCACACGAAGGTTTGAAAGTCCTAATTCTCGTACCCAATCCATCATGGATATCACCCCAAACGCATGTGACGTGTGGGTGAAGAGGGGTACTCATGCATAAGCATTATAACATGTCCATGCACTAATTCTTTCAATGATTAGGGACATTTGCTGTTGCATCTTATCATGCATCACCTTCATTTTATAGCATGTTTCTGTTACTTGTTTGGCTTGTGCCTGTTTTGCTTTGTAGATCTTACTTTGTTTCAATTTGTTTTTTTTCTTTAGTGTGTTCAAAAATTCAAAAACCCATAAAAATTGAAAAATCTTCAAAAAGTTTGATTGCTTGTTTTGTGCATATCTTATGTGAGTTTGGCCTAGTACCTTCGTACTTATGGCGTAGTGCATTTACGAGATTAGCTTGTTTTTATATGCACATTTATCTGTGTGGGAGAAATCTTGAAAACTATGTGTGATTGTTGTAAATAGATCTTCAAGCTTGCCATGAATGATTGGTCAATAGTCTTGTTGGTCTTGATACTTGCATAGACTTGTGTCTATATCTCTTCCCACTTTATTTTTATGTTTTTGCAAAAAGAGCTCACCAAATGTAAATCTCCAAATGAAAAGAGATATTGAGCTGCAAAAGCCTGTCGCACACACTAGTATTCGACTAGGAAAAAGGGAAAGCGACACCTTTAATGTGAATTGTATGGTGCTCAAAAAGCCAAAGGCTAATCATCAATATTGAAATATCAAAAATTTCAAGCACCGATCTCAAAAAGAGATGTTTTGTCCAAAAATGGATCAATTGTTATGCTTTATGCAGAAGCCAAATGAAAAGCTTCTAAGTTATGTATTCAATGTGTGGGAGGTCATATATACTCATTTCTATAATGGAGATAGTCCACTTGATTTCGTATCAGTTGTGTATGACTCGATTGAATTGATCATTGAAGCTTCGCTCTATTTCACATTTGATACTCACACACAACACACAAGACTTTGATTCAATCAATGCCTATCTCATTTGTGTGATTGTATATGTTCAAATGTGATGTGTATGCTCAAGAACTTGTTGATCAAACCCAAAAAGATTTTTGAGTGTTTTATATGTTTTTGAAAGTGATTTTATACTTTCGTGTGTGTATTTTTGGTCAAAATGCATTTTGTGTGATTTTCATCAAAATCTGGTTCAGGGGTTGTTTCGCGAGAAGCTCGCGACTTAGAGCTTCCCGCGAAAAGTGTTTGAGGGAAATAAACTTTTTGCAAATTTACACAGAGACTATCGCGACTGTCTCGCGACTGTTTCGTGACCAACAGTTTCTCGCGAAATGCTGTTTGGCAAAAACTGGTTTTTATCAATTTACACAGAGAGTATCGCGACTGTATCACGACCTAAAGCTTCCCGCGAAAGCTTTTGTGCTTCAGTGGCCATTCTCGCGAATGTCTCGCGACTGTCTCGCTACTCTCTAACCCGCGAAAAACGCGTGTTTTCAGTTTTATATAGCAGATGTGACAGTTTTTCAAATCACAAACACTTCCCTCGCATAACCTCATTCGAACCCCTTTTCAACCCAAAATCAATTTCTTTCAAAACCCCATCAATTTCAAGCATTCTTCTGCAGTTTCTACATCAAGGTATGTTTCCTTCAACATTTTCTTCATAATTTTCTTAGATTTTGCAGTAATGTATGTTAGGGTTTCAAAATTTGGGAATTTTTCGAAATTGGGTTGGGTTTCTTATATTTTGTGCAAATCTTTCAATTTTTTTGATTGGGCTGAGTCCCATTTGCTTATTGTGCATCTGTGTTGGCCCCATGTGGCATTTTAACATGTATTGAGGGTAGATTTTCCCATGTTCATGCATTGTTCATGCTTAGAGTACATTTGTGCATGCTAGGTGTTTGACAAAATGTCCGAGTGACATTTTTGTGCCTAATTGGAATCAAGTGATTTCAATCTATGGGTTTTCACTTGTTTGACCATGTTTCACTCGGTGTGGTCATTGTTCATATGTTTCATACACTTTGCCCATGTTGAACACACTAGGCACACACCTAGGCACCCCTCATGCATCTGGTGCTGCACTCTCATGCATCAACACATGCACCCACATGCATCAGCACATGCACACATAAGCACACACATGCACAGTCACTTATTTTCATGCACTGTGTTTATGTTTTATAGGTTTGTATGTTTAAGCATGTTGTTAAGAGTCAGCTATGCTCTGTTTTAAGTTAATTTAACCCTGTTTTGAACTATCTTGAATCTAATCAAGTTCTGTGTTCTGTTTTTGGTGTTTGTGCACATGTTCCCTTTCTGCTTTGTGAAATTGTGCAGATGTCTCCCACCAAGCATGCAGCTAAGAAGAAATCGTCTTCTAAACATGCACGCACTGATTCTGAGCATTTCAAATCAGCGGAAGCTGATATGAAGTTCAATGACTGTTACAAGCACAGAACAATCATCGTGGAAAGGGTAGTTCAAATGGAATCTCTGGAGGGCACATTTATTCCTGATATTTTCAAAGAAAGAACGTGGACCAAGTTGTTGACACCAAGTGGAGTGGTCTACTCAGAAATAATCAGAGAATTCTTCTCAAACGCCACTGTAGAAGATGATCACATCAATTGTTGTGTGAGAAGGAAAGAGTTTGTCATTACGAAGGATAGCATTCAAGACTTTCTTGAAGTTCGTCCTCCATCTCAGCCTATCACCACCCAATATGAGGATAAATTGAGTTTTATTGCAGAAATGGTGAGAACACTTGATGGGACAATGACTAAGAATGCAATGAACACAATACCGTTTTCACCAGAGATGAGGACCTTAGCCTATGTGATGATTCACAATTTGTACCCAGTGACAAACCTAACTACATTGTCTGCTCCGAGGACCTTCTTCCTATATGATCTCTTCACTCACAAAGAGATTGATATCTATGGGCACATCTTTCACTTACTGAAGAAGAGTATTAGTAAGCAGAACTCCAAGACTATCATGCCCTTCCCCACTCTCATTATGGGCCTTATTGCAAAAGAGAGGCTCAAACTTCCAAGTGGTCTTAGTGTATATTTTGCAGTAATGTTTTGTGACCAAGCCCTTCCCCACTCTCTAAGCTTATGAAAATTTGGTCTGGTGTGTCCTTAAAGTCCACAATGATGGCATAAATGTTTTGTTCTCGGACCTCTTTGTGATTTTGGAAGTGATTTCCCTTTAGCTTCAGGTTTGACCACTGATTGGTTACAAAGCTTTATCAACACCCGTTGGTTAGTCACATTCCTTTTCTTCTCCACCTTCACTTTCTCAGCAGTAGTGGTAACTACCATTGGTTCCTTGGCTTTCACAAACTTCAATTCCTTGGATATATTGGTAGCCGAACTACTCTCTCCGATATATCCCAATCCGCTTCTGTTGGAGAAAGGTTTTTGATGAGCAAGGACTTCATCAAACTTCTTGGAGGAAACCCGCTCTACTTTAGCATTAGCTTGAACTACCTCAAGCTCAAGAAATTTGACCTTTGTATAAGCTTCGGTTAACTCTCCATTCAGTGTCTCCATTTCACATTTGGTCTCCTTATATCGCACTAGAAGACTTCTATAATCCTCATCTGCCCTCTTCATCTTTTTAATGGTTGCCTTAGCCACTCTTGCATATTCTCTTGACTTCTCAAGGAGGGAATTGTAGGTTTCTTGCAGTCCCACTGTTCTTTCATCTTCCTCAACATCGGATTCTTCTACTACTCCCATTGATTCCATGTCAATGTGCTCCCCAAGCTCTTCTACTAGCAAACTCAAATCATCCTACAATTCAACGAGAGTAATGGTCATAAAGGTGGAGTAGTTCCCTTCTCCGTCGCAGCTTTCTTCCGAATCTGAATTGGAAAAGTCTAAATCACTAAGAGTAGTGGCATACACCTTGCCCTTCCCTCTCAAATAATTGGGACACTCTTTCTTGAGATGTCCATGTCTGTTGCATTCAAAGCACATGATTCCTTGAAAGGATTGAGACTCCTTCCCATCTTTCCTCTTGAAGTCCTTTTTCTCCTTTCTGAAACTTGGGAATTTTCCTTTCTCAGCAAGTTTTCCATTGTTCTTGAACTTCAAGAATTTTCAGAAATTCTTCACAAGATATGCCACATCTTTCTCGACCACATCCTCATCTGATGAGTCGTAAGCTTCCATCGTCTCATTAATCGTCTTAAGAGCAAGGGATTTGCTCTTCCTTTGTGATGGCAATGACAGCTCATATGTTTGAAGTGATCCAATTAGTTCTTGAACTTTGATATCGTCAAGGTCCTTACTCTCTTCAATTGCTGAAACCTTTGCACAGAAGCTCTCTGTCAATGATCGAAGGATCTTTCTCACTATCTTTGAGTCCTCCGTCTTCTCACCCAAGTTGAACTTGCCAATAATCACCTCATTCAGCTTGCCATAGAATGAGTCGAATGACTCAACTTCACTCATTTTCAGCTCTTCAAATCGAGTGGTTAGTATCTACAACTTAGTATCCTTCACCTTCTTGGTGCCTTCATAGGTGGTCTCCAATAATTGCCACACCTCCTTGGCAATTGTTACGTTAGAAATCCTGTGAAACTCATCTAGAGACACCACAAAAAATAGCATCTTGTGCCTTGCTATTTGCATTAGCCGCCGCGAGGGCGGCCTTATCCCATGTGGATTTAGCAGCCTCCGGCCTAGTCCATCCAACATCTACCGCATCTCCCAAACACTTTCATCAATTGAGCACAAGAATGCCCTCATCCGAACTTTCCAAAATGCATAATTGCTTCCATCAAAATACGGTATAACATTAAGAGATTGAGATTGATCCATCTCAATGGGGTCAAGGATCGCACTTAGGTAATTAAACCACAGCAAGTGCACCTGCTCTGATACCAATTGAAAGTTCAAATAGTGTGTAAAACACCTATAAACGTTTAGACCCCCAATTCACAAAATACCAACACAGGCTTATAATCAAACAATGTATGTGCGGAATATGAAAATAAGGTAAAACATAATTGGTAAAACAATCTAAACTGAAATTAATCACAACCATAGTAGTAATTAAACGGCAAAGATTAGGGGAAGAGAGATGCAAACACAAAGACAACATAGCGATGTGTTATCGAAGAGGAAACTGAAGTCCTCGGCGAAATACCTCTCCGCCGCCCTCCAAGCGGTCAATAATCCACTAAAGAATAAAGTTGGGATACATGAATAGTAGAAGACCCTCCAAGCCTAATCTACCCAATGCACCTAAGCCCTCTAAGCTTCTTGCTCCAACAGGGTTACGCCGAACCTTGTCTTCTCTAGCTTACCGAATCCCACAATAACCCATTGCATCAACTAAAATGAATTGGTCCCTTCCGAACTACTTCCCAAGTACCAAAATGCCTCCTAACAGATATGGGTATGGTGAGATAATGATTTGGCTAATGTACCTCTCAAGGATGTAACAATGGAGAGAGCGAGAAAAGAGGAATTTGGAGAATCAAAGGATGAAGATTATGGATGAGTCAATCTTGTTTTTCTCTAGGGTTTCTCTCTCAAAATTCTCTCCAGAAGCTCTCAACAATATGTGGGTATAAGGGTATTTATACTAGTGTATGTTTGGAATGCGAACAGTCAGGTTTGTAACAAACAGGGCATTCTGGCCACTCAAGCTTGCGACTGGAATGAGTCGCAAGTTTGAGTCGCGAGCTAACTGCCTGGCCAGTCTGGAAGTTTTGTCCTGTAGTGCTCCAGCTGTCTGACTTTTCAGCTCCCTTGCATGCTTCACACGTGTGCCACCTTTGGCAACTCGTCAGTCGCGAGATCCAGTCGCGAGGCTTTTCTTAAGTGCACACTCTTGAGCTTTTCTTCACACTTGTTAGGTTCTAAAGATTTAGGAATTTGTGTATTTAGAACTCTAATGTGTAATATTGGCAAACCATGATCAAAACAATATGTTTAGTCTTGTTTAGGCTTGCTCAAAGTTATATATTTTATGTAAAGTTGGAATCGAGAGGCTGCAGATGCATTGGTGCATTTCGGCCTGGCTCGATCGATCGAAAGTTAGACTCGATCGATCGAAAGTCGGCCAGAATGTTTTTCTGCAGAATTTTCCAACTCAGCCCTAACTCATTAAACGTTTTGGGTTTTCTATTTTTGCCCTAGGTATAAAAGGCAAAACCCTAGCCACGTTTTTAAGAGTTGTTTTTGTTGTATTGTTGCTCATACATTGCGGTTTGTGTGAATCTCTTGTGAGATCATTGAGGAGCTTTCCTTCACATAAACTTAGGGTTTTCAAGGTAGAGATTATTTCAACATCTTGATGATCAACTCGGTTGCTGCCATTGGAGCTTAAAGAATAACAAGCATGGGTGCTTGTAGCTGATTGGAGAATCCAAGAAAGAAGGAGTCCGTGGATTGTGGATATAACAATCTCTAACTCTCAAGGTGTTTGGCTAGGGTTTTCTCTCAGAGTCTCTCCATTTCATTTATGGGTAATGTGGGTATAAATAGTGTAGGCACAAAAAGTGTATATCAGACTGGACAGGCTGGCATAACAGAATGCCTCGCGGGTGTCTCGCGGGAAGGCCTTACCCACGAGATACTCTCGAGACACAGCTGTCTCCATCTGGCCTGACTCTTCGCATTCCAGCATGTGCAGGGCACATGATATACTTCGCGGGATGCTAAGTCGCGAGATATCTGCGAAACCTTCTTCAGTCTTCAAATGCTTGAGCCTTTACACCACTCTCTCTATCACACAACCCTTAAAATGAAATTCCACAATAAATACAGGGTACAATAGATTGAATATAATTACAATCAAATTTGACATGGAATATAAGCCAACAAAACATATAGTTGTAAATAACAACTTTGCAGCTGAGCGTAGTCACTAACCGTTATGGACAATGTGACCACACTGAAGGGGTACACCCTCGTTCCTCCGAACCCAATGAGCAGCCCGTTGGCTGGCACAAGTCGCTCCTTCTCGATCCTCATTTGTTGGAATGCCATTGCTAGGTAGTAGAGGATATCAACCTAGCTTCCATTATCAACTTGGACTCGGTGAGTGTTGTAGTCCCCTACCCGAATACTAACAACGAGTGCATCGTCGTGTGGGTGGTGGAAACGTCAAGCGTCTTCTTCTGAGAATCCGATTATAGAGTTGTCGACCCATGCTAACTTTGGGACGAAACCTGTTTGCTGGACATTCTAAACCATCCTGAGATAAGTCTTGCCGGCCTTCTTGGAAGAACCAGAAGCCATGATGCCCTCTACAATCATCCTTATATCCCATACCGGCGGCCTGAGGCACTTGTTATCCCTTCTAGGAACCTATTCCTGTGGTGGATCTATCCTTTCTTTGCTGACGAATCATTGCAGTTTCCCCTATCTAATAAGGGCTTCAATTTGCTGCTTCAAGTCATAACACTCAGACGTGTGGTGACTGTGGTCTCGATGAAAATGGCAATACTTGTCTTTGGACCTTTTACTAGAATCTCCCTTCAACTTGTCGAGCCACATCAAGGCTGCATCATCCTTGATCTACATCAGGACCTGATCGATAAGGGTAGTCAGCGGGGTAAAGTTCACAAATCTCCCAACGAGGGGCTTGGAAAGCCTATCCTCCTGTCGATCTCCAGCTCTGGTCGTCTTCCGTCCATTATCTTGTCGTGTCTCTTCTTGCCTTTCCCTCTTCTTGGGTTTCTCCTCTCGAGCTAGTAACGCGTCTTCGGTGTTCATGTACTTAGTAGCTCAATAAAGCACATGTGACATGGTCTTTCGGTCGTTTTTGTATAAAGAGAATAAAAACTTCCCCTTCCATAATCCATTAGTGAATGCATTAACAAGTATCTTATCATCAGCCTCGTCTATCGAGAGGGCTTCTTTATTGAAGCAGGTTATGTAGGATCTCAGCATCTCATCCTCCCATTACTTGATGCTCATCAGGAATGCAGTGGACTTTTTATACCTGTGCCCCCCAATAAAGTGCGAGACGAACTGCGCGTTCAGCTCCTTGAAGGTACTGATGGAGTTGGGCATCAACCTGCTAAACCATACCCTTGCAGGACCCTTCAGCGTAGTCGGGAAGGCTCAACACATGATCTCGTCTGCCACACCTTATAGGTGCATAAGGATTTGGAATGACTCTAGGTGATCTAAGGGATCCTTTGACCCGTTGTAGGCTTCTACCTCCAACATACAGAACTTCGACAGAAGGGGGAACGAAGTGACGGGTGCAGTAAAAGGTGTGTCTGTCCGATGGACTAACTCGTCGAGGTCGCTTAACACCCGTCCTCTGAGGGCGTTCATTATGAAATCCATCCGCTCCTTCATCATCTGTATCTTTGCGACTATGTATGGTGGTGCTGTTTCTGCGACGGATGGACGACTGGTATCTTGTCACTCTTGCCTGCTCGGAGCATTGCTGCCTTCTGGTCCTTCTCGATCCCTCTTTTCGGCGCTAGTGCCCTCTTACTCTTCTCCGTGACTGTTGGGCTAAGCATCCCTTTGGCGCAGGTGTTCCTCCACGTGGTGGTTTTGCTTGGTAAGGTGTTCCACAACCACAGCTAGGGTCTGTACCTGTCTTTCAAGGGCAGTAGTGCATGGTTCTTCTCTGGTATGGTTATTGGTTTCCATCGAGCGAGTGAATACCATACAACTCTTTGTCTGGGAAGTGGTAATATGGTTGTTACTGTTTTCGATATTTTTCCCATAGACGGCGCCAACTGATGATGCCAAAAATTATTAGTAGGTCACATAGTCCTCACGTGCTCTAAACAAAACCTGCACAACAAAGAAGAAGACCTTGCAGAGAGTACCGGTGTGGTACCAGCCAAATACCCTTAGAAGGTTAAGTTAGAGAGCTCTTTTACAACTCAAGAGTGCCAGAGCTAGGGTAAATTATGGGTACCTTGGTTTGTGAGGATTTTGGGGTTTTTATAGTAGCGTAAAGCTGGCATTCATTTCTTGGCAAAGAATGTCTTTCCTTGTAGGAAAGATCCTCATAAATGCACGTAATTGGCGAAATCCTTTCCTTATAGGGACTCCCTTAATTAGGGTTAATCGTGGGGCACAAGATATTTTCTTGTATAGATATTTGTCAGCGTCTCTCTTCTCGTCAGCCTGGGAATTCCCATCGCCTCACGTAGATACCGTCAGGTATTGAGATGATGTCGTCGGCTTATGGCGTTGTCAATTTCACACTACTTCACACGCGTATGAAGCTGATGGGTTTAATGGAGTCGTCAGCTTCTTTGTTTGCAACGAGTTTATTTCTTCCTAAAAACACCCTTGTCAATGATAAATATGGTACCTTTGTGGTTCAATATTCTAAATGAATTCTATTATACGTATGACTTATTGTATGAGACTACAACCCTAAGAACTATGACTGATTAGGCATTTACTTCTTATATAGAGGATGCAGATATGATATTCCAACACTGTGATAAGCATAAGCCATCTTGTTACGCGTTAAGCTTGTGCTGCAATGCTGGATGTTGTTCCTATATTTCTTGAAAACACCACATCAACTCCTAACTCTGTTGATTCCTCTTACTCCTACTGAACCCAAGTTGCCAGACTTAATCCGTTAATTTTATTATTAAAAAATTCCTCTAGAGATGGATCCCATCTAATAAGAATGAAAATAAAACCCTAATATCATAGAGAAAAAATACAGCAAGTATAAACCTTGATAACACCTTTACAAGCCTCTTGTAGTTCTTCCTACCTCTCCAATTGTCTATTCTTGAGAGGATTTACACTACCAAACACAAGATCACTACATGTGTTGTTGGAATTCTCTTTAAAACCACAAGGATCATTATAAATCTTCAAGAAGCCTTGAAGTAACCAAAGGTTTAGTTTACCAATTGAGTGATTGACTTGTGACATTAAAAAACTGTGAAGACTCAAGGCAGGAGGAGTCTGCAGTTGCAAGCAGATACAATGTCTCATCACTTGTACGGGAAGTCTAGTAAGTGTAGTTTTTTATTGCAAAATTCTTCATAATGGATTTGATAAGTTAGGTAGTAAACCAGAGTAACCCTCATCGCTATATGTGTGAGTTGTTCGCTTGTTAATTTTTTTTAATGCTTGTATATCCATGATTTATATTTATCTTGAAATTGATCAACTAATTACCTGGACTTAATAATTGAATAATTATTAAAATTAATAGTTAGCCGATTTCATTCAAGGTGTAAATAGAGTTTCTCAAATTATTTCCCTAGCTCCATTTCTTTGAAAGGGAATCATTAATTCAAACATTATATGGATTTAGCCCTATCAAGGATTAGGGCTGCATTAAAGGGGTTGCCTTCCATGACTAACCTAAATCCTGATGTATGAATAATGTGCGATATGCTTACCGAGTAGAGCTTCAATTACTACTCACATTATGGATTTTTTTCCTAAATGAGAAAAGGTTAAGAGGAGGGATAACCAGTCATAGCTCCCCTATCTAAACGTTACTATAGCATATCCACCAAGCAAATAATGTATAAGAGGCCTGGACAAGGAAGGGAGGTCGCAGGCACTCCCTTCAGTCATAACTTGACCTTACTCAGTAATTGATCACCATGATCAAACATAAGCTCATGCTATTCTTGTATATAGGATTTCATTAGTTTCATTGCAAGCAAGTTCCAAATCCAAATGGTTTCACCATGAAAGTATATGCCCGGATCCAAGGCACCATTGCCATTTTAAGTATCATATGAAAGAGTCAAATATCTAGGGCTTATTTGGTACTGTTATTTAAACAACAGTTTTCGTTGTTTAAACAACAGTACACGTATTTCTACAACATTTTTTCACTCATACGTATTTCAATAACACTTAAACAATGTTACTAGAAATTTCTTACCAAATGGGCCCTAATAAGTTTGTCATTAAGGTTCTTCTTTGTACTTTAGATTAACTTATCTTCTATATGGTTCCCAGCTTGTTACCCTTCCCAGTAGCCTTTTATTGATCGATTTCGATGGACATAATCAGATCCTTTCTACCATTTTCCCTGCCACTACTCTCATGATCATTGGAAAACTCCCAATTGTGCCCAATCGTAGGTACTTCACCTCAGTAGATTATAACAACTTA
Source organism: Quercus aquifolioides (assembly GCA_019022515.1). Lineage (NCBI taxonomy): Eukaryota > Viridiplantae > Streptophyta > Magnoliopsida > Fagales > Fagaceae > Quercus > Quercus aquifolioides. The sequence goes on along the minus strand of CM032330.1, from coordinate 4,353,409 downwards.
CTTTAGAGCAATAGGTCAAATTATTCGTAAAAAAAAATAAAATTAAAAAAAAAGGAAAAGAAAAAAGAACAAATGTGCTAATTAGAAACCGATCAAGATATTGAAAGGTTAATTTTATTAGAGTTTACAATCTCAACTAACCAAAAAGAAAAAAAGCACTTTATATCTCAACTAACCAAAAAAAAAAAAAAAAGCACTTATAAATTTAAACAGCAAATATTGTTTCACATTTGTTCTTGTAGATTCAATTCGCATGCCCATAATTTTACACAAGATGTACAATTTTTTGTTTTTGTTTTTTCGATATTCACATTTAAAATGTGATATAAATTATGTGTACGTACGATATAAATCAATGCCCTAATTTATAATATTTATTTAGTTTCTACAATTAATTAAATTTTAAATGATTTTATCTATAAAAAAAAAAAATTCTATATTTATGAATGGTCTTTTCACAACACATTTGAAAAGTCTGAGGCTTACTTGTAGGTTCTCCTTGTTTTTAAAATTCAAACTAAACAAAAAGGAAAAATCTAATCGAAGTAGAATTATCAAAACCATTCATTAGTCGAAATATTATAAACTATTTCTCAAAAAAAAAAAAAAATATATTATAAACTATAATTAATAATATTTTATTATGGTGTGAATTTGTGAACAACTAAACACTCAAAATAAAGAACATAAATATGCCAGATGAACAACTAAACACTCAAAATAAAGAACATAAATATGCTAGAGTAATTTTTTGGTACTCCGAATCACAGAGAATGATGTTCTCTCCTCTCACATTTATAGTAGAGTCTACTCATTAAATACATGGTAGAGTCCACCACAAATGTAAGAGGAAAAAACACAATTTCTCGGTATTCCAAAAGTACTTAAGAATTTTCCAAATGAAAAATACTTTTAAATTAAACATATAACACCCTAAACACATTGCCTTGAAACAGACCAAGGGCACGTTTGGTAGACTGTAATAGACAATATAATGTAATAAATATTCTTATGGCATAACTATTCGGCTCTTTGGTTATGTTTTTATTACAATGAATAGTTATTCCTTGTGAATAGCTATTCTTCAAAATGAGGAATAACTATTCCTTATCTAAAGTACTAAATATCTATTTTTTCACCTTATGTAATAACTTTTAAAAGAAATTTCCTAAAAAGCTATTAGTTGCCACATCTTCAAAAGGAATGAAAATAAATTTTTCTTGTTGTTAATTATTAGCTCTATTTTGAACACCCTAAAATAAGTGTATTTTAGGAAATTTGACTTAAAAATGATTTAATTACACATTCTTTTCATATTCTACTAAATTGTGGATGCATATTCAAGATTCTATTCTTAAATGGTCACCAAACTAATGAATAGTAATACTTATTACATTCCAAGTTAATGTATTCCTTGTAATACTTATTTCTATTCCCATGTGCAGGCAGCGGCATCCCTCGCGCGTCACTGCGTTGGACGCGGGTGCGGTGGCCACTTTGCCGCGTCCATGCATCCCAGACCACAGGTGGGTAAGTTGTAATTACCCCATAGATTTAATATGCAAGGGAGAGAGAGAAATAGCGTTATGGTGTTCATTAGGCCTTGCAATCTACTTGATCAATTTGGTTGACATGCTGGGCTAGAGCAATGATTGTGATCCAAAGAGTTATGACTCTTGCACAAGAATCCTAGTATGTCACTTGGACTTCATGGCTCTACGACTTTGGGCTTTGAATCGGTTCAACAAATTAAGTGCGCTTAGAGTTCAACTCCAAAAGAGTAACAATTGATTTTAAATTAAATTTAGATGTGTTTTCAATGCAAATGGCATGACTACACGACACTTTTATGCTTTATATAAGTACATCCCTTTTTTGCTGAAATATATAAGTACATCCCAAGTAGAAGGTATGCGATGCTTTTTATATATAATTACAAACAATGTTATTCAATAAAGAAGGTAGAATAAATACACGAGATGTGTGTCTAACAGTGGAGTCAATTTTGTACCGTACCAGCCGGTACGGCCAAAATTTATCGTACCGGCAGGTGCACCGGTACAGAAACCTCCATGATTCGTACCACTTAAAATACCGATCCTTACCAGACTATACCGGACGTACCGCCGAATATCGGACATCTCGGCCGAAAAATGAAAACCGGGCAGTACTAAAAACTTGAAGAAAATGGAAAACGTTTGCAGCAGAAAGCTCATGATGCCGTCCTCAGTACTGGTTGTTCCCATGTTGTCGGCCATTCCCTCAGCCTTCCTCCTGTTTTATCCAGCTGCTTCTCTTTTTTCTTCTTCTTCTTTTGCTTTTTCTTCTTCTTCTTCAGTTTTGACCGAGACTGTGAACCTCCCTTTTTGTGCCTTCAGTTTTAGTTGTTTGTGTGTGGCTGTTGTTTTGTGTGAGTTTTAGTTGTGTGTGTGTGTGGCTCTTGTTGAATTGTTTTGGGTGAGTTCTGAGTCTTCTGACACTCCACGTGAACTGCAATTGAGTTCAAATTTCAAACATATTTGACTTAGCTAGCTGCCACTCAAATATCATTTCTCTTTTTCTTTTCTTTTTTATAATAATTAATAGCATCTTTTTAGCTTTTTATTATTATTACAATATAGTATGTCAGGTGATATTAATAGGTTTATATTTGAGCAAGAAATAATCATATTAAAATAAGCAATTAATTTAGAGAAATGTGTTAATGCTATTATAAATTTAAGGATTCTTATATAAATTTATAAATAATTTTAAATAAATAATAAGTATGTCTATATATATATATATATATATAAAATTATAGCGATAAACCCGAAACGGTACACCAGTATTGACTGGTATCCGAAATATATCGTACCGCTGGCCAAACCGGTACAGCCTCCGGTACGGTATTGACTTCCACTCTAACTAGTAACTACTATTAAAGGATTAAAATCTAAATTATAATATATAAAATAATTAAATTTAAAAATAATAATAAAAAAGAGGACAAAGAAGAGATGCTGCCCCAAGGACTCGTCCTATCATACAAAGATCTTAGCAAATACTATTTGGTATTTGATGCTTAAGTATATATGGCAAGAAAGTATATCCAGAAAATAGTGGCAGCTAGAAAAAAAAGTACATACCTGAACTCGTGAGGGAACCAAATAATCCCGTGCACCTCCTGGAGTAGATCTAGAGCGTATTGGAGTCTCAATCTACCTTATAACCATGAAAAAATGTCAACAATCCAAACATTCGGTAACTGTCTATTAAATTTTGGGATAAGCATAGAATAAAAGCAGTAAAATTCAGTAGATGGGGATTCTAGTAAGGAACTCTTGAGCCTTTCTGGGGAGGCCATGCTTGTGGAGGATGTAGGTGATTTTCCTGTGGGTTTTGGCGAAACAGAATTGTCAAATTGTTTACCTTTGCAGATTATTACTCCTAGAGCATCGATAACTTCGGTAGAATTGGAGGAGGTCACTGAGGTATTGAGTATTGAGACGAAGCTAGATATTTCTAGGTGGGTGAAACACAGAATTCCCGGTTTCAGTAAATTGGTTGGGTTGTCAATGACTCGACATGAGAAGTTGTGCATTGCTCTCTTACAAAGGCTAGAAGCTGAGATGGAGGCAGCCAATGTGTTACACAGGAAAGTAATGGGTAGCCAAAAAGTGGCTAAGTCCAAAAACAAGGGACGTAGAGAGCTGTGAAACTTAATCTCTTCAGTGAATTATGATGGGAGATAGAGGGTTGGTCTTGTGCTGGTGTCAGTAGATGGGGATATTTTTGTGTTTATAAAGATAAAAATGATTTCGTGGAATGTTAGAGGATTAAATGATCCTCGGAAACGACTTGTGGTGAAGAATTTGTTGCGGAAGTGGAAGTGTGATGTTGTTTGTTTACAAGAGACGAAAATTGCTAGCATGGATAGACAGCTGGTTTGTAGTTTGTGGAGCTGTCCATATGTGGATTGGGCTGTTTTGGAGGCTAATCGGACTGCTGGTGGTATTTTGATTATGTGGGATAAGAGGCTTTTGGATAAGGTGGAGGTTATGCTTGGTACTTTCTCAGTTTCGGTAAAGTGGCAAGGGGTGGGGGACGGTTTTATATGGGCTTGCTCAAGGGTTTATGGCCCAAATGAGAATAACGAGAGGGGTCACATGTGGGATGAGTTGGTGGGTATTCAGCAGTATTGGAGGATACCGTGGTGCTGCTTTGGGGATTTTAATATTGTTCGATTTCCTAGCGAGCGTAGGGGTGAGACACGTTTGACCCTAGTTATGGAAAAATTTTCTGAATTTATTGAGGATCTTAACTTGATTGATTTGCCTTTGGAAGGAGGTAGCTATACATGGTCAAGTGGTACTGATCAACCAGCGATGTCTAGGATTGACAGAGCGTTGGTCACTCCAGATTAGGAGGAACATTTCCTAGATGTTATTCAGAGTATTCTACCCTGTCCTATTTCAGATCACAGTCCAATTCTCTTAGAGGCAGGGGGAATGGCAAGGGGAAAAAGTCCATTCAGATTTATATGTGGTTGAAGACGAGAGGTTTGTGGATAGAGTTCAATCCTGGTGGAATCGGCATTCGTTTGTAGGTACACCTAGTTTCGTGCTTGCCAAAAAATTAAAGGTTCTGAAAGAGGACATTGTGCAATGCAATCGGCGAGAGTTTGGTAATGTAAAGCGTCAAAAGAAACAATTATTGGAGGAGTTGAAAAAATTAGATGCTAAGGAAGGGGATTTTGGTCTCACTGATGGGGAGAAATGTCATAGGGCAGATTTGAGGTCCCAAGTGGAGCATCTCCTTTCCTTTAAAGAAATTTCCTGGAGGCAAAAATCTAAGATGTTATGCATCAAGGAAGGAAATAATAACACTAAGTTCTTCCACAAAATGGCTAACTCTCATAGAAGGTATAACCATCTGAGGACCTTGGAGGTGGATGGGGTGGTTTTTGAGGAGGAATCCGAGGTAACTAATAAGGTAGTACAGTTTTATAAAAATTTGTACAAGGAGTCTGAAGGGTAGAGGCCTTTTATGGAGGGTTTGGAATTTGATCGAATTGGGGATATGGAGAGGGTTTGGCTTGAAAGGAAGTTTGAGAGGGAGGAGATATTTCAAGTTGTAAGTGACTTGGAAGGGGACAAAGCTCCAGGTTTAGATGGGTTTACTATGGCGTTTTACCATCATTGTTGGAGAGTAGTGGAGAAAGATGTCTTAGCGGTCTTTGAAGAGTTTTTTCAACATTGTAAGTTTGATAAATCCCTTAATGCTACCTTCATTGCCTTAATTCCTAAAAAGAACAACGCCTCTAGTATTAGAGATTTTCGACCTATCAACTTGGTGGGGAGTGTGTATAAAATCTTGGCTAAGGTTTTGGCAAATCGTTTGAGAGTGGTCTTAGATTAGTTGATCTTTGAGACTTAGAATAGCTTTGTGGGTGGGAGACAAATCCTTGATTCGGTTCTTATTGCGAATAAGTGTATTGATAGCCGAGAGAAGAGTAGGGTTCCTGGAGTCATATGTAAACTTGATATTGAGAAAGCCTACGATCATGTGAATTGGGTGGCTTTGCTGGAATTGTTGATTAGAATGGGCTTTGGAGTGAAATGGTGTAAGTGGATCCGCACTTGTATATCCACAATTCAATTCTCAGTTTTGATTAATGGGTCTCCAGTTGATTTTTTTGGTAGTTCAAAGGGTTTAAGACAAGGGGATCTGCTATCTCCTATGCTGTTTTTGATTATGATGGAGGTGTTCAGTAGGATGTTGAGAAGAGTGGAGGGAGCTGGCCTAATCCATGGTTTTAATGTTGAGGGCAGGAGGGGGGTGGGGAATGTGTCTCACATCTATTGTTTGTAGATGATACTATCATTTTTTGTGATGCAGATGTGGAGCAAATTCTTCATATTCGGTTGTTGTTACTTAGTTATCAAGCAGTAACAGGTTTGAAGGTCAATGTGCACAAGAGTGAAATGGTTCCAATAGGGGACGTTGATGATGTGCATGTCATGGCTAAAATTTTGGGCTGCAAAGTTGGAACATTGCCTATGTCTTATCTTGGCATGCCGTTGGGGGTTTCGCACAACTCCCCTTCAATTTGGAATCTTATTTTGGAAAAAAATTGAGCGGAAATTAGCTGGGTGGAAGAAGTTGTATTTGTCTAAGGGGGGTCGATTGATGTTACCCAAGAGTACGTTATCTAGTCTTCCTACCTATTTTCTATCACTATTCATCATTCCTACTTATGTGGCTAATAAAATTGAAAAGTTGCAAAGGGACTTTCTATGGGGTGATAGCAAGATTCATCTGGTAGAATGGGATAAAGTTTGTGCGCCTATAGCCAATAGTGGCTTTGGGATAAGGAAACTTACTACTTTCAATAAGGCCTTATTGGGGAAATGGTTGTGGCGGTTTGGGAAGGAAGATGATCAGTTATGGAGGAGGGTGATAACTTCAAAATATGGGGAAGAATGGGGGGATGGACCTCAAAGCTAGGTAGAGGAGTTCATGGTGCGGATTGTGGAGAGGTATTCGCATGGGACGGGAGGATTTTAGCAAAAATTGTCAATTTGTTGTTGGGTTGGGGAATAGAGTGAGATTTTGGAAGGATGGGTGGAATGGGGATCAACCTTTCCAATTGGTTTTCCCAAGGCTGTATGGTTCTGTAGAAGCTTCTTTGTCAAGACAGGGGGTGGAGTATTGAAGAATTTGAGATGTTCGTTTTATTCGAGAATTTAATGATTGGGAGATGGATGAAAGACTGCATTTTCTTCGTATATTGAGAGCTAATACTCCTCCAATGGATGTTGGAGACCGGATGAAATGGAAGTTGAAGCCTAATGGGGATTTTGACATCGGTCATATTATAACAAATTGCGGGATTCTCCCTCAATTGTCTTTCCTTAGAAAGGTATATGGAGAGTTAAGGCCCCTAGTCGAGTTTCTTTTTTTGTTTGGTGTGTAGCTTGGAATAAGATCCTAATGGGTGATAACTTGAGATTGAGGAGATTGGATTTTGTGGACTGGTGTATTATGTGCCGACATTGTGGAGAGACGGTAGACTACTTATTTCTTCATTGTGAGATGGCTTATCAGTTATGGAGCTTTGTCTTTATAAAATTTGGTTTGTCTTGGGTTATACCTAGATCGATCCCAAATTTGCTTTTTGGCTGGTGGAATTGGTTGGAGAAGCATTCGTCTCAGATTTGGAACTTAGTTCTGTTGTGCATCCTATGGTGTATTTGGAAGGAACGGAATCGGCGGACTATTGAGGATTTGGATAGTTCTAGTGATTAGATACTTGCTTCTTTTAGTGAGACTCTTTTTGATTGGTCTCAGGCACGGGGACTCACAACTAGTGATTCTCTCCCTTCTTTTCTTAGCTCTCTTTCTCTTTTGTAATTAATTTGTTGACTAGTTTTCTTTTATGTTTTTTCTTTGTTTTCTTCTTTTTGTATTTCTAGGTTTGCTCTATGTTATTCATGCATAGAGTAGAAGTTCGTATATATAAAATTCTTACTTATCCAAAAAAAAAAAAAAAGCAGTAAAAATAGAGTGCTCTTCAAAGTCGACAATCGACAATTATTCAGAGGATGGTACCTCCACAAATTGATGCATGTCCTCTAGATATCTTCGAATAAATTTAACCACCTTATGGCGCAGCATTATGTTGGAATTCATTTGCTGCCGCCGTAGATCAAGACATCGATATCTGTTGACATGAAAAGAAGTCCTTTACCAGAAATTTACATAAATTTCAACTAGCAACTCTACCTCAGTCCAAATAACAACATTAGCACATCTACTAGCTTCTTCTCAGCACGGAACTCTAACAATGGTTTCCTCAATGAATAAAGGAGTTGACCAGGAATTTTATTATAGTCATTTATTGGAACAACTCCATGAGTTTAGCAGATCACTAAGGAATAGGTAAATAACTTGAGAGGGCCCAATAAATGAGATATAGCATAAGAGTTGATAATAGAATTACTTATTACTTATCAAAAAAAAAAAAGAGTTGATAATAGAATCACTAACAAAATGACAAATGCAAGTCAGAAAACATTGAAGGAATTAAGAACTACAAGGATGCATGGTGGACACCATTATGTTGCTGATTTGAATTTTTTTTAATCTTATTTTGCTTACTTATCAAAAAAAAAAAAAGATTTTATTGTACTTTGATTAAGGATTCTATGGGATTTTATTTATGTCATAATTATGGCTTATTATTATTTTTCCTTAGGCGGAAATACCATTTTCGTCCTTACATTTTCACACAATTCCCACTTTGGTCCCTAATTTTTTTTTTCACCGATTTTAGTCCCTATTCTGGAAAACGCGTCTCGTTTTTGTCCCTACTGTCAGTGCCCTAACGGCAAAGTCCTAGGTGGCAGACGGAAGCTGACGTGGCGCTAATGTGACAATTAAAATATTATTAAAAAATTATTTGGCATTTTTTAAATGCGACGTCAGCATTTTAATTTTTCTAAAAAGCCATGTCAGAAAATTTTAAAAAATAAAATAAATTAAAAAAAAGCCTTAAATTTAATTTAATTAAAAATTTTAATTAAAAAAAATTTCTTAATGTTCTTCATGTTCTTCAACTTGTTCTTCATTTTACAACTTGTTTTTCATATTCTTTCCAAATCAAACCCATCACAAGAGCACAAACCTAGCAACCCAAGAACTCAAACCCAAATCACTAGGACATAAATGAAAACAAGAAGAAAAAATTAAATTAAATACTAACAGGAAGAATGAAGAAACCAAGAACTCAAATCTCCAGCAAATCAAGAACTCAAACCCAGCAAATCAAGAACTTCTAAATCAAACCCAGCAACCCAAGAACTCAAACCCAAATCTTCAGCAAATCAAACCCACAAACCCAGTAAACAAACTGATCTCCAACAAACCCATAAACCTATAATCAAACCTAGATCCCAAAACCACCACCACCACTACCACAATCAAACCCAAATCACAAAACCACTGCTACCACCACCGACCAACAGATCTTCCTTGTCAACCAAACACAAACCCAGCAATTGATTTTTCTTGTCAACAAAACACAAAAACAGCAAACACAAACCCAAACATCAAAAAGAATACAAACACAAACCCAGCAATCCATCTTTAGAAAACCCAAAAAACCCAAATCCAAACACAAACCCAAATCCAAATCTCAACCCTTCTCATCTCTCTTTGACTCTGCCGACACTCTCAAAAAACAACAACAAAAACAACAAGAATCACAGTCAAAACCAGCCTTCAGTCTCGAAACCTACATGACCTAGAAAATCAAATCCATCAACGAAGCTCTGGACATTGCCATTTCACTCAAAGACAAAGAACCCCGCGAGCTCCACGTGGCCATCCGCTATTCCCTCCTTCCCGGTGGTAAGTGAGTCTGCCCATTCTTCTGCATTGCTTCCTGCGAGCTCGTCGGCTGCACTAAATCCATGGCCATGCCTGCCGATTGCGCCATCGAGATGATCCACGACGCGGCTCTCATCCAAGACGATCTCCCTTGCATCGACAATGCTCATCTCCGCCATGGAAAGCCCACCAACCACAAGGCATTCGGCGAAGCCGTCTCCATTCTCGCCAGCGATGGCCTCTTAGCCTTAGCTTGGATTTGGGGTTGTGTTTGGATTTGGGTTTTCTGAAGATGGAAGAAAGGTCAGTTGCTGGGTTTGTGTTTGGTTGAAGGAAGATCTGTTTTTATTTTTGGGTTTTTGAATTTTCTTAGTTTTTATTTTTATTTCAGTTTTTTCCTTTTTTTCATTTAGTTAAAATTTACAAATTAATTTTTTGTTTTTAAAAAATGACGTGGCATTTGTGGGTTTTATTTTAATATTTTTAATTTATTCCGTTTGCCAGCTGTGCAATTTCCGTCTCTGATGTAACGGTAGGGACAAAAATGAGACGCGTTTTCCAGAATAGGGACTAAAATCGGTGAAAAAAAAAGTTAGGGACCAAAGTGAGAATCGTATGAAAATGTAAGGACAAAAATGGTATTTCCGCCTTTCCTTATTGATGTAATCCTAAAACAACTAAACGCTGAAAAAAATGTTGAAATTGTGAATAAAATTTTGACTTAGAACTTTCAAAAGCTTGGTAGTGATGTTACACAAACTCTAGGTGGTGAAGCCAAGGGTTCAAGCAGCTTGAGTTGGTTAAGCCTAAGGTTGTTCTGTTATTCTTATGTTTTTTTATTCTTGCAATCCCACTGCATCAGTGCATATGAATTATAAACTGAAAGGTGGTGCTTAACTAACATACACGAGTCAAGTACTAAGATGAGAGTATTTTCAAGCCAGCTACCTCAAACGGATCTCCTCCTTAACAGAATCTTTAGCATCATCAGCTGTGGTAACTAAGAATGGCAACTTTGATTTCACAGCATTCAATACTTGAACATGCTCTGCAGCAACCTGGGATGCACAGAAAATATTAAATCAAACCACCAGAAGAGACAGTAAATAACACATAAGCCAAGCTAGGAAGAATTGACAACCAGTTGATTTTGATGCATAACGATACACCATTAGATGTAACCAATGTAAAACGAGCGAGAAGATTTTAAGAAACGCCATTCAAACAAGATTAGGCATGAAACACATATAGAACCAATTACAAGATACCCCACTTACAGAATGTCAATCAATTAGACCAAAATACACTATTAGTCCCTCCCTAAAGTTTAAAGTGATCGCTTATAATCACTAAAAACTTGGAAATGTTCGATTTTAGTCCCTAACAAACTTAAAGTGGTCGTTTTAGTCCCTATTATGAACATATGAAACAAGCAACGTTTTTTTCTTCTACGTGATAAAATGTTTACCTCTATAAAGCCAGTTTTCATTTTCTGGTTGACGGAATCACTTGGCCGAGGCCGAACAACACCTACTACTGCAATAACATACTCGAGCCTCAGGAAACTCATCCGGCAACGTGGTGACCTGAAAGTCAAAACCCAATTATAAAATTCCAAAAAGAAAAGAAAAAAGACAATAATAATAGAAAATGAATGATACCTGAACAAGACCGGTATGGTCTCTGAGATTGAGAAAAGTGAGGGAACCGTGGACGCGGTGGAGGGCGACCCAGCCGCAGAGGCGAACACGTTTACCGAGATCTTCTGTGGATAAGTGACCACAGAAGCTTGTACGAGTCACCCACTGGAGAGAGTTGGAGTTAGAGTTGCTGTTTTTGTTGAGAGATTGTGGGGGTTTGGGATTGGGGATATCGTGGGTTTCACTGCTTCCAGCGGTGGAAGCATGGGAAACAAAGAAAAGGGTTCGTGTGGTTTTGGGGAAAGGTTTGAGAATGAAGGAGCGGAAGACAGGGAGAGAGAGAGGAAGAGTTCTGAGACTTACAATGTCACTGACTGAAGGATTTTTATTTTTATTTTTTAAATAATCAAATCCTTCAAACAATTTCATTAGTTACCTAAGGATTGAAACTATTTTGATATCTAACAAATTGAGTTTGTTAGACTCGATTTTGGTCTTTGAAATTGCACTCGATTTTGGTCTTTGAAATTGCACTTGGAACTCGAGAGCTCGAGTTCCAAGTGCAATTTCAAAGACCAAAATCGAGTCTAACAAACTCGATTTGTTAGATACCAAAATAATTTCAAATCTTTAGCTAACTAATGAAATTGATTGGTTAATAATTTATTTTAGTCCAATCAAATAGCACTGGTAAATGAACTGGTAATAGAGAGAGAAAACGCTCTCTCTCTGTCTAGCGAGGAAAAAAATGAGCTTATCCGTAGCACAAAAAAGGTGAAAGATAACCATCACAACACTGCTGAACGGACTGGCGTCAACAACCAGGTTGCCGCTGATTCTAATAACCCGAAGTTGTCCTTCAAGGATAAACTTGTTGGTAAGATTCCAGGAGCTTTTGCACAAGCTTTTGATCTTAGAGACAAAGAGGTGACTAACATGGCACCAAGCTCCTCCGAAGCGACGAGATAAGGGAACTCAGGGAAGGGATGGTTGCTGCAAAAATATCCCAGGGCTTAAAACAGCGTATTCGTGCGCCATGGTCCAAAGCACTCATCGTGAAGGTATATGGGAGAACGGTGGGGTACAACTTTCTTCATGCAAAAATCTTAGCTTTATGGAATCCGGTTGGCAGGATAGATTGCATTGATCTAGGGAAAGATTTTTTTCTCGTCCGTTTTTCAGTCAAGGAGGATTTTGATGTGGTGCTTAAGAATGGGCCATGGTTTATCGGAGAAAACTTTCTATCGATAAGACCGTGGGAACCAAACTTCAAACCGGCCACGGCGGTGGTGTCTTCGGTCGCTGTATGGGTTAGACTCAATGAACTACCTATCGAGTATTACGATCCAGAGGCTCTTCTCATCATCGGCCAAGCCATTGGGAATGTCCTGAGGATAGACACTCACACTGCAACGAGTACTAGGGGGAGGTACGCAAGGCTATGCATTCAGGTGGATTTTGAGAAACCCCTTGCAAATGCGGTGCTAGTCGACAATATCGAACAACCTATCACCTATGAGGGGTTGAATAGATTCTGTTTTTCTTGCGGACGTATCGGTCATCGGAGAGAAGAATGCATATTTACGATAAGGAAAGCATCACCGGAAAGGCCACCTACGCCGGAAGGTACCGTGAAGGAAAACGAAGCGGAGGTAACCAGATCATGCTCTTCGCATGATGTGGACCCAAAGGATGACACATACGGTCCTTGGATGGTAGTGAGCCGCAGGAAGTCCAGCTACAAAAAGGACAAAAAGCAAGAGAATGCTCCCACTAATGGTATGCATGCAGCTTGGCGTGGAGGAACAGATGTGCAAACAGGGCCTGGAGATACGGAGAGGGTGACACCTGGAATGGGAGGTTTAAAAATCAATGAGGGGAAAAGAAAAGCAAATGGTGATCTGGTGGGTTTGGTAGAATCACTAAAAGAATGATCAGGCTTTAAAGGCAAGGAAATAAGTTCGGACAGCCCAAGTAAGTTGGGCCTTTTTAACTAAGGCACAAGTATAGTGTATGAAAGCCCATCATCCATTAAGGGCAAAAAAGTCTTGGCAAGACAAAGGGAAACTCCAGCACATTCTAGAGGCGCTGATTCTAGAGAAGGAAATAGATCAAACAAGCTTGTGAAAACTTTTTAGACTCCCACCAACGCTGCTTCTCAATCGGACAAGGATGGAAAATTTCAGTTTCTTAGCAAAGCAAGAAATGGCATGGGCGATGCAAGTGAAGGGAAATATAATGGTAGCGCCAACAATGGTGGGGTGGCTCAACTCCGATCTAATGGAGGCATGGAGATGGAATTTTCCGTCAACACCGGCGAGTGCGAAGTTGGGCATGCTTCCGTTCTCGAACCCAGCTTAGGGAGAGTTGAAGATTCTATGGTGGCCCCATCGGACCGTAGTGCCAAAGACAGAGGAGGAGAAAACGTTGGTCTAGGTGAGCTTCACACAAATCTCCTCAATCCCGATACTGGGTGTTGTAGAAACGGGGATGACAGAGAAGAAGTTGAGGGTATTAATGCACTGCCTGCAGTCAATGGAGTTAGTAGAGAAGACAGGATGGAATTTGATGAAGAAGGTGAGACTTCTGCCTCCCTCGATGAATGCCCCACCCCAAGTCATCGGTTAGTCATGAATATCATTGCTTGGAACTGTAGGGGTGCTCTGAAGCCCGAATTTCAGAATCATGTGAGGGAGTTGGTTCAGAATCATAACCCAGCGTTGCTCATTGTAATGGAAACTCGTGTGGGTGGGGACAGAGCCAAGGCGATCACAGATAGGCTTCCTTTTGACGAGGCTATCCACACGGAAACTATAGGCTATGCAGGCGAATTATGGTTGCTGTGGAATTCGAATAGGGTTGTAGTGTCTCTGCTTGCCACTACGGAGCAAGAAATTCATGTTTTGGTCAAGGTGAGATGCTCTGACACTCAATTTTTATTATCTGCGGTTTATGCTAGTCCTAGATTTAATGAAAGATGTATTTTATGGAATAATCTTGTTAATGTGGCTAGTTTGCATAGTAGTCCCTGGATTGTTGCAGGGGATTTTAACGAAGTTCTTGCTGATAATGATAAGTTTGGGGGCAGAACAATTAATGCCAATAGGTCCCTTTTATTCAAGGATTGTCTAGACTCCTGTAATATGGTGGATTTGGGCTTCTCAGGACCAAGGTTTACTTGGTCTAATCGCAGGGGAGTTAGAGGCCTTATCCAAGAAAGATTGGATAGATTTTTTGTGAACCCGGATTGGTGCACCCTGTATGCAAATGCCAGAGTGTTTCATTTAACTCGTGTTCACTTGGACCATTACCCAGTCCTTCTAGATTTCAAGTCAGGTGCTGACTTCAGACTCAACAGGCCTTTTAAGTTCCAGAGTTTCTGGCTCAACAACCTGACCTTTCAAGTATTGTAAGAGATGCTTGGGGTCATACAAATTGTCTTGAGGAAGCAGTTGAGAAGTTCACTAAGGATGCTACTGATTGGAACCGAAATCACTTCGGTAACATATTTGCTAAAAAGAGGCGTGTTATGGCCAGATTAGATGGTGCTCAGAAAGCTTTAGTAGAAAGGCCATCTAATTTCTTGGTTGAGTTAGAGAAAGATCTCCAAAAAGAGCTAAATGAGGTGCTGAATCAAGAACAAGAGCTGTGGGCACTTAAATCAAGAATGAACTGGATGGTTCTTGGTGATAGAAACACATATTTTTTTCACGTGTCCACTATTGTCCGAAGAAGGAGAAATTGAATATCTTGTTTAAAGAATAATTTTAGTGAATGGATTCAAGAGGAAACACAGATCATGAGTGTTGTTCGAGAAGCTTGTCAAGCTTTACACCACAAGCCATCTTGAAGCTAAACTCCATTCGGGGCCCATATCTCCGTGGCAAATGGGCCTCACTGATATGGAGAGAGATGACTTGGTTGTTCCTGTTTCAGTGGAAGAAATTAAATCAGCCCTTTGGTCTATGAAGGCGTTTAAAGCGCCAGGTCCGGATGGACTGCATGCTGGGTTCTTTCAGCGTTTCTGGATGATAGTGGGAGATTCAGTTGTGGAGGAAGTCAAGAAGTGCTTTGTGACAAAGAAAATTCCTGAATCCCTTAACAACACTAATGTGGCGCTCATTCCCAAAATCCAAGGCCCAGAAACCATTGGTAATTACCGCCCCATTAGTCTCTGCAATACAGTTTACAAGATTATAACAAAAGTTATAGTTGCCAGAATTAGGCCGTTGTTGAACAAGTTAGTGTCTCCTGTTCAATCAGCTTTTATGCTAGGGAGGGAAGGGGTCGACAATGCAATCATCGTGCAAGAGCTCATCCACACTATTAGTAAAAAGAAAGGAGGAGTGGGGTATTTGGCAATCAAAGTGGATCTTGAAAAGGAGAAACTCTTTTGAAAGCTAACTTTATTAGAGAAACTCTTTTGAAAGCTAACTTTCCCAGGGAGCTTTATCAGAGAAACACTTTTGAAAGCTAACTCTTTTGGAATGAAGCTTTATCAGAGAAACTCTTTTGAAAGCTAACTTTCCCAGAGAGTTGATAGAACTTATTATGAATTGTGTGTCTTCCACTACCACTTCTATGCTTTTTAACGAGGGTATTCTCGAACCATTTAAGCCTTCTCGAGGCATTTGGCAAGGGTCCCCCTATCTTTTTATTCTTTGCATGGAAGTCTTGGGGCATTTAATAGCCGATGTTAGACAAGTTAGTGTCCCCTGTTCAATCAGCTTTTATGTTAGGGAGGAAAGGGGTCGACAATGCAATCATCGTGCAAGAGCTCATCCACACTATTAGTAAAAAGAAAGGAGGAGTGGGGTATTTGGCAATCAAAGTGGGTCTTGAAAAGGAGAAACTCTTTTGAAAGCTAACTTTATTAGAGAAACTCTTTTGAAAGCTAACTTTCCCAGGGAGCTTTATTAGAGAAACACTTTTGAAAGCTAACTCTTTTGGAATGGAGCTTTATCAAAGAAACTCTTTTGAAAGCTAAGTTTCCCAGGGAGTGTATAGAACTTATTATGAATTGTGTGTCCTCCACCACCACTTCTGTGCTTTTCAACGGGGGTTTGCTTGAACCTTTTAGGCCTTCTCGAGGCATTCGGCAAGGGGACCGTTTGTCGCCCTATCTTTTTATTCTTTGCATGGAAGTATTGGGGCACTTAATTGAAGAAAAATGCAAGGAAAAAAATTGGACTCCTGTTAAAGCGTCTAGGAGTGGCATCGCTTTTTCCCACCTCTTCTTTGCGGATGATCTTGTATTATTCGCCAAGGCAGATGGCAGAAACTGTTCGGCAATTAGAGATGCTTTGGATGAGTTCTGCAATAGATCTGGCCAGTCAGTTAGTGAAGCTAAATCCAGAGTGTTTTTCTCCCCTAATGTTGATAGAGATACGAGGGAGTCCTTGTGTGATATTCTGGGGTTTTCTTCAACACCTAATCTTGGCAAATATCTGGGGTTTCCTATTCAACATAGAGGGTCAAACAGCCAAGACTTCAACTTTGTCCTAGAGAGGGTTAAGCAAAAACTTGCTGGTTGGAAGGCCAATCTACTCTCCTTTGCTGGCAGAACGGTTCTTGTCCAAGCTTCTTCTTCTTCCATTCCAGCTTATGTCATGCAATGCAATGCTCTCCCGGGTAAGCTCCTGGACAACATTGATAAAGTTAATAGGGATTTTTTGTGGGGCTCTTCGGAGTTGGGCAAGAAGATGTATTGGGTGGGTTGGCAGAAAATTGCTCGGCTTAAAAGTGAAGGGGGTCTTGGCCTTTACACAGCTAGGGGCAGAAACCTTTCTCTTCTTGCTAAGCTTAATTGGCTCTTCAATACTGAGAAGGATGCGTTATGGAGTAAGGTATTAAAAAGTAAGTATTGCACTAGACAAAGATTGAATGCCACAAATCCCACTAAGCTGCCTTGTTCCAGAGTGTGGTTTGCAATGAGAAAAAGGTGAAGATATTTTCCGAAAAGGAGTAAGTTGGGTTGTGGGTAGAGATAGTGAATTGAGCTTCTGGCATGATATTTGGTGTAGTGTTAGGCCTATCAGGAGCTTGGTGCAAGGTCCTTTATCTGTTGAAGAGGAGAAGCTCAGAGTAAAAGATGTAGTGTCAGCTGATGGATGGGATTGGTCAAAAATTTCCATTCCTATTCCAGAAAGTATCAGCAATTTCTTAAAAGCCACTCCCGTATCTCTTGCTGCAAGAGGACAAGACAGAATAGCCTGGGGTAAGTCCACTCATGGCGGATTTGAGCTCAAAAGTGCCTATAAGATTGCTATTGGAAGTGAAGTTGCTCCTTTCTCGGGTCAATGGGTGTGGAAAGTTAACATTCTTCCCCGGATTCAAACATTTGTGTGGATGTGTCTGCATAGTAGTATTGGTGTTAAGGAGTGCCTAGCAAAGAGGGGGGTGCTGGTGGATCCCAATTGCCCTCTATGTCTCTCTGATTCTGAGTCTATAATTCATGCGCTAAGGGATTGCAGCAAGGTTAGGGAGTATTGGACTCAGCTGGGTGCCGAGGAGGTAAACTCTTCTTTTTTCAGTGGCAATTTGCACCAATGGATTACCACTAATGGAAATATTAATACAAAGAAATACAAAGACCATCCCCCTTGGAAAACCTCCTTCCTATTCGCTATTTGGCGCATCTGGAAGCATAGGAATAACATTGTTTTCAATAATAAAACCATCCATCCAAATTTGGGTCATGAGATTTTTTGAGAAGCTATGGAGTATGAGCACTTTGTGAAGCTTCCAAAAACAGTTCCGAATCAGGTGGTAAAGCGGATTAGGTGGGAAAAGCCAGAAGTGGGATGGTTCAGACTGAATTCAGATGGATCCTCTTCAGGCAATCCAGGCTCAGCTGGAAGTGGAGGACTCATTCGAAATAGGGAGGGAGTATGGGTCTGTGGTTATGCTAGGAAGATTGGCATCACAACGAGCTTTGCTGCAGAACTTTGGGGCCTTAGAGACGAAATTCTACAATGTTTAAACCTCCACCTACCTGCAATTGAATTTGAAATTGACGCTAAATCTATAGTGGACCTGCTGAATAACCCCGGAGCTGCTAAAAATGTTGTTTCTACCTTGGTGGATGACTGCAGGTACCTAATATCCCAGCTTCCGCAGGTTCGTATTAAGCATTGTTTCAAAGAGGCCAATAGATGTGCAGATGTCTTGGCTAGGCTAGGTTCCACTCAAGCAATTGATTTTCATGTTTTTAGAAGTCCGCCTGTGGACGTTATGGATTTTATTAAGGCTAATGCCAATTGTATGTACTTAAACAGACTCTGTGTTAAGCCTTTTTTGGTTGGGTAGCTTCAGTAATACATCCTATTTTACCCCAAAAAAAAAATCCATTTTAAGAAAATTTTGACACCATTTTTATGGGAAATGAAAAAAGCTGTAATATCATTTTTGTTTGTTTTGTTTAAACTCCTTAAACCAGATTGTTTAACCTAATATATTAACCAAGTGATTACTTAGGTTAATTATTCAAATCTAGGTTAAACAATAATAAATCATATCATGCACAATTGCGGAAAAGTAAATAACACCATGATATGATGACCTAAGAAAACTGATGAAATGAACCATTTCAAGGTAAAAATCTTGGGAGGATTTGACCTAGCAATCCTCAAGGTAAAACAAATCCACTATAAGAGAATCGAAATTTTACAGTCAGATTTAACTCTGAATCTATTGCTACCTTAAGTAGTAACTTACTAACATGACCACGTGCAAACTATGAATCCACAGACTCCTCTCCTTGAATTTACTACAACACAAGCACCCACGCTTGTGACTTTGAGATCCCACTCAAAGGTTTCAGATCACCCTCAGTTGTTGATCTTTGTAGCAGCAACTAGGTTCTAATACCACTTCGTTGTAGATCTTGCTCTAGTAGACGCTTATGAAGTTAGAAGGTACAAAACCTCTCAGATCTCACAAAGAGTAACACACAAGTCTTCCGAAAGTCTAAAAAACGTAACTAGGGTTTCCCTTTTATATGTGGAAAAGTTAGAGTGAAACCCTAAATGTTTTTGTGGGCTTAGGCCTGATTTAAAATTTTGCAAAAATTATTTTTTTGCGATTCTCGATCGATCGAACCTAATTCTCGATTGATCGAGCTTGGCTGATTCTGACACCTCTTTTCTACAGTTAGCTAAAACTTGAAACTTGAAACATACGCCTTTGAGCATTGTTTAACACATAGACTAAACATGTTTTGTTCTCAGTTTGCTAACACATACAAAATATGATTCTAAACATTTAATCATAAATCTTTAGAACCTAACAATCTCCCTTTTTGGAAATCCATTACAAAACACAAAAAAAATGAATTGCTCAAATCAAACACCAACCCAAATACAAAGTATTGCCCTAATACAATTCTAACACAACTACTTACTATTAGTTGCTAGTATAGATAGCAGCTGTTGAAAGAATTAACTTGTAAATTCCTGAAACACTAAAAACAAACCATAAACGCATATGCAGAAAATACAGTAGAAATTCAAAAAATAAAAACTGAACTTGAATTCACAAAGCTTAAGAGATAGATAGAATATAAAATGAATAAACATAAAATATACTATCATAGTCAATGAACCATCAATGTTTGTGAAACAAGAACGATAACTCTAAACAAATATACATGAAAATAAAAAATAAAAATAAAAATAAAAACATCAAGAACTATTATCAGCTCAACCCCCCCCCCCCCCCCCCCAAAGTACAAAAACTCTCTACTCCCCCTAAACACAAGAACTCTCAAAACCCTAAAACCTAATCTCCCTTTTTGTTACGAATTGCCAAAGGCAACCATTAAGCATTGGAAGGTGGAGGAGGTGGAAAAACACTCCTATAATGACCAAAATCAACTTTCAAGGCAGCCACCTCAGTAAATAACTCATCAAGAAGCTGTCCATGAGCTACCTAAGTAGTCATAAAGGATTCCATCATAGCATAGAGTGAGAGAGGATCAACAGCAATAGCATCATCATCACCAGAAGGATCCACGACAACAGTAGGATCCACATGTACCTCTCAGCAACAGGCATAGCACCAGAGTCAAAAGCTATAGTAGAAGCTTCACCTCGTGATCTCTTTGAAGTCCTAGTGCTTGGTTCAGTACTCTTCATTTGAGCCTGTTGCCGTCTAAGAAAAGTGGCTCCTATAGGGGCAGTGATATGAACTAACTCCAGAGGAGGAAAACTAGATAACCCTAATATATATACACACACAGAGAGAGGAAAGAACAGCTTTTGTGCTTTACTCTTACTCCTATAAATATCAACAATAGTTTGAATGAAAAGAGAAGGAAAACACATAGATCCATCAGTAATGAGAGCATAAAGGAATGCACACCTATCTATAGGAACAGTATGTACATGAGAGATAGGATAAATGTTATGGCAGGATATCCATAAATAAAGATAGTTAAGCTCAGTAAACTCACAAGAGTTTATCCTTGGTTCAATTCCCCAAGAAACGGACCTACCATAGAGTAAAGACATGATATCATCTACAGGAGGAAAATTAGTGTATGGATATGTGGGTTTATGAACTAGAGGAACTCCTAAAGCTTCAGAAACAGTTTGTTTAGAAATTGTAAACTCTTTACCTCTGATCCAGGAAGTCAAATAATGACCACTTGTAACCTCAGAATAGACAGAGAGATTTGAATAAAACTCTCTAATCAAAGTAGCAAGAAGAGGATCAAATACAACACAAAAGGAAACCCAATTCCTAGACACAAGATTCCTACGTATGGAAGGATCTAACTCGCTTAAAACAATCTCTCTCTCCCCCCCATATAGACCTACACTTGGTTAAGGTTGTTGGGATTTATGCCCTAAAATCCAATTTATTGGCATGTCATAAATAATTAAATTGTTTAATTATATGAGACTATTTATTAATGAACTAATGGGACATTATCTTAGTCCATGAGATGCATAGTATGTGATTTATGTGAAAACTCATAGAAGATATAAATCACAAGTTCTTTGTAAACTCAGAATTTTAGTTCATAGTCGGTGATAAAATTGGACATTTCATTTGCGAAGACTATAACATAACAACTAAGATGATTTGCCTTGATCATGGAAGTGGAGACTTCTAGTTGATATGTTGATATGTTTTAAGGGTTAAGACATATTGAATTGGACTGCTGTGAGATTTATTATTCTCCCAACGACTGTCAAATGAATAATAAATCTCACGACTTCTATTTACGTCAACTCTAAATCCTGAGAAAATAATGGACCTGATCATGAGGTGTAGGTTGCTTTGATATATCAAGCGTGAGATCTATAAGACATGATCAAAACCTCAGTATGTTGGACAGTCGCATTTAGTGTTGATGGAACATATATTCCCTTAAGATAAGTTTAATGGGTTTGGTTATTTAGAGTGTTGGGCCCAACTACTTTGGTAAGGAGTTACTAAAGTATATATTTATGGTGGGTTCCAGTTAGCTCAACTGGTAAAGTCTCTGATAGTTGTATAAGAGATCTGGAGTTCAATCCCCGCCTACACCAAAAACTGATTGGTGTCTTGGTCTGATGATAAAGAGCTATCATCAGGAGCGGACGCCATAGGTTGAAACTCTCTCAAAAAAAAAAAAAAAAAGTATATATTTATGAAATTGAATTTCATAAATATATGATGAATAACATAAAAGATTAAATCGGGTACTCAAGGATTAAGATGTAGTAATCTTCAAAGTGGCAGTCTACATCCATGACTTTGTATTACTACGAATATTTTAATGAAGGGGTTGCATGTATAATAAAGTCTTGAGATATAATTTATTAATAAGGCCTAGAGTGCAATTATATTCTTATAGTGGTATTGAATATAATTAATGGTAACTTTGGATTTGTCAAGAGTTGACAGAAAAGTCCAAGGTCTATTGGAGCTAGAGTCTTATTTGTTCCCTTTGGTCCCATCTCAAGCCACAAACTAAAGCCCAATTGGGTAGGCCCAAAAGGCTAACCCAATTAGATAATTAGTTTTTATTTAATAAGAGTTATTAAATAAAGAAACTACCAAGGTAGTTAGAACGTACGTATGATGAAAAGAAAAGAAATCAGTTTTTCTCCACAAGGAGAAGAAGAAGAACTTTCTTTGAGAATTAACGTACAAAATGACTGATTGAGAGACCACACTTCTTGGGCACCATGTGGAATTAAGATGAAGATTAAAGGTATTCTCAAGTCTTGGTTTTGAATTTCACTGCATCAAGGTACGCTTCCTATTCTTTGTTCTAGAATTCAAGGTTACATGTTATCTCTCATGAATGAAGTAGATCCGTGATTGTTGCTTCCGCTGTGTGTTTTGTATGAGATGCAAAACTAGATTTTCCAACAAAGGTCTCATAGACTTCCTCAGTCTTAGCAGAAAGAAACTTAACCCTATCAACCAAGGGAGAGGCGAAGAAGATGCAGTGTTTCTATTTGCTTTGGTTTTGAATTTCCTACCAACCTTAGGAGCCATGTCTAAAGATTAAACATGTCAGGTTCTAAAAGTTTATGCAAATTGGCAAATCGTGAACACAAACTTGTCTAGATATAGATCCTAAAGTCTATAGGTATTATTAGACAATGCTCAAAGTGATTCAAGTCAAGATTCAAGAACAAGTAAGCTGCAGAAAAAAGAGTTCAGAAACTACCTGTTTCGATCGATCGAAAGACAGGCTCGACCGATCGAAACACATATCTGCAGAATTTTATTTTAGCCTAAACTCTACTTAAACGTATTAGGTTTCAAGTAAAACACTACTAGTATATAAAGGAAACCCAAAGCACGTTTTTATAAGGCTTTCAGAGAGAGAAAAGTGTGCCTATTTTTGTATCTAGGGTGCTGTACCTAAAAAGCTCTCTCATGTCTTCTTCCGATGTTATTTCTTGAAGAATCTCAAGATTCGGTGTTGTAGAAGTTGCTGCCTTCTCTAGTCATCAAAGTTGCTGATAATCTAAACCTTCAAGGGTGGTCTTGGAGTCATAAACATGAGAGTTTGTGTTTTTTATCACAAGTGTGGGTGCTTGTGTTGCAAAGGTCAAGGAAAGAAGTAGTCCGTAGACTCGGAGTTATCATATGGTCGTGGTAGTAAGTTTTCTACTGGAGGTAGCAATAGGATGTTAGCGGTCTAAGTTATATTGTACAGACTTCAATTCTTTCTAGTGGATTTGTTTTTTACCTTGAGGATAGCTAGGTTAAATCCTCCTCAGGTTTTTTACCGGTTTGGTTTTCCAGGTGATCATATCATTGTGTTCTTTATTTTTTGCTGCTTTGCATGATATGATTGTTTTGTTCTAACCTAGATCTGAATAATAAAATTGAGTATTCACTTGTTTAATTAATTAGGTTAAACAATCTAGTTTTACAGGGATCTAAAAACGTACAAAACAAAAGACAAACAAAAACTAAGGGCAGACTACATTAGATTGAGTTAGAGACAGAATAACATGGAATTTTTGAAAAACTATATGATGCATGACATTCGTACACAGATGATGCATGATCTAATGCTCTAAAACAATTCAATTTCATGACAATTTTGAAAATTGACCAAGAAAATTAGAAATTTATTAAAAACCCCAATTTTGAAAAACCTAATTTTCAAAAATTCTTATATTGAGCAATTGAACAACAAAAGTATAAAACATGTTAGAATCACCCAATTAAGCAATATCAAGAGTCAATTTTAATCAATTTAGCCCAATTGAACAAAATTCTCAAACCTCTCATGAACACATAAACCCAAATTTTGAGATTTTTGAAGAAATCATGAAATTTTTGAAATTAAAGCATGAGAAACATGCTTATATGATACATGAACAAAAAACCATCCAAAAAAAGGATTAAATTACTCAAAATCATCAAAAACCCTAAATTTTCTTTGATTCGAAAATTTTGAAAAATTTCATGAAAAATGCATGAATGCATGTAATTTAAACAAAAAGAAGGGGTATAAGAGTCTTACCTTATGTTGAGGAAGAAAACCTTTGAATGTTTGACTCTGAAAAAGACAAAAAAAAAAAAAAAAAAAAAAAAAAAAAAAAAATGAGTGAGAAGGGATCGAGAGAGGAATTGAAGAGAAAGACAAAAACATGAAGAACATCTAATCTGATTCCTATTTGTTTTAAAAAAATGAGTTTTGATCGGTCAGGAGGAATCGAGACAGGAATTGAAAATCATTGAAAAACAAATTTGACTAATCGAGAGGAATCAGAGAGGAATCGAGACAACCCGAGAGTTTTAGCCTTAAAACTAGAATTTTCTTTTTCTTTTCGATCGGTCAAAAAATAGGTTTGATTGATCGATTCTTGAAGAATCAAAAATTTTGAAAAATTTGGAAAATTTTTTGTAGAAACATTTGTAAACCAATCTTAATGAGATGAGATGCATATTCATGATTTCAAATGTTTTTACAAAAGCAATCTTTCCAAAAAAAAATAAAAAATCAATCCTAAGCAAATTTCATCAAACATTTCTTTCCTCACAGCCCCAAAATGTATTAAACATATCAGGAAGTTAAATCTTGGATGGCCACAAAAATTAACACACAATGACATGTACAAAGTTTAACAAAGACTTACTTGTAGTGTGTGCAACTAGTAAGTGTATGAGTTACCCAAAAGGTGATATGTAGATGGAAAATAAGCACAATTTCTACAATATCAATCACATAAGTTTGAAAGTGACTATCACCTAAAGAGTTACATCATATAACTCTCACATCTCGTAGAAAACACTCTTGCAACTATGCATTTTTTTTTAAAATTGCTTTTCTTTTTCTTTTGAAGCATATGTTTTCTTTGTTTTTATTTTTTATTTTTGCTTCTTTTATTTATTTTGATAACAACACCTTAAATATGTTGCTGTGCAAGTGCTACACCTTACCGAGCATAGCTACAAGTGTTTATAGACACAGCATTTTGTACCCCTTACAACTTGGGCCCCCGTTCCCCAATGATGCTTGAACTCTAAGGCCAAAGGCCAGTTTAGAGCCTAATCAGATATTAAATTGACTTGACGAGTGTTAAAATGGA